>CM062804.1:1357017388-1357699916 GCA_031772625.1 Pinus tabuliformis
CTTCTTTATTTGCTCACAATAATATATTAGATGACTTATAATTCTAAGTTTTTTCTCACATTATGAGTTTTTATATAAATTGTGATTCAATATATTTTTTCAATTTATAATTTTATTTTATTTTATTCACTTTAAGGCTCATTAGAAAGAATATACTATATTGTGTTGGATATATGGTGCGCGTGTGCATTTAACGTATGCATTTAACTTTTGGTTTAATAAAAAAAAATTGTATGAATTAAGTACTGGGATAATATATTTATGCATTTAAAGGGACCATTATGCAAGCAATGATTGAAATCTCACCAAGAATTGTATCATTAGATACCAACCTCTACCTATATGTCATAAGAGATTCAGTTTATTTTAAATATCAATTCATTGACATTATAAATTATGTTACTTCTTAACCATTTAAATTAAAATTTATAAAATATCATAATGGTGTCATGTAGACTATGAAAATGTATTAGGGCAATTTTTAAGGTGTCTAAACAAGTATCTTGAAAAATTAATTTATATGAACTTTTATAAATTTCATTCAAGAGAAAGGATTTATAGTTGGAGATATATTTCAAAGGGTCCAATATATATGATGAGAAATGCATTTTCTAATTATGCTTCTAGTTGAACAAGCATTTTTATTTCTAATGAGATAATATTGTTGGATTTATATTTTTAAAGTTTCTAAATAAATATCATGAAAAATAAATTTAGATAAACGTTTTTTAGTGGAGAGAAAACAATGTTATTTCTAATTTTGTTTCTATTTAACATTTTTTTTAATTTCTAATTAGACAATATCAATGGATTACATGTGTAAGGTTTCTAAATAACTATCATAAAAAATAAATTTATATGAACATTTATAATTTTAGTGGAGAGAAATAATGGATTTATATTAATTGTATAATATATTATTGATATTACTTTAATAAGCAATGATCGTGCATTACCTTTTGTTGATAGATTATATAGTTTAACCTCATATACTTACTTTGAGGTTAGTTGGGAATTTTTGTTATAAAACCTATTGAAAACTATATATTGCAACTTCAAAAATATGTTTTCTTTGTTATCTATGATATTCCATATGTAAATACATGTAAGTTCTTGTAGGAATTGAGATTACAAGAAGATAGCAATATATGTATTTTGAGAAAATCTTCTTTATTTTCTTGCAATAGTATATTATATAAATTATGATTCCAAGTGTTTTTCTCAAATTATGAATTATTATATAAATTGTGGTTACATATTAATTTTATTTATAATTTTTTTTATTGACTTTAACACCCATTAGAAGGAATATACCATAGTGTGTTGTAGACAACTTAAATGGCCAAATATAGTTAGAAATACATTTTAGTTTTTTGTTTATTAAGTTTTTTATATAATTTGAGCACTCCAATAATCTATTTATGCATTCAAAGGCATGATTTAAGCATCCACAAATTACAATTTCACCAAAAATTGTATTGTTGGATTAGTGGAGAGGCCAAAACATATAATATTTATACTCCACCTTTAAATGAATAGTACCAACCTCTCCCATATCACTAAAATCAATTTGATAAGAGATCTATATTTAAAAAGAGTAATTCTCATATTGTCAATAACTTGCTAGTACATTTCCTCAATTAGGGATTCAAAATTGTCTCAAAATATATAAAGAGATATGAGTATTGTAAGGTGAAAAGCACAGACTCTTGAATTTTAGAGTTTTTGGACTTTTGGTAAAACTTGCATTTTCCTTTTTCAGCCATACCAATGATATTATGAGGAAAAGGATGGTGTTAGCCCATGTTTGAATCAATATCAAAGATCTAGAAAATGAATCACTTTTGAATGTGAACTTCAGTTGATGAAAGAGAGAGGAATATCATTGAGAAAGTTGTGGATTGAGCAAAAGGAAATTATGATCCGTCAAATATTTTAAATATGAAGGAATGAGTATTATATTGAGATTCATATGAATAAATTATATACAACTAGTTTGACCTTCTATTTCAACTTTATTACAAACTAATCAATGTTAATCCCATATAGAGTCTGGTATTGGAGGTGAAAATCTTTCTTCATGTGGCCTAACACAAAATATTTAAGGCAAGGTAAGTTCTAGTAAGAGAACTTAACTAGATTGTGTTTATGATAACTCAAACCAATAATAAACTTGCATTATTTTCATGTAAGTTTTTATCTAATTATTTAAGATTAAAAAAAAAAAAAAATCCCTACCAAAAAATTGATTGAATGAGATTCTTGCCACTTTATGTTATTTTATCATTATTGGAAAGATAGTTGATGTAAAGTAGTGTGTCATAAAGGTATATTGCACATCACTATTTATGTGTAAATTTACCATGACAATATGTTTCCATCCTCCTTTCAATTGAGATTTATGTTGGGGCATGTTTTGAGATTTATTATTTCATAATATTATTCATAGAAATGTCCATGGGTGTCCAAATCTATATTGATATTTTTCATTGAAATGTGCACGTATAATACTATAATGATAAGTACTCATATAAGAATTAAATTGCAATATAAAAGACTACAACAATAAACACTCTTAAAAAAATAAATTGCAATAGAATATGCACATTAGATGTAACATAAAAAATAATAATAATAATAATAATAATAGTGACAATATTTACCCAACACAAGAAACATTGGTGATAAATATTCATCCAATTTAAATAATTTAATTAGAAAAAAATTCTAATGATATTTTTCAATAAGGAATTATTCATAGAGTTGGTATACTTTTCCGTGGAGAAATTGAATTATTTGCTCACCTTAAAATGGATATTGAATACAATATTTGGCTCCCTTTATAAACTCTATAAATATCACATCAATAGAGTTTTCCTTAAATCAAAGCAAGCTTACAAAAATAAGCCACAATCCTTGAAATATTAGGGAAGTTGTGAGTATTGTAGTGAACACTAGAGAACAATGTTTAGTAACCAAAATAAAACTTATTTAGGAGAAAAATTCAACCATGCTATCAGTGGAGCCAGTAAATAGATACCACTAATGAATTATGCAATGAGCATAAGCTTAAGGAAGGCCAACACTTGGTTGTCACTAAAGGTGAACAAGGTTGTTTATGTACAGAACCTACCAGTCAACATAACATTGGAGGAAAGTATGATATATTCTACAAGTATGGGGCCATCAAGTAGATACAAGTTGGTGTCTTCAAGGACACCTGCGAGACCACCTTCATCATCTATGAAGACACAAACGATGTGAATAATTTCATCGATCACCTCTCAGGCTTCAATGTCACCAGTAGGTATCTCATCATTGTATATTACCAATAGTCCAAGATCACCAAGAAGTTCAACCGCAACTAGAAAGAGAAAACCAACGGCATCAATGGTGAAGGTATGATTGTGGTGTTGGGAGGTGCTAAGATCAACCCTTCGTAGGAAACTTGGATTGTTGGTTTTTGAATCACTAAAAATTACCTTCTTAGAAGGAAATCATGAAACTAACAGTAGATAAAACCCTGAGTCAAAGCTCTTGTCTATGGAATTATAGGAGCATCAAGCTACCAATTGACCAATCCACCACTAAGTAAGAAAATTGGTGGAAAATCTCAAAGGGTTTCTTAAGAACACATGTCTAAGGTTTTCTTTCACATGAAAGAACTATATATAAATGAATGGAAAGAGTGGTGATAGCACAAGGAAAATTTAAGATAGATACTAAGTCGAAACTAAGTCCCAAGCTGAGTCAAGAGAATGTGCACCATTAAACTTTGATACTATTTGCTTCATCCTAGCCATCATTAGTGTGAGGAAACTTTTTCTTCTCAAATTCAATTGGATCATTCAACCATTGGATTGTTTCATCCTCTTTGATCCTTAATTAGACTAAATTATCAAGAGTCATGTGTTTGAGGTAGTGGATGGAGTTCATTTTCAAAGATTGAGGATCAAATTCCAAAGAATATTGAACCCTACTTCTAGAATGTATATTCTTTATTTCTATTAAAGTAATAAATTCGTTACATTTGCATTTTGTTAGATGAATAGGTGCTTATTCTCCTAGAATTTGGATGTGATCAAGAGAATTGAGCTTCTATTCGACTAAATAAATTCCTCATCTCTTCCTAATATCCTGCGCAACTCCATCACACCTCTGCTACCGATGTTACCTGCAAAACCAAACTTAAATTGGAAATATAACTATGAAAATTTAACTTTAACCTATATTGGAATAAATAAATTCCTCTTGTCTTCTTGATATCCTATGCAACTCCATCACGCTTCTACTATTGACGTTACCTACAAAACCAAACTTTAATTGGAATTCTAAATATGAAAATTTAATCCTACCCAAATGAACAATTGTGACTTCACTAGGCTTTCAAATGCCCAACATGGTCTTTTTTCTTTATTGCGATTGACTTCCTAAGAATAAAAAAATTGACCTCTTCTCACTACTAATCTAGAATTCCCAACTACCAAAGGGAACAAACAAGCACCAATAAGGCATTAGAACATATAATTTATTCTTCATAAGGTAATGGGTACCAAATTTCTACCAAAACCCAAATTTCCCTAGATTCTTTATGTAGAAAAATACCATAAATAAATACAACAAGCAATATGACCAAACAAATTGAAATCAAGGAGCATAAATTTATCATCACCTCCCCATTGAAAGAGACATTCCAATCATTTTCTCAAACTCAACCACAAAACATGCACATGCACAAATTTAAAACATTTTAAACAGGGTTGAAAGATTCAACAAATCATCCATAACCATGAGAACTTACCATATTATTGATCCTTCAAGAATAGTTGTTGAACTTGTGCCCAATTCCACTCTCCAACCTTGCCATTACCCATAGGGCTTGAGCATAAAGCATATTAAGCATTCAATAACCATGAGAAAAAAGGGATTGTCTTATCCTAATGCCACTATGGTGATGTGAAAAGATTTGGTTTATGCAAAAATAATGGAGATGTATTTGCCTCTACCATCAACCATTATAAATGATTTTAGGAAATGGGAATTTTCGCTCTCTATATATATAAATATATAAAAACTTGTTGTATTATTTTAAATTTAGTTGACATATACAAAAATACAATAATTATTATTATTTTATTTTTATTTTATAAACATATATACAAAATAATATCCATCATTTTATTATTTTATTATTCATAGAGAATGTTAATTTATAGATTTCTTTTTTTTAACAAGAATTGGAATTTTATGTTAAATGAAAATCTATGGTCAAGAATCATATTAAGGTTACATCAAAGCAAAAATTATAACTTGACATCCAAAACAAACTATAGAAACAATAACTAATTGAATGACCAAGAAGGAATATAGGGCTACATGACTTTATGTAGCCATACATATCCTAGACAAAAGACCTTGAAGCTTACAAATAGCCAAACAAATTGAGATCAAACTTAGAGGTTCATCAGCACCACTCCTAAGAGGTTCCATCGAGTGAATACACATTCAATTATAGGATTGGAAGTTGTTGGAGCTTGACAAACCCACCTACTAAATTGTCCCCAAAATTCCTATTCACGTGTGCACTTCCAATCACAGGAGGGATCAATTAGCTTCACATATGAAAATTTTCAACCTCCATCGGGTGTAGCAAGTGGTGTAGAAGATGGCATTATTGTATAAGAATGTCCAATAAGGCCATTGTTTGGGTCAAAATATTGTCCACCTGAACTTGGAGATGACATACAACATCCTGCAAATCTTTCATTTGTTCTCACAAGTGATGGAATCAACTCTCATGTTCAACGATTCACTAAGGGTCAATGCCCATCTACTTTTAAAGTTGGATAATTGGAAAAGGGATGAATAGGAAGAGATGACAATTCATCAATGGAAAGGTTACACCATAAAGAGGAGACGAGAAGAAGTCAATTGCTATAAGACATACCAACCTCGGACCATCCAATAAGATGAATGACATTGTTCCACCCTCATCATTTGATCATTTCCCTAATGCATGGTATTGAGATGAATCACATTCCATATCCCATAGTATTCATGGGGATTACTGAGAGCGTTATGAAAATAATTGGCCTCATGTTAACCATTAAATAAAATTTCTCCCAAGATGCCCATATTAAACATGGGAGACATCACAAATTACGAAGGATCGCATTATGATATGGAACAAACTCACATTCCATATCCCATAGTCTTCATGGAGGATTATTGAGATCACTATGAAATGAATTTGCCTCATGTCAGCCATTAAATAAAGCTTCTCCCAAGATGCCCATATCGAACATGAGAGACATCACAAATTACGAGGGATGACATTCTAATATCAGGAAAACATGAAGGGAGGAGTGGATTAATATCTCTCCGTCATTCATATCGATTGTGTCATTCACGAGCTGCTAATGAATTATTGCCTTGGGGAAAATGGCAGTACTCAAGGGGAAAGGAACTCAACCCTTTGTCGATGCATTAGAATATGGCATATAGGATGAAGTCTCAAGGAAAGTATCATGCATTGAGGTGTTTAATTGTGATTTAAGAGTCCCCTATGATGATGAGTTTGGAGTCTTATAGAATTGGTAAGGATCATGCCGTGAAACAAAGCATATGCTTTCGGTTGATTGTTCATAGCCAAAACCAAATTCTAGGCATATAAAAATACTTATATTCCTCTAGAATCAATAATGACCTCTCCCTACTACCCCATATAAATTTATTATTATTTGTAGTAAACTTTAATATAATATTTCTTACATAAAAGTCATTTTCATAATATATATTAATATAATTTTTCAGTGTCATTTTCTCTAACTTTCTTATTATCAACAATTTAATATTTTTAAATTAACATAAATGATAAGTATATTAAAGTAAGATAAATAATATATTTAATAAATATAATAAACTAAACTTTTAAAATAAATAATATATTTAATAATATATTGATTAGTCTCCATAGCTTGATTGACTATCGTTGTGTTATGAAGTCTTTGTTAAGTGTGTGGTTCGAGGTTCAAATCCCCCTGATAGCCTTGTGAACCATGCATGAGGTGTGCATGGGTTCACCAAAAGTATAGAGGTAACAGTCCAGTGTCACATGAGTACTAAATAATAATAATAATATATAACTTTGAAATAATAATAATAATAGTAATAATAATAATAATATATAGTGTATTAAATTTTTATTAAAAATTATGGAAAAATAATAATATATTAAATAATATATTAATTTAATTTTCAATAAAAATTATTGGGGAAAAATCACATATATAAATTTCATGTAAAAAGTACTTCACCTTGTATGCAAGGTTAAGATATTACACTTGAAAAGTAATAAATTTTGAAGTTATGAATTCAATATATCACATGTTCGAATTCAATATAGGTAGAGAAAATAATGATAATTACACTCAATAATTCATAGGGGAAACTCAATTTTCTATTATTGTGATAATAAAGTGTTATGTACCAAGAGATTTGAGGTTTGAATCCACCTGATTTACTTGTGTCTGTGAAAGGGACATACTTAAACACCTAGAGGTATGAAACAAGAGACTCATGACATACTTGTGTCTAATAATAATAAAAATATTAATACTTCAATACAATTAACAGTATTTAAATTATAATATTATATTTAGATTGAATTTTTCCATTCTATTTTTTATCATTTCTTTCAAAGAAACAATTAGGAGTTTAATACTATAATTAAATATTAGTTTCTACGCTAGAACCCTTATATAGTTCTTCATGATCCACTATTATACTACATTCAATAGTCTAAAATATAGATATATATGCTTATGGAATTTTTTTTCTTCTGATTATTCTAAATAGATGACTATTGTAATCTTTACAAAAAAATTCGTAATACTAGTTATATCTACAAAAATAAAATAAAAATTATCAAAGCATGATGATTTATCTGGCGGATGTCGATCTTGCCTCTTCCGATTCTCCTTGCAGCTCATCATCATTGTCCTTAACCTGTTGGTTCCATCCCCCAACTCTTTAGCCTTTTTCTTTGTTGGTCTCTCGCTAGTCTCGGACTCCCCTAGGGTTGCATGTGCTCTATTCTTGGGTTTCTTCTACTTTTATCAATGTAGTATCTATTGAAACCATCCTTGTTTGAATGTCAACTTGAAATTTATCCATCTTGATTTGCATCAATTCATACCTCTTTTCCATTAATAATGGATATGTATGCCTTTTTGTTTACCGTGAAACACTCTCTTGTTGCATAGCATTAATTAGGCTTTCCATAGCCTCCAAAAAATGTTCGAAGAGTTGGTTGATCATGGATTTCTTGTGCTCGTGAGATGGAGTTCCTAGGTTTGCTAATGAGAGTTTATCTATGTTGCATAAAGCTTCTAATTCCACGCAATGATAGCCACCTCGGTTCACAGTTGGGTTCATACAATAAAGCATTATTAAGGGCGGTGTTAAACCATATAAATCCTCCCCGCCTATGCTTTTCCATCCTAAGGCATTGAATTACAAAGTTGTTGAATCCATAATGAAATCCCAGCGAATTTCTTGAAAAGGCTATCGAAAATGACGAGAAATATAGAGGAAAAGGAGAATTAAATCCCTTCTGAAGTGAATTGAATGTTTTAACAAGGCTGATGCATTTTCCACCAAAGTCCACCAATTTCCATTGTTAATAGTTGGAGCCTGTAGTAACTTGTGTGTGCATGGGACTATGTCTATCTGCAAGTTGTGATGCTATATAAGACAATGGTACACTTCCATCGGGCTTCGCATTTGAAGATTTAAGGGGAGTTGACATTTCTTCCTTAGGAGCGTCAATATTCATGCCAACATCCACTTGTTTAGAGATGGGGCAATTGGTATATCTCCCAATGTGCACATTTGATCATTTATTCGGCTTTAGGGGCCATTATTTTTTATACTTTGACCCTGATATGTGTCCAATAACTTCATGGTAAAGGGAGGTCTATTGCCGACCTTTCATCTATCTCCATTAACTCTTATTCCAATGTTGTCCTTTTGTTTTCCATTGTGTTCGCATTTATATTTAGTTGTCATTACACATGGTAGAATTACGTTTGTTCAAAATGCTAGATTTGTAAGGTAATACTTTGCAGGATGGTGAGGAGTTTGATGTTATGTGATCCCCTTACTTTCCACGCATATTGAATCACCATCATTGAGTCTCTAAATACCATAATTTTGGAGATGTTTCTTGCTATTGCTAATTCTAATCCCTACCAAAGTGCTAGATATTCAACTTGGTTGTTAGTTGTATTTCCTAGACTTCAAGTGTATTGTAACTCTAATTGTTCATCGGGGTGATAAAATAACCCCTCACAACTGCCACCCATTCTATTTTTTATTGTTTTTACATTATGAACAATATAATATTTTGTTTAAATTTTAATGTAAATAGTAATTGTAATAAATTATTTTAGGTTATAAAATTTATTTATATAATAATATTATATTTTATGTATTAAATTGTTATTGAATGATAGTTAAGATAATCACTCAACTACTTAGACACCTAGAGGTATGAAACACTAGACTCATGTTGATAATGTGAACATATATAGTTTGCAAGCTATCATTAAATTTTATTTTTTAATTAAAAAAATACAAGAAAAAAAACAAAACAAAAAACGTTGATATTTTAATAAAATTAACAATATTTAAATTTTAATAATATATTTTAATTTTTCCCTTCTATTTTGTATCAATTTTACACTATGAACAATTTAATATTTTGTTTTCGTCTTTTTTGTAAGTCAATCATTTTTATTAATTCTTAAAAAGAGTACATTGTGGAGAGATCTTCTGCTAGAGAACTGAGGCCTCACTCCTACTGAATTTGTTTGCTATCAAGTACAAACAAAAAAACTTTGATAATAACAGTACAAACTATAATACCACATATTAATGACCCAAAAGGCCCAAAACTGTGCAAAAAGAAAAATATAACCCACTCACCTCATTACACATTAGCATTATTAGGATCCTAAGCAACATTACCACCCTCACCAAGGTGGTGTAAAGCGTCGTGAACATGTGATTCCATGTGTGCCATGCATCCCTCGAAACTATCCATCCAGTCTTGGAGCCTCTTTTGGTTGCGACGAAGGGAGTCCCAATGGTCAAGGATATGCCATTGGTTAAGCTAAATACCATTGAGAAGTTGATGATTTTTTCTCGTCATTTTGATGATCAAGAAAAAATAGTTGACTAAAGGCTCACAATGGGAGCCATCACTAAAAACAAAATTCCTTGCTCATGAAACCCATGAGACAAACATTACAATAATAATTTTATTTTTCTTTTTTTCATCAATTACATAAATTCACAATTACACATGTCATTATGAAGACCAAGCCTAGTTACTCTTTTAAACACTCCCTCTTAACTAGGTAGGTATTCATAATGGTACTTGGTCATTCTCAATCTAAAGAATTTCTCATGAGAAGAGTCGAATTCGTAACCCATCTGTTTAGCATCATATCAACTAGCATTGTCACATAGCAAGACCTTGACTAACATCACTATCTCTCCACGAGATCTGAGCATAATGTTGGTGAGACCAATGATATATAGACACCCTCATCATTGTCTCTCTCGGAACATATCCCACCCGAGTTCTCAGGGGGTGTTCCACTAGGACTATTCTTATCTTGGATTCTCAATCCTCAAAGAATATCGGTCCTCTACAACTACTCTTATCTTGGATGCCCTAACCCATCCTCAAAGAGTATCGAATGTCAGATGTTTACTCAGTCCTCCATTCTGTCTTCCCAAGCGAATACAAGAAGGATGTGTCTATCTCTCCCTTAGAGAGGATATATCTATTCCAATACAGGATGTACTCATTCCTACGGAAGGAATGTACTTAAGCTCCCTCTTGGCTTAGGAATTTCCAAGTTTATTCCAAGTAAGAAACATGTTCCTAGGCTCCCTCTTAATTAGGGACCTACAGCAGCTCCACAGGTGGAGATGATGGGACAACCAGCTGCTTGAAGAACTCCTCTTCACAATGTCATGAACTAATTTTCGTTATCTAGGAGTCTTCATGTTTGGGACTTCTACATAGGGTACCGACCATCCATCACTTTCATCCATGAGTTAATCATGTCATCATCGGAAAGTGATCCATTAGCCCATATATGGCCTTCCTTCATGTCGTGTTTACTTAAGGATCTTTCATCCTACTACAAGTGCATCGGTGGTGGAAGACATCCATAGATCTTCCCTCGGTAGCCCTACATAAACCCATCCAAATATTTGTTCAAAAATAAATCAACATTACCTTTGTGATGGTCTTTCATCATGACATCTTGTAGTTTACATCAGCATCCTGCATACATATCAACACACCTCCCAACGATATATGTTGTCAAGGGTCTCTTTCTTTTTCACACTCCATCAGATTCTTCATATCTTCCATGGAGATGTTCTAGTCAAATCTTTTTGGTCTTTCGGATGTTGATTACCTTTACCATGGTTGCATATTCCACGATCTCTTCCTTCCTTTCTTTGACACACATTTCACTCCCAAGAGATTCCAATCAGAGTTCCTCAATTGTAGTCAACCACCTCATACTTCATATAAGGATATATCATGTTGATTTCATCTAGTGAATGTGTGACCCGTGCATTCCTGCATCCCTTTGAGGGAGGAGATTCTTTCTTTTGATCATGCTCTTAAGATAGAGTATTGCAACCATATGAAATGACTTCCACAATATCAAATGTAAGCATACCTACCTCATTTTTCCTTTAGTTCATCCAGACTTCCTACAGCGACTTCCTTGATTGAAAGAGCTTCAATCCCTTGATCTGCTTCATTTTTATGTCATTGTACCATCATCTCATGCATTCCACAAGTTTGGAATTCTTGATGAAACACTTGCTTCTCCTTATGATCGGCGAACCTTTCAAAGAAGATTCCATCAGAGAATGTTGAGAATCTAAAGTATCCCCATCAACAGATGTTTCCTTTTGACAGATATATGATGAACCTTGTACTAGATGACCTTGCCATTTATGTTTCCAATGAGATTCCCAAGAGCTATATCCTTGAATTCCATAGATTCTAACTATCTTTCATGCTTCTATATGTTGATGACCCAAGCTCTTGCTTTCAATGCTACTATGATGCCCTCGTCATTTTTCATTGTGAATCATGATGGCCATATCTTACAATAGAGGACTTAGGAACTTAAAAAGAACTTAGGTGAGGAAGACTATCTTAGTCATAGTAGAGATCTCTTACTTCCTCTATCGTGGATTTCTTCTTTTCAACTTCTTCCACTTCTTCGGTGATATGGGATTCTTCTCTTCCTCTTTTGTTATTGATCTTCTTGAACTTAAGACAATCTCTTTTGTAGTGTCCATATTCTTGACATCCATAGCATTGAATCTTAGACATGTCCCTTTTCTTTTTCCAAGAACTAGACATCCAAATTTCCCCTTTGTTCTTGTAATTGTAGCATTAGTTTGATTTTGCTCACCTACTCCCACATTATATTTGGCCTTTAGTCTAGATTCTTCAATCTTGCATAGTGACCATAGATCCTGGAATGGAGTAGCTTCTTTCTTCCCATAAATACTTGAAGTAAAGTTACCCCACTCCTTCGGTAGTGCATTTAATACAACTATAGTCATTTCTCTATCAGACATGACTTCTCCTAGATCTTGTAGTTGATCCCAGATTTCATATATCCTCATAAAGTATGACGCTATTCCATCTTCCCTTGACATCTTTAGCTTGTAGAGTTCTTACATAATACAACTCTACCAGTTTGTCATAGGTTTCCTTTGAAGTCTCAAGTTTGGATACATATGGGATGAGGGGATCCTTGCTAGATTCTATGAGAATCCTTTGAGCCCTAACTTCCCCTTTTATATACTTTGCAAGAGCTTGAGCATCCTCCTTTCTTCATTTAGTGATAGATCCTTTGACATGTTCCATAGCCACATTTTCAATGAGATTCAAATCTGTCATTTTCTTCCATGCAAGATAGTTTGAAGCTCCAACCAATTTGTTGTTTTCCTTACAAAAAAACATTTTAACATATTCAGATACTTACTTGATAGGATGCTCCTTCTCCTTGTTGCTTCCTTGATGTTGATGATGATATAGGGAGAAGAAAACTTCTCCTTGATGAAGATAGTTTTCTTCAAGAGTGATCCTTGATCCCATAGAGAGTGAGACCTCTTTGGATCATTTGATGAAGATCAATGATGACTTCTTGGTGATGTCTTCAATGGTAAGGACCTTGATTCATAGATTTCTTCAACTTGGCCTTCTTTTCTTGATGATGATCCTAAGAATTCTTTGTAGACTCCTTCGATCTAGGGTTATAATGTTTCCTTTGTAGATCCTGTCTTGAAGATGATCTTTGCTTTGATGCCTTCCTCAAGATTTGATCCTTGACCTTGACCGAATTGCAGACCACCGAAAAATACTTCTCTGAATTTATGTTCTGAACTGGAATTTGAGCTGCCCTATTTATAGTTGTTGCCCATGCTAATTAGCCGACTTGACAGGATGATGAGCCAACATGTCCATTTGAGAGATTATATTGTTCTTTTGAAGCCAACTTGAAGGAGGTGACTTTGTCTTGGTCTTAGAGGGCTTTCTTATACTTTTTATGACTCATACAAAAATGTAACGTGCCCAAGAAGGGTCCTTCATACATGACATAAACTCAATTTGACTTTTATGACTAGATGACAAATCCTAAAGACTCAAAATAGGAGCCATCACTAAAAATAAAACTCCTTGCTCATGAAACCCATGAGACAAGCATTACAATAATAATTTTGTTTTTCTTCTTTTCATCAATTACATAAGATCACAATTACACGTCATTATGAAGATCGAGCCTAGTTACTCTTTTCAACAATTTTTTCTTGTGAGCACATTCTCTAGCATAGTGGTCAAACCTGTTGCAATTGTAGCATCTTCCTTTGCCTCTTCCTTTGAATCCCTTCTTGGACCCTTGACCCTATCTCCTTGTACCAACATCATTCTTCCTCTTAGCATGTGCAGAGAAAGCAGTAGGTTCATTTCCATTGTTGGATCTCTCTCTCTCCACCATCATTGCCTCATCTTGATTGCATCTAGCCAATAACTCATCAAAACCAGGTATCTTGTCATTGTTGAGAATGGTGGTGACAAATATATCCCATGGTCTTGAAAGACCTCCAAGAGCAATGAGAGTGAGTTCCCTGTCAGCAATAACTTCTCTAATAGATAGAAGGTCATTCTTGATTTGAGTTATTCTCATGAAGTAGGATTGGATAGATTCCCCTTTATCCATCTTGATATCCTTCAACTTGTTCTTGAGAAAGAGAATTTGATTGCATTATTTACTTTGAACATCCCAACCAACTTATCATACATTTCCTTAGAAGTTCCGAAATCAGAAATATAGGCAACCAAATGCTTTTGAATGGAGTCAATTATAATTTTCTTAGCTTTGACCTCACCTTTTCTATACTTCGTTTTTGTAGCAGTAGATGCATTTGAAGCAGGGTCCACCACTTTTCCTTGCACATAGTCCAATACTTCATGCTCTTCCAAAGTCGGATCCAAAGTCATCTTCCATGCACGATAGCTAGCTTTGTCATTAAGCATGTCCTCAGTCTTGAAGTGAGATGTAGAGGCCATGGAGACTTGTCCAGTAATCTTTGTCTAGCAGATATCTTAGTGATTAATTTTCTCTCTTGCTTGCATTTGTCCTCATCTGGGCTCTGATACCATGTCAATTTTATATAACAACGGTATGCCCTATGCTTGCAACAATTACTTCAATGTCTTTTTAGCCCAGCGATAATTTCCACTTAATTTCCAATAGCAATCACATAAACCATTAATTCACAATGATAGTAATTGTAGATAGAACATAAAAAATAATGCAGAAGACAAGCCAAGACAAGAGAACACAAGAATTTGGCTCAAGCCAAGGAAAAATCCCAAGATGGGGAAAACCCTTAATCAATCCTTCTTATTATCAAATATCAAATGTTCAACAAAGAGAGAATATCCAATAGAGCACAATGATCCAATACCTCTGCCCTTAGTCAAATAAATGACCCAATCAAAATCTGCAATACTACTCTTAGTCAACGGCAATCAAACAACCCTAACTAGAAAGTCAACAGTGGTCAACGCAACAGAAAATGAGTCCTCCTTGAGCTCGATCAAGGTCAAAGAAATTTGGCCTTCCTTGGAGGTCAACCAGCAGCAAAGACAGTCAACAAAAGATTAGTCAAACTCGGTCAACAAAAATTCAACTCTGCAATCAAATAAATCAACACAACCCTGCGGTCAACGTAGGTCAATCTGCCTAGAATGCCTCATAATCTATTCTAATAAATGTGGCCTGCTAAAACAAAGATAATCCCTCTAAGAACACAGTGAAACGAAGTCAAAGGAGCCTTGGTCAACACTAGTCAAAGTCTCCCAAAATATAAAGTCAACGAAAGTCAGATTAGTGCTCCACAAACTCGCATGTGTGAGATGAATAGGTTTCCTTGTTATGTGTATGAACCAATCAATGTAGGAGAGAGAAGGAATAATGTGATGTGAATGTGCCAAATGAGGTTGGAGGTCTCTTCTATTTATATGTGATGGAGGGGTTCAATTTTTCTAATTAACCCCGAGCCGACCTTGACCAATTGCACGTGTTGGCTGGCCTTCAAAATCATATTTCTCCTTGTCCAAATTAAGTGAGCCTTAAAGTCAATTTTGGACCTCTCATAAAGAGGAATTCAATCCAATAATCATCTTCTTCAAATGAGTTGCCCAAAAGGGGGATTTGGCCTTAGTTGCACATTTTAACGGGGGCGAGACTAATATCTAAGGATGGGAAGTCTCTCAACCAATCAGGGTAAATTGTGAAGTCAAAAACCCATTAGAGAGGATTCCTTAGTAGGATTTCCCTTAGCCCAAGGATTGACTATGGCATAAAATAAACCAAGTGTTTACTAAGGGAACCCTCTAAAGGATTTGCCTAACAAAGAGGCTCAATAATTATTTCACACCAACAAAGTACGAGATGAGATCTAACAACTTGATCTCTCCTTCCACCTGACTTGTTGCCCCTCGATGGATTAATCACACTAAGCCTTGTGGTAATATTGAATCACTTACGAGTTTAAACCATTTAAAATATTGTAGACTAAGTCGAAGCATACATCACATAATAAGGACCAAAAAATGTTTTCATTAAGCACCATGGAGAGGAATACTCTCACTATCCAACCATGAATTTTCGATGAAGTCGTCCTTCCATTATATAGAGGAGGTAAGAAACTTCCTTTACATTAAAATCAATCTAGATCCATCTTAACTCTGGATCTACCAAGCGTTGAGAGAGATTAAATCTCTTGAGATGCAAACCTCTTTTAGAGTGAAAAGAGATGTGATCCCTCTCGGTGCTTGATAGATCCAGAGTTAAGATGGATCTAAGTTGTTTTAATTTCTCCCTTTAAATAGGTTATTTTCCACATGAATACCATGGGTTCTCATACCCTCGGTCAATACCATGAACTTATTTTTATTTCAATGTTATTTTTTTATTAATTTTATTTTATTTTGATAGAGTAAAAATGTTTTCACATAGGGTTATTTTTATTTTTATTTTTATTTCATTTTCACAAAGTTAAAAATGAATAATTTTATTAAAAAAATAACATATATATATATATTAAAGAATATTATATTGTTTTTTAAAATAAAATTATTACATTTTAAAATTTTATATTCAAAATTTATAGTGCAATGACTGCCGAGGGGAAATTGACTATTTTACTTTAATATTATTTTTATTTATTATTATTATTATTATTTATGTAATTTGACTGAGTCAAAATGTTAAACAAGACAAGACAAGATATTACATCTCTATCATACTTTGTTAGAGAGCACCTCTATGCGCAATAACATTATTTGGCAAATATCCTTATAGATTTAGCAAGGAAAATTTAGATCTAGTCCACTTTCTAAATCTAAAATTCATAAAATAAAGTGGTTAAAGCCACAAGTGCATAATACATTTGCACAAAAAGGTGGATCGATCCATCAAACCAAGGAAGAAAATGTTCATAAGTTATTATTTCTTGAAATTAATGGCCAACGTTCCGTTGGTTCACGCTTGAAATAGTTGTTAAACCTTGAAGGATGTGTCCACGTCCCACGAAATAGTCCAACTTACCCACATTTGACTTGATCTAAGCGAATAGTAGCCCAACAACTAGCTTAGGTGGATCCAACAACTAGTTTAACCCTTCTTTGACTCCCACGTTTGAGTTGGTGCGTGAAGTGACCAATCCCAAAACATGCCTTGTGCAAAAAACACCCTACCAGATTTGTCCAATGTTAACTCAAATTAATTATATTTGCTTGCATTTTGTTCCATAGTATAGTATAGTAGCTGAGTGTGGATAGAGAGAACATAACATAGGGGCTTTGTGTTATGTATTATCCCATAGGCCATAGTTCTCAAGTAACTCAATATAGAGTGCCTTCTCCTTTGTACTTTGATTATTTCCATTCCAGACAAAAGAGAGCAAAGCAGTCTTACCTTCCAGTTGGGTTTTCTCTTGTAAAGGTTTCCCAAAGCATATCTTTGTGTTCATTGTGTTTGGTGATTGTATTTTGTTGTTCTCTATTTTCCACATTTTATCTATTTCATGCATAAACAACAAAACAATAATTAACAAATTTGGAATCTAAAGGAATATAACATTCATATCAGATCTATTGTGAAAAACAGTCAAATGGTATATCCACAGCAATTTATAGATCATTTTCTAAGCCTAAAGGGTGGAGTCAGTGACTAAGACAATTAGTGATCTGTTTGATAGTGTCCTTAGCCTTCCCCTTGAGTAAGGTTAAACTTTTCCTTAGGATGTGTCTAGGAGATAATAGGTGGCTTGTATGTGGCTTGTATGATAGTTGATCCTTGGCTCTCTCGACTTTTCCTCTTAGGTGAGGGTTTGAGTCACGACACCTTCCATTAAGTTATGATAGCTCTTTCCAGAGACAAAATTCCTAAATTGCACATTGTGTTCAATAACATTTGGTGGGGTTGTATGATGGGTCAATCCCATTATCTTGGTTGATTAAATCATTCATAATGAATTAATGCTCTGATAATAGGCTTCCGAAATCCACCTTCCCAAATGTTAGGGGATTTAGCACATAGGAGAGGGATTATTTATCATGGCTAGGTTTGACATATGATCTGCCACCCCATTATATCCATTTTCGGTCTGGCAGAATTGGACCCCTAAAAGGCTTTTCGCTGCCTCTACTAGCCAGTCTAGGTGGCCTTCTAAATTCCACAATGGATCATTGTTCTTATTATTTAGGAAAACTAGAATTAATTTTGGATCTCCTTCAAATATGACCCTTCTGTGATCAAGTATCGAGCAAACCTCCATTTATGCTTGATTCTCAGAGGCAATTCCAAGGAAAACTGCTATGTCCCTCATGATCTGTTAAACCCTTCTGTTCCATTTTTTCCCAGGGTTAACTCTTGCAATTTGGTCACCCTAGTTTGGGTGGACTCCATGTCTGACAGGAGTTTGTTTCCCTCCCTAAAGGCTGTCCTTAGTAGAAAGATAGGGAGAGGATGGATTCCAGGCCCTTCATATTTGGGGTTCATACGGTAGAAAGTTTATAGAGTCTTCCCCCATTGCTTTGCTTTCAAAGTTTCCCTGATTGATTGTTCTGTCTCTCCAGATTTGATCTCTTTAAAGGTCACTTTCAACACATAGAAACTATTAATTAAAGACATGATTGACTAGGCCGAATAAATAGTTCTCTTACCTAGACATTTGTCATTGTGACACTAGTACCAGTGAATTGGTGAAAAGGGCTCAGCATAATTAACAATTATCCCTGGCCAAGTCATGTTAGACTTGACCAATGAAGGAAGCAGATTTGCAAACAGGTCTCAATCAATAAACAAGGTAAAGGGAACAAGAAAATGAGGTGCTCTCTTTCATTAAATTCTTGCAATAAATTGTGAAAACATTTTCTTGAAATTGGAGCCAAAGAAGACGTGCTACCTCTTCAACCTTACGTATGGAAGGGGAATCTATGTAACTGCCCTTTGGCACTGTGATGAATCATTCTTGATGTACATTTATGTTTAGTAATGAAATATAAGATGCACTTTGCAACAAAGGAATCTGGAAATAAACCAACAATTATGCTCTAAAAACAGAATAATATGGCCATTCTGACCAGTGACATAATAAGCTCTTCAACGTCGACAATGAAAATCTAGATGTATGAAAAAGGATATAGTAATTCCATTCAGTTTGTACTTTTCTTAAATCTGATTACATCGGAATGTTTGCAGAAATTCTGACCAGCACTCGCAAGAAGGCACATGCTTACAGAACAAAGGAATATAAGAGGAAATCTAAACGAGCTTTTGTTTGAAGCTATACCATACAGGAACACATAACATTCCAACTAATTGCCATGTGTGATGGTAAAGGTGCACTGAATCGTAGGGTGTCTGAATTAGAATACTGCTTATCAGCTTTGTTCAACTGTCTAAGTACCTTGGCAACATTGGGAATGATCAACTCCCTGCAATGTAGATGCAGCAAAGGTACCTTTGCTAGAACAGTACCTTTCTCCACATTAAGGACACGCTGTCGCTTCAATCTATATTGCTCCCCTGTCTCTGGATCCATATCTATTTGAGGCATCTGTTTCCATCGTTTGTGAACATACCACCCATACTTGTAATCCCCCACAATGGGAGTCCCCAGGGCTTCAGCACAATGCACGCGGAGCTATAATAAACAAAACTAATTATGTTAGCATACATTGATAGTAGTAATTATATTAGACGAGGGAAATTAAGGGAAATGCCTAGGAAAGCTTCACAGGATTTCCTTCCCCAGAATATCCAGATGGAAGGCAGCTCAACTACCAGCCACAATAGTGGCTGGTAACCCCAGGGACTTGACCAGAATTAAACTGTACCTATGGCCTACCTGTGGACAACATGCTTTCGGTGGATGTTACAATCAAATGAGATCACCCTTGGGACTGACTATAACTTCATCTATATATGGCAATTTATATGTTCCTTTCCATGCTATTAGACTGGTATGTTTCCAGAAAATGTCAAAGACATCGGGAAACCAGAGTTGAGGAGTAACCACAATGTGAGAAAATTTAGACAAAACTAGATTTAAATAACTCAAGTCAAAAAAATAAACAAATAGGAAACCTTCACTCCGATTTGTATGGTCTTCCCTTACTTTCCAGGCAAAGCAAGAGTTAATTTTGCTTTACCTCCTAAATAACTCTTATCCCTGTGCCTCCTCTGGCACATAGCATTATGGAAAGCACCAAAACCAAATATTGAAGAAAATAAAGAGAAAGGATGCACTTCGAAAAACCATCACCTGATGCTTTCTCCCGGTAAGTGGACAGAGCTCCATCCATGTGCAGCCTGTTCAAGTAACTATTGCACGTAAGCCATATAGTAGCAAATATGAAGAAAAGCATGCAAGTTTCGTTGAGAATTGTCTGGTCTGATACATCTCTCAATGACATTGCATACACTATCTAATAGGTAATGAACATGTAGAGAAAATGGTTCCAGACGAAAACTAAAAGCTTCAACTGCATCATAAAAAATACTTTTTAAAACACCGAAACAAATCAAACCTAGAAGCAGGCAAATGCATAATATCAAAATATTCTTTTCAATTCTGTCTTAAACTACCTCTCAGCTTCCTCCCCTTGAAGGGAAGTTTTTGATATAGCTTGTTCACATGCACATTGTTCTCACCAAAAACATTAACTCACCATGAACGGAAGGTCCCAATACTCTATACTCCGTTATTGCCTCTTGTGCACAGTCCATTTTAGCATTATTAGCAATAATGATTCTTTCAGTCTTTACACCATCAAAAACTACCTACAAAACATAAGCCAAATCGATAAGATAATGCTTATTAAATCACATCAACAAAGAATATAATGATATCCTGTTAATTTAAGATTTACTGAAGAATGTTAGATATTAATTTGCATCCCTATTTTCTAAATAGACCATTTTTAAAACTACATTTCCATGAAGGCAAGAATAGTCCAGTAGCACAATTGGAGCATTCTATTTTTGTAAAGAATGTTAACAATTCAAGTAATAATTACTTACACATCCATTTCTCCTCCAACAATATCAGGAGTTTTGAATACCTTGCTACTAGAGCCTTTAGGGTTTTTTATGATCTTCATATCAATAATGAGAAACCTCATCTTTTTGAGGTTTTCAGGAACAATGGTTACAGTAATCATCAACGCCTGAAAGCCTTCCAAAAAGTGGCAAAAGGACCTAGAGCTAAGACTAATCCTGACAATCCTATTGCCACTGTTCATCTTCCTTTTATTCTAGGAACAATGGACAAGTTGGCTCATATTCTTAAGAAGAGCAATATCTTTGTAACCTTTAAGCCACTTAACACTATAAGGCCTGTCAAAGACCAAATTAACCCCTCTAACACTAAGGGGGTTTACATGATCCCTTGTTCTTGCGGGAAACCTTATATAGGTGAGAGAGGTCAGTCTATCAAGCGTAGAATTCAAGAGCACGTTGCAGACATTAGGCATAATTGCTCTTGCTCTTCGGCTCTTGTTGAGTATTCTGTAAAAGCGAAGCATCACATTTGCATTGAGGATTATTTTGTCCTTGCTAATATCTCTCATTACCATCACAGAAAGTTCAGAGAAGCTATCAAGATAGAGAAACGGGCAGCCAACAATCTAAACAGGGATGACGGCTGAAGAGTTAGTAGAGATTGGATCCTTACTCTTTCCTCGAAATTGTCTTCTTCTTAATTTCCTTCTTTTTTTCCTTAAATTTTCTCCCTTTGCCTCCTTGTGTTTTTAGTTTTTTCTCTTTAGTTCTTCTTTCCCCCTTTCTATTTATTTTATCTATTCTATGATTAACTCTTCTTCAGGTATATTTTAATGTTTCTTATGATTATTAATATTTAGGTATATTTTAATGTTTGTTATGATTATTGATTAACTCTTCTTCAGGTATATTTTAATGTTTCTTATGATTATTAATATTTAGGTATATTTAAATGTTTGTTATGATTATTAATATTTAGGGCTATTTTAATCACTTTTATGATTATTATTTTTCTTATTTATTAATTTTAAAAAATTATATTTCTATTTATTCCCTTATTTTATTAATTTAGTCTATCCTTGGTAATTTTTCTATTAGTTTTGTTATATATTATTATCCTTATTTTTATTTCATTTCACATAATTTTATTTATTTCTTTATTTCATTTTAATTTATTATTATTTATTTTGTGAGTTATTAAGTTGACCTTATAGTCTTTCTTATTAGATATTTAGTCCTCGTTTTATTTGATCCCTATTTTCTTTATTTTATTACTTTATATTAATTATTATATATAATAAATATTTTCATATATATTAGTTTTATAAATATTTATATTTTTATAATATTTGTTTATTTTATAGTATTAATCTTTCATTATAATTTATTTAATCCTAATTTTTACTCTTAATTATTCCTAATAACTTATATTCACTTTCCTATTTATTAACTTTCTATTAATTATTATAAATGGGCGAACAAATATATATATATATTTGCGGCCTCGGTCAAATGTATACATACTTCTGTAGAGGTGTGAACCTGTTTATGGGTATAACATTTGAGAAAGTCTTTGTGGCGGCCTCGGATTTGAATTGATGCTTTTTCATATATTCTAAACTCGCCAATATTTTAAAACTCCGACTTCGACTCCGACTCAGCCGAGGGTCGACTCCGACTCTGTTTCCGACTCCGACCCTGACTCGGTATCAACTCGGCCAGCTCGATTTCAATGACTCGATCGTTGTAAAAAATACATTAAATATTTATTTTTTATATAAAAAAACATAATTTTAAAGATTTTCATTCATGTTTCCAAACACACAGCATTAGAATATAGATAGAAGACAACGTATGATCAAAGTAGGCTCATGAATATATCCATTATATCAAAATGGCAGCTAGAACACTGTCCAATACATACATGATGATGATATAGAGATCAAAACAAAAACACATAACCAAGGAGGCTAGAAATGACCTCTACAACAAAAGCAAACTGTGACCAGTACTACTGGCTACTGCTAGAGGAGCCAAAATCATCTGGCTCAACCTCTGGATCAGAGTCAGACAGGCCAACCCATGGCTCCTCATCATCATCTCCAACTGCAATTGTAGAAGTGGTAGCACTAGTAGGCTGTGTAGCAGCTGCAAGATGAGATAGACGAGATATGCGCTTTTGTCGTGGCTAAGCAGAGGAAGCACCTGCAATTGGAGGACTTGGGGCTGGCCCTGAGGCTAGTACAAGTGGATCAGGATCTGCATTCAACTGAACATTATGTTCGAGTGATGCCTCCACCTGTAAATCCAAATCAAGATCCTCATCAGAATCAAACTCTGTTGGATGACTCTCCACTACCCAATCTGATGTTGGATCAATGTCTTCCAACACAATGGGATCTGAATCAGGTATTTTGTTCAGCAATTGGTTGCGTCTGAGCAGGAGGTTGTATTGGACATAGACTAGATCATTTAACCGTTTTTTATCCAGACGGTTTCTCTTCTTCGTGTGAATCCTCTAAAAGACAGACCGATTGTTCTCACACCTAGTAGCACTGCAAGTTTGAATCAAAATACGAATTGCAAACTTCTACGATTCAGAACAATGGTTACCAAAAGCCTCCCACCATTGTGCTGCAAAAAACATAGGAGTGTAATGAGTTAGCTCAACAAAATTACAAATTATATCCAACTTTCAAAATATAAACGATTTAACAAAATAAGTATTAAGAATTTGAAAATTGAATTTTTTGTTTACCTAACTCATCTGCTTCCCTTGCAATCTTTGCTAGGTTCTTCCCAAAGGTACCTGTGGCTTTGTTGAAGGTTGTGACCTGTCGGTGTATCTCCAGCTAATCACACTCCAATGGGATCATGCGATCAATGCAGTCAATCAATCCATCTCTAACCTCCCCCTTCAAAGCTCCTGTCGCCAGAGCTTTATAATGATACCGTGGGTTCAAAAAATACCCAGCTGCATGTATAGGGTGATGGAGTTGATTGTTCCATCTTTCATCAATGATTGCCCAAATGGGCCCATACTTAGCCACTTTATCCTTGTATGCCCTCTTTATTTGCTCCTTTGCTTGATCCATAGCCTCATAAATGAAGCCCATAGCCAATCTTTCCCCATCCACCAACTGCAACACCTTAACCAGTGGCTCAGCAACCTTCACAATCTTTGCTGCCTTTCTCCAAAATATTTCTTCATTAACTTTCTTTTTCAATTCTCTGCCATCTTGTTTGTGAGACCACTGGCTTTGATTCCATTCTTCACTGGAAAATATCTTTTGCAAGTTTCTATGTTGTGAAAGCATAGATTGCAATGTCAAAAAATGAGTAGCAAATCTAGTGATGGCAGGCCTAATAATATCCCTGCCCCCTGTGTGTCTCCTCATAAGGCTCAAAATCCATGAATGATTGTAGATAAATTTTGTTATGCTTTTGGCATGATCTACAGTGTTTTTGACCCAATCTAATTTGCCAATATCCTCAAGCATGAGGTCTATGCAATGTGCAGCACATGAGGTCCAAAAGATGGTTCTGTGTTTTTCCTCTAACAGTTTACCAACAAAAACATAGTTAGAGGCATTATCTGTGATGACTTGAACAACATTAGCCACCCCCACCTCCTCAACAACCTCATCCAATAGCTGAAACAACAATTGTCCATCTTTTACCTTATTAGATGCACAACTGATTTTAGAAACATCCACCAACCGCAACACCTTAACCAGTGGCTCAGCAACCTTCACAATCTTTGCTGCCTTTCTCCAAAATATTTCTTCATTAACTTTATTTTTCAATTCTCTGCCATCTTTTTTGTGAGACCACTGGCTTTGATTCCATTCTTCACTGGAAAATATCTTTTGCAAGTTTCTATGTTGTGAAAGCATAGATTGCAATGTCAAAAAATGAGTAACAAATCTAGTGATGGCAGGCCTAATAATATCCCTGCCCCCTGTGTGTCTCCTCATAAGGCTCAAAATCCATGAATGACTGTAGATAAATTTTGTTATGCTTTTAGCATGATCTACAATGTTTTTGACCCAATCTAATTTGCCAATATCCTCAAGCATGAGGTCTATGCAATGTGCAGCACATGAGGTCCAAAAGATGGTTCTGTGTTTTTCCTCTAGCAGTTTACCAACAAGAACATAGTTAGAGGCATTATCTGTGATGACTTGAACAACATTAGCCACCCCCACCTCCTCAACAACCTCATCCAATAGCTGAAACAACAATTGTCCATCTTTTACCTTATTAGATGCACAACTGATTTTAGAAACATGGTTCCCTATGGCCAAAAGATAAGAAAGTTTATGATGGTCCGGTTCCTTTGATCAGTCCATCCATCTAACATGATGGTACATCCTGTTCTTGCCCATGAGTCCTTGAAATCTTTCAAATACTCATTAATGTAGGCAATTTCTTTCTACAAACGATACCCCCTTAGCTCATGCCTAGTAGGGCCTTTGAAGCCTTTTCCAATAGCATGCATGGCATCAAACATAGGCTCATAATATGGTGAACGGGAAGCATTGAAGGGGATATCAGCGGCATACCACCATCTACATATGTAATCACAAGCAGTCTCCCTCAATTCTTTCTTCCAATGGTCATCTAAAGTGGGCTGCAAAGTTCTACTAGCTTGAGGACCATGTGCATCTGATGGAGAGGAGAGTGTGACAATGAAATAACTTTTGATATTCATATCACCCTTCTTTTTCATTTTACCCTAACCCTTTTCTTGAATAGACTCCAAAGAGGGAGGAACATATTAGAAGGGGTTGGATGCATCAGTACAAGGGATAGAGGAAGAACCCTCAAAATCAAAATGGGGGTTAGTAGCAAGCGTTTTTTGTATACTCCTCTTCCTCCCAATTTCAGCCTCTAATTCTTTTTGCCTAGCCTTTTCTTCTTTAAACTTCTCAAAGTTTGCTAGCAAATCCTTCCTAATCTCCCCAATTTCTGGTGATTCACATAGAGTAATTTGGCCTCTAATCCCTGCCTAGTGTTGTTTCAGCCTATTAATGCCCCCACGACCTTCCTTAATTTTTCTATGGCAAAATTTGCAATGCATTTGACTATCAACCATTTCAACATATGCCCAAGCAGCATCTTTCACTCTAGGTGCCATTTTTTCACTTGGAAATCAAAGGAAAAAAATTTGAAAATGAAAACAAAAAAAATAGCATTGCTTCAATGTTCATTTCTTTCACAAAAAACACTCTTTTCAATTTCCAAATTTGCACAAAAAAATAAATAAGCAAAAACAGATTTTTACAAGTGAAAAAAATACCTCTAGGCATAAACTGCCTCGTCAAGGTTGCTCCAACAAACCAACTCCTCAATGTTGCTCCAATGGCTGCCCAAGAAGCTCTTCACTCCTGCTACAATGCTTGCCCAAGACTCCTCACTGCTGCTCCAAAAACAAACTCCACAACTCCTCACAAACTCTCACTCAAATGCAATGAGATCGTCGTGAGGAAATGAGAGGGGTTGGGTGGATTTTATAGGGTTTAGGAGAGGGTAATGGACACCAAAGAACCTAAAGGCAGATTAAAAATGGGTTTGGGGTCCCCAAAAATCTAATTCCAAAAAGAAACCGCATTGTTCTAATGTTTTCGGGCCATTGTCACCAAGCCGGCCGAGTCGTTAGACAACTCGGTCGGCTCAGTAATAACCCGGTCAACCGTTCCGGTTCAAAGGCCAAGTCAACCTAGTGGGGGCATGACTCGGACCAACTCGGCCGAGTCGGTTTCGAACCGGATGTTTTTCAAAATAGAGGAACTCACTTTGCTCTACGGTGTACTAAACACGATATATATAAAGATCGGCCTTGCAGTGGTCTATTATGTGGATTTTTGACCTGTCTGTTCTATTCTCTGTTGTGGCTTGTGCCATATATACTCGCATATCTAAACTCTTGCGGCCAAAACTTTCATCCATATATACTCGGCATATATGAACTCAACTTCGCTCTGCGGTGGTCTATGAATATCTTGGTGTGATTCAGTTGGCTCCACAAACTTTCCAGGTGCATCAGTGCCTTTACCTACTCTCTCTTCTTACTAAATTCTATTTGTTACAATTATGAGTACTTCTCCCCACATTTCTAAGCCTACTTCTAGCAAGGGGAGGCCAAGCAAACTTACTTTAGAGTGCCTCTATAAATACATTGAATCTTTAAGAAAGTGAAAAGAAGAAAGAGAAATGCAACATAAACAAGAATTATCTACAATGCTTATGGAACATAAAATCGAATTATCTACAATGTTTAACAATAGTTGCAAGGCATTAGAAGGTAGAATGATATCATTCAAGACTGAAATTCAAGGAATGAAAGATAGGATGCAAGAAATAAAACACAAAAAACAATCAATGGTCAAAGAAAATTGCACCCTGAAAGATGAGATTAAAGAATTAAAAGAAAAACTAGATAATAATTCAGCCCTAAGCAACACAATGAATAAAATAGATATTAAACCCATACAAGAGGAAATGAACAAACTAATTGAACTGGATCATGAGTGCAACAAAAGAGCCCTGAACCTTATAATTTTGGTATAACAACTAAAAACTAGCTCACAAATCCAAACAGATTATCTAACAAAAGCAAACAGGGTGGGAAAGCTTCTTGAGCATAAACATAGACTAATTTGTGTTAAGGTAAGTAGCAATGACCACAAATTAGATATACTTAGTAAATCTCCAAGTCTAAAGGCGTCAAGGATCTTTATAAATGAAGATCTTATTCCAGCAGATGAAGCTGAACTAAGGAAAGAAGTCCAAAAGATAAAAGGGCAAGAAAGGAAGGCAAATGGGCAATCATTAGAAATAGGAAAGTTATTATTAGAGATAGAGTCCAAAATAAAAGTGATAAATAGGAATTAGGAACACTCTGAATCCTCTTCTGGAATTGTCGTGGTTTTCCATGGCGTAAAGGTCCTATGTTAGTTGGATCCTGAGTGATATTGATCTTATTTTCTTAGTTGAAACCTGGGAGCATGACGAATCTAGGGTCCCCCACATAGATCGATTCATTCTTTGGTCTGCCTGGAACAGGAAATATTCTCATAGAGGCTTTGGTGGTATAGTCTGTTTGTAAAAATTTATGTTTTCCCACCCCGGTTTTCAGTTTCTCCTTATTTCTCCCATGTAGTTAAATGCCCATTCCCATAACCATACATTTAACAGACTGAAAAAAATAAATATTGCTGAAAACACAAATTCTGGAAATTTTTCAGAATGCTGGAAATTGCAGAATTAAAAATAAGCAATTAAAAACAGCCATTAAAACACATTAAAACACTGATATTTTTGGTCAACTTGACCCTGGAAAAACCCCCTACAACTCTTGGGGAAAACCAGTTTGAGAGCTCTTCTTTATTTCTGAAAATTGTCTTTTTACAGTGAGAATTATTCAGCAAAAAATCAGCAAGCAAATTTACAACTTATCTCCTTTCCCGTGCCTCACAGCAATCTGGAAATTACAGCAAACAGGACAGCAATAAATGCTGTACGACCTCCGTTTTGTGTGCAGAAAAATCAGCAAACTGCTCCTCGATTTTTGTGCAAAAATCTGCCTTTCACTATGTGCTGAATCAGCTGTACAAATCTGCTCAACTGCTGCCTTGGAATGTGTGCCAAGCTGCTGTCTCCTTCTCCTTCCTGCTCAGAAATCTCTCTTGCTCTCTTGCTCTCCTTCTCCCAATCTGCTCATGAAAGAATGAATGACATTTTCCTCCTTTTCCTCCTTTAATATAACTCCAAGTGACTTTTGGGTGATCCAAGTGACTTTTGGGTGATCTCTAAATCCAATGGCTGAAATAGATTTAGATCAATGGTTGAGATTAAATGCTCATTTAAATCTCACTTTCTATTTTTTAATTCACCCCACTTTAATAAAGACCCACTTAGTCATTTATTTCCAAAGTCACTTTTCCTTTCTAATTTTTCATTGACTTTATAAAAGTCACTTTAAAATTAGACTTAATAACTTTATCACTTAAAGTCACTTTTAAATTAGATTTAACTTTATAAAATTATAAAGTCACTTTAGGAGAAAAATTAAATTCTTTTGGACACTTTTCCCTAGGCCAAAGATCAAAGCCTAAGGGAACCACCTGTCCTCCAGTACCAAATTTCAACACTCCTTCTTACCGAGGAAGGTGTTCCTCACCACACCCATCTTGTCTCTGAAGTAGACATGCTTGCCCCGTGGTAAGGCTTTGGTAAGGATATCTGCAACCTGCTCATCAGTGGAAATATACTCAAGCTTCACAGCTCCCTTCTGAACATAGTCTCTGATGAAATGATATCTGATCCCGATATGCTTTGACCTGTCATGAAATACTGGATTCTCCGTGAGTTTAATGCAACTCTGATTATCACAGTAAATCACTGAAGGTCTCAACGGCTGACCAAATAAGCCAAACAACATCTTGCGAAGCCAGATGGCCTCACAACTAGCTAGACTGGCTGCCATATACTCTGCTTCCGCTGAACTCAGTGCTACTGACTGCTGCTTCCGGCTGAACCATGACACTACTGCTGAACCCAACCCAAAACAACACCCTGAAGTGCTCTTCCTATCAGAAGCACAACCTGCCCAATCAGAATCAGTGTATCCTGCCAATCTCACTCCATCTCCCTGCCTGTAGTCCAGACCATAATCCACTGTCCCCTACAAGTACCGCAAAATGTGTTTTGCAGCCACCCAGTGAACCTTCCTAGGCTCACACATAAACTGACTCATCGTGTTGACTGCAAAACAGATATCTGGTCTAGTGTTGACCAAATACATCAAGGAACCAATCAGCTGCCTGTACAATGTGGGATCCACCAACTCGGAATCCGAAGCATGAAGCTTCTTCCAGTTGGTGATCATCGGTGTCGACATGGGTCTACAATCCTCCATGTGGAATCTGCTAAGGATGTCCACAATATATTTCCCCTGCCCCAGGAAGAAATGCCCCTCCTCCTGCCACACCTCCAAACCCAAAAAGTAATGCATCAAGCCGATGTCCTTCATCTCAAACTCCGCCGCAAGATCTCTCTTGCAGTGCTCTATGAGTCTCTCTGCACCTGTAATGATCAAGTCATCCACATACAGCACCAGAATGAGAGGCTCCTCACCAATCACAATAAAGTAAAGGTTCGGATCTGCCTCACTCTTTGTGAAACCCATCCCCTGCAAGTATGCATCTATCCTGGAGTACCAAGCTCTGGGAGCTTGCTTCAGGCCATAAAGGGCCTTCTTCAATCTGCACACATGGGACTCCTTCCCATGCACCTCAAAGCCCTGTGGCTGCTCAATGTACACCTCCTCCTGTATGAAGCCATTGAGAAATGCGGTCTTCACATCCATCTGGTGGATCTTCCAACCCATCTCTGCTGCTATCGATATAATGGAGCGGATCGAAGTATATCGAGCCACGGGAGCGAAGGTCTCCTCATAATCAACTCCCTCTACCTGGGAGAACCCTCTAGCCACAAACCTCGCTTTGAATTTCTCAATGCTGCCATCTGCAGCATGCTTTACCTTGTAAAGCCATCTGGAAGTAACCACGGATTTGCCCTCAGGCCTCGGCACCACCTCCCAAACATCATTCTTCATGATAGAAGAATACTCCTCCTGCATGGCCTCTCTCCAGACCTGCTGGCTAGCTGCCTCCTCATAGCTAGAAGGCTCAGAGTCAAGGATGCTGGTAACCATCGCCATATAACTACAAAACCTCTCAGGTGGTCTACTCTCTCTGACCGGCCTCTTCGGCTCAGCAACAGATGTGGCATCTCTCAAGGTGTCCTGAAGCCACTTGGGCTTCCTCTTCCCTGAGCGCACTTCTTCCACCGGAGAATGAAACTCCTCCTCCTCATCATCATCAGTAGCCTGAACTCCTGACTGTCTGTCTGCTGTCCTCCTGCCTGCACCTGAACCTGTAGAAGCAGAGGTACCGTGTGAACTGTCCATCAGTGGACTCCCTATTGAACTGCTCTGTGAACTGCTCTGCATGCTGCCCGGAGCACCACCCCTCTGGCTCGATGAGCCACTGCTCACTGACGGACCTGACATCCTCATAGATGTACCTCCGGATCCTCCTGATCCCTGCCCACTGGATCCCTGCGACTAACTCAACTGCTGCTGAGGGTCGGGCTGATCCAGATACTCTAACTCCCGTGACCTCCTAAAGGCCCTGTCCTCCTCGAACTTCACATCCCGTCTGACAACAACTCTCCTTTGTGCAGGAATGTAAATCCGAAAGGCCTTTGAGGTCTCACTGTAGCCCACAAAGATACCCTTCTCTGCGGTGGGCTCTAGTTTGGTCCTCTTCTCCTTGGGTATATAGGAGTATGTAATGCATCCAAAGATATGAAGATGACCAAGATCAGGCTTCTTCCCAGAGAAAGCCTCATCCGGAGTCATGTGCCCCAAGGCACGATGCGGACTCCTGTTCTGCAAGTAAACAGCTGTGTTGCAGGCCTCTGCCCACAAGAACAATGGCAACCCCTGATCATGTAACATAGCTTTGGCAGCCTCTATGATGGATCTGTTCTTCCTCTCCGCAACCCCGTTCTGCTGGGGGTTGTAAGGAACAGTGAACTCCCTCCTAATGCCTGCCTCCGCACAATAGTCAACAAACTCTCCAAGGGTGTACTCTCCTCCATTGTCCGACCTCAAGGACTTGATCTTTCGGCCTGTCTGTGTCTCCACAAGAGCTCTGAACTCCTGAAACCGCTTGAAGACCTCACTCTTGGTCTTCAAGAAATAAATCCAGGTCCTCCTGGAGTGATCACCAATGAATAAAACATAGTACTCATACCCACTCAAGGAAACATGAGACATCCGACCGCTCACATCGGAATGAATCAAATCAAGTATCCCCGTCGCTCTGCTGTCACTGCTGGGAAAAGGGGATTTGGCAAATTTGCCCATCGCACAACCTCTGCAAGTATCAAAGTGATCAGTACTGAAATCTGGCACACCTGTAGTGATCTCCCGCAATGTCCTCAAGGCTCCATGATACATATGTCCCATCCTGCGGTGCCAAATCTCACACAGCTCAGAACTGCTAGCTCTACTGTCGGTACTACTGCTCAATGCCAAAAGGGGCTGAAATGCAAACTTGTACACCTTTGCATGGCGTACACCTATCACTCTAGCTGAATCAGCTGGAGTGTCCCTGGGATACATCAACACCTGTCCTCCCCTGAACAGTACGTCATATCCTCTGTCCTCCAAAGCTGAGACGGATATGAGGTTCTTCCTCATCCCTGGCACATAAAGAACCTCTGACACCTTCAAGGGAGGTTTGGACTCCCTCTGAAATGTCACTGTCCCCACCCCGACTGCTCTAACAACTCTGTCATCACCGAGTACTACCTCAATATCAGTGCCACTCTCTGAAAGCTCTGAGAAGTACTCACGGACTCCTGTCATGTGACGTGAAGCCCCACTGTCCACATACCAAATACCTGTAGATGCTCCGCTAATCGAGGGAAAAGCATGCTCCCTCTGAACCTGTGTGGCAGGTGATCCTGCACTAGAGGACTTACATGTAGTGAACGCAAACTCCCGGTCAAAACGACCTGCAAAGTCCTCAATCTCAGCTGAAGCTGCCACGTCCTGGTTCTTTCCCTTCTTCTTCTTCTTCTTCGGACACACAACTGCATAGTGTCCCATCTTTTGACAATTCCAACACTTCACCTTGGAATAGTCCTTCTGTGTGTTCCCCGGTTTACCTTTACCTTTGCCTTTGCCCCCACCACTGCTTGTGGAAGCCTGCTTCTTCCCTTTGCCTTTCTTGCCTCCTGCCACCATTGCTACATCCTCATCCTGCTCAACTGACTTGGCTGCCCCAAGTTGTCCTTTCTTGATCTCTGTCTGAATGCAATCATCCCAAAACCTCTCCCATGTGGGAAGGGTCTCACGTGCACAAACCCCATCAGCAAAGTTCAACCATGAACGGGGGAGGCCATTCACTGCAATACGCACCAACTCAGTGGATGGAATGGCCTCTCCAATCGCTGCCAACTCATCTCTCACATTGGTAATCTTTGTGAGATATCCAGCTGCACTATCATTACCCATCTTAATGTTCTTCAGCTTCTCCTTCAGGACCATCTTCCGGTTCTCATTGGTACTCTGGTAGAGATTGGACAATGCTGTCCACATCTCATGGGCATTGCTCTTTCCTCTCACATGAGGAATGCAATGGTCTTTGATTCTGTCTAGAATCAGCCTCTTACCCTTATTGTTCTTCTTTTTATACTCAGCCAACTGAGTAACATCAGTGGGCACAACAACAGGGTTCTGTGCGGTATGCACCATGATATCCCAGACTTCTGCCTCCTCAAAGATACTCTGCATTCTCTCCTTCCAAACGCTGTAATTTATATGCCCATCCAGCCTATCCTCCACCCTCAATCCCAATGACATCCTGCTGTCCTAAAACTGAAAAATAGCACTGCGTAGTAAAGATAAAACTGTTGTTTATGAAAAAATCAGCTTGCTGGAATTTTCTGAGTGAAAAATCAGCAACTGTAATTTTTCCTTTTGCTGTCCCAAACTGCCCTTCAGCACTCAACCTCTGATACCATGTAAAAATTTCTGTTTTCCCACCCCGGTTTTCAGTTTCTCCTTATTTCTCCCATGTAGTTAAATGCCCATTCCCATAACCATACATTTAACAGACTGAAAAAAATAAATATTGCTGAAAACACAAATTCTGGAAATTTTTCAGAATGCTGGAAATTGCAGAATTAAAAATAAGCAATTAAAAACAGTCATTAAAACACATTAAAACACTGATATTTTTGGTCAACTTGACCCTGAAAAAACCCCCTACAACTCTTGGGGAAAACCAGTTTGAGAGCTCTTCTTTATTTCTGAAAATTGTCTTTTTATAGTGAGAATTATTCAGCAAAAAATCAAGCAAATTTACAACTTATCTCCTTTCCCGTGCCTCACAGCAATCTGGAAATTACAGCAAACAGGACAGCAATAAATGTTGTACGACCTCCGTTTTGTGTGCAGAAAAATCAGCAAACTGCTCCTCGATTTTTGTGCAAAAATCTGCCTTTCACTATGTGCTGAATCAGCTGTACAAATCTGCTCAACTGCTGCCTTGGAATGTGTGCCAAGCTGCTGTCTCCTTCTCCTTCCTGCTCAGAAATCTCTCTTGCTCTCTTGCTCTCCTTCTCCCAATCTGCTCATGAAAGAATGAATGACCTTTTCCTCCTTTTCCTCCTTTAATATAACTCCAAGTGACTTTTGGGTGATCCAAGTGACTTTTGGGTGATCTCTAAATCCAATGGCTGAAATAGATTTAGATCAATGGTTGAGATTAAATGCTCATTTAAATCTCACTTTCTATTTTTTAATTCACCCCACTTTAATAAAGACCCACTTAGTCATTTATTTCCAAAGTCACTTTTAATTTCTAATTTTTCATTGACTTTATAAAAGTCACTTTAAAATTAGACTTAATAACTTTATCACTTAAAGTCACTTTTAAATTAGATTTAACTTTATAAAATTATAAAGTCACTTTAGGAGAAAAATTAAATTCTTTTGGACACTTTTCCCTAGGCCAAAGATCAAAGCCTAAGGGAACCACCTGTCCTCCGGTACCAAATTTCAACACTGTTATGTAAACAATACTATTTCTTCCCACATTCGGCTTCATAAGATTGACCCCCTTAATCAGTACATTTGAATCGAAATTTCTGACTCTAATGCCAACAGAAATCTTCTCACCAAAAATTATTTCTCCTATGATCCGAACTTAAAACAATAACGCAACAACTTACAAATATACTCATAAACACAGAGATGCAGCAGAAAAACACTTCATTTCTTTAATAGAGAAATATTGAACTATGCTTACAAACAAAATGGAAATAAGATAGCTTGGGCGATGGTAGCTTATCTCTAAGAAGAGATGTGTCGAGTACATGCCTCTGAACTGAGTTACAATGAGGTTCAAAGGCCTTTTTATTATTGAACAATAAGAGAAAACCCTAACCCAAGGAGATGTAACACCAAGAGTTTATGGGCCCCGTTGGAGTTAGTTGGGCAGCCAAATTCCCGAGGTCGTAACTTGGTCATATTATCTTTGTTTGATGCGTATGATACCTCGTTGGAAAGATCTCTCTGAGAACTACAATTGCTGACACAACACACATAATTGCCGGAGTAATTTTCCCAAAAAAAACGTTGTTTAGGGCCTCAAAACGGCTCTGGAAATTTAGGACCCGAAAAACTGCCAAAAATAGTAAATTGTGCTACAATTAAAGAAACTAAAAAACTGAAAGCAACAATGGTGAGGGTCCAAGTGGAATAGGCAAGTGGCCACCAATATCCACCTGGGTCATCCTATCAACTCTTCCTCCTATAAGAAAAACCACCTAGATAAAAATTTCCCTTTAATTACCTTAGAACAGGATATCCACAATCTAAGGAATGAGGGCAACACCTTTTGGTTGGGGACTTCAATTCTAGAACTGCTACCAACCAAGCTACTCTAGTAAGTAATAACTCTAACCCTAACTCCCTATGTCTTGATGAGGATTGTGACTTAGCTCGTAAATTCCAAAGAAATTCTAAAGACATAACTCAGAACCTATTTGGTACCGAGTTAAACAAGCTTTGCAGTTCCCAAGACCTGACCATTTGTAACGGGATTAATAGGTGGCCTACATCTGGCCAGATGACTTGTATTCATGGGCTCAATAGCAGTGTTGTGGACAATGTGATATTTGATACCCAGGTTCTCAAACGTATTATTAATTTTGACCTCCTAGATGACCACGAGCTTGATTTTGACCACAAACCCCTATCCTTAATCCTAAACCTTGGTATACACACCAACCACATACAAAAGAATGGTGAGAGCCAAAGGCACATTCGCTTTGAATAAAGTAACATGGACCTCTTCTTAAAAGATTTAACAAGGGATTTAGGTCTCTTAACGTATAATGATAACATTGATCACATCTACCACAATTTTACTACAACCCTCTCCACTACCATTAACAAATTCTCTACCGAAGTATCGTATAAAAAGAACAATAGAACTTCCAACCCTTGGTATGATAAGGATTGTAAGTTTGTCAGGAAAGTGATTAGAGATGCTCCTAATGAAATTGTAAAGCTTGAAAAAATAAGTGTGTACAAAGCTCTTATCAAAAGGAAGAAAAGGTACTATATAAATAAGAGGCAAGAGCATCTTCTTCACCTCTCTAAAGTTGAACCTAGAAATTTTTGGAGGAATATTCTTATCCGTAAAACGAAAGAAGATAACCCAATCTCCTTAAAGAAATGGGATACCAATCTTGAGAATCTTTACAACTCCCCGAACACCATGGGCAACATCATAAACACTCATATAGAGGAATATATATTTTCTTTGGAAGGCATGGAGTAAGTCTAGCCTCATCCCTCACATACACAAACTCTTCAATTTGGCATTGAAACATAGCTTCCCTAAGCCTTGGACGCAAAGTATTATTGTGCCTATCTTTAAAAGTGGGGATAAAAACGTTCCCTCTAACTATAGGACTATCATGATTAGCCACATTTTAGCCAAATTGTATGGGCTCATTTTGGAAAAGAAGATTAGCGTCTGGCTTGAAACTCATGGTAAAAGAGTTAAAGGGCAAGTTGGTTTTAGGAGGCATCACTCAACTATTGACCACCTTGTCACTCTTAGGACCATTGTCGAGGAGTGTCGCAATAGTAAAACTGATCTCTTTTGTTGTTTTGTTGACTTTAGAAAAGCTTTTGACATTGTCCCTCGAGAGAAGTTATGGCAAAGGCTCGATGAGATAATGGTTCCTCTCGAGCTGAGAGTTGTTGTAACTAGGTTATACGAGAATGTTATTGCTAAGCTTAAGACCACCGAGGGTTGGTCTGAGGAGATTAAATGCAATATCAGGGTTAAGCAAGGATGTCCCCTATCCCCACCCTTTTTGGAATTTACATTGATAAGCTAGAAGAATGTTTAGAAGTTACAGGATGCGATGGACCCCAGCTCGCTGGTATAGTCATTGCTCTTCTCCTTTATGCTGACAATGTCATTCTTCTTGCTAGAAGCCCTGATGATCTCGACAAGCAGCTTATAATCCTCCATTATTACTGCTCCAAGATGGTATGATTGTTAATATCGACAAGCCTAAAGTCATGATAATTAAATCCAAAAGGAACAACTATAATAATTTCATCGATGATAACAATTACTTTGAGACCCTATTTTCATTATTATGACCACATTACATTTATTATCCCCTTAGTACCTCCCTCGTACCCCATATTATTCTCCCTAGGTATATTACATTGACCAACTTCAACAGAAATCATCTTCTAATGAATATTTGGAATTTTGCCAAAGCAATGCCATAAAATGCACAATGACCACAAGGTTTTTGAAATACGGTCACAATAGAAATTCAAGCAAAAATTGACACAATTATGGTGCTTTTAAAATTTGTGTCAAGAAGATTATCATGAATTTTTTACCACCTGTGGGACACTTTTGGAGGAGGCTGTTGAGGTTTGTGAAGAGGTTGTTTCACATGTTCAGGAGGATGACTTAGCACTTGAGGAGAGTTTAATTCATTTGGGGAGCACCTTTGGGATCTTGAAACCTATCCACTCTTGTATCATGGATATTTTATGTATTGTTACCTTATCTCTAGGGATTGTAAGAAATAAAGGCATTATGCTATGGTTTTAGGGCTTTTAGTGGGTGAGGAAGTGCTAGATCTCTCATATAAATAAAACAAGCACTCATCACTTGTGAATCACTACTACTTGTGTAGATATATCACTACTTGTCTATTGTTCAATTTTATCTAAAACACTATGTAAGGAAGACTAGAGCGACTTCTTGTGAAGTTAGTTTTATGGATGATCATGCAACTTGGATTTTCATGTTTAAGGTTTATGATGAACTTGATTTCATGGATAAGTGATCTCTCTAATCTTGTTGGATTTGTTTATGAATGAACTTGATTTCATGAATAAGTGGTCTCTAATTTTATTAGATTTGTTTATGGATGATTATTAAGTGTAAGTGTACTTCTCTAATGGGGAGAGTGCATTCTATGGTTTCTTCTTGGATAAATCCCTAGAAAGATTTCATGTGGAGAATCTTCCCTTAAATTTATTGGATTTTATAAGGTACTAGGTAGATCTTCTAGGGTTAGTAGTGGACAGCCCTAGATATCACCCTATATTCTCTCACTTTCTCGCAAAGGAGTCCTTATTTGACCCAATAGCACTAGTATTCTCCCAATAGTCAATCGTAAAATCCAAAATTTAACCTTTACTTTATTGTTTTAGGATAAAGTTAGGTTTATAATAGCAATACCTTCACTTTCATCCATAGAAGACTACGACGTTTTGGTTTTTATGCATTTGTTTGACTTGAAAGTCATATTAAAAGCCTTAAATTGCATTCGCTGATTTTATCTTCAGCTCATTTAGGGTTGGACATTTACAGTTTCTAGGCTGGTATATGCACTTAAAATTTTTGCAATTGTTGTATATTTAAAACCCTAATTTTATCCATAATTTAAACCCTAGTTTTACTAGTTTATTATTTGTAATTTATTATTCTATTTCAAGTTTTGCAGTAGTTAATGGTATTTTTGTTGATTTTGTAGCCTCAGAAGGTCTTTTATGTGAAATTTCCACAATTGCAATAACTTGAATTTAATTTTCTATCTACTGGAGATTATTTGTCTTTAGAATTTTAATTCGACAAATAACGATTAATTCACTATTGCAATCTTCACAAATAAAAACATTGCGGAATATAAAATATTGGAACTAACAAAATAATGCACACACACAATAATTATGACACCATTATTTTTGGACAAGAGTCCCTGGAAAAACCCTAAAGGGAAAACCAGTGCAGTAGATGAAGGTTATATTATTATTCAACAATTTGAGAAATATCGCAACTTCTTTCCTTTCACTAGCAAAGCTTCGGCAAATACTAATCTCCACTGGCAAAATATATTGGAGACTCATTGTCTTCCATTACAACTCAATCTGGCCTCTCCAAACAAACTCGCACTTCCTACTTGGAATGTGCACTACCTGCATCCATAAATTATTACAACCTCTAGGAACTCCTCCCTGCGAGTCGTTCTACCTCCTGGATTTCTCTAGGCCCACTCGCTCTGCCTTTGAATGATAGATCTGGCTCTAGCTCACTAAAACAGGCTCCTCAGCCACTCGCACTAGTTGTTTTCGGCCTCCCTTTCCTGTCATTCTGACACGAGAAAATCTCTGGAAATATCCTGTGGAATCCTGCTCCCAAATCTCTGTTGAAACCCCACTACTGACTCTCTCCCTAGCTTCAACTGGGCCCCTATTGAATCACTGCAACCGGGTCATCAAATTGCTCAACTATGTGACTCAATTGTGTCTTTCCACCCCATCGACCCTACTCTTATAATCTTCAGTTTGTTAGAAAATTAGAAACGCAGAAAGATTTTCTCTTGTTGATAATTACTTGTGATTATTATTATAATCTTTCTTATGATCTTCTTTTATCTTGGTTCATCAAAAAATTACCAAAACCGAAACACGGAGATCAAGAACACCAAATGTAGGCGCACAAACAGGGAAAAACCACTATATAGGGGAAAACCAAGTCAAGAACGCTTTCTTCAGTGATTCATATGAGATAGACCAAGCCCCTAGACTAATAGACCTTCCTCCTCCACCAAGTCAGCCTTCCAATGAGATACTGCAACCTTCAATAGTCTCTTCTTGTTTAGCATCTACAACCCAGCATCAACCCAGAAATTTCGGCCCCAGCTTCACCAGCAGCTTTAGAATTTTGGCCTTCCCAGCAACTACAAAATTTTGGCCCTTCCAGCAACTTCACAGCTTCACATGTGTGAGAGAAAGAGAGAGAATTTCGACTTCTTATGCTTGTGAGAGACCTCCTTCTTCTTTGCTATACTTTTTCCTCTTCTTCTCTTGAAATCCGCACTTTTCCTTAGCCCAGAAACTGTAGATCAAACTTGTTGTGAGATTATGACAAACAAGGTCGAGTTGTTGCCTTCATATAGTGATTTTGCTGCCTAGTTTAGACCGACTTGGTGGAGGAGGCCTAATTGAACTATTTTACAATAAAATAAATTTCTTCTTTGACAAATAAATCTCAAGAAGGGTTCTTTATAATATGACATGGACAAGGACACTTGACATAAACCCTAGAAGCCTTCAAACCCTAATCAACAATAAACTTTCAAATATACATATACAAGTAAACACAAACCTTCAGGGTCCTCAATCATCCTGATGCCACTTATATCAAGTTATTCATATGCAACCAATCGGAAGCTTTTCTTCTTTCATTTCTTCAATAGCATCAAGACATCCTCAATACATTGTAGTACTTTCATTTATTTTCTGATTTCTTCTTCGAGGTATCCATCATGACCATCATAATATGCCCTCCCTCTTAATTGGGGAGATGTACTATTTTCTTCTAACCATGCTCCCTCTTAATTTGGGAAGATCAACCACTTCTTCTATAACATCGGAGAACCTATCATGGCTTCATTCCTTCTTACAATATCACGGTTATCATCATAACTTCCTTTATCATGCTCACCAATATTATCAAGTCAATTTTACTTATAAACATCTCCAACATCTTAAAGATTATGTACCTGCACAACTTAAACAACAAGTACAGCCAAATACTAAAGCATGAAGTTAACTAAATCATAATCATGTCAATATAATAAAAGCAATTAGACTTTAGACATCAAACACCTAGTTAGGTTCATGATCAAAAAGAAACACATACTTCTTGCTAGCGTTATGTCATAAACCCTAGACTTCATCATCAAGACTTCGAGCAACTCAGTCAAGATATCAGTCTCATTATATCTAGGGCCTCAATATTATTTTCAAAGATATATGATAGATTCTATTATGATCCATTACAAACCCTAGATTCCATCTTAGAGACACAAATCCTTAGGTATTAGCAATTCAATCAAATAACAATTCTACTATAAATTTTAGACTCTACTAGGGTTTGTTGCAAACCCTAGATTCAATCATCATATCGGAAACAATATCATCATATCCTAGAATATCAAACTTCTACTAGGGCTTTGTTACAAACCCTAGAATTTACAAACTATGAGCATCAACAAATAGGTTACCAAGCTGACATATACATATCATGCACTAGCATATCACAACAATATTTACTAGGTAAACATAGACATCAATACATCAAAATTAGGTATACAACAATTTCATTAGACTAGGGTTTTGATCAAACTAATATACACCGAGGGTTTCATTCCTAGAATCTTACTACAAGGGCTTTGTTCACAAACCCTAATTCACCAAACCCTAAAGATCTAGGGTTTCAATACACAGCATAGACATTAACAGTAAACCCTAAAGAGATAGGGTTTTTATGATAACAATACCAAAAGATCAAAAGAATAGGAATTCTAGATATCATCAACAACCCTAAGTAAACTAGGGTTTCATAATCAATATTAATACACCCTTAGGTTAGGGTTTTACAGTGAACCTTTTCAGGGTTCCACAAGAATGATAATATAATGAGGGTAGATTCAATCTAATGATTAATCACCCCAACAAGAATCTCTATGATTCAAAAACCTAGTCATAATGATGTCAGTAATGTTAGGCAAATTTAAAAGAAGAATGATTGTACCTTTTGCATGAAGAGAACTTTATAACAAAGTTTATAGTTTAAGACATACCTTGAGTTGTTCCTTAACAAACCTTGTATGACATCAATTATTGAAGGGCTTCCTTTGCAACATAACTTCTTCCATGCTTCAAGTTTATCTTCTGAAGTCTCCTTCATAACTTTTGTGTATTCTGCAGACTTTCCTAACCAAGGAAAATATAAAGAAAAGGTTATTAGCATACAATACAAACACATCTTGATAAGAGAAGGAAACCAAACATAAAAGATAAGACAAGGAGTAAGATACTTATCTTTGGTAAAATGGTGAGGGCTCCCTCTTAATCCAATCTTGATGAATACCTACAACTTTATAAAAATGAAAATTGTTCTAACAATGTGTTAGACCTATAATCTCTAGAAATCAAAACATAAACAAAAACAATTCAAAACAAAAATAAAGGACTGGGAGGGTTATGTGAGAGAGAGAGGACTTAGTAGTATTAGTCCTTGACTTTTGATTCTTCAGTCTTGTTCTTCTTAGGTGGATCTTCATCAACAACATTCACATAATCCCTCTCTCTCTTCTTATTTTTTGGATTTTCTAGACAATGGCTTTTGTAGTGACCCTTGTGACAGTTGTAACATTCAATCTTGGATAGGTCCACTTTCTTCTTTGATCCTTTGAACCTCTTGAAGGTTCCCTTCTTTTTGTGATGAGCAGAATAGGCATTTGAGGTGTTTCCTTCTTCCTCCTTGTTGTTTACTAATGATATTTTGGCTTCTTCTTGACTCCATGCATTCCATATTTGTTCAAATGTTGGAGTATCCTTCTAACTGTTAAGGCCTGATGCAAAGGCACTCCAAGATTTTGGTAGTCCTAGAAGGGCAATAATTACGAGCTCCTTTTCTGGGACAACTTCATCTATTGCTTGGAGTTCATCTCTGATTCTAGATATCCTTATAAAATATGATGAAACGGTATCATCATTTGTCATCTTAACAGTTCTTAGCTCATTCTTGAGGCTTTCTATTTGACCAATGTTCTTTATTGTGAATAACTTGGAGAGAGCCTCATACATTTCTTAAGCGAAATTTATGTTGGATATGTAAAGAATTAGGTTATCCTTAACTCCATCCACTATTAGGTTCATAGCCACCATTTCTTTTTCTCTAAACTTTGCTTCTCTGCATCACTTGATTCATTAGTAGGCTTCTTGATTTTTCTTTGAACGAGATCCAAAACTTTGTTCTTTTCAAGAATAAGGTCTATCCTCTTTTTCTAGGCCCTATAGTTGGAGGCTCCTTATAATTTGTTTTCTCCCTTCATTGAGTTTGTCATAGTTCCTGTAGATAGTAGGCTTGTCTCTTTATATGACTCTTTTCCTTAATGACCTTTCTTTGATCTCCTTTTCTTTAATAGATCTTCAACGTGCATTTTTCCTTCTTCTTCACCTTAGCTCTGATACCATGTTAGAAAATCAGAAAGGCAGAAAGATTTTCTCTTGTTGATAATTATTTGTGATTATTATTATAATCTTTCTTATGTTCTTCTTTTATCTTAGTTCATCAAGCAATTACCAAAACCAAAACACGAAGATCAAGAACACCAGATGTAGGCGCACAACCAGGGAAAAACCCAGTCAAGGACTCTTCCTTCAGTAATTCAAATGTGATAGACCAAGACCCTAGACCAACATACCTTCCTACTCCACCAAGTCACCCTTCCAATGAGATACTGCAACCTTCAATAGTCTCTTCTTGTTCAGAAGCTACAGCGCTGCATCAACCAAAAAATTTTGGCCCCAGCTTCACCAGCAACTTCAGAATTTCGGCCTTCCCAGCAATTGTAGAATTTCAGCCCTTCCAGTAGCTTCACACGAGTGAGAGAAAGAGAAAGAATTCTGACTTCTTATGCTTGTGAGAGACCTCCTTCTTTTTTATCCTTTTTCCTCTTCTTCTCTTGAAATTCGTACTTTTTCTTAGCCAAGAAACTGTAAATCGAACTTATTGTGAGAGTATGACAAATGAGGTCGAGTTGTTGCCTTTATATAGTGATTTTGTTGCCCAGTTTAGGCCGACTTGGTGGAGGAGGCCTAATTGACCTATTTTACAATAAAATAAATTTCTTCTTTGACAAATAAATCCCAAGAAGGGTTCTTTACAATATGACATGGACAAGGACACTTGACATAAACCCTAGAAGCCTTCAATGGAGGCTTTGACCTAAAAACAATTGACCCAAGCATGAAACCGATGCTATAATAAGTCAATGTATTTAATAATAAAATTTCTTTTACTCTCTTTTGATAAATATAATACATCATGACTCAAATACAATTATGAAGATTGATACTAGTTACATTCTTCAACACAGTTGAGCAACCAACAGCCATGATCACATCTCAATTAACGACTATGATCATCTTGACTCTATCAATTCACTTTTCCAGAAGTCTCTACAGCAAAATCGACCTCCCTCAATTAATTTGGCTTAATTAACTAGTTTTTCGAAGTGAGACTTAGGAAATATTTAATTATTGGCTAATTAATCTAATTGAGGTGTTTCTAAGGCTTTTCTCACGAAACCTTTTCTGGGTTTTGGAGATCTCGTGTTCCTTACCCTCTTAGACACCATAGAGACTAGAACACTTGTCCGCTACTACCTCAAAAACTAACACTCCCTCTTAGCAAGGAAGGTGTTCTCCACTACTCTCATCTTCTCCCTGAAGAATACAAACTTGGCCCTGCCCAAGGCCTTTGTGAGTATATCAGCAACCTGTTGATCTGTGGGAACATGTTGTAGTCAAACTAATCCACATTGTTGGTGTCTAACATCTGTGATACAACTGGTTGCCATAAATTAGCAAACCTAAGGTAAATTCATTCCTTGACTTCTGCTAGCTGATCTAACCTCCTGGAAACTACTCGGCCCCTCAAAATCAATTCGGCCTCCCTCTGAGACCCTAAATCGAACTCTGTAGCTATGTACCGACAATCTCCGACAAACTCACACCGTTGGGAAAATACTACAGCCTCCACTAGAAATTAAACCATCAAACTGGGAACTACTTATCCTTTGCAAATTGATCTGAATAGCAAAGCATCTCGTAGCCTCTGCAACTCCCTTTGCCTCAGTCAACTCGCACTATTGGAGAGACTACATGCTCCTTCTGCAAATAGATCTCCCTCTACCACTGAGAAGTTGGAAATCTCTGCAAAGAAAATCCTACGGTAATCACAGTGCACCACGCTATCACTGCTCTACTCTAATTCTTCTACCACATGTTGTAGTTGAACCAATTTGTGCTTCCACTGCACTACTTTGATCTCACACTATTGATGCCCCTACGCTACTGCTCTCACTGCAAAATTGTATAGGATCTCACTGCTACTATGATACTTGTGCTCTCGTAGCAAAGGTAATGGTCCAACTGCGAAATCACATCCATAGCAACTGAATTGGATCTAATGATCAAGCCTCCCTTGGCTAGATCTAGATCTCCTTATTGCTCCTTCCTTGAATCAAACACTGACATACTGGAATGTCATACTCCTTCTAGAGGTACTGTTGCTATCAGTGTGAATTCATCCTCTAACCTGGCAGACAAATCCTCAATCTCAACTGAAGCAGTTGTCTGCTCCCCCTTGTTGTCCTTCTTCCTCTTAGGACATTGGTTGTGGCATGTGAAATTTCTACAATTGCAATAATTGGAATTTAATCTTCTATCTACTGGAGATTATTTGTCCTCGGAATTTTAATTCTGCAAATAATGATTAATTCACTATTGCAATCTTCACAAACAAAAACGTTGCGGAATAAAAAATATTGGAACTAAGAAAATAATGCACACACGCACAATGATTATGACACCGCTATTTGTGGACAATAGTCCCTAGAAAAACCCCGAAGTGAAAATCAGTGCAACAAATCAACGTTTTATTATTATTCAACAATTTAAGAAATATTACAACTACTTGCCTTTCACTGGAAAAGCTTCAACAAATACTGATCTCCACTGGCAAAATATATTGGAGACTCATTGACTCCCTCTGCAACTCGATCTGGTCTCTCCCAACGAACTTGCACTTCCCTAGCTACTCGCATTGTTTGCCTCGAATGCACATTGTCTGCCTCTGGAAATTCAAATAGCCTCTAGGAACTCCTCCCTGCAATTTGTTCTGCCTCTTGGACTGCTTTAGGCCCACTCGCACTACCTCTAGATGATAGATCCGGCTTTGGGTCATTCAAACGAGCTCCTCCACCACTCGCACTGTCAAACTGGCTACTCGAAATAGTTGTTTTTGGCCTCCTCTATAAATAATTTGGCTTCCCTTTCCTGTCACTCTGACACGAGAAAATCTCTGAAAATCTCCTCTAGAATCCTGCTCCCAAATCTCTATTGAAATGTCGCTATTGACTGTCTCCCTAGCTTCAACTGCACACTCGCTGACTCATTGCAACTGGGTAGTCGAATTGCTCAACTCCGTGTCTCTCCAACCCCATCGACCCTGCTCTTATAATATTTTGTTGGGCAACCAATGGACATGATCACATCTCAATCAACGGCTATGATCTGTTGAAGAATGTAACTAGTGTCAGTCTTCGTAAATGTATTTGAGTCATGATGTAATGTATTTGTCAAAAGAAAGAAAAAGAAATTTTTAATATTAAATAAATTGACTTATTAAAGCAAAGGTTTCATGCTTGGGTCAATGGTTTATAGGTCAAAGCTTCCATTGTAGGCTTCTAGGGTTTATGTTAAGTGTCCTTGTCCATGTCATAATGTAAAAGACCCTTCTTGGGCTTTGTCAATCAAGAAAGGAATTTATTTTTATGTAAAATAGGTCATTTAGGCCTCCTTCATCAAGTCGGCCTAATTGAGGGGTCGAAACTACTATATAAAAGCAGCAACTCAACCTCATTTAAGGATATCACCAACAAGTTCGATCTGCAGTTGATGGAGACAGAAAAAGGTGTGAAATTCAAGGAAGAGGAAGGAAACCCTAGCAAATGAGGTCTTTGTCAAGCATAAAAAGTCGAATTTTTTTGTCTTTTTCTCACATGTGCAAAGTTACTAGGTTGCTAGAAGGGCCGAATTTGCAGTACTGTAACTGAGCCGAAATTCTGGAGTTGTTGGGGGTTGAAATTTCGGGTGTTGGGTTGTAGCAGTTGTACTAGAAGAGACTACTGAAGTTTGTTGAATCGTATTAGAAGGTTGACTTGGTGGAGGAGGAAGGTCTTTTGGTCAAGTCTAAGGTCTTGGTCTATCTCAATTTGATTAGTGGAAGAGTTTGACTGGGTTTTCCCCTAGAGAGAGGTTTTAGCCCTAGTTGAGTGCCTACATCTGGTGTCATTGATCTTCATGTTTTGATTTGATGATTGCTTGATGAAAATAACATAAAAGAAGAATATAAAGAAGATAATAAGAATACAAGAATAACATGAGTAATTATCAACATAAGAAAATCTTTCTGTCTTTTTGATTTTCTAACATGGTATCAGAGCTAAGGTGAAGAAGGAAGAAAAAAGCAACTTGAAGTTCTATTGAAGAAAATGGGATCAAAGGAAGGTCATTAAGGAAAAAGACTATAAGGAGAAAACAAGCTAGAAGGAGCCTCCAATTACAGAACATGGAAAAAGAGTATAGATCTTATCCTCGCTAAGCATAAAGTTTTGGATCTTGTTCAAGGAAAAGTTAAGAAACCTACAGATGATGCAAAAAAGGAGAAGTTCGGGGAAACTGACATCTTGACCATGAATCTGATAGTAGATGGAGTAAAGGACAATCTAGTCCCATAAATATCCAATACGATTTCACTCAAGAAATGTATGAAGACCTCTCCAAGTTGTTCACCATCAAGAATATTGGTCAGATAGCTAGCCTCAAGAATGAACTGAAGACAATAAGGATGACAAGAGACAATACTGTGTCATCATATTTTGTAAGGATATCTAGAATAAGAGATGAACTCCAAGCAATAGACGAGGTTATACCAAAAAAATAACTTGTGTTTGTCGCTCTTCTAAGTCTACCAAATTTTGCATCGGGAATTAGCAGTTGGAAGGATACTCCAACTTTCAAACAAATGTGGAATGCATGCAGTCAAGAAGAAGCCTGAATATCATTAGTAAAAAACAAAAAGGAGGATGAAAAAGATAACACCTCTAATGCCTGTTCTACGTATCAGAAGAAGAAGGGAACCTTTAAGAAGTTCAAAGGACCAAAGAAGAAAGTTGACCTATCGAAGATTGAATGTTACAACTATCATAAGATGGGTCATTACAAAAATCAATGTCCTGAGAATCCAACAAATAAGAAGAGTGTTGGAAATACTGAGAGAGGGGTGACTCAGTGTTTCTTATTTTTTAATTGTTCTAGTGATTGCCAAAAGCATATATAGATATGTATATGTATACACAGAACACAGAAATCAACAGCTAGAATTAATGCTTTTATTAAAACTCAAGACAGTGCAATGAAATAAATACAATATAAGTATATATCTGATTGTGAATGGTTGCCAAGCTCCAACTTGGACTTCAGTGAGGCTCCAACCTCCAGAGCACCAACTCTGTTTAGCAGTGGTTCTGCACTTAGGAGCACCTACCCCTAATGACTTTAGTCCTGTTCAGTTCTGAGGCCCCAACCTCTTGGGCTCCAACCCAAACCTAATATAAATTGTTCTGCTGCTGTTCTCTACTCACAAGCCTGCTGAGCTTCTACTCTTCTCCTGTTCTCTTGCTTCTCTGGCCTCTCCTTCCTCTTGCCGGTTCTTCGGCTTCCTCTCTCACTGATTATACATCCATCAATCACCATCTCACTTTGTTTTTATGTTTTTATGTATTTCAGATGCCTCTGACTCTTCGTTTCCGCTTTCCACCGCCTCTTTGGCTTCCTCCTCAGTCGCTGTCATTTCCTCTGACTCGCTTGATCTTTCAGCTTCCCTCCTTGGTCACTGTGGCTTCCTCTATGCTGGCTTTCCATTCAACTTCTTGGCTTTACGGTCACTGTGTGTTAAAACTGTAACACAGGCCCGTTTTTTCAATGATAACAGGCATCCACCGAGACTGTTTCGTTTAACGGACATGCCACGTCCTATCACAATCGCAATCGGCTTGATTCTAGCCTTCTGAGCTATCGTTCAGGCTTCTTGAACCATCCTAAGCATCCCTTAGTGTATTTTTGCCTCCAAACGCCGCGCAAGACAAATATTCAATTACACAAGAAATATGAGCAAAAAACAGGTGAACGTGCTAAAGGGCGGACTTCAAGGATCATTGCACCCATATCTATACCTATGTCGGGTCCGCAGTGAAATCGCAATCGGCAGTCGCAAGGCTTCCAGGGGTCCTTTATACATCAACCCCATGATATCGCCGATGGCCGATGGGCCGATACTCCACTGCTCCGATGAACCGGATGCGATATGGTATTAACCATGGTTTATATGCCCGTCGGGTCCGCAATCTTATCGCAATCGGGGGTTGCCCTTGGCGGAGGTCCGATGCGATATCGCTATCGGCGATCGCAAGTCGCACAGGGTCAGGTCCGATGCGATAATCGCTATCGGCGATCGCAAGTCGCACAGGGTCGCTTACATTGTATTACCTCCGCTCCGAATTCCCGATGCGATAATCGCTATCGGCAATCGCAAAGGGGCCGCTTAACACTGTATGACTTCCCTCCCGAAGTCCCGATGCGATATTGTGTGCTGGACCCGATACAACTCAACACTCCCGTGTATACGGTTTCAAGTCCACTTTCCGCCTCTGATTGTGTAAAGGCATGTATACGTGAGTTTTGGCCTCCGATAGTGTATTGGCCGCTCCCGATAATGTTTAATTGCATGCATATATATATGGGTTTTCTCCTCTGATGGCTCCCGATAACTCTGTGTGCTCCTCTTCTTTGGCTCTGTCTGCTCCTTTGGTGGCTCTGTCTGCTCCTCTCATCTCCATCTGCTCCTCTGGTGGCTCTGTCTCCTCCTCTTGAATATTGCCATATTGACATCAATGACAATCTGTGTCCAACAAAGAGATATAGGGAACAAGCAAATATTACCAATGAAGCTCCTCCTAAGAAGAACAAGACTCAAGAATCGAAAGTCAAAGACTTATACTACGAAGTCCTCTCTTACATATCCTTCTTAGTCTTCTATTCTAAGTTTTGTATTGTTTTCCTTTATGTTTTGATTTCTAGAGTTTGTAGGTCTAACATGTCTTGTTAGAACATTTTTGAATTATTTTGATAAGTTGTAGGTGTCCCTCAAAAAGATTGAATTAAGAGGGAGCTTCCACCATTTTACCAAAGATAAGTATTTTGTTCTTTGTTTCATCTTTTCATGTTTGGTTTCCTCCTCACATCAAGATTTGTTTGTATTGTATGCTAATAATATTTTCTTTATATTTTCCTTGGTAGGAAAGATTGCAGAATACACAAAGGTTATGGAGGAGACTTAAAGCATGGAAGAAGTTATGGAAGCTCTTCAAGAATTGATATCCTACAAGGTTTGTTAAAGAACAATTCAAGGTATGTCTTAAACTACAAGATTTGTTACAAGGATCTCTTCATAGAAAAGGTACGTTCATTCTCTTTTGAAATTTGCTTTACATTACTAACATCATTATGTCTAGGGTTTTGAGTCTTAATGATTCTTGTTAGGGTGATTAATCATTAGATTGAATCTACCCTTGTTATACTATATCATTTGATCATTTTTGTGAAACCCTAACTCTTAAGTTCACTGTAGAACCCTAGCCTCTTGTTGCTAAGGATATGTCAATGTCTAAATGAAACCCTAGATCTTTATGGTTTGGTAAATTAGGGTTTATAAGCAAAACCCTTGTAATAGCTATAGTAAGATCCTAGGAATGAAACCCTAGGTATATATTCATCTGTTTGATCAAAACCCTAGCCTAAATTATTATTGATCTTGAGTTTACCTAGTAGATATTGTTATGAAATGCTAGTACATGATTATGAAATCCTAGATAAGTATATGCGAGTATGCTAACTTAATTGTTGATATTCGTGTTCTAGTTTGTGAAATCTAGGGTCTATAACAAAACCCTGGTAGAAATTGATATTCTAGGACATGATGATATTGTTTTCGATTATTGATATGATTTAGCTTTGATGATCAAATTTAGGGTTTGCAACAAACCCTAGTAGAGTCTATCACGTAATTCTAAAAAGCATATTGTTAAAACCTTAGATGTATAATACTATGATTGAATTGTTGATATTTAAGGCTTTGTGTCTCGAAGATGGAGTCTAGGGTTTATGACAAAACCCTAGCAAGAAGTTGAAGTCTAGTATGTAAAAGGATGTAACCTTTGTTGATTATGAACCTAACTAGGTTTAGGTATCTGATGTCTAAAGTTTGAAAGTTTTCATGCTTCCATTATAATGATATGATATGGTTGACTTCATGCTTTTGTATATTTGTATTTGGTTGTACTTGCTATTAAAGTTTTGCAGGTACATGATCTTCAAGATGTTGAAGATGTTCATAATGATGAGCATGATGAAGGAAGCTATAAGAATGATGATGATCAAAATAGACCTTGATGCCATGAAAAAGAAATGAAGCCTTGAAAGGATGAAGTTTCTCTAATATTATTAAAAGAAGGTAGACTCAAAATAAATCCTAGAAGTCTTCAATGGGGACTTTGACCTAAAACAAGGTGACCCAAGCATGAAACCCATGCTTTAATAAGTCACAATGATAATAAGAAAAATTATTTCCTTTATTCTTTTGACAAGTACATTACATGATGACTCAAGTACATTAATGAAGCCCAAACATAGTTACATTTTCCAACAATTTAGGCATCCTACACTAAGTCGCCCTCAACCTAGACAAGTCGGCCTAATTGAGGGGCAGAATCTACTATATAAAGACAGCGACTTGACCTCATTTGAAGGATATCACCAACAAGTTCGATTTGCAGTTGCTGGAGGCAGAAAAAGGTGTAAAATTCAAGGAAGAGGAAGGAAACCCTAGAGAAGACGAAGGAGGTCTTTGCCAAGCATAAAAAGTCGAAGTTTTCTCTCTTTCTCTCACACGTGCGAAGTTGTTGGGTTGTTGGAAAGGCCGAAATCGCAATACTGTAGTTGGGCTAAAATTTTGGAGTTGTTGGGGTCGAAATTCTTGTTTGTTGTTGGGTTGTAGCTGTTGGACTAGAAGAGACTATTGAAGTTTGTTGAATCGTATTGGAAGGCTGACTTGATGGAGGAGGAAGGTCTTTTGGTCAGGTCTAATATCTTGGTCTATTTCAATTTGATTAGTGGAAGAATTTCATTGAGTTTTCCCCTAGAGAGGGGTTTTAGCCATGGCCGAGTGCCTACATCTGATGTCATTGATCTTCATGTTTTGATTTGATGATTGCTTGATGAAAATAAGATAAAAGAAGAACATGAAGAAGATAATAAGAATACAAGAATAACACAAGTAATTATCAACATAAGAAAATATTTCTACCTCTCTGATTTTCAAGCATGATAATTTTGACTCCATCAATTCACTTTTCCAAAAGTTTCTAGAGCAAAATCGACCGCCCTCAATTAATATGATTTAATTAACCAGTTTTCCTAAGTTAGACTTAGGAAATATTTATTTATTGGCTAATTACACTAATTGAGGTGTTTCTAAGGCTTTTCTCGTGAAACCTTTTCAAGGTTTTGGAGATCTCGTGTTCCTTAACCTCCTAAACACCATAGAGACTAGAACAACTATCTGCTGCTACCTCAAAAACTAACATTCTACATTGGCTTGGTGTCTTAGCATGTAGAAGATATTTGATTGCCTCTTTAGGTGCTTGCTTGGAGTAAGTGATTTTATGATTTCTTTCCTAAGGTTAACTTAGGAAAAGTACAATAATTAATTTAATTAATTATTGTGGACTATTAGGCCAAAGTTCTAAGGATAAATAATAAAATTATTTAAGTGACTTAGATATAATCTCAACCATTGATCTCAAGTGAGGCTTAGGATTTAATCCTAGCCATTGATCACTTAGGAGATTAGGGTTAGGGATTTTGGCTTAATGAAATTATAAAATAAGCCTAAGGGAGAGGTGAAAATACACAGTTGTTGAGGAAGCGATTTTCTCAAGAGCAAGAGGCTCAATTAAACTAAAGAGAAGTGAGGAGAATTGCAGCAGGGAATTTCGAGAGAAATTTCAAGGAAGTCGAAGCTAGGAAAGGGAGAGGTTGAGTCAGTTGAAGAGGAGGGCCAAATTACTAGAGGAGGGTCGAGATATCCAAAGGCCGAATTTCTCAAGTGCACAGGGGATGTACAAGGGAAACAAGAGGGACCAAATCGCTAGTGAGGGAGGCTAAATTTTCAAGAGGTGAAGTTTCTTAATTAGTGCCAATTTCCAGGGGTTGATTTCCTTAAAGGCCAATTTTTCCCAATGGGGTAGAGTTCCAAGTTCCTAGCAGCGGTATTTTTCCATTTATTCTTTGAGGGTCTACGCCCTTCTTGAGAAATTTAATATGAAGGAAGACTGTGTTGGGCACAAATTTGTTGTTGTAGTGTGATTGATTTCCTCATTTTTTTCGGTGCATTTTATTTTCCAAGTTAATATTCCTATGAGTTTATTTTATCAGCAATTTCAAAAATATTTGAGATAAATATTTTCTGGGTTTTTAATAAATTGTTGAAGTAAAGTAAATCATATTTGGTATAAAAGAATTAACAGGTTTCTAGGTTTGTAGTGTTTGGAGATCATCTTGCATTATATATTGACATGATAAGCCTTTTAAACAACCCAAGTTCCTAATCGACTCAAATCTATAACTTACCTTCAATAACCACCTAATCCTTAACATGCTAAACATTCCTACTTGGTAGAGGTATTGGATAGTTTATTGAAGTCCTTAAATTTGATTGTGTGTTTCCCAGGGATTCCTTAAAGCTGCTAAGGAAGCCTCCCTTGTGTAGGATCTATCATTCACTAAATAGAGGGTGTTAATTTGGCAACTAAGGGACAAATTCCCTCCTTTGGACAGTCTTCCTCATCAACAAAGACCCCTCCTAGCCCTTGGGAGAATTTAATTTGGTTAAGGAAAAATATTTTTTAATATGGAAACCCACATGTGCACAAAAGGACAGGTTGGCACAAAAGAGAAATTGGACACCCTTGGAAGCCAATAAATACAAGTCAAATGACCCTCATTTGGAGATAATCATCAAGCATCTTCTTCTTCTCTCTTCTTTGGTTTGGTTTGCACAGGTTTGAAGTTGGTGTTGAAGAATGTAACTAGGTTCGGTCTTCATAAATGTACTTGAGTCATTATGTAATGTACTTATTAAAAAGAATTTTATTATTATTATTATGACTTATTAAAGCATGGGTTTCATGCTTGGATCATCGTGTTTTAGGTCAAAGTCCCCAATGAGGGCTTCTAGGATTTATTCTGAGTCATTAGAGTCATTGTCCATTTAAAGAGACCTTTCTTGGGCTTTTGAATCATGTAAAAAGAATTAATATTGAGTCAAATAAGCTATTTGTAACCTCCACACCACGTCGGTCTCAAGAAGATCAAGTCCGCCTCAAACTGGGTAATTCGACCTCACCAAAAAACCTATATATTGGAGTAGTTTGAATTCATTTGGAGCATTCACTCTCTCACACACAAGTTCGATATCCAGAAGAAAGAGTTGGAAAAGTGCGAAGTAAGAAAGGAAGGATAAAGGAGTGCAAAGTTGGAGAAAGAGGAAGAAAAAGAGAAAATCGAAATTTTGGGCTATCTATCTCTCTCTCATGTGGATTCCTCTAGGAGATCGAAGTCTTTCTTGTCAAGTCAAATAGTTTTTGCTATTGTCGTTGTTGTCAGTTGTTGGGTCGAAGTTGCTGCTACAAGGTCGAACTTGTTGTTGAAGGGTTATCATCTACAAGAAGGAAGAAAGGGTTGACTTGGTGTGGAGGAAGTTTGTGTCTAGGTCAAGAGTCTTGGATTATCTCAGGAAGTTATTAAGGAAGAGTTGTTGACTGGGTTTTCCCCTAGATAGGGGTTTTTCCCTGGTTGTCCGTCTATATCTGGTGTCTATGATCTTTGTACTATTGTTTTGGTAATTGCTTGATGAACTAAAAGATAAAATAAGAACATAAAGATGAGAAAGTCACAAATAATTATCTATACAAAGAAAATATCTTTTCCTTTCTGTTTTTCTAACATGGTATCAGAGCTAAAGTGAAGGAAAAAAAGGCAATTTAAGGATCTACTGAAAGGAGTCTAAGAAACATCAAAAGGTTGAGCAAGGGATCATATACGAAGATCTTATAAGGAAAGAAGCTTACTACCTTCAAGGACAATGTCTAACACAATAAAGGGAGAGAACAAATTAGGAGCATCAAATTACAAGGCATGGAAGAATTGATCTCATTCTTGAAAAGAATGAAGTCTTGGATTTGGTCAGAGGGAAAGTGAAGAAACCTTCCCAAGAATCTAGTGATGCAGATAAAGTAAAGTTTAGAGAGTCAGAAATATTGGCTATGACAGTTATGGTAGAAGGTATAAAGGACAATCTTGTCCCATACATTTCCAACATAGACCATGCTCAAGAAATGTATGAAGCCTTATCAAAATTGTTCACTATCAAGAACATCGGTCAAGTAGCAAGTCTTAAAAATGAACTAAGGACTACAAAAATGACAAAGGATGACATTGTGGCTTCCTTCTTTGTAAGGATAGCTAGAATTAGAGATGACCTTCAAGCCATAGATGAGATTGTACCAAAAAAAGAGCTAGTGATTACTGCATTATTGGGATTGCCACCTACTTGGAGGCCTTTTGCTTCATAACTCAACAGTTGGAAAGAAACTCCTTCATTCGAAAAATTATGGAATGCCTACAACCAAGAAGAGATGAGAATCTCATTAGTAACCAGCAATGAAGAAGAGAGTTTCAAATGCATACTCTTCTTATCGCAAGAAAGGAAACTTCAAGAAATCAAAAGGGCTAAGAAGAAAGGTAGACATGTCCAAAATAGAATGTTACCAATGTTATAAAATGGGTCACTATAAAAGTGATTGTCCTGACAATCCGAAGAATAAGAAAAGGAACAGGGACCAAGCTAATGTTGTTGAAGAATGATCTCCAAATAAGAATAAAGCCAAAGAATTAGATATAAGGGACTTACACTACTAAGTCCTTTTCTCTAAGCTTTAGTAGTTTCATTTTCTATTTCTAGTATTTGCATGTTTAACATATTTTGGAAAAACATTTTTGAATTGTTTTTATAAGGTTATAGGTATCTCTCGAGATTGGAAGGAGGCCTCACCAACCTCCAAAGATAAGTATCTTACTCCCTATATCACCTTTTCATTTTGGTTTCCTTTACTTATCTAAGTTTGTTTGCATTAAATACTAATCACATTTATATTCATATTTTCCTTGTTTAGGAAAGGCTTGTTGAATACTCAAGGATTATGGAAGAAAGCCTCACAAGACAAAGCATTGGAATTACAAGGTTTGTTAAGAAACAAAAGGTATGCCTTACACTACAAGTTTTGCTCTCTTCATGATAAAGGTATATTCATTTCTACATTACTAACATTATTGTGTCTAGCTCTCTTGAATCATAAAGATTCTTGATTGGGTGATTCATCATTAGATAAATCTACCCTCCTCATATCTTTGATTATTCTTGTGGAACCCTAAAAAGGTTATTTGTAAAACCCTAACTTAAGGGTATGTCGATGATAATGTGTGAAACCCTAGCCTACTTAGGGTTATTGGTAAAGTCTAAGAAAATGCTATTCTTGATGTTTGATGTTTTTGATGATGTCTTATTAAGTTATTTGGGTTTTGGTATGATTATGAAAAACCCTAACTTGTTAAGGTTGAATGGTGATGTCTGAAATCCCAAAACCTTTGAAGTATTGATAAATTATGGTTTGTTGCATTATGTATTAAAACCCTAGATCGTTAGGCTTTGGTAGGGTGTATAAGCAATACCCTTATTTTAGATAATGTCCTAGGAATGAAATCCTAGGTATATGTATGTTTGTCTTATCGAAACCCTAGTCTGATCAAGTTTAACTTTAAAATATTGATATTTGTGTCATTGGGTTTGACTAATACAGGTTATGATATGCTTGTTCATGATGATGGAATCTTAGATATATATGTTGACCTAATTATTGATGGTCATAAGTCCTAGAGTTTGGAACTAAGCCCTAGTCGAAGTTTGATTCTCTAGGATGATAGTGTTTGTGAATTCTAGGGTTTTGTTCAATTCCCTAATGTATGATGATAGTATGATAATCTGAGATTTATGAAAGATTGTTGAAATCTAAAATTAAGTTGTGATTGGTTTTAGCTTAGTGTTTCATGCGTGGAATCTAGGTTTTGCATTAAATCCTGGCAGAAGTCTAACATATGAATTCAAAATTGTTGGATGCATTGTAGAAATATATTCGTTTGAATTGCTTCTAGGTTTTGCAATATATTGGAGTAGGGTATGTCATATCTCTGGAAGAAATATTGAAGCCCTAGATATAATGAAGATTGTTATCTTGATTGAGGTGCTCAAGTCTTGATGATGAAATTTAGGGTTTATGACAAAACCCTGGCATGTAGTTGAAGTATAAAAGTATGTGTTTCTTGTTTGTAAGCCTAACTAAGTTTAGGTATTTGATGCTTCCATTATTGTATGATTTTGAAATAGTTAAGTTCATGCTTCTATATATGTATTTGGTTGTACTTGCTATCTAAGTTGTGCAGGGGCATAATTTTCAAAATGTTGAAGATATTTGTAAGTAAAGTTGATTTGGTAAATCAACATGATGAAGGAAGTTATATGAATGATAATGAGCAAGATGTCTCAGATAAGAAGAATGGAAGCCATGAAAGATTCTCTGATGTCATAGAAAAGAAGTTGATCTCCCTAAGTTAAGAGGGAGCCTGAAGAAAGAAAGAAGTATATCTCCCAAGTTGAGAGGAAGGGCATACTGCAGTCATGATGGATATCTTGAAGAAGAAATTGGAGAATGCATATTAAGGTGTTGTTGAAAGAAGGAAAGATGGATTTGGTTGTTGTATGATTGAGGAATCTTCTGAGAGCCCTACTGTGATAAATTGACAAGCAACATCAAGTTGTCTAAAAAAACCCAGAGGTTTGTGTTTACTTATGTACACTTGAAATTTATTACTGATTGGGTTGTGTTTGTACAGGTAAATCTCTCGGACATTTGATAGCATGTTGATCAGTTTGATCGAGAGAGATTTGTTACCGATATGTTTGATCGGAGAGGATTTGCTATCGATTGGAATAATCGGGAGTGTTGAGGCTTTGTGTGTAAGACACGTTGCCTAGGAGGACATCAAGTCGGCACTATATGTTGATGTCTAGATCCCGAAGTAGGGAGGGTGGCGTTGGTCATAGAGCTCTGACCTCAGATATGCACCTGGATCCCTAGATTGATGGTTAGCAAGTAAGCCTGATGGTACCTAGAGAAGCTGAAAGCTTTAGTCCACCCTAGTCCCACCTAGATAGATTGCCCTAGTCAAGAATCTAGTCCATGGCACCATGAGTGCCTAAACTATTGGAGGACCTTGGATAGATTACCCTGGTTAGGAATCTAGTCCATGGCATTGCAATCCCTAAACACTTCATATTTCATATGTTTTGACTTTTGAGATCTTCCTTGTACTTATATATGTTATTATGAATACCTCCCTAGTAAAGAGGGAGTGTTGAAGAATGTAACTAAGTTCGGTCTTTATAAATGTATTTGAGTCATTATGTAATGTACTTATGAAAAAGAATTTTATTATTATTATTATGAATTATTAAAGCATAGGTTTCATGCTTGGGTCATCATGTTTTAGGTCAAAGTCCCCATTGAGGACTTCTAGCATTTATTCCGAGACATTAGAGTCATTCTCCATTTAAAGAGACCATACTTGGGCTTTTGAATCATGTAAAAAGAATTAATATTGATTCAAATAAGCTATTCATAACCTCCATACCAAGTCGGCCTCAAGATCAAGTTGGTCTCAAACTGGGTAATTCCACCTAACCAGAAGCCTATATATTGGAGCAGTTCGAATTCATTTCGAGCATTCACTCTCTCACACACAACTTCGATATCCAGAAGAAAGAGCTGGAAAAGTGCGAAGTAAGAAAGGAAGGCTAAAGAGTGCGAAGTTGGGGAAAGAGGAAGAAAAAGAGAAAACCGAAATTTTGGGCTATCTATCCTATCTCTCTCTTCTGGATTTCTCTAGGAGATCGAAGTCTTTCTTGTCAAGTTGAAGTTTTTTTGTTGCTACTATTTCTGCCATTTGTTAGGTCGAAGTTGTTGTTGCAAGGTCGAAGTTGTTGAATTTTTATCATCTGCAAGAAGGAAGAGAGGGTTGACTTGGTGTGGAGGAAGTTTGTGTCTACGTCAAGAGTCTTGGATTATCTTAGGAAGTTATTAAGGAAGATTTGTTGACTAGGTTTTCCCCTATATAGGAGTTTTGCCCTCGCTGTCCACCTATATCTAGTGTCTATGATCTTTGCACTAGTGTTTTGGTAATTGCTTGATGAATTAAAAGATAAAAGAAGAACATAAAGATAAGAAAAAAAAATTCTCTATATAAAGAAAAAAATTCTGCCTTTCTATTTTTCTAACAGTTGATTCGCATATATTGGTTCGTACGAGTCTGAAATTGCAGGGTCTGAAGTTCGCACGTGTGAAATAGGGTTTTGGTCTGTAGCCGCAAGGTTGAAACAGGAAAATTTCGGTTGTAGCCGCACACAGGAAAGGCTTCTCCCTGCCGCTAGAACGCTTCAGCCGCACGCATGATTTTTTTATTTTTATTTTTATTTTTTTTTCTGACAGTTGGTCACAGATTTTGATAGTTGACAACAGAGTTTGCAATTGAAAGTAGGCTTGTGAAATGTGATTTTGATCAGTGTTGTGGTTGGGCTCATCTCTTGATATTGGTTGATTAGTTTTGTTGGATATCCCTGTGAATGAAGAATTGGATCATTGTACTCTCTCTTTGCTAAACATTTTATGACAATCTAATAAGAAGAATTTGAAAGGGTTTTCCCCCTTGTAGGGTTTTTCCCTGGTCTCCGACCAAATCATGGTGTCTCTATGTGTGCATGCTTTTCTTCTGATGTTCCTTTTATTGTTTTGTTGCATTATTGATGATATTTTTCTTTCTACATAATTGTTATTGATGATGATGTTATAAGGTATGAGATGAATGTATATGTAATGTTGAAAAGTATAACTGCAATTATCAAAAGCAAAGAACAATATAATATAGCCCTAAGAAAAATTAACATGGTATTAGAGTTGGGTTGAAGAAAAGTCATTAAAGATCACCCCTGTGAAGACACCATTAATGGAAGCAAGTGAAGATGGCGAAGACCTAAAATAAAACTAGTGTTTGAAGGAAACCTTAGGAAATTTGGTTATTAGGCTTTGATCGATATCATGAGGTTAGGGTTTGGAGGAAACCCCGGAGTATGATAAAGGCTTGAGTTATACAGTCTTGAAACCATAGCATGATCAGTGAGAAAGTTGTTCTAACACTTGTAACAGATTCAGTGTAACCCTAGATGGGCTAATCTTAATTAGGCTTGGTTGCTAATGAAGACGTTTGGAAATATTGAAGGTTGGCTCAAGAGGGAGAGGATCACTTCTCGTTAAAAATAAGTACCTTTTAGATTTATGTTATTTCTTTGTGACATTATTCTTGTTTTGGCCTTTTTTTTATTATTGCTTATCCTTCTTGCATGAATATTTGAGTATTTGAATACTTCTAACCTCCAAATGAAATGTGATAAGCAGATCCTTCTTAAAGATCATCTAAGATGTAGGAAAAGAGAGCTAGTACAAGAAGAGAAGAGTTGGCGTTGGGAAAGGAGGAGATACCTGATGAAAGTTTTTGAAAGTTTTGAAAGTGGCATCTGGAAATTACAAAATGCATATTGCAAAGGTATCTAAATATTATAAGGTATGTATAGTATATTGTTTCAGTGTTATGATTTCGCTGCAATATTAGATGGCAAGTTAAGCCCTGAGGTATGACGAGAAGATCACCTTCATAAATGTCTCATACATGTCTGTCGCATTCATATGCAAGTAGTTTGATTTCCGGTACATGTGATATATTGGTGCACTTGATATTTGGCAAGTATCTTACATTTTATTAGACATGGTGGATTTCTTAATTTTATAAAGCAAGCTAGAAACATTGATTTTGATATATGGTAACTTGATACTATTGTAATGCTTGTGATAAGCATGGTAACCTTGATGGTGATAGTGTGACTCTCAGGATCTTCTAACTATCTTCTTGTTAATTTTGATAAGGTTTTGAGTAAATCTGACAATGTGACAAAAATGGATGCCCTGACTTGATGATGTTAGGATTCTAAAGAAAAATGGTTGAGTAATGTGATAAAGAAGTGATGTTGTGATTATGATCCTTGAAGTATGAAGATACACTTGTCAGTTGCCCTAATTATATGACACTAACCTTTGATAAATGTTTGATGACATGTTCATATGTGACAATGAAGCAGTTGATGATGATTTGTCATGACTATGATGTATATATGTCTGAGAACCTGATATAGTTTGACTCTGTGATCTGACAATTTTGTTGATGCATAACAGTATTATGATAGACAAGTTGATGTCTTGATTGATGATGATTGAAGAGGCTTCCCATTCAAAGGGAGAGACTCTTGATGAGATCCCAACACCTATCATTATTTGCGATGGATGATTGCAAAATAAAGCAAGGATTTTGGACATGAATAGATGATCATCTGATGTTGTTAAAGGAAGACTCATGTTTGTAGGTTGAAGAAAGCATTATATGGTTTGAAGCAAGCTCTTAGGGCCTAGGATGTCTGCATTGATAGTTACCTGGTGGAACTTGGATTCACAAGAAGCAATGTTGACTCCAACCTCTATTTCAAGGAGGTCCAAGGTATGCCTTTTATTTTGGTTTTATATGTTGACAATCTATTCTTGACAGGTAGTGAGCCTCTGATGATCGAGTGTAAGAGGGAGTTGGCCTTTGAGTTCGAGATGAAGGATCTTGGTATGATGCACTACTTCTAGAGATGTGACGCTACATGGATACTTTGATGATGACTAAGCTGGAATCATTATTGATAAGAAGAGCACATCTAGGCACTGCATTAGCTTGGGATTTGCCATGATATCTTGGATGAGCAGGAACTAGAAGTATGTTTCTTTAAGCACGGTTGAGGCAGAGTATATTGCTGCTAGCATGACTAGTTGTGAGGCAATTTGGTGGAGAAATCTCTTTAGAGAGTTGTATAAGCAGGTCCTGGATACAATAGTGTTATATTGCGACAACAAGAGTGGGATCCGATTGGCAGAAAAATTCATATATAGCTGGGGCAGAGATATCTTCATTTATTGAGATAGTGTTGTTGTGGTCGCTGCCTCTATGAGAGGAAGAAAGGATGAATAAGGTATCCTTTTTATGACATGTATTTGCTCTAACATAATATTTGATTTGATGTCCTGTATGAATAGGAAAACAAAGGACTACTACTCGAAAGTACTGCATAAAGCAGTGTGATTGAACTCTTTTGCGAATTGGTTGAGCCGGTACCAAATATGAGCACTTTGATATGTTTCTGATCTTTAGAGAGCAGCATGGATTGATGGATGTGACCCTCCTGGGTAAGGGTTTGGGCTAATTGAGGACTTTGAGCTAGCTCTTTCCCCCTTGTCTGACCCAAGATGAAGAATTGAGCCTTAGATCCCTTGGGGTTGAGGGACCTCTGGATTTGACAGAGTATACCTCAGTTGGCATCTGTCTTTCCCACCCATCTAGCCAATGGGTGTTGGTTACTTGAGTTAGGCGCAATCCTTATCATTTATGGTAAGTGGCATCCTACTCAAGCTAGAGATGCAGGTGTTCTACCACTAACTCTTAAGGGTCATGTTGGAAAGATCAACAGAGTTTCCCGGGTTGTAGCATTGAACTCCCCACTGGCAGGAGTTTCCCAGGTTGTAGCATTGAGCTCCCTCCTGGCAGAGTTTCCTAGGTTGTAGCATTGAGCTCCCCACTGACAGAGTTTCCTAGGTTGTAGCATTGAGCTTCCTGCTGGCAGAGATTCCCAGGTAGTATTATTGGGCTCCCCACTGGCAGAGTTTCATGGGTTGTAGCATTGAGCTCCCCACTAGCAGAGTTTCTTGAGTTGTAGTATTAAGCTCCCCACTGGCATAAATTCTTGGGTAGCAGCATTGGGCTCCTAACTAGCAGAGTTTCCCAGGTTGTAGCATTGAGCTCCTCGCTAGCAAAGTTTCTCAGGTTTTAGCATTGAGCTCCCTACTAGAGCTTCGCATAGTTTCCCAGGTTGTAGCATTGAGTTCCCCACTGGCAAAGATTCCCAGGTAGTAGCATTGGGCTCCCTGCTAGCAAAGATTCCTGGGTAGTAGCATTGGGCTCCCCGTTGGCAAAGATTACTGGGTAGTAGCATTGGACTCCCCGCTGGCAGATGATTCCCAAGTTGTAGCATTAGCTCCTCGCTAACGATTTTGGGTGGTAGCATAGGCTCCCCAATGGATAGAGGGTGGTAGCTTGAGCTCCCCTACGATGTCAAACTCTTCTTCTTTTAGATTCGCGAGTGTTCAGCATATGAGCAAAGATGAGTAGATATAAGCAGAGATGACATTTGATTTGGTATGGGACGCATGTTGTAGTCGATAATTTCTCCCTATCTGAGAGGGAGTGTTAATTTGGCAGCTCAGGGACAAATTCCCTCCTTTGGATAGTCTTCCTCATCAAGAAAGACCCCTCCTAGCCCTTGGAATAATTTAATTTGGTTAAGGAAAAATATATTTTTAATATGGAAACCCACATGTGCACAAAAGGACAAATCGGCCCAAAAGCAAAATTGGACACCCTTGGAAGCCTATAAATAGAAGTCAAGTGACCGCACAGGACTAAATTGGTTCGCAGAGATTAGTTTGCACTGGTCTGAAATTGCAGGGTCCGAAGTAGGGTTTTGGTCTGTAGGGTTTTGGTCTGTAGCCGCACGCAAGACAGACTTCTCCCTGTGGCTGGAACACTTCAACCGCACACATGATGGTTAGCTCCATGAGGTTGGGATCTAGGGTTTTTTCTAACAGTTGACCACAGATTCTGATAGTTGACTGTAGTTCTTGACAGTTGAACGCAGGCTTGTGAAATGTGATTTTGATCAATATCATGGTTGGGCTCATCCCTTGATATTATTTGATTAGTTTTGTTGGATAACCTTGTGAATGAAAAATTGGATCATTGTACTCTCTATTTGCTGAACATTTTATGATAATCTAATAAGAAGAATAATTTGAAAGGGCTTTCCCCTTGTAGGGTTTTTCCCTAGTCTCTGACCAAATCATGGTGTCTTTATGTGTGCATGTTTTTCTTCTAATGCTCCTTTTATTGTTTCGTTGCATTATTGATGATATTTTTCTTTCTACATAACTTTTATTCATGATGATGTTATAATTGTCTGAGATGAATGCCGAAAAGTATAAATGCAATTATCAAAAGCAAAGAACAATATAGCCCTAAGAAAAATTAACAGAGGGAAGTTGTCGCCTAGGTGGAAATGGTAACACTTTTGATATTCCATAAGTCTTAACATCTTTTGAAGGCTTTGCATTAAGGAGTTAAATTTTTTCATAACATTTTGGCGTCATTGTCGGGGAGAATTGAGTCTTTCTCTTTGGATATATGAAGTCTATGCTTCAATCCTTTTTTATGAATAGAAACCCAAGCCTTATCTAAGTTTACTCATCTGGCAACTCCATTGAGGGAAGACATCCTTTCTCTATGTAAATTTTAAAGACTATGTGCTTGGAAGGTGAAATGAGCATCCTTGTGCAAGCATTTGAGATTCATCTTGGTGACTCCACACACAAACATGTTTGGCAGGAGGTATCATTTCCTATCATTTTGTGTGTTGACTAAAGAAATATGGCTCCTTGCGAATGTTATGGGCTATATAAGGTTGTTGATGTCAAGAGTGACTTAGGCACCCAAATTCCTATCCTAGATAGTGGTTGGATGATTGTCCAAAATTTGATGGTGATCCCTCTTTAGCTATTGTTCATGTCATGAAATTCTTGAACTACAACTCAAAAATGCATGTGATACATGAATATGTGCTAATGAGATTATTTACTTATTCCATGGAAGAAGGAGAAAAGGAATGGCTTATATATTCTTGCTTTCCAAAGAAAATATTATCTATTGTAGGTTACATTGATAAATTTCTCAAGGATTGGGGACCTAGATTTCAAACACATGGATATACTTTTCAGCACCTTGTGATAGCCCTACAAGAGGAAAGTATGTTTTATCACTTATTAGAGGGATGTTTTATCACTTACTAAGGAATTACTATGTCTAATCATCCCAACACATAATTGCTTCTGGATGAGTGTGCCTTAGTCTAGGCCACTAGGTACTACTAGGAAATCAAGGTGGGTAGCATAATCATATCCCCTCCATACTTAACATTTTTCATTAAACACTCTTATATTTCCATCTCATCCATGAAAAATAAACATTCCCCTAAATTATGCTTGACTAAACAAAGATCATCCAAAAAAGGGTCATGAAGAAAAACAATGCAAACCTTAAATTAAACCAAGCGAAATAAAACATTAAAGAGGCGAAGAGAAAAATAAATTAAGCAAAGAAAATAAACTATTTCATTATGCCTACTAACCCCCCTCTTTCAAGTCCTAAGAGAAAAACGCTTATCTAAAGGAAAAAAACTTTAAAAAAATTAAAGAAAAAATCAAAAAAAAAAAGAGGAAGTGTGTGTAATCCAAAGTACTAAAGCCTCCCTCTCATGAGGATTTGCAAATGGACTCTTGGCCACATTCTAATTGGCTAGTTCAACCAGATTTAAACCCTCAACATCATATATAACTACGAAAGTTAATTCATATGTTACACTCTATACCCTTTCATTAGATAACATCATCCACCTACTTTAACTTAGAGGACTTGGGAAATACCTTATGTCCTCGCCCAAAGACACATGTAACAATGGTAAGGTCGTTACCCTCAGTTAGTTTTAACTTTTAATTAAGTTGGTAACATCAGCTAAGTTATTTGTGTTAATATATCTTATATATGTCAATGCCTAACAACTAGTTGAAGTTGGATGTGCTATTATAGGTTTGCAGTTGTGCATTGGGAAATGTGTACCATGCCACAGGGTACGTGCATAGTTACTTGTGTCTCATGTACATACATTGGGTTCCATGTACCTACATACAACCATATCTGATCACATTGGGATACATGTCAAAGTTTCTTGAGATGCCTACCTATGCATTGGGATCCATGTCAGCCAACATGGATGATGACTAAATTGTCACATCATCACCACATGGTCTACATCAATTTTTTGTGCACTCAGCATCATACAAGCATCATTGAATTTATTGTATATGTATATTGGCACATGTATGCAGGGAGTCCCCTCATGGTGCCTCTTGATTCGTGTACATGCATGGGGATCTGTGTACCTACATACAACCATATATGATTGCATTGGGATACGTGTCAAAGTTTCTTGGGATGTTTATCTGTGCATTGAGATATGTGTCAACTGACATGGACAATGACAAGACTAACACATCATCACCAAAGGTCTACATTAGTTTTTGTGTACACTCAGCATCATACGAGCATCATTGTATTTATTGTATATGTATATTGGCACATGTATGAAGTCCCCTCTTTGATGTATTTGTGTTCACACATGAGAGCTTATTTGATATATTTGTGAACTAGTGTGTCACATCCATGAATGTGAATACAACTAATCATCACTCTCTCTCATTACACTTCTAGAAGCTTCTAAGAAGTGATTTGACCATTTCTTCATGAATATTTACTTCTAGAGCTTCTAGAAAGGGAAACCAACTTCAAGGGCAATTATCTTTTGACAGAGTCCTCAAAAGTCCGCCATATCAAAGCCACTAGATGCAGATTGACCACTAGAATTCCAAACTAGGGTCATAATAAAAAAACGTTGCGCTCCATTACATGTGAACCATTATTAAGGTAGTGCTCCTCAAATTTTATTATGTTTTAACTTTTGACCTTGTCTACCTCACAAATGTGGACAAAAGTTGGATAGAAAACAACTTGAATTGGACACATTGTATTCTTTGGGCACATGGATTGTGGTTGGTGGTTTAGAGACCTCTTTCTCCTATAAATGGAAGACACTATACCTCATTTTACTTTGTTGGAGATTAATAAGAGAATTTCTTTGCAACAAGATTATGGTTAGATTCTTCTTATTTCCTTTTTTCTTTTAGTAATTTTCAAGTGAGTTCCATGAGCCTTTATCACAGCAAGGAGAGAGTCAAATCTTTGAGGTAAAGTTTTCAAAGGGTATGTTTTGCACTACCCTTTATTTCATTTTATTGAATTTATGTTGAAATATTAAAGTAAATTGTCCATTGTGAATTTCCTTTTTATTTCATCTTTATTTCAATTTCAAATTTATTGATGGTTTGCTTACTAGTTTTAGAGCTAATCCTTTTATAAAAGTGTAGGTAAAGGAACGTCAAGCTTGGAGTACATTAACCATGCCTTTAAGGTGGTGATGAACTTCAACAACAACAAACATCCAAAGGATAGCAAAGGGAAAGGGAACTAAATCCATATATATATATATATATATATATATATATATTTGAAAAAACAAGTTAACATCTTTTAAAAACAAATTTTAGAAAATTAACTTGTTTTTACTAATTTAAGTAGAGTAGATCTTTTATTAGAATCTTAGTTTCTTAAATTAGTTTTGATTAATTTTCAAGTTAAATATCTCTAGATTTTAAGTCATTTTTAAGAAATTAACTTGGAAATTTTTAGGAATTTTAATAATCTTAGTGCTGTCATTTTCACATGCTTAAATCTGATCTTTTTTACATTTGCACTTTTAGCACTTAGTTTAATTTGAAATTCAAATTGGGGCTATCAATGAATTAAATTTACAAATTTTATTTGCTTCTCATGGCTTAGATTAATTTCATGCGAGATAGGTTAGCATAATCTTCTTCAAATATTTCTGCAATCTATATGTTTGTTGTCCAGTACTTTGCTAAGTAATTTTCTGAAATTTATTATGGCTGAAATATGTTAGTAAATGTTTCTTTTCTGTCTTTTTTATAATTCAGATTCTTATTGCAGAAAATTTACTTTATTTCAGCATGAAAACAAACAAAAATTTGAATTGTACATTTCTTTATTCCAATTTCCTTTCATGTGCTTTAATTTTTGGCTGTTTAGCTTTGAACATTTTATTTACAGTGCAAGTTGTCATGCATATGAACATTTTCCTAGCCAAGACAACTAGTCAATTTTAGGCTAGAAGATGTATTACGACGTCTCTAAATAACAACAAGATCTTGTTGAAAATGAGTTGTCATTGATGTCAACTCGTGCAGAAGCTAAAAGAAGCCCCACTTTCCCCTTTTGTTATGGCATATGATTGTGAGAATGCATGCTAGACCATCATCATCTAATTGTACTCCTCATGCCATTTCCAATGGTAGGTGGCACACCTCGTAACTCCACGGTTCAGGAGATATGCCCTCTCAAAGTTGAAGCCCCGAAGTTGTGGTCAAAGTGCCCCAAATGAATAATGTTTTGGCCAAGTTTATCTTAAAATTTGATCGAAATATTATGGGTCATGGCAGTTTCAAACGGTTGACCAAATCTGCCTCAAAAAGAGATTTATATTTTGTAAATCATTTCAAGTCGGCTCCACAAAAATTGAATTTGTAATTTCAAAATTTTTATTTAAGTTCAAGTCGGCTCCTCATTTTGAGGGTGTTTTAGGGCAGGTCGATCCTCCCTTAATCCCCCCCACTTAAAGTATAAATAAGGCACTCGGTTTCCCTCCAAATGCATCGTTTTTCTTGCATTATCTCACTTGAATCGCTCCAAAATTGTCTGAGGCCGTGGGCAGTGTTGAAATCTAGAGCAAGGCCGAGTTTCCAAGGATTTTGGTTTTTATTTCTTATCTTCTTTCTTTTGGTGATAGGCTGGTCTGAGGCAGATCAGAGGCAAAACAAACCGAGTTTCTTGAAACACCTTTGGGGCCATATCTAGAGTTAATTTCGGCCTATTCTGAGGCCTATGAAACTGAGTTTTGTGAAGGTTGTATGAACCTGAGACAGGGTTATTTTAATCACTGTGTAAGGTCTGTTGTAGGGATCGAATTTCAGACCTGTATTAAGCCGCAAAAGGAGGTCGAGTAGGCCTAGGCAAGCCACAGGCGGGGGCCGAGTTTTGGGCCTAGTTAGGGCCGCAGTTCAGGACAGCTTAAGGACCTGTTTGGGCCACTGTTGGTAGGCCAAGTTTAGACCTGTTTGGGCAGCATCCAAGGGACTGATTGAGGCCTGTGCCAAGGGTTGTCAAGCAGTTGTTCGAAGAACAAATTAGGGCCTGATTAGGCTACTCTCTAATAGCAGAATTGAAGTGAGTCTAAGGGCTGATCTAAGAACAAATGTAAGGCATAATCTAAGGCAAACAAGTGGCAGAGGAAGCTTACACAGTGGCAGCAAAGATCATGATGATCAGACCTCTTCCAACTGATATGACGTTCTGAGGTATGAGCTTTCTTTAATAAAATTGTTGAACTGTACTTTGCTTGATGAAGTTCTTTCAAGGGTTGATGGTTTATAAACGTTGATCTACAACAGCATTTAAAGAGCAGGCCTGAAGGTTGAACTCAGATCTGAGCAGTGATAAGACATTGATTGCTTGATAGTTTGACAGATTCCATGTATTGAAACATCATTGCATATAATCTATGATCTGAGCATGTATTAGTAGAGACAGCAGTAAAGTATCATTGACGAGTTTGAATGCTATTGTAAGTGAGTCATTATCCCTGGTACAGGGGCCCACAATTTCTTCTTCTATCTTTTACTTTAAGGGTGGCAGGGTGGTGCTAGGGCAGAAAATTGATGTTAGCTGGGTGTTAGAGCATCCTTCTAGTTGGAGCTGGGAAAACCAGGGTGTTGGTGCATCCTTTCAGGGAATTGGAATTTGGAGCTCCCTGATAAAATTGGATTCTTTTCTAACTGAGTATTAGGGAGTTGGTGCTTCCCTTCAGTCAGTGTTGATAAATTATTGTACTCATCATTTATATTAGAAATCATTCGATGGTTTTTCTCCCGGAAGGGTTTCCACCTAAAAATCTTTGTGTCACATGTGTATGTTTTTCATGGTGTTCTTGTATTGCTTCATGATGTTGCTTTCATGATGTGTTGATGAATGGTATAATGGTTAAAATTCATATAAATTGACTCATTGCTGAAATACTGATTCACACCCCTCTCAGTATTTCCAACAGATGTATCATTGGGCATTTAAAACTGGGGTTTGGGAAGTATACTCACAGTGATACTTGAAACTTCAGGAGGCTACTCATTGATCTTAAGGCTCATCTTGTTGGAGGCCCAGCTGACAAACCTGAATACAAACATTACTTCTATGCTAAGTTGCATGAAACGCCAAAACATTTTGGAATTTCCGAAACAGGTACGTTTAGAAATGTCACCTCCCAAAAATGGAAACGATAACTGAAACGCCAACTCAAACGTCAAATATGTATATATATATATATATATATATATATAGAAAATAAAAAGTTATAAATAAGTGAATAACACATTATCTTGCAAGTACAAAGGGAATAAGACCCATAAATGACAATTTAGAAGTAAAACCAAGTCTATATTAACTCTCATGGATGATTACATGACGGTCGAGTTTCAGCCGAGTTTTGGCGGAGTTTTGGGTACGGGTACGGGTACGGCCCAAAACGCCAAGTTCCTAGAAGTGTTGATTTGTGGTAGTATCGAATGTGCTCTAACCATGAAAAATGGTGGAGAGGCTAAGGCACATAAGATCTCCAAGACCCAGAAATCGTTTGGGGAAATTCCACCTGGTTAGAAAGATATTCAAATAATTAATATTTTTAATGGGATTCCTAAGTCTAAACTTAGGAAAATTAAAATATTAATGGGTATTAATATAAAACTAGGTGAGAATGTTCTAAATGACATGGATCAAGCCAAATCTAATCTTAGTCGTTGATTAGGGACTTAATCTCGGTCGTTGAAGACTCAACAGGAAAAGTATAAGAGGAGGCTTGAGGGTCAGTTGGAGACACACCAAATTGATCAGTTAGTTCGATTTTTTGGAGCAGGGTTTTGCTGAGAGAATCGAGCTAGTGATCTGTTGCAGCGAGGGGCAGTTCGGCACGAGGCCGAGAATACATAGCAAAGAGGCAAAGATAGTGCCAGAGAGACAGTGCAGAGCCCGGAGAGGTTGACGCAAAGGCAGCTGGGACTTACACAAAGGCTGAGGAGGCCAGCGTAAGTGACATAGAGGGCCAGAGCGCTGAAGCAGAGAGCCAAGGGGCTGACGTAGAGACATCAGTAGTTGCGCAAAGGCTAGCAGAGCTGACGCAGGGCCAAGAGGTAGGGCCGGGAGATTTTTCGTGGGGCAGACTAAGTGCTAGTGAGCTGGGAAGGGTGACGTAGTGCAGTAGAGAAGCTTGGAGCAGCTTTCGTTGTCCAGCTAAGGAGCTGTCGTAGTTGCTGTGGGATCGTTCATCCGGTGACTGATCAGCAGGAATATCTATCTCCGAGGAGCGATACTTCTGTCGAGGGCATTCTCTGTTGGGTGAACCATTTCTGGCACCCTAGTTGTATTCAAAAATTGCATAATAATAAAACACTCATATCTACTGCATCGGTTTTCCCGCATCAGGTTTTTTCGAGGACGATTGTCCAAAAATAACGGTGTCCCTCATGTGTTTGTCTCAATTATTCAGTTGTTGATCTGTATATGTGTTAAGGCTGCATTTGTGTTTATTTTCAGAATTTATATTTATAAATAACTTGTTAACAAAAATAACAAGTAGGAGAAAATAAACCAGATAATGCAGTAGGAATTTCTAACATGTCAAACTTAGAAATTTCAACATGGTATCAGAGCATTGCGGATCACAAGAGGATTGAAGGCACCAGTAGTAATCTGAAGAATTTGCGGTAGTAGCAGCTGTCCCGAGCGACGACGTTGTTCAAGAGCATAAACAGCAAAGAAGAAGTGACGCAGAGGGCTTGCGTCATCATTTCGAGTCACGAGGAGGGCCAGTGCAAAGGCAGAGGGGCAAATCAGACCTATGCAGTGCTTGGTCATCTTTCTCAGCCAAGAAAGATCGACATTGTGGCCAAGAGACGCAGATTTTGTCGTTGTCGGGATTGATCAGAGCCTGAAAGGCTCAATTTCTTCAGTTGCCAAGGCTTGGGGAGTTGTGGGCAAATTGTGATTAAGAAGTTGGTGGGGTGCTGGTTCTCTCAGAACAAAATAGTACCTAAGGAGACAAAACCAAGGTAGAGGGAGTCGCTACCTCGATGGATTTCTAGCCAAGAAATCCAGATCTGAGTTGCAATTGCAAGGAGGATTGGAGAGGATCGGTTCGACAGTTGGCTAGAGGATTTCCAGGAGGGAAATCAGGACTTAGAGGGAGATTTCCAGGAGGGAATTTGAATCTCAGAGGAAGTCCAGAAGAGGAGCTGAAATGTCAGTGAACGAATTGAGGGATCAGGACAGGTTGGACGAGGCTTCCAAATTTGTCCCCTGGAAGGCCAGGATCCTGGCGGTCCTCGATTGACATCGCATCAAGGACTTTGCCTTAAGAGCCGCGGCTATCCCAGTCGACCCAACTAAGATTCAAGAATGAGAAGTATGAGGATGCAATGGCGTGGGCGAAGTGCATGATCCTAGACGAGGTCAAAGATCATGTCATACCACATATTGCTAAAAAGAACACAACAAAGGAGATGTGGGATACTTTGACGACCTTGTATCAGGGCAATTCCATGCAGCAAAAGATGCTATTGGAAAACAACTGCAGTCGTATCAGATGCAAAAGGGAGAGCAGATAGATCCATTCCTTCTCAAGTTGCAGGAGATTCGCAACCAGCTTACTTCCATGGGGTCTACACCAAATCCCAAAATTTATGGTCAGGATAGCCCTAAATGCAGTCTTTGAGGAGTGGGAGACATTTGTCCAAAGTATTTTGGGCAGGGATACTCTTCCAGGTTGGGAGGAGATGTGGGCAACTCTTCGCCAAGAAGAGATCAGGAGGTTGACCAAGGCGGGGAGTAGTGGCAAGGGAAGTCAAATCAAGAAAGAGGAGGAGGAGGATGCGGCTCTAGCATCTGCGGGACAGCAAGGTAAGAGGAAGAAGAAGGATATCTCCAAGGTGAGGTGCTTCCATTGTGGAGAACTGGGACATTATGCATCCCAGTGTCCCAGGAAGAAAAATAAGGGAGAGGCTTTCGATTCTAAGGCAACTCTAGCTAAGGCGGAGAAAGAGGTCGAGACCGATGACGACTGTGCCATGAGTGCTCATGCACCTCTAGAGAAGAGGTGGGGTGATATCAAGTTGTAGTTAGGAGGACTACAAACTAGGGGTAGGATCCTTTAGGTGCCCAAACTCTTGGATCATATCCGACTACGGGAGCCCTTAACAGCAGTAGCAGAATGACAGATGTCGGGTGGAGCAAAGTGTAGTGGAGAAGCAAGGCAGCGCTTGGGTGCAGAAATTTGACGCAGCACAGTGGAGGTTGCAGCAGTGTGAGAGGCACAAAGGTGTATGCAGCAGCACAAAATAGCAGCAGAGGCAGCTTCAGTTTCACGAGGCTTCCAAACTGACTGGAATGTCAATATTCGGGGGAAGTCAGTTACCTACGTCTCGTAAACTGAGTTTCATTGCAGCAGTTAGCAGTGGCAGTGCTAGGGCCAACATGGGCAGCATATTGAGAGGGAGTTGCAATACAAATGTAGCAGTGGCAGTGGCAGTGTCATGGGCAGCAGTACACGAAGCAGCAATGCAGATGATGTGAGGCAGCAGGCCAATCATCAGCACAGGTACCGGTGTTGAGGATCAATGTGATGTTTCCATGGTGAAGCATTACTAGAGCACATTCCTTGCTAAGAGGGAGTGTTGATTTGTGGTAGCATCGGATGTGCTCTAGCCATGAAAATTGGTGGAGAGGCTAATGCACATAGGATCTCCAAGACCCAAAAATCGTTTGGGGAAATTCCACCCGGTTGGAAAGATATTAAAATAATTAATATTTTTAATGGAGTTCCTAAGTCTAAACTTAGGAAAATTAAAATATTAATGTGTATTAATATAAAACTGGGTGAGAATGTTCTAAATGACATGGATTAAGCCAAATCTAAACTTAGTCGTTGATTAGGGACTTAATCTTGGTCATTGAAGACTCAACAGGAAAAGTATAAGAGGAGGCTTGCGGGTCAGTTGGAGCTACACCAAATTGATCAGTCAATTCAATTTTCTGGGGCGGGGTTTTGCTCAGAGAATCGAGCTAGTGATCTATTGCAGCAAGGAGCAGTTCGGCACAAGGCCGAGAATACATAGCAGAGAGGCGAGGCAGACATAGTGCCAGAGAGATAACGCAGAGCCTGGAGAGGTTGACGCAAAGGCAGCTGGGACTTACGCAGACGCTAAGGAGGGCAGCGTGAGTGACGCAGAGGACCAGAGGGTTGAAGCAAAGAGCCAAGGGGCTAACGCAGAGGCATCAGTAGTTGCGCAAAGGCTAGCAGAGCCAAGACGCAATGCCGAGTTATTTTTCGTGGGGCAAATTGAGTGCTGGTGAGCTGGGAAGGGTGACGCAGTCCCTGCAGAGTGACACAGTGCAGTAGAGAAGCTTGGAGCATCTTTTGTTGTCCAGCTAAGGAGTTGTTGTAGTTGTTGTGGGATCGTTCATCCAGTGACTAATCAGCCGAAATATCTGTCTCCAAGGAGAGATACCTTTGCCGAGGACATTCTTTGTTGGGTGAGTCATTTCTGGCACCCTCGTTGTATTCAGAAACTGCATAATAATAAAACCCTCATATCTATTGCACCAGTTTTTTTGCATTGGGTTTTTCGGGGACGATTGTCCAAAAATAACAGTGTCCCTTGTGTGTTTGTCTCAGTTATTTCAGTTGTTGATCTGTATATGTGTTAAAGCTGCATTTGTGTTTATATTCAGTATTTTTATATATAAATAACTTGTTAATGAAAATAACAAGTACGAGAAAATAAACAAATAATGCTGTAGGGATTTCTGACGTGTCAGACTTAGAAATTTCAACAAGAAGTTTTGTGCAACATAGCTTCTATGTACCTCGAGTATATCGAAAGTCTCCCTAGGTATCTTGAAACAATCCATTTGGCTACTAGATATTATAATGCACCAAAAATACATTCGAGAATATTACTCTCTCATACTATGGTGAAGCATGTAGTAACGATATGGTCTATCCTCCTTGGTTGGTGCTCTGAAAGATTGGCCCAAGTACTATTCCTCAGCCACATTGGTATATTTGAGGGTTGTAATATAAGGCACACCTTTTCACTCGAAGCCATTTTCTCTTTTCTTTTGTGTCTTGCCCAAGACACCTTCATTTTGCAATTACTTGCATATACATGACCTCGGAAACAATGTATAGGACTAATCACTTTACTCATACATATTGAACACTACCATTTGAGGCATTTGAATGAATAAATCTTTTGGTGAACCCCATTCATATAATCAAATCCTAGCCACCTTTATACTAAGACAATTGGCATAGGATATGTTGTCGCTCAGACTATATAGGCACTGCGACAACAACTCAAGTTGGGGGTTGTCACTCTAATCCCCGACCTCTCCGTTCTAGTTGTCTCCCAACAGCATGCTATGGGGGGTAGTCCCTATGGAAATGCGACGACGAAGGACAAGTTGGCAACCAACGAGTCCAGGAAACATGATTGAGTGGCCCAGCTACTTCGTTAATTTTAGCAAGATTTAAGGATTAGATTGAATTCAAATGTGAGACCAGTGCCTTACAGACTCAACTTCTTGTTTATTATCAATTAAAGGCCAAGTAATTGGATGGACAATCGCTGCTTAGATGCTTCACTAACCTATATGTTATGCAAATCTTAAGATCTAAGTGTGATGCAAGAATCTTGGTTACTTTTAGTTATATGCCTATTCTAAGTATGACCTTCCTCTTAACTGTTTTGGAACCAGTCTTTAGAGTAGGTTGTGGGATGGAAGCCAACGAGAAGCAAGCGAAGGTTTGATTAACGATACCTCAACATGTTCCAACCACCCAATGCCTCTGGCGCTACAGAGACTGTGGCTCCTATGACTGTAAGGTCAGTGAGTTAACCACTAGAAAGGTGTTGAATCCCTCAAGCTAAATTGATAAAGGGTGACCCTATAAGTATATCAACCAAGCTTATGCTTGGAGGTAAATTATTAGTGCAACTAGACTTAGAATGCTTGTGCAAGGTGTATGGGTGATTCTTAGGTTAAGATTGCTTAATGTTTAAGTACTTTAGTTATGATTAGCTTCTATGATAAGAGTACTCAATGATAAATGGACAAACAATCTTATCACCAAGAATGTGCTAATTATCAAGTGTCAATGTTAAACAATAGACGATAGCAAGTTTCGAACACTTATCAATGATGACAATTACTTGCGACAATTTAAAATCTTCAAGATATTTAAACAAAGTAAATGTTAATGATGATATTATGCCAATATTAAGAGATGCTCACTTAGGGTGATTTACCAAAATATGTATTGAAGTTTCTAAGTTTACTTAGTTAGAAACCCTCCATGCACTTTATCTGATTTATTTCTACCTACTTGTTATTTTACTTAACAAGTTATTTACAATGTAAATACTGAAAATAAACACTAGTGCATGCTCAACATATTACAGATCAGCAACTAAAGGAAACAGAAACAATCACACCATATGACACAATTATTTTTGGACTAATGTCCCCGGAAAAACCCAATGTGGGAAAACCGGTGCAGTTATATGAGGGTTTCTTATTAAGCAATATTAGAGATCACTCTGGGTGCCGAACCCAACAGAGAATTTCCTTGGTAGTAATACCTCTCAGTTTCTGACAAATCTCCTGGCTGAAACCCCGGATAAACCTTCCAGCAACTACTCAGCACAAATCTGCCCCAGAAACCCCAGCATCAGCATCTCTCTGGACTGTGTCAACCCCTCTCTGCCCAGCGTTGGCCTTGCGTCACCCCGGATGGGTCTGCGTCAGCCTTAGGAGGCCCTGCCTCAGCCCTCTGGGCCTTTGCGTCAGCAACACTAGCCTCTCTCAGGCTCTGCGCAGCTCACGGCTGCCTCTGCATGGCCCTGCATGAACTCTGGTTGGCTCTACATCACTCTCCCCGACTACTGCGCTGCTCCCCCGGCACTATCTCCGCTTCTTTGTCTCTCTGTACTCAAATGCCCCTCAGCTGCATCTCCTGCTCGCTAATTCTATCTCTCTTAGCAAACCCCGCTCTAGAGAATAGGATGATTGATCACTCTGGTGTACTCTCCAAGTGACCCTCAAGCCTCCTCTTATACTTTTCTTGTTGACATATCAACGGCCGAGATTAAGTCCCTAATCAACGGCTAAGATTAGATCTGGCTTGATCCATGACTTTTGGACCATTCTAACACAGTTTTATATTAATACACATTAATATTTTATTTTCCCTAAGTTTAGACTTCGGGACTCCATTTAAAATATTAATTATTTTAATATCTCCCAAATTGTTTAGAATTTGCCCAAACCCTTTCTAGGTAGTGGAGATCTCATGTGCCTTAGCCTCTCCACCAATTTTTGTGGCTAGAGCACATCTGATGCTACCCCAAATCAACACTCCCTCTTAGCGAGGACCAGTGTTGATAATATCAGTATCGGGAAAATATCGACGAGGGTCCGGAAAATATCTTATCGGAAATATCGGCGAAAATATCGGCAAAATATCGGCAAATATCGGCAAGCATAAAAAATGCATAATATATTCATTTTTTCAGATTTCTAAACATATAAAGCAATAACAACATGAACTAAACACATTGGCACATAAATATGAAGAAGGCATTGATATATATGATGTCAAATAGAAATGATACATCAAACTTCAAAGGCGATACCAAATCCTGCTGATCCCTGATAATTGTCCAATCAAGGACTCAAACAAAATAACATCACATATCCTGCTGATCCCTGATAGTGATAATTGTCCAATCAAGGACTCAAACAAAACAACATCACATATATAAAACTTTAAAAGTATTTCATCATCATGAGTTATAAACTTATATGTAGCAAAAGTTGCAAAACAAATAAAACTAGCAGCTATCTATCTGAGACCATTGGCCTCTCCCTAGCAGCTTTCTTTCTGTCTTGTTCAGCAATTGCTTCACGAGCTTTTTGTATAACCTCTGCACTAGAAACCATACAAGGCATCACATCTGCATCATATGCAGAGAGTTTAGCCAGATGGTATTTCAATCGTGTAATCCCTCCTGACATCTTGGTCCCACACAAGTTGCATGATATATATGCCTGATTTGCCCCACCAACAGCCTCCCCATACTCCCAAAATGGGTCCAAGGCTTTTGGCATATTTGACATTTGTAGTGAACTAATTCAAACCTAGGGCACAAAAAAAACAAAAAATTGGCATTAAATGAGTATAACTATACAGTGCCCAGCAAACACTCAAGAAACTATTTTAATTTTTAAAGCAACATCTTCATGTTCAGAATTTAAACAACAAAAGCAAGCATAAAAAATGCATAATATATTCATTTTTTTCAGATTTTTAAACATATAAAGCAATAACAACATGAAATAAACACATTGGCACATAAATATGAAGAAAACACTGATATATATGATGTCAAATAGAAATGATATATCAAAGGCGATACCAAATCGTGCTAATCCCTGATAATTGTCCATTCAAGGACTCAAATGTGGAGAACCAATACAAAATAACATCACATATAATAATAAAAGTATCTCATCATCATGAGTTACATGTAGCATAACAAATAAAACTAGCAGCTATCTATCTACTGCCCTCTCCCCCTTTTACGGGAAAACATGATGGGTTGTTTGCCAGGCCTGCCCCTAGTAGTAGAAGGCCCTGACACTGCCTCTGCACCTAATGTCAAATAATGAGTGATAGGCATGGAGCTATGCTCTCCTATATCTATAGCAGATGGTGTTGATGCTGATGCTCCCGCAGTGCCCTCCTCCTCCTGCTCCTCCTCTAAGCGCTGCTGCTCCTCTGACTCCGAGTCCTCCTCTTGCTGCCCCTGCTCTAATGGATCATCTGCCACTGGCTCCTCCAATATGGGCTCCTGAGACTCCACCCTCCACGGAGACAATACATCAATATTGTCTAAGGAAATGGCATCTGGATCCACTGGTGATTCTATTTGCCTCACTCAAAGTCGGATGTTGTAATGCACATACACCAAATCGTTGAGGCGTGCGAACTCCAACCTGTAAGAGTGTCAAAAAAAGTAATGAGTCTTGACTCTTGACTCTTGACACTTGAAGGTCATAAATTAAAAATTAAAAATTACAATAAGTGTAATTGCTCAACTGAAGGTGACTCCTCCAATATGGGCTCCTAAGACTCCACCCTCCACGGAGACAATACATCAATATTGTCTAAGGAAATGGCATCTGGATCCAGTGGTGATTCTATTTGCCTCACTCGAAGTCGGATGTTGTAATGCACATACACCAAATCGTTGAGGCGTGCGAACTCCAACCTGTAAGAGTGTCAAAAAAAGTAATGAGTCTTGACTCTTGACTCTTGACACTTGAAGGTCATAAATTAAGAATTAAAAATTACAATAAGTGTAATTGCTCAACTGAAGGCTTGAGTTCAAAGTTATACCTGTTGCGCTTTTTGGCGTGTATTTTCTCAAATACACTCCAATTGCGCTCACACCCTGAAGAGCTACATGTTTGACTCACGATTCGTATAGCCAAATTTTGCAAATTTGGTACCCTTGCACCATAGCTTCGCCACCAAAGATCTACAACAAAATAATGAAATAAAAAATTCAAAAACTTAAAAGTTAAAAGTTAAAAGTTAAAACATAATTAAATTCAAATTTCTAATTTCTAATGAGTGATGACTTGTCACTTACGTGGCATGAAGAGGGCCCTTTCCTTAATGGCATCATCAAAGCCAAATAGGCCAACACAATCCTGATAACTATGTATCTCGCGGTTGATTTTGCTACGAAGCTCAGAATCAGGTACCATCCTCTGAATACAAGAATGGAGCCCTTCCATCACCTCGCCATCAAAACGAAATTTGCATTTGTATGCAAATGCAGGGTTGAGGAAGAGTGCTGCTGCATGAATGGGTCGATGAAGCATCCCTGTCCACCGACTATCGATCACATCCCATAACATCATCTGCCTATTAAGGCCAGCAGAACCCTTGTCTGCATAATAGGAACGAATGGCCTCCTTGGCCCTATCCATGCCCTCATACAAATAAGGCATTGCAGGCTTCTCTCCATCCACCAATCTAAGAACCTTTACTATAGGTTCGCTAACTGCACATGCTTCTTGTACTCCACGCCAAAATGTCTCAGAGTACACCATTTTTTCAATGGCTCTCCCATCAGGTCTCCTGCTGTATCTACAAGCACGCCAATCATCAGACACAAACATTTGCTTCAACTCGAACTGACATCGAAGCAAAGAATGAAGAGTAATAAAGGTTGTGGCAAAACGTGTGATGGCAGGACGCCGCAACTCCCTGTTTCTAGTGAACCTCCTCATAAGGCTAAGAACAAAAGCATGGTTATAAATAAACTTGGGGATGCTCCTAGCCATATCAACTGCCTCCTTGATGAAGGAGAGTTTCCCCATATCCTCAAGCAACAAATCAGGACAATGCGCTGCACATGGAGTCCAGAACAATGTGGGATGCCTCTCCATAAGCATTCTGCCGGCAGACACATAATTAGCTGCATTGTCTGTTACGACTTGCACCACATTCTACACACCAATCTCCTGAATGAACCCATCTAACAACTCACATATCGTTGCTGCATCTTTGATATGTTCTAATGCATCCAACGATTTAATAAACATGGTACCTTTAGGACAATGTACCAAGAAATTTAGAAGGGTCCTACCCTTCCTATCTGTCCAACCATCAGACATCACTGTGCATCCAGTGACTTCCCATGTCTGTTTCAACTCCGCCAATCTAGAGTTGATGTACTGTTTTTCTGCTTGAAGAATTGGCCCCCGCAACTCCTCATATGTGGCACTTTTGTACCCTGGGCCCACAACAGCAATAGCATCACACATTGGTTGCCAAAATGGATTGGTTTTTGTGATGCTGAGAGGTAAGTCGCTCCAAAAAATACACCTCCCCATGACTCTATCTGCTTCTTCCTTCTCCTTTTTTTTATAAAGCGATTTTATGCCAGGTTGTGCTCCAGCTCCTGTTCGTGGAACAAAAAATGATGACCTCGCATTCACACTAGCAGTAGCGCTAGCATGTGATGGTGTGCCAGTTGTGGAGCCCCTCCCACTAGGGCCAGTAGGGCCACTACCCTGAACATCAAAATCAGGAGAAGATATCCCAAAAGATCTACCTGCACGTTCAGCTTTGTTTCTTTCCGCCTCTTCCTTCTTTCTGTCCTTTTCTTCAATTGCCTCAAGAGCTTTTCGTATAAGCTCCGGACTAGAAACTTGACAAATGCCAACATCATGTCCAGTGAGTCTAGCAAGATGGTATTTCAGTCGTGTAACCCCACCTATCATCTTGTCCCCACACAATTTGCATGAAAGATATGCACGATTTGTCCCACCATCAGGGATCCCATACTCCCAAAATGGGTCCAAGTTTTTTGGCATATTTGTATTTTGTAGTGGGCTAACTCAAAAGGAAACCTACAGCACCAAAAAAAAATTGGAATTAGTAACTTAATAAGTAATATATAATATTATAAGTTTTTATTAAACTTATTATATTTTTAAATTTAAAATTAAATCATATTTTTAAATTTAAATTAAATATAAAAATGAATTTTTTTAATTATTTAATTTTTATTTTGTATTTATAGGAATTTGTGAGTAAGTCTTCATTTTCACTACCATCCCAAGTTGAATTGTCCAGAGAATTTTTAAAGTATTAAATTAATAACAATAATAAAAACAAAATTTTATTTAAAATAAAATAATTCATTTTTAAAATAAAAAATTACAAATACACCTCCAAAATAAATCTATATTTATATTTTTGAGTTAAAGTTTAAAATTTAAATATATAGAGAGCATTAATTTTAACATAAGTCGGTAATAATAATAATAAGATTTATTGAGTTTTGATTATGAATAGGTTCTACTGTCTTTTTCAATGGAGATACTTAGATTTGCAGCGCCACATATGGCGATTGCAGAAGACTTGCAGTGTCTTGACGTCTATTACTACTAACGAATCACGAAAATCCTTTTTTCTCTCGAAATCTTTAGACATGCAACGTCACAATATCTTTTTTCTGTCGCTATCCATGTTATTTTTTTGCATGGCTATCCAAGTCAATATCCCTTATTTCTGTCCTTGAGATACACAATATTATAAGTTTTTATTAAAGACAACGATTACAGTCTTCGTGGATTCCTGACGGTTATATATATTATATATTATAGTGGTAGCGGTGATTAAAACGAAAACTGGTAGTATTAATTTTTAAACGCATATGGTAGCGGATTGCAGAGACTGTAGGTACTATAAGTATATACACTGCCATACAGTAAACGCAGCGGCACTGAAGAGTGTGAAGACGATGTCGGATTCAATGATTCATACCTTTTAAGTTTTCTTGGCAGCCAAACGGTAAACCCTCCTTCGCAGCACCGACCGGTTCCGTCTCACTCTCCAGCTCGCACGAAAACAAAATGACGGGCATCGAAAACTCAAAAACCATTTTATAAGTCGATAAAACCTAACCTGGCGATATTTACCCTCGTCTCGCGATTTTTGCTAAAATATCGCCGAAATTTCGGAATTCTCGCGAGAAATTGAAAACATGAAAATATCGCGATTTTTCGGGGGCGATATTTCGGCTCAGAGAAAATATCGCGATTTTTGCGAATATCGCCGATATTTCGGCGATATTATCAACACTGGCGAGGACTGTGCTCTAGTAATACTCCTCACTGAGTATCACCCTGATCATCTGGCATCGGTCACTGTGCTGATGCTAAGCCTCCCTGCTCAACATCCTCCGCATTGTTGCATCCTGTACTGTTGCCTGTGGTTCTGCCACTGCCACTGCTACATCTGTACGACAACTCCCTCTGCATCCGTGTTGTTGCTGGTCCTTTCTCCCAGCACTGCATCCGCACTGCACCTCCTCTCATCATGTTGCATCGTGTTGCCCACTGCTGCACTGCAACTCAGTTACTGAGAAGTAAGTAACTAATCTCCCAATTTGAACTCTCTGTTGGGCTAGAGACACCCACTGATGCTGAAGCTTCCTCTATCACTGACAAGTGCTCCCACTCTGACCTCTGCGATGCTACTACAACTCCCTGCATCTCGCACCGTTGCACACCTCTTTGTGCCATCCTGCACTGGTGCAACACTCCCGTGCCTCTCGCACTGTTTCAGCCTACTAGCCTCGCGTTGTCTCGGGACTCCTACACTATAGCTCTCTCTGCCGCTCCATCTGCATCTGTCTCTACCCGACTCAACCAGTCCTGCTACTCCTCTTTGAGGCTCCCGTAGCAAGGTCTAATCCAAGAGGCTGGGTACCTCGAGGATCCTGCCCCTCATCGCCTGTAGTCCGCCTGACTACAGCTCGATGTCTCCCCACTTCTTCTCAAGTGGCGCGTGTGCACTCATGGCACAGTCATCATCTATCAAAACTTCCTTCTCTGCCCGTGTTGGTGCTGCCTTAGTCTCAGAAGACTCTCCCTTACTCTTCTTCCTTGGACACTGGGTCGCATAATGACCCAGCTCCCCACAGTGGAAGCACTTGATCTTGGAGAGATCTTTCTTCTTCCGCTTTTCCTACTTTCCCTCAGATGCTAGGGCAACATCTTCCTCCTCCTGCTTGACTTTGATCCCCTTGTTGTTGCTACCCGTCTTCGACTATCGTCTGATCTCTTCCTGGCGAAGAGCTGCCCACATCTCGTCCCAAGGTGGGAGAGTCCCTCTGCCCAGTATACTCTGGACAAATACCTCCCAGTCTTCTGAGACAGCATTCAAGGTTGTCCTCACCATCAACTCCTGATCCGGTGTCGCTTCTATAGCAGTCAACTGATCTCGGATCTCATTCAGTCCTCCGAGGAAGGTGTCAATCGGTTCTCCCTTCTTCATCTGATACGACCTCAACTGATTCTCAAGTAGCATTCTTCTCTGCATAGAAGTATGCTGGTACAATTTCTTGAGAGCCTCCCACATGTCAAATGCCATTTCCTTCTCGGTTATGTGTTACATGATCCTTAACCCCGTCAAGGATGATGCTCTTGGCCCTCGCCATTGCCTCCTCGTACTTGTCGTTATCATTGGGGTCGACTGGGATAGTTATTACCTTCAAGGCGAAGTTCTTGACACGATTTCTGTCAAGTACGGATAAGATTCTGGCCTTCCAAACTGCGAAGTTCGACGCTCCGTCCAATCTATCCTGGTCTCTTACTCTCTGTAGTGCCATGATGCTCCTCTACTTCCCTCCTAGAAGTTCTCTATTCGACTCCTCTGAGTCTCTACTTCCTGTCTGGAAGTTCTCTTCTGGACTCCTTTTGAGTCCTGATTTCCCTCCTGGAAATCCTTTTGCCGTTGTCGAGATGCCCCCTACTCTGATCGTCTTGTGCAAGCGCACCACTGATCCGGGTTCCTCAGCTAGAAACCCTCGGTAGAAACTCCTCTTGGCCTTGCCTGTCAGGTACTGTTCTGACTACAATACCTCACCAGCTTCACTCTGCAATCTTCCCATAGCCTTCTAAACCCCAACAACCTGAAGGTGAGAGCTCTCAGGCTCTACGCAATCCCGACACCAGCAACCTAACCTCAGCTTACTGCGTCAGCCTTCCCAGCTACTGCATGGCTCTGCATGAGGCTCCCTTTGCCTTCCTCAGCCTCTGCGCTGCCTCTTCTCGGCTCACTCTTGACGACGCAGGCACTGCATCATCCTTCCCTTGTTGCTGCTCTGCTAGAAACAGCTTTTGTCACCTCGCAATAGCGATTTTCTGCTGCCATTGCTCCGCTCAGCTGATGTCCTCAGTCCTCATGTGATCTACAATCACGCTCCGATACCATGTTGAAGTTTATAAGTTTACTTAGTTAGAAACCCTCCATGCACTTTATCTGATTTATTACTACCTACTTGTTATTTTACTTAACAAGTTATTTACAATGTAAATACTGAAAAGAAACACTAGTGCATGCTCAACATATTACAGATCAGCAACTAAAAGAAACATAAACAATCACACCATATGACACCATTATTTTTGGACTAATGTCCCCGGAAAAACCCAATGTGAGAAAACCGATGCAACTATCTGAGGGTTTTCTTATTAAGCAATATCAGAGTACAATCTGGGTGCCAAAACTGGCCTACCCATCAGAGAATTTCCTTCGCAGTAATACCTCTCAGTTTCTGACAAATGTCTTGGCTGAAACCCCGGATAAACCTTCCAGCAACTACTCAGCACAAATCTGCCCCAGAAACCCCAACGTCAGCCTCTCTATGGACTACGTCAGCCCCTCACTGGCCTTGCGTCACCCCAAATGGGTCTGCGTCAGCCTTAGGAGGCCTTGCATCAGCCCTCTGGCCCTCTGCGTCAGCGATGTTGGCCTCTCTAAGGCTCTGCGCAGGTCCCGACTGCCTCTACGTGGCCCTACATGAGCCCTAGCTGGCTCTGCGTCACTCTCCCCAGCTACTGCACTACTCTCCCGACACTATCTCTGCCTCTTTGTACTCAAATTCCCCTCAGCTGCATCTCCCGATCACTAATTCTATCTCTCTTAGCAAACCCCGCTCTAGAGAATAGAATGATTGATCACTCTGGTGTACTCTCCAAGTGACCCTCAAGCCTCCTCTTATACTTTTCTCATTGACATATCAACGGCCGAGATTAAGTCCCTAATCAATGGCTAAGATAAGATCTGGCTTGATCCATGACTTTTGGACCATTCTAACACAGTTTTATATTAATACACATTAATATCTTATTTTCCCTAAGTTTAGACTTAGAGACTCCATTAAAAATATTAATTATTTTAATATCTCCCAAACTGTTTAGAGCTAAGTTGCACAAAACGGGGAAACGGGGAAGCGACACGAAACGCGGAAGCGAAACGAAACGCGACCTCCCCGAATTTTGGAAACGGGGAAACGCGAATATATATAATAATATATATATATATATATATATATTAAAAACATTTAAAAATTATTAATATATATATGTGCAAGACTGCAATCATAAAGCATTAATGATACATTTACTTAAACTGCCAATCTCCAAGAGAAACTCCTTGCTGAATAGTGTGATGAGAGAATGAGAGGCACAGCTCTTTTATAACTTTAGAAACGCTTTCTAGAAGTGATTAGAAACCCTAAGCTAAACCCTAAACTAATTAGGAAATTTTTTTTTTTAAAAAACAAGTGCTTTTTTACAGGAAACGGGGCCCGTACGGCGTGGAAACGAGTTTCCGTCCGTACGGGCGCGTTTCCATCTCGGGAAACGCGCCCGTACGGACGGAAACTCGTTTCCACGCCGTACGGTACGGGGAAACCCGTTTCCGTTTCGTTTCCGTACGGAAACGGACCCCTGCCCAGCGTTTCCTGCTACTTAGGTTTAGAATCTGCCCAAACCCTTTCTGGGTATTGGATATCTCATGTGCCTTAGCTTCTCCACCAATTTTCGTGGCTAGAGCACATCCGATGCTACCCCAAATCAACAATATGCCAATGCTCATGAAAGACAATAAAATTATCAAAGCTTCTTAAGATATGATGTCAAAACAAAACTATGTGTTTAGCAATTATCCAATGATTCCTTTAGCAATGTTCCATAGACAACAATGCCAATTAGATGCCAAGATACTTAAGAAAGAGAAAGAGATACTTCAATACCAATTAATACCCAAAGTAACTTAAACCATCCAACAAGATTAGAGCTTAGATATGCAAGTGCTTATTGAGTGATTTTAGTGCTAAGTTAATGATCTTAGAGCTAACACAAGACAAGTAAATGTTAGATTTCAATAGCATAAATCTTCTCCACAATGAACTATTTAGAGCATGAAACAATGGAAAAACCACTTATGCAACTTGTTAAGATAGATTTAGGACAGCAGTAAGTAAATCACTCTAGATCCAAGAAACGACAAACATGTAAGAACCAAATATGAACAATGAAACACCTAATGACTTGCCAAGCGAAAATATGAGATAGCCAACCTTCTTGTGATGTGTTATTCAGTGTTATATCAGACCTTAATGCACTTATGACAACAGTAAGAAAAGTATGAAAATAGTGAGATATCAATGTAATAATTTGTGCCCCGAAATACCAAACAATTTCTAGATGCCAAAACAAGTTTGCCAATATGAAATTTTGAGTTAACAAGCACCCTTTGTGATGTAGCTTCAGATTATATCAGATCTGATCAGACTTTTATGCAGAGATATCAGTCATGAAATCAGTTAGAATTATGCCCAAGAAACAATGCCCAATTCACCAAATGACTAGTAAATCTTTACCATGAATTTCTTAATGCATTTAGGCAATTTATATGTGATTTTTAGGGCACTTAGATTTAAATTTATTCACTGTTATGAATGTATTCAGAGAGATGTAGCAAACAGTGAGAGAAAATGAGGGTTTAGAGATCAAACCCTAGGCCCAAGGCCTTGAAAATTGCTTGCCCAAGTTGCCAAAATTTTTCCAATGGATGGGCCACCTGAAAACACAAGATTTTCTGCCAATTTCTCCTGCAAAACCCACCAATATTCAGTCCCAAAAATTTCAGAGATGAAATGAAGGCAAGAGAGGGCTAGGAAGAGGGCCAAAGGAGAAGGGAAGAGGCCTAATAGGCCTACGACCAAGAGGGAAAAGGCCTTAGAGGCCTGCGGCACAAGGGAAGGAGCCCTAAAGGGATGTTGTGGGCCCTACAAGGGCCACGACCAAGAGGAAAAAGGCCTTAAAGGCTTGCCACAAGCCCTTCAGGGTTGTGATTAAGGGAGCAGACCCCACAAGAGGCTACGGCTGAGTCTAGAGGGGAGGCCAAGGGGAAACGAGGGGAAAAGAGGGGGAGTGAAGGAAGGAGAAGGGAGAGAAGGGACGACGAAGGGTAGCCGAGAGGAGGAGGAGCCTAGCAGAGGAGGGAGAAGGGGCCGAAAGCTAGTATGGAGGAGGGAGAAGGCCAAGCAGAGGAGGGATAAGGGGTTGAAAGGTAGGACAGAGAAGGGAGAAGGCCAAGAGGAGGGATAAGGAGGGAGGTCGAGGCCTCTAAGGGCTACGGCTAGCCTCCACGGCAGTTAAAAAGGATGAAGCCAAGGCTCAAAGATTGGACGATAGGCTTGAGGGAGGATGTTGGGTCCTCAAGGCCCTAAAAGAATTTTAAAACCCTTGCTAAAAATTTAAATTTGCTTTAGATCTTCAGATTTACTGCAAAATTCTTCAATAGTTGGCCCTGCGAAAATTTGTAGAGGCTAGATCTACCCTCAAGGGCCTAGATCTAGCTTTAATCCAGTTGTTTTAAGTTTTCCTTTAATCTCACCTGCACAAATGAACTTACAATAACCCAAAACCCCAATATATACAAAAAATTGAAAAAATCTCAAAACCCCAAAAGCCCCAGCTGCAAACAAGGGTTATAAAATAAAATAATTTACAAAATAATTATACAAGATATATTGACAAAATATACAAGTGTACAATGCTTAGAGAAATTTTGAGAAATAATTTGTGTATTTTGACGATGGCTAGATGTGTTTCGAAAGATAAATGCCAAGCCACAACCTTGGAGAAGTTAGAAAACCATAAAAAATATTCAAGATCCAAACATAGTCAGCCTATGCATACAGTTTGTGAACTCGGAGCCCAGGGGCTGGGGAACCTGCAAACACTATATAAATTCTCAAGAATAAACCGTTAGAACAACAATGAATTGGATCACCTAAGATAAGCCCAAAACCTATCAATAGAATGTTCCTATCATCTACAATGAAATAACGATTTAATAAAAATTTAAAGCACAATATAGGAATGCTCGTACCCATCACATACCAAAAATCAGTAGATCAGAGACACCATGAACTGCACCCCAAAGTCTTTTATTATGATTATTCAAAATGTTCCTGTTAAATTTAGGTATGTTCTATGCTAGAACAATTTATTTAAATTTTCACAGTTAGCAATCACATCAGCATTAAAATAAACTGCAGATAGAACACAATTATAAATCGCAGAAGACAAGCCAAGACAAGAGGACACAAGATGTGGCGCGAGCCAGGGACAAACCCCACAATGTGTGGGGAAACCCTTTGATCAAATCTTCTTTTATCTTCAAAGTTCAGCAGAGAAAGAGAGAGAAATAGTACAATTCAAACAGAAGTCAACACTTTGACTTGTCTAGATCTAAGCATAGATCATCTCCTATAACGATGAGATCAGTTGAAGACATTCTACTTCAACTGATACCTATCATCGTGCCACATCTGGTCCTCTAGTTGCACCACTGCATACTGCACCATGCTGCTCTAATCATGCTTATCATCATGCTGCCCATGTCCATGATCTTATCCATCATAATGCTGCTCAGACTAATGTGCATCATCATCATGCTGCAGCCCCTGCTAATGTATCATTACACTGCCCAGGCACATGATCTCATAGTGCTGCCCACCATGCTGCTGCCTCTGCCTTCTTGTTGCTTCATCATGTTGCAACAATGCATCATCATGCTGCTCATGATCACATACATCATGTTGTCATCACAGTTGCATCATTGCTTACCTTTGTCACTGCTGCATCTTCCAATGATGAGATCCATTGAGATCTTCATTGTGCTCTTTTCTTCTTTCATATAATCATGGTTTCATCATATAAACACTAGGATCAGCTAGTAGGAGCACAGATCAACACACACATATATATACTGATATATATGTTAATACACATACCTTTTTCATTCATCCATCACTGCTTCATTGAGATCTTGACCTTGCTAATATATAATGAGGCTGCTAGAAGTCAGGTCTAGATATTTTCACTAGGATAACCATTATGCCGAGACCGTGTCACTTCATTCCCAGATATGCCGAGACTGCATCCTCTTATCATGCGTATGCCTAACCCTTATAATATGTAGTCAGACTAACCCACGTTGTTAGCGCATATGATGATATGCCATGACCTGTGTCTAAGATCATTAAGTACAGCGTGTCTGATCTGTTATTATGACCTGCGGCTAGGGTTGAGTGTCACCATAGATTGCGTATGACTGTCCCATGATTGAGTCTCCATGCCTGCGTATTAATCTCTATGCCCAGCGTATTCATTTGCCAGCGTATATAAGTCATGACTGCGTTATATTAACAGTGAACTATATATACAACGTATTACTGTTTCATATACCTTGCTGCGTAGGTTATATCAATGATCAGCGTACATATATTTACTGCATATACATACAACAAGCAGCGTATATGTATTTACTGTGGCAAGGTCTTCCAACGAGCAGCGTATCTATATTTCATTTCAGCGTGCATCTCAACGTATGGTTGCGTGGATAAGGTCACTAACCATTATGCCGAGACTGTGTCACTTCATTCCGGATACCCTCTTATCTCGTTGTAGCTTCTGAACAGCGTGTCAAGACATGACATGAACTACGTTTATATCTGGTTGTAGCTTTCGACTGCGGCTCTTGATCCAGCTGTGCGTGTATTGCGTTCCATATATGACTGCGGTTACAACGTGTCAATATATCAATGCGGCTACCATGTGGACAGCGGCTGAGTGCTCCAGCTATGCGTGTATAGACTGCGTTCCATATATGACTTTGGCTCTTGATAGCTGCGTAGGATATTTTATGAACTGCGTGAAGTATGGAGGGTTTCCAGTGTATCAACGTATAGTCTTTTATGAACAGCGTCTAATGTATTTTCCCATGACCAGCGTATCATCGTTGAACTGCGTGTAGAGCATTTTTCCATGACTGCGTATTGTTGCAACTTACTGTGACTCATCTTCCACCGTTGACTGCGGCTGAGGTTAGGGCATATTACGGTCATCTTTATTCAGCATATAAGGATCCTCTGTGACTGCATCTATAGGGCCTACGTCTAGATGTCCAGCATTTCATCTTCATTAGAGCAGCGTAGATATTAGGGCACTCCTTTTAGATCTCTTCTCCATCAAACCCAAAACAGGATGAAGAGAGATCACGAGAGAGTGAGTGTGTCGAATGACTTAAAATATTCTTCTATTTATACTAAAACGTGGATGATGAATAGACACGTCTATTGGGCTTCTAGAGCCTACATAAGAGCTGGTCGGCTTGATAATAATTACATAAACAAAATAAATTCATATCTCCATAAATACTTATCGGAATCGGATGATCTTTGGATCAATCCTACACCTCTCGACGAGAGGGATCCAATAAAAATATCAGCTGCCATAAATAAGCCGACCCACATGGAGTTTGGCCCTAGTTGCCAATTTAACACTCCCTCTCAACTAGGGGGAACTCCATCTGCTGATCCATATGTCCGACTGTACTATCTCTGCCATCAGTGCCCTGCACTGCTCTGCTCATCTTTGTTCAGCTCTGCTGGCTCTGCTCTACTCTACTCAGCTCTGCTGGCTTTGCTCTACTCTACTCAGCTATGTTGGCTCTGCTAGCTCTGCTCTGCTTTGCTCAGCTCTGCTGGCTCTGCTCTGCTCAGCGCTGCTGTCTCGGCTCTGCTCTGCTCAGCGCTGCTGGCTCTGCTAGTTCTGCTCTGCTCAGCGCTGCTGGCTCTGCTCTGCTCATCTCCGCTGAACTATGAAGAAGAAGAATTGATCGAGAATGAGTCATATCATTCTCCACTGACCTGAAGTCAGTCTCAGAGTGCATACCACTAGTCCCAGACCAGTCTCAACTGACCCGAAGTCAGCTTCATAGTAAGTACCACTCCTACCACTGGTCCTAGACCAGTATCGCAGTCTCAGAGAGTGTACCACTGGTCCCAGACCAGTCTCAACCGACCCGAAGTCAGCGTCATAGTATGTACCACTCTCACTAGTCCCAAACCAGTACTGCACTGACACGAAGTCAGTCTCGGAGTATGTACCACTGGTCCCAGACCAGTCTCAGCCGACCCGAAGTCAACGTCATAGCATGTACAACTCCTACCACTGGTCCCAGACCAGTATCATTGATCCCAGATCAATGGAGGACATCCTAGCGTAGGGAGTACGGTAGATACAACGATGCATCCATCAGTACTACTATGGTCCCTAACTTCATTTCCCTGCTCATTGATTAGATGAGAGGTACTTCCCATGAGTCCCAGACTGCATGGGTAGGATGCCTCGACAGGAGAACTTAATCAATCTTGTCCTCACAGGAGAACACATCAATCCTGCTACAATCGCCATGGAGAACACATCAATCCAGGCCGCCATGGAGAACACATCAATCCAGGCCTCACAGGAGAACACATCAATCCTGCTACAATCGCCATGGAGAACACATCAATCCAAGCCTCACAGGAGAACACATCAATCCTGCTACAATCGCCATGGAGAACACATCAATCCAGGCCTCACAGGAGAACACATCAATCCTTCTACAATCGCCATGGAGAACACATCAATCCAGGCCTCACAGGAGAACTAATCATCCTGCTACACAAGAGAGTGTATCATCTTGTCCCACAAGAGAGCGAATCATCTTGTTCCAGTACGCACCACCAGGGGAGGGTGAGTCACCCTGTGGTCGTATGTTGCTCCAATAGAACTGCAAGCCCCCCAAAGCTCCTAGAGCTCAATGTATGCAGCATGCAGGACCCTTTTACAAAGGTCTCTCGACGACTCCAAGTCGTTCGGGAAAATCACAAATTTGATCTTTCCTCAGGGCTCTATCCTGTACATCATCTCAGTGTGATGGAGCCTCCTTGATCATCGACTTACCATATCCTAGATAAGGCAGTAATTGATGTCTATCTGCTGGAGCAATTGTCAAATACGGGATTCCTCAATAATCGAATCCCATCTATGATTGTCACAGAGATTCACAATGGTATTCATCATGTGTACAAACAGCTCACTGAAGAGCTTCAGCAACCAGACTGCCTCACAGAAGGCCATACTATCAGCAATGTATTCTGCCTTGGTGGTGCTCAGAGTCACCGACTTCTGCTTCCTGCTCATCCAGGATATCAAGGCAGAAAATAGCACTGAGAAGTGCTCTAGTGATCCTCCATACTTCTTGCCCACTCATCATTCGAATAATCATGTGGTTTCATATTTCCGGCAGTGTATCTCAATTCATGAGAGATTGTGCCCTGAAGATATCTTAGAAGATTCTTGGCACCAATCTAGTGAGGCTCAACCAAATATGAGCTCACCATGCTAACTGCAACACAGATGTCTGGACGGAGGTTCTCCAAGAACATCAACGCGAATGAGTTTATGAAACTCAGAGGCATTTCCCAAATCTGGTCCGACATCATTACCATATAACTTCTGAAAGTTAAGATCCTCGAGGCAGTCACAAGCTTGCATCTTATCTTCCCACATTCAGAATCCAACTCCCTCTGTCTCCTATAACTGAGAGGGTCTGCACCTGTCAGACATAGGTGCCGGTACGAGAGGTTTATCATCCACAACCTTCGAGTAATGGTTTGGATCGGTTTCACTCCTAGTGAATATCAGCTGCATTAGACAGCTATCAATCCTCTCATATTATGCCTAAGGTGTTTTTCTTCAAGCCATAGAGGGCTTTCTTCCACCTGTATACATGAGATTCCTTGATCATGATTCTCAAACTCCTCGGGTTGTTCCAAACCTGTGAACTTCCTGCATGAGGGGAATGGTCCCCTTATAATATTTTCCTTCGGTACATTTCAGACATGTACCTTCAAGCTTCTTTTTGAATTCAGGCATCCTAGTCACCATTTCACTCACAGACCTCTAGAGCTGAGTCAATGGACATGGTCCCCAGTGGACTTCCTGCAACTTGATACAACCCTGAACTCAAAAACATCTTTAAAAGATCTATTTTCAAACACGTACCTTTCCATCAATAAGTGCCACCCTGCAACCTTTGACTTCCATTTCCGAGATGGACATCAGGTTCGATCAGGTACATAAAAAAGATTTTGGGGTTCCTTGCTTTCGTGGAAGAGTCGACCATTTCCTTGATGACCTGCATTACCAGTCATTCTTTTGATCATTGAAGATGTCCTAGGAATGATTGTTATCTTCATCAAGAGATGTGTCTCTGCCATTCGGACACTCCTTCGCATAACGGCCGAACTTATTTCAACAAGGCATCCGCCTTTCCTTCCACCCTTAGATCCGAACTTCCCAATGAAGTGATCTTAAGATGGACCATCAAAATCTTCAGCTGCGTCATTCTGATAACATTCTTTCCTTTGAATTCGCCCTCGGTGAATTATGAGGAACCCATTGATCCTTCTGTCTTGTCCCAACTGTCTTCGGTGATTGCTATTTCACTCTTGCTTGAGCATTGTCTTCACCTCAGCTCTGATACCATGTTAAATTTAGGTATTTTCTATGCTAGAGCAATTTATTTAAATTTTCACAGTTAGCAATCACATCAGCATTAAAATAAACTGCAGATAGAACACAATTATAAATCGCAGAAGACAAGCCAAGACAAGAGGACACAAGATGTGGCGCGAGCCAGGGACAAACCCCACAATGTGTGGGGAAACCCTTTGATCAAATCTTCTTTTATCTTCAAAGTTCAGCAGAGAAAGAGAGAGAGAGAGATAGTACAATTACAACAGAAGTCAACACTTTGACTTGTCTAGATCTAAGCATAGATCATCTCCTATAACGATGAGATCAGTTGAAGACATTCTACTTCAACTGATACCTATCATCATGCCGCATCTGGTCCTCTAGTTGCACCACTGCATACTGCACCATGCTGCTCTAATCATGATTATCATCATGCTGCCCATGTCCATGATCTTATCCATCATAATGCTGCTCAAACTAATGTGCATCATCATCATGTTGCAGCCCCTGCTAATGTATCATTACACTGCCCAGGCACATGATCTCATAGTGCTGCCCACCATGCTGCTGCCTCTGCCTTCTTGTTGCTTCATCATGTTGCAACAATGCATCATCATGCTGCTCATGATCACATACATCATGTTGTCATCACAGTTGCATCATTGCTTACCTTTGTCACTGCTGCATCTTCCAATGATGAGATCCATTGAGATCTTCATTGTGCTCTTTTCTTCTTTCATATAATCATGGTTTCATCATATAAACACTAGGATCAGCTAGTAGGAGCACAGATCAACACACACATATATATACTGATATATATGTTAATACACATACCTTTTTCATTCATCCATCACTGCTTCATTGAGATCTTGACCTTGCTAATATATAATGAGGCTACTAGAAGTCAGGTCTAGATATTTTCACTAGGATAACCATTATGCCGAGACCGTGTCACTTCATTCCTAGATATGCCGAGACTGCATCCTCTTATCATGCGTATGCCTAACCCTTATAATATGTAGTCAGACTAACCCACGTTGTTAGCGCATATGATGATATGCCATGACCTGTGTCTAAGATCATTAAGTACAACGTGTCTGATCTGTTATTATGACCTGCGGCTAGGATTGAGTGTCACCATAGATTGCGTATGACTGTCCCATGATTGAGTCTCCATGCCTACGTATTAATCTCTATGCCCAGCGTATTCATTTGCCAGCGTATATAAGTCATGACTGCGTTATATTAACAGTGAACTATATATACAACGTATTACTGTTTCATATACCTTGCTGCGTAGGTTATATCAATGATCAGCGTACATATATTTACTGCATATACATACAACGAGCAGCGTATATGTATTTACTGTGGCAAGGTCTTCCAACGAGCAGCGTATCTATATTTCATTTCAGCGTGCATCTCAACGTATGGTTGCGTGGATAAGGTCACTAACCATTATGCCGAGACCGTGTCACTTCATTCCGGATACCCTCTTATCTCGCTGTAGCTTCTGAACAGCGTGTCAAGACATGACATGAACTGCGTTTATATCTGGCTGTAGCTTTCGACTGCGGCTCTTGATCCAGTTGTGCGTGTATTGCGTTCCATATATGACTGCGGTTACAACGTGTCAATATATCAATGCGGCTACCATGTGGACAGCGGCTGAGTGCTCCAGCTATGCGTGTATAGACTGTGTTCCATATATGACTTTGGCTCTTGATAGCTGCGTAGGATCTTTTATGAACTGCGTGAAGTGTGGAGGGTTTCCAGTGTATCAACGTATAGTCTTTTATGAACAGCGTCTAATGTATTTTCCCATGACCAGCGTATCATCGTTGAACTGCGTGTAGAGCATTTTTCCATGACTGCGTATTGTTGCAGCTTACTGTGGCTCATCTTCCACCGTTGACTGCGGCTGAGGTTAGGGCATATTACGGTCATCTTTATTCAGCATATAAGGATCCTCTGTGACTGCATCTATAGGGCCTGCGTCTAGATGTCCAACATTTCATCTTCATTAAAGCAGCGTAGATGTTAGGGAACTCCTTTTAGATCTCTTCTCCATCAAACCCAAAACAGGATGAAGAGAGATCACGAGAGAGTGAGTGTGTCGAATGACTTAAAATATTCTTCTATTTATACTAAAACGTGGATGATGAATAGACACGTCTATTGGGGTTCTAGAGCCTACATAAGAGCTGGTCGGCTTGATAATAATTACATAAACAAAATAAATTCATATCTCCATAAATACTTATCAGAATCGGATGATCTTTGGATCAATCCTACACCTCTCGACGAGAGGGATCCAATAAAAATATCAGCTGCCATAAATAAGCCGACCCACATGGAGTTTGGCCCTAGTTGCCAATTTAACAGTTCCCAGTGGAACAGTAGCTTTACATCAGCTTTACAGAGTTACATTAGTTAAACATTAGATGGCTTGAGACACAAATGACCTCTAATTTATAGATAAATTCTCCAAGTGGAAAATAGTGGCTAGTTGGCTTGATCCCCGTCAAAGTAATATCAACCGTTGATAGATCTTTGATGATCTTTTAATCTCTGATGCTGAAATAATTATTTTTGAGGAATTTTCAAATTCCTCATTAAACTTAGTTTTTATTAGCTCAACAATATTTATTTTGAGCTAATTTCCTCAAAAAATTGACTTTGACTTGACCATCAATGCCCAATGGTCCAATTTTTCTTGAAATTTCCAGTGTTCCCTTGGTGGGGGACCTCCAAAACTTAATTCTTTAAGATTCACGAATTTTTCCACTTGGAGAATTTAATTTCTCTAGCATTTTAATTTTGACTCTAAATAATTAATTTTCTGGTTTAGGATTAATTTTATTTTTGCCAGAAAAATTAATTAATAGAAACTCGAGGGGATTAATTATTTTTCCAACCTCAAATATTTTAGCCATGGTGTTTAAGTATGAGGTACCATGCACTAAAATTTGTTTTACATAATATTTTACATAATTCAACCCTCAAGGGGGGAATACCTGTTCGTAATAGATCCTCAAGTAATTTACCCAATTTTGTGACACAATATGATCTAGTAGACCAAGTGACTTGTAATAAAATAATTTAGCGAATTAGTTTAAATTATTCTGAAATCACTTTTACAGAAGACTCGACTAAAACACTAAGAGTCTAGGACTCACCTAATACTTTGACGATAAATTCCACCCTAGCTTTGAGGTGAGGCTGGACGGAAAAACTTTGTCGATCATCTGTGTTTAGAAACACAGATGAATCAATGAGACGTAAAACCTCCTAGGATGAAGTTCGTCGCCAAAATAATAGGCTTACCTAGGTTGTTACATACATACGCGGTCTTACTAGCATCATTTACTGTACAATTTTGCAAAATGGGTTAATGACTCAAAAACCGATCGCTGATGATCTCGATCCTTTGAAAATTTTGGTACAACTGCTTCCTTGGAACTTTGATAAAATATGTGCAACAAGATATAGTTTAAGCAATCCCCCCTTATGTAGAAAACCATCTTCCAAGACATGGAAATTAGGGGAAAGGATGTTGAGGTGACAGTGGGGCAGCTTTCCTGTTGTGTCCTTAGGTTTTCCCCTTTAAGAGGTTGGGACTTTTCCTCTAGGTAGAATCCGAGAGATAACAGTGATTTATTATTATTATGTAGTGTGATATAGTGTAATTTATGCATGTCAGCTAGGTCTAGATCAAGAGGTTCAGAGCAGATATTGTGATCCTTCCCACCCGAGTTCAATCTTGCTTATGACATGTTCCCTCTTCATGAACCAATTGTTGATTGGGTGACCAATGTACCAGCAATCTCATTCTCATTTACAGGGTTTAGGGTGGGATGAAATGTTACATGTAATAAAAAAAGTAATTGATACATATTTTATGTATGTCACATTCTTACATCATGACAACAAGAATGCCTTCACTTTTGCACAAGAATACCATAATGTTATTGACATGCTAATAGACTTTATAATCATCCAAAGACATTTTTGTTCTTGTTCAATTAAAAAACTTATTTCTGAATTCTTCAAACAGCATGGTTAATATACCTTTCTTGAAATGTCCAATTCTTTTTCCTGGAAATTTTAACAAAAAAATGTGATCCTTGACCACCTCAAAACCATTTAAATCTAGCTAATGATTCCATACTTAGATGATATGAACCATAGCAATCAAACTCTTTGTTATATATGATATCGTCAGACAATTTCATATATTTCCATTTTCATGGAGTCATCAGCTTACAATCTTGCACTACACCAACTTCTTCACTTACTAGCACTAGTAAATAATTCAAAATGATTTTATAAGATTAAAGATATTAATTAGAAATCTCAAGAAGTCAGAGATTTGAAATCAACACCACTAAATACATTAGTTCTAGGCAATTTCTAATCTAAAATGGGTAGAAATAAGATCTGCGAACCAAAGGTCAAACTAAAAGTGAACCTTGAAAAACACTATACGGGTAAGATATGGAAAATTATTGATAAAGTGAGAATGCACGACTCTAATATGTCCACTAATAGATAGTTATGCCCCATCAAACACTATGTTTAATTGGTTATGAGCAAAGCCATCCTTTAGGCAAAGGAAGGTGCAGATACTATCAAACATAGGCTGTCTACTTACTTTCCTGGAAATGGACAAAGATGATACTGATGGTTGTAGAATTTTCTACAATAGTGCACAGAATTTTCTACAATAGTGCACAGTAGAAACTGATCTTCTAATTAGAGAATTACTTTCCAATGATTTTCAATCAAGTCGTCTTATGTCACATTTAACATTAACCAATTATACACAGAAAATCTCAACATTAATGCAATGAAAACAGTAGGATCATACAGAGACGGTCGAGCACAATAGAGACAACAAATTTACCATGGGAAAATCCCAACAACTTTTCTTCTAGGAGAAATTTGTTCTTCAACAATATTTACAATTCCAAGAATATTCTAGAAATTTGTGCCACAAATCCAAGTTCAAGATACTAGTCAAACTTGGTCAAATACCAGCTAGTAAATGTTGTTCAAACCACAAAATTCAGAGAAATCAACCTTGGTCAACAGTCTAAAATTTTGGCCTGAGGTCAGGCTTAGTCCTACAGTCAACAGGGGTTGACTACGGCCAAAACCTATGATCAAAGTCTTCCTCTTTTACAGTCAAACTTCCCCCTTTCTCTGTGTTCAAATTCAGTCAATCTCTCAGTCAAACACAATAGGTTCTCGATCAAACAGAGCAAGTCAAACTCAGTCAAATGGTAGCTTCTTTATCTCAATCAAACTTCAGATTTCCTCTTGATTTTGCACGTGTGGATTAGAAAATAGAAGAAATGTGTGTGATTCAAATTGATCAAATAAGGAAGTCAACTTATGTATTTATATTTGTCAAATGGGTGACATTTGACCAAAATGCACACCCTTTCATGGTGGGCCGAACTTGACCATTTGGGGCCTACATGAAGCCCAAAAAGTACAATTTTTAGTCTCTCATTTTCATAATTTTCCTTGGCCGACTTGGGAGGCCTTTTGGCATGCAGGAATACCTCTCAACGCTACACAAAAATCAACACTCCCTCTTAGCGAGGGAGGTATTCTCTGCAACATATTTCTCTTGCTGAAATTTCTCCTTCCTTAAGAAAAGTTCATGAGCTTGTCATGTTGATGCATGTCTATAAAATAACTCCATCTTGGAGTGGGCAATGTAACTCTCTCATTTGTATGTAAATCCAGGGCTTTTGGCCAAAGTCCTTTATGGCACCTGAGGCAAATGTATCAATCTCCTTTGATCATGACCCATCCAAGTCCTTCTGGCATCCAAGTTTTTCTAACTTCTCAAGAGAGAATTTGTGTTTGGACCATTCACCTTTTCGGTCAAAGTCCTTTATGATCTAACCAAGTCGTTTTGGCAGCCAAATCCTTCTAGTTTCTAACGTGAATTACATCTATTTCCTTCGATCAACCCAACCAAGTCCTTCTGGCTTCTAAGGAGAAGATTTGTCCAATCCTATAATTTCCTTGGGTCATTCACCTCTTAGTCGACCTAGCCAAGTCCTTTTGGCTTCAGAGGTGAATGTATCCTATAATTGCCCCTGTAATTTCCTTGGGCCATTCACCTTTTTGGTCAAAGTCCTTTATGACCTAGCCAAGTCCTTCTGGCTTCAAAGGTGAATGTATTCATCTCCCCTAGTCAAAGTCCTTTATGACCCAGCCAAATTCCTTTATGGCTTCAGGAGATGGTCTACCCAATCCTGCAAAGACCTCATCATTCCCTTCAAATGAGGGAGACATTTAGCATCATACCTCATCTTTGAAGTATGTCCACAATCTACTCATCTGTGGATATGTACTGGAGCTCTATTGCTCCTCTTTGCATCATGTCTCAGATGAAGTGACTCGGCCATGTCCTTCTAGCTTCTTGAAGCCACATTGCTTCATGACTTCTAATATTCCTACAAAGACTCACTTCAAACCACATCCAACTATACCTGCCTCAACTCAACCATGTTCAGGGTGTTCACTGCAAAGCGAATATTGTGAAATTTTTATCTATTGCAGCTACTGGAAATTATTCTTCTAACTGGAAATTTAATTATGCAATTTATTTGCTATGGCAAACAACAAATAAAATCACAACTGCAATTTTCCACCATAAAATTATTGTGGAATATAAAATACTGAAAACTGAAAATTTCTAGCACACACAAGAATTTTCACACAATTATTTTGGACAATTGTGCCCGGAAAACCCCAATGCGAGAAAACTGGTGCAGCAGATGAGGGTTTTATTATTATTCTTCAAGAGCAATTCTGAGTACAATTATTTAGATGCCCAACTGGCGATCTAATCTGAGCAAAATACTGACAAATCTAGTGAGAAATTTTCTCTCACCCCAAAATTATTTTATGCCCTCCGAAATTACCTCCCCAGCCTCTGCGTTGAGCCTCTTGTGTCACTCTTTACACAGAACTTTTGCTAGCCCTTGAGAATTTCGGCCTGTCTTCCTTTGCCTCTTCCGGAGACTAGAAACCTTCCCCCCGGAATACTATTTCCCTCCTCTTCCACCTGCTACTCACCCTTTGGCTCTATCTTCTCTATTGAGTAACTGATACTGAGAAAATCGAACTGTCTGGGCCACTGAGTATCTGCAGACTGCACTGGTGTATTCTCCATCACCGCATCAATCTACTCTTATAATCCACTGTTGGAGCACCAACGACCAAGATTAAAACTTAATCAATGGCTAGGACCATCTTTGGATTGATCCATGTGAGTTTCTAGATGATTCTCACCTTATCTCAATTAATACTGATTAATTAACCATATTCCCTAAGTTTAGACTTAGGAAATATTTTAAAACGGTTAATAATCTAATTGAAACACTTCTAGGCGAAATTTCCAGAAACGATTTTTGGGTTTTGGAGATATCATGTATTCTAGCCTCTCAACCAAATTTCGTGGCTAGAACACATCCGATGCTACAAAAACTAGCACTCCCTCTTAGGGAGGAATGTGTTCTAATGCTGCACACCCTGCCACAACACTCTGTCTCTGTATCAACTCCAGTCATGCTGATGATGTCTGGTTGTTGCTTCCCACCAACCATTGCGCAACTCTAATATACGCTACATCTGTGTTGTTGTTGACCCAGTTGCACTGTTATCAACACTGCATCTGCACTGCAACTCCCTCTCATCTGTTGTTGTTGCAACTAAGAATCATCCAAGGTAATCTGGCTCTGCTACTGAAACAAGTTCTCCACCATACCCATTTGTTCTCTGAAATAGATGAACTTAGCTCTTCCTAGAGCTTTCGTGAGTATATCTGCAACATGCCCTTTTGAGGGGACATATTGTAGCTGGAATGCTCCACGTTGTACACAATCTCTAATGAAATGGCATCGAATATCTATGTCTTTCGACCTGTCATGAAACACTGGATTCTCGTAGAGCTTTATGCAACTCTGATTATTACAATAAACATTGGTCGCCTCCATCTTCTGCTAGAACAAGCTCACTAGCAGCTTCCAAAGCCATATAGCTTCACGCGTAGTTGTGTTTGCTGCCATATACACTGCTTCTACAGAGCTTAGTGCTACTGACTTCTGCTTCCTGCTACACCAAGAAACCATTCCTGATCCAACACTGACGTAGTACCCATAGGTAATTTTCTTGTCCACTAAACTGCCTGCCCAATCTGCATCTGTAAATCCACATAATCTGACATCATCTCCTCGGGTATATCTTAACCCATATTCAATTGTGCCACGCAAATACCTCAGAATGTGCCTCACTACTGCCCAATGTACCCTCTTCGGTTCTACCATGAACTGACTAAGGGTGTTGACTGCGAAGCAAATATCTGGCCTCGTATTGACTAGATACATGAGAGATCCAATAAGTTGTCTATACAAAATGGGGTCGACATCCTTGTCATTTGATGCATCTATCATCTTCCAGTTGGTGATCACGAGCATAGACATGGGTCTATAACCCTGCATTCTGAACCTTTTCAGAATATTTGTAGCGTACCTTCCTTGTCCAAGGAAGATCTCCCTATTCTTCTGCCATACTTCTAATCCTAGGAAAAAGTGCATCAACCTCAAATCCTTCATGTCAAACTCTAATGCCAGGTTCCTCTTACAGTCCTCTATGAGCCCTGATGATCCTGTCAAAAACAGATCATCCACATATAAAACTAGAATGAGAGGCTCACCTTCTACCATCAAATAGTAAATTTTGGGATCTGCGTCACTCTTGACGAACCCCATCTGCTGTAAGTAGCTGCCAATCCTACCATACCATGCCCTGGGAGCCTGCTTGAGTTTGTATAGAACTTTCTTCAGTCTGCACACGTGAGTGTGCCTCTCATGTGTCTCGAAGCCCTCTGGTTGTTTTATGTACACTTCTTCCTCTATCACCCTGTTCAAGAAGGTTGTCTTGATGTCCATCTGATGAATCTGCCATCCCATCTGAGTTGCTAGGGATATAAATGACAGGATAGAAGTGTATCTGGCAACTGGGGCGAAGGTTTCCTCATAATCTATCCCTTCTTTCTGTGCATACCCCTTTGCCACGAACCCATCCTTGTATTTCTTGACACTGTCGTTTGCAACATATTTGATCTTTTAGATCCATCTAGAACCTACAACTGATCTATCTTCTGGCCTTGGCACTACCTCCCAAACATCATTCGTCATGATAGAACTATACTCTTCTACCATGGCATCTACCCATACCTGATGTTGTGCGGCCTCCTGAAAGATGGAAGGTTCTGCAACCTAAGCTACCAATGCTTGGTACATGTCAAGTTGTCTGCGTTGTCTTTTGTTTGTCCTAGGAGTTCCAATAAACTCCTCTGCATCTCTCAATGTCTGACGAACCTCTCTGTTGGCTCGACCACTAGTCGTGGGAGGTTCAGCCATCACCTCCTCATCTTGCCTCTGCTGCTCCATCTACTAAGAACTCTGCGGATTTCCTACACCTGAGGAAATACTAGTACTAGTCACAGTACTCGATCCTTGTGACTATCCTCCTGCCTGTCCCATTGGCTTCCCCTATTGTTGGACCAAAGGAGCTTCTACTAAATGATTCTAATCACCTGCAGGCATCTCACGAGATCTCCTAAAAGCTCAGTCCTCCATGAACATCATGTCTCGCTTTATTACAATATTCCTATTGCTAGGAGTGTGGATTTTGTATGCCTTTCAGGTTTCATTTTACCCAACGAAGAACCCCTTCTCTATAGCCTGATCCAGTTTAGTACGTTTATCATTTGGCATGTGGCAATAAGCAATGCTGCCAAAAATTCTGAAGTGGCTAACTTCTAGTTTCTTACTTATGACGACTCCTTCTGGCGTTTTCTTCCCCATTGCTCTATGAGGAGTCCTATTCTGGATATATATTGTCGTGTTACATGCCTCTGCCCATAGAATATTGGGTAGATCCTCGTCATATAACATAGCCTTGCAGCTCCAACAATGGTTCTGTTTTTTCGCTCCGCTACACCATTCTGTTGTGGATTATATGGAGTTGTCCATTCTCTCTTAATGCCTTCTTTTGCACAGAAATCTGTGAATTCTTTATCAATATATTCTCCACCATTATCTGAGTTGAGCACCTTGATCTTCTTCCCTGTCGCATTCTCCATGAGATCTTTAAATTCTCTGAAACGATCGAAGACCTCATCTTTGGTCTTCAAGAAATAGATCCAAGTTTTCTTGGAATGGTCATCAATAAAGGTGACGAAATATTCGACACCACTGAGAGCTCTAGTGGACACCGAGCAACAAATATCTGAATGTATAAGTCCTAACACGCCATCAGCTTTGTTGTCATTTCTTGGAAATTTGGCCTTAGCATACTTCCCAAGTACGCATCCTCTGCACACATCATCGTGTTCCGTGCTAAGTTTTGGAACCCTTGTTACTATTTCCCTGAGCCTCCTGAGTGCTCCATGGTGAAGATGTTCCATTCTCTTGTGCCATAATTCATTCAGCTCCTTCCCACTAGTACTGTCACTGCCTATTAGTGCCATTGGAGAACTAATCTGTAACCAGTACAATCTGTTACTTCAAACTCCAATTTGTCTTACCTTTTTCCAGCTCGGGTGTTTTACATACACTTCATTCCCTACGAAGTGAATATCATACCCCTTATGCTGTAACTTAGATACTGAAATCAGGTTCATACCCAATCCTGGCACATGCAATACATCTGTAGTGTTATTGCTTGCTCCTGACTCCCTCAGAAAATCTATGGTACCTCCCCCTACTGGAGTACATTTTGTTTTGTTTCCCATAGTAATCTGGAAGTCCATCTGCTCTTCCTTGTAGCTAGAGAAATATTTTTTGACCCCTGTCATGAGTTGATGCCCCACTATCTATACACCAGACACCTTTTGAAGTTGATCTTGATAAGCAAGCAAATTCGTCCTCCAATATGGAAGACAAATTTAAAGTCTCCTGAATGTTACTTCTATCCATGGCTATGTTGAAGAAATTATAGTGTGTTATTCCTCTTTTCCTCCTCGACGTTGGTTGTACTATAGCAAACTGCTGCAAAAACCCTCTACGTCCATCTAGAGATCTGCTCAACGAGAAAACCTGAGTTGCTCCCTCTGCCTCTGGAATCACTTGCTCTGGAAGGATCGAATTTTTCTGCACCTCTCAGAAAAATCGGTCTTCCTCAAGCAATTCGGCCTCCTAGCAAAAAGACTGCGCTACCCCTTGGGAATTCCAGCCTGCTGCCCACACTAAACAGTGAAATTCCTTCTTTTCGCTTCTAAGCTCTCTGACTGATCAATTGTGCTCTGATACCATGTGAAAGTTTTATCTATTGCAGCTACTGGAAATTATTCTTCTAACTGAAAATTTAATTATGCAGTTTGTTTGCTACAGCAAATAATGAATAAAATCACAACTGCAATTTTCACCATAAAATTACTTCAGAAAATAAAATACTGGAAACTAAGAAATTCTAGCACAACACACAAGAATTTTGACATAGTTATTTTTGGACAATTGTTCCCAAAAAAACCCAATGCGGAAAAACCGGTGCAGCAAATAAGGTTTTTATTATTATTCTTCAGCAGCAATTCTGAGTACCATTATTTAGATGCCCAACTGGCGATCTAATCCGAGGAAAATACTGACAAAATCTAGTGAGGAATTTTCTCTCACCCCACAGTTATTTTCTACCTCTGAAATTACCTCCCAGCCTCTGCATTGAGCCTCCTACATCACCCTCTGTGCAGAGCTTACATCGGCCCTTGAGAATTTCAGCCTACCTTCCTTTGACTCTTCTGGAGACTAGAAACCTTCATCCCGGAACATTGCTGCCCTCCTCTTCCACCTGCTACTCACCCTCTGGCTCTATCTTTTTTGTTGAGTTACTGCTACTGAGAAAATCGAACTGCCTGGGCAACTGAGTATCTACACTGGTGTATTCTCCATCACCATGTCAATCTCCTCTTATAATCCATTGTTGAAGCACCAACAGCCAAGATTAAAACTTAATCAATGGTTAGGATCATCTTTGGATCGATCTGTGTGAGTTTCTAGATGATTTTCACCTTATCTCAATTAATACTGATTAATTAACCATATTCCCTAAGTTTAGACTTAGGAAATATAAAAAAAGGTTAATTATCTGATTGAGACACTTCTAGGTGGAATTTCCAGAAACGATTTCTAGGTTTTGAAGATCTAATGTATTCTAGCCTCTCCACCAAATTTTGTGGCTAGAACACATCCGATGCTACAAAAACTAACAAATATCTAGCCTGGTGTTAACCAAGTACATCACAAATCCAATCAATTGTTTATACATCATGGGATTCACCAATTTGAATCTTCAATCCCAAGAAATAGTGTATTGCCAAAATCCTACATTTTAGCCTCTGATGCAAACTTCTTCTAGCACTGAAGCAAGTCTTCCTATGGTAGTCCTGGTTGCTCCCTCTGTCATGCAAGCAAGTTCTTTTGTTGTAGTTGTAAGAAAGTATTTCCACTATAGCTGCTCCCTTTATCACGTAATCAAGTCCTTCTGCTATGGTATCCTCAAGGAAGGCATACTGCTCCTAGAGACTTGTCTCTGACCATCTAGTCTGGCAATCTCAATCACATAACATCCTCTTAGAAGGTTGCTCCTCCCACTTTGCCTAACTTTCGTCTCCCTTGGAAGTGGAAGCTCTTCCTATTGTCAAACATGATCTTGGATGTCAATTTGTACAATTTCTTCCTTTCGAACACCAAACATTCTTAAGAATCTGACCATCTATGATAGGAGCAAAAATCTTCTCCTAGTCCACTCCCTCTTACTGGAAGAATCCTCTTGTCACAACCTTGCCTTGAACTTCCTAATGCTGCCATCTACTGCATGAATCATTGCCTTGGCAGCCTTCACGATGTACTTGCAAACCTCATCCAGGAGGCCATGGAAGAAACAATTATAACCAAGCAAAGAATACAAAGACAAGAGGCTAACCAAGGAATAAAATAATAATAATCAAGAGAGAAAGATATGAAGTACTTATCTTTTAATCACAAAAGAAACTGTTGGGGGTTGTAGGGAATTATCAACTCCCGCTTGATTCTTGACTTCTTAATGAACTCCATTTGCAATCTTAGATTCCTTTGTCTTCTTCTGAGGTGGATGCTCATTCTCATCCTTAACATCAGTTGTTGATGCATGTTGCTTTCCTTTTTCTACATAAGAGCTAGGGTTTTTTCATCCTATGGATTCATCAAGTTATCTAGCCACATCAAATGCTCAACAGCAAGCTAACATCAATACCAATTCATTGTCATGCTATTAAGGGGATAAACCAAGCATGCATCACATCAACTCCACTTGCATCCAGCACTCTAGGTCTTGCTCTAGGGTTTTATCTTACAAACCCTGGGACTTTTTTATCCAAGACTTCAATACAAGTTGTAACTTCCAAGTCTTCTAGGGTTTACAAACCCTAAGTCTTACAACTCTTGAACCACACAACCATAAAGATTCCAAAGAAAGGCACATACTTTAATACAAGTGTTATGAAAAGCTCTTTTCTTGCTTTATAAAAGTAGGTGAAGGAGCCTTTCTCCTCAGCTCCCTCTAGCTTACATGATCCTCAAAATCAATCTTTTCCTGGTTTTTCAAGATCTCAATCAAGCATAAAGACGCCATGACGAATAAAAACAAACTTAGCTCCCTCAGAAGGTTCTTGGTCGTCTGTGCTTAATGTCTGAGGCCTTCACCCTCCTCTGGATCCAACTGCAGTCCTGTTCCTAGGGCAAGAACAGTCCTAAAACAAAGAAGAGATATATGTCCATGCCATGCCTTGCCTTCCTCAAAAATGCTCAAATCTGGGTTCATTCTACCGTCATTCCATCTTGGCTTAATGCTATCAATAATTGTTCTTGTATTTACAGTAGGCATACGTTGTACCTCTTCCTCCTTTGGTTCTCAATGGTAGCATGTTCTTGAGTCTAAAAAAAATTTGCCAATTCAAGTACCTCTGTAAATGTTTTCAATGGTTGTTTAATGCCTGGCCCTAGATCACTGCTTCAGCACAGCCATATGTAATCTAGTCTCCTTTCAATTGTATCCAGTGCAATTCTGGTTTGGATTCTGCTTAGGAATTGGTCACATGATGAGAACTTGTGCTGTACCAGTGTCTCTTTCCTGCCTGCTAGTACTGTGCTGGACTTACTCAAATAGTATGGGGATGGGTATTCCCATTGAAAGTGCTTTCAATACAATGTAAGAAAGATATGATCAAGCCCCATTGCTGGAATAATGGAGATACACAAAATCTCACTTCAAATGTCCCTGACTGTTATGATTCTTCCAAGGCTTGTTTTCTTACTTAAATCTCTGCTCTTTTACGAAGCTCTGATACTATGATGAATTTTCTACAATAATGCACAGTAGAAACTGATCTTCTGGTTTGATAATTACTTTCCAATGATTTCCAATCAAGTTATCTTATGTCACATCTAACATTAAGCAACTATACACAGAAAATCTTAGCAGTCATGCAATGAAAACAGTAGGATCATAAAGAGATAGCCAAGCACAATAGCGACAGCAAATTTACCCTGGGAAAAACCCAGAAACTTTTCTTCTAAGAGAAATGTGTTCTTCAACAATATTTACAATTCCAAGAATAGTCTAGAAATCTGTGCCACAAATCCAAGTTCAAGATACCAGTCAAACCTGGTCAAATACTAGCTAGTCAATGCTGGTCAAACCACAAAATTCTGAGAAATCAACGCTAGTCAACAGTCTGAAATTTCAGCCTGAGGTCAGTTACGGCCCTGCGGTCAACTGTGGTTTACTGTGGCCAAATTTGCAGTCAAAGTCTTCCTTATCTGCAGTCAAACTTGCCCCTTTCTCTGTGGTCAAATTCAATCAATCTCTCAGTCAAACAGAGCAGGTAAAACTCTGCTCAAATGGCAGCTTTTTTATCACGGTCAAACTTCAGATTTCTTCCTCTTCACTTCACACGTGTGGATCAGAAAATAGAAATGTGTGTGATTCAAATTGGTCAAATGAGGAAGTCAACTTATGTATTTATATTTGTCAAATGGGTGACTTTTGACCAAAAGTCACACCCTTTCATGGTGGTGGTGACTTGACCATTTGGGGCCTACATAAAGCCCAAAAAATACAAATTTTAATTTTTCATTTTCATAATTTTCCTTGCCCGACTTGGGAGATCTTTTGGCATGCGGGAATACCTCCTGATGCTACCCAAAAATCAATAATGGTGCCACACGAGATGGATTTCAAGGCATCAGAAAATCTATCTAACATTTTTATATTCCAGTTCCCTCGAAAGCATGTATTTTATTTGATGCAGTTCATGTTACTTGGGAGCAGTAACATTTCAAAAGTTATTAGTGCTAGTCTTAAACTAGTAGGTAGTCATTAAGATCTGTAGTTATTGTAAAAGGATTCTAACTTTTGACCCAAGGAACAAGATAGTTTCGTTAAAGAAATTTTCCACTTTGATGTTAGGATATTCCGACACATAGGAAATAGTTAAGTACAACTTGGTCTGGTATAGAGTTAGGTAAAGTGTGTTTCTTTACTATGTACATTTTGTAACTTACAATCCGACAGTCACGATATGTAGTGATCCAACGGTTCATTCTCTCCTCGGTATTACCGACACTTGATCCGTGGCTTAACACCCGATTGGTCCATGATCTCTATTTAAAGAGCATGGAGGGTCATTTGTAGGGTAATCCGTCTATGAGAGAAGCATATGTAAATTTTCATTATTTTATTAATAAATTGCCTGAAGTGGCCGCGTTGGCTCAGGCCGTGGACTGTTTCCCTCTTTGAGGGTTTTAACCATGTCAAAAGTACTGGTGTATTGATCTGTGATCTATTTGTGAGCGGTGTCCTTTGGTGTTCTGTCTGAGGAACTTACCCTGTAAATTCCTACATTTGAAAACTAATAATGTTCTTGATCAGACAAAAATGGAACAATCATCTCTGTATATATTTATATATAATTGTCAGATTATAAAGCAAAACACAATACCTGAACCTTTGTAAGTGGAGCAGAAATAACACCATGTTTCTGTTTTGGACAGCCAATGACCAAAGCCCAATATCTTCGCTCCACAGTCCTCTGACAATGAGTGAAATCCTTGACAGATAAAACAAAAGAAATACATTGGAGCCCAATATATATTTTCAATACAGCCATTAAGAAAATTATTAAACCATTTCCCAGATCTCACAGTGACATACCAACGCAGTTACATAAATTTATCAATAGAACTAAGGTTTTAGGCTTGTATGTAATATTAACGCACCTTGGGTGTGCATGCTGCATCTGTATTCTCTTGAAACAATGTGTGAAGAAGTTCAATACTTTCCTGTGTCCTCCCCATGACCAAAATGCCACTACTTTCTCTGTCAAGTCTGTGCACCTACCACCAAACCGAGCAGCTGATTATAGTAATGGAATAAATTTTTTGCTTTGTTTCAAGGCCTCCCAGAAACCATACATAAAAATATTGAGAATTGAGGCAAGAATTCCTTTCCAGTTGCTCCTATACAAAATCTCACATTCATAATTGAAATATAAACAAAACTACATCTCAGTGAAGAATAAACAGAGAATTGAAATGGTATCAATAAATGGAAGCCGTTGCACTTTTTCCCTAAAGAAAGTACATAAAAAAGACCAGATATTGAAAGAAAACCTTCTGTAATTTAAGCACTGACAGATAATTTGAGGCCTCAACAATACCTACCATGCAAAACCTTCTCTGACTCACAAATGACCACAAAAAAACGGATCTACAAGATATATGAGATATGAAGCTCCTGGCTGTCCCCAGCTTTCAAGCACAGTCAGCACCTTAAATAAACTCGCAGGAAACATGTACTAGTTGAATAAAATCCAACAGAAATTCTCCAGTACCCAATAAATATTAAATAATAACTTGGCAACTTAAGGTCTTTCAGCAAGGAAAACAAACACCATTGTTTTAACAATCAACCCAATAGAAATTCTCTAGTAGCCATTAAATGATAACTTGGCAACTTAACGTCTTTCAGCAGGGAAAACAAACACAATTGTTTTAAGAACTAAGATTGTAGGGTCAAGTGGGTGTAGCTCGGGTGGTAGGTAGGAGTCGCTCTTATCCTCCCCACCGAGGCTCCAGTCCCTCCAAGATTGACATGCTCGCTCCTTGGGATTAATTTCTACATGAAAGATAACCGGTTCACCTAGACACAGGTGGGTTTTTCGTCGATGTGGCTAGTATCGATCTCCAGTAAAGTGAACCACACAAAAAAAAAAGAATCAAGATACTGCATCCTGAAGGTCTAAGCCCTAGCCTTCCATAAGCAACAGTGTTTTCAGAACCATTTTCAGGACATCCCATCCATCTTTTGGACAGCATTTTGAAGCCCACATTTTGTATGGTTTTGAGCTCTGGGGACCTGGTTTGTTAGCGGAGGACTGAGCGAGGATGGAGAGGGTCCAGGTTCTCATGCTTTGCCGCATCATTAAATGTAAGAAGACCCTTCCCCATCACATAATCCAGGCAGAGTTTGCAGCACGCCCCTTCCAGGCCGAGGCCATTTTTGCACTGGTTTCGCTTCTCCATCTCGTCTGGAGCTTTGCTGATTTGGCCACCGGTTGAGATTGGTACCCTCCATGGCATACATTTCCTAGAAATTCATTACCTTGCTGTCCCTCCCAGTGAGACCTGTTACCCATCCATACACATGGTAACTCTAGGAGAAAAATTTGGTAACTCTAGGAGAAAAATCTGTACTATGACGTAGATTATCTACATCGTAGAAGATGATGACCAGCACTGTTCACATACAGCAGTCCCTTTGATGCCTCTCAGTCTTCATATGCTCAGCTTATTTTGCGCTATCAGCATATTCACTCAATGATGGTGGTTCAACACACGAGGCACTTTAGTCATGATTTTATAGGAAGTGTTTTCATTTAATGTATTAGACATTTAAGTAAGGATCATGGGTTGAGGTTGGAAAATGAATCATGATGCTTGGAAGTTATACTTGTTTGGTTATCTTCTCCTTCTAGTCAAGCGTGATCACCCCAGGGCTTTTCGTTCACCGTCTAGGAGAGGCACAAATAGGAGGCCTACATTGAAATTTGAGATAGCACGACCATGTCCTTCCATACTTAACACCTTTCTCCGATTTGCTACCTTCTAAGTTGGTCATTGTTAGTCACACCTGGTTCCCTACTCTGATCATATAAGAAGAGAGGGTTGGAAATGCCTAGATGTTGAAGCAGCTGCAAAAAGAAAGAAAGAAAGAGCATGTGACAAATTTTGGAAGGCAGAAAAGTGGCAAGGGATGAATGATGATTAAAATCCAAGTTAACCTGAGCTATACCCCATCATGAGAGGCCATCACCCTAGTTCCCTACATATCATACCTATCAAAGACAAAAGGACTTTAAAAAACATCTCAACCTCTATGAGCAATGAATTGCCCATCTTAAGTGGGTCTTAAATAAAATTGACGAAGCTCGCAAAGGAAGCTAATCAAATCAAAGTAAAAGGCTAAGTAAAGGGTGGAAAAAGTAGTGTCGGGGAAAGGGTAACTCAAGTGATGCAAGCACTTCTTGGTTGTAGTATATGTTAGTTAATAACCCAACATCATCATGGCAATCCAGTGTATCTTATACTTCGAGGTGCAGCACAATATGTACCAAAAGAAGCCTCCAGAGATCTGCAAAACCAAACCCTACCCTATTCTAGAAATTGTCCATTAACACTTTCAGGTTCCTGCAAACACTTATTAGTCTTTTGTTCTAATCGTGCAATCCTAATGGCAATTATTGTAAAGCAAAACCTAACTAATGGTCACTTGGAATTTCTGAGTTCTGGCTCCTAACTGGGCTGAGCAACTTCTGTGCAAAGCCTATCTCTGTTGTCTAGAGAACAAGGGAGTCAGAAACCCTTGACAAATTTCACACCATCAAAAGAGGACTATAAATGTGTTAATTTTTAGGGCTAGAATGTTCCCTGTTGTAGATAATTGTATTTCTAAACTTTTTCAACTAATTCATATTATATTCGCCCCATAACATCGTATCATCATTAGCAATTATGTAGAGAGAACAATAACATCAACAATGCAGCAAAACAGTAAGGAACAATAGAAAAAAAGCATACACAATAGGGACACCAGGATTTAGGTCAGGGACCAGCGCAATACCCTACAAGGGGGAAAACCCAACTAAATTCTTCTTCTTAGATATTCATCAAATGTTCAATTGAGATACAAAGTACAATAAGTGTGAGACACATCTTTCAACATCCAATACATTAGGCCTCCTAGGCCAAACCTGGCAGCAGACAAGTATAGGGAGGTAGATCTCCAAGTAACATATTTCTCTGTCAAGTCACTGTCATATACATCATTGATACACTGCCATATCTTAGAGTGTCACAGGCTACAGCGATATCAATGTCACTGTCACTGTTATTCATCAAGGTCACTATCACTGTCATACATCAAAGTCATTATTATGCAACAAGGTCACTGTCATATCAAAGGTCACTGCCATATAAAGGTTACTGCCATACCATATCAAAGGTCAATGTTATACAAGTTACTGCCAAACAGCACATTATCATAATTGTCATCAAGAGTACTATATTGTTATCATTTTCATCAAGATTACTGTTGTCACTGTCATCAAGATTACTATAGACCTATCGTTATCACTGAAGATCACTATGCCATATATTATTATCACAACCCTACTGTCATGAGGATTTCCATAAGTATCACTTGTCAGCATATATAAATACGCTGCTATATATATCAGTCATATGTATGAGTAGTATTGTCAAGTCATCGCTCTCAAAGATCACATATAACACTGCTCCAATGTATGGCATAGTAGGAACAGTCCTCATCATAGATGTGAATTACAAAGATACATTATGAGTCACAGAGAAATGAATACAAGCCATAGAGAAATAGATATGAGCCATAGAGATAGACCGAGCCTCAGAGAATTAGTACGAGGCACAAAAGATACAATGCGAGCCATAGAAATTATACGAGCCACATAGAGAATTGTAGCGAGCCATAGAAATTGTGCAATCCAGAGAGATACAGTTGCATACCAGAGAAATTATACGAGCCACACAAAGAATTGTAGTGAACCATAGAAACTACGTGATCCACAGAGATACAGTTGCGAACCACAGAGATATAATTGCAAGCCACAAAAATGAACCACAAAGATACAATGCATACCTCAGAGACACAATGCAAGCCAGAGAGAATAATTTGTGCCAAGAAACATAATGCGTACATCTGAAATATAATGTGAGCCACAGAGTTATGGATGTGACCCACTGTGAATAGATCTGAACCATAGATATAATGTGAGCCACAGATTTATGTATGCAAGCCACTGTGAATACAATACAAGCCACAGATTTATGTATGCAATCCATTGTGAAGAATAATTTGTGCCACAGAAACATAACGCGTACATCTGAAATATAATGCGAGCCACAGAGTTATGTATGTGAGCCACTGTGAATAGATCTGAACCATAGATATAATGTGAGCCACAGATTTCTGTATGTGAGCCACTGTGAATACAATACAAGCCACAGATTTATGTATGCAATCCATTGTGAATACAATACAAGCCACAGAGAAATACCATGCGATCTCCTCACGCGAGTCATGGAGAATGCTATACGATCTGTCATACAAGCCACTCAGGTAGATTGCGAGCCACATAAGTCCGAATTTTCATATCCAAATGGTGGAGGATAGATGCCCTTTTATAGTTGATCATTCAAATGAAGGGACACATCCCTTAGGGCAAGTCGACTTGAGGCTGACTTGTGAATTTGGAGGGAAAGCTCAAATTCAAATAACAGTTAAATATATTTGACAAATGCCTTAGTGATTACTCACCCAAGTTTGTGCGACATTAAATAATAATATTTATTTTATCCAATTGAATTATCTTAGGGGCAAGATGGTTTCTCCTTGGGGAAATTTGTCCCATAGTTGCCCAAATTTCAACAAAATGTAGACAAATTCTCTTCCTAACCCAATGCAAAAAGCAAGACCAAAAAGAGAAATGAATTCAATTGCAAATCTTTACACAGTCCTAATGATAATCACTCTGTGTCAAACCAGATATGCTTCATAAGAAAAGGAGGCTCTAAACCTGCTTCAATCACACATCAACTTGATATGAATGTAAGTAGTGTGCTAACTTATGCAAACCAAATACTTCACACAGAATGCAATGTACTTGTTCAGATTTAAAGCTCAGTATTCATTTGAAAGACCTGTGTATGTGTTTTCAATCATAAACCTAAATCAACTCAAATTCCAATAAAAATATAAGTTCTGGAAAATGTATTGGCTGCCACAAATCCACAACAAGAAAGAATACAAGAAAGGACTACTGGATAGATACCCTGCAATCACAAGAGCTTAAAAGATGTTTTGATCAAGATCACTTATGAAAGCTACAAGACATTAATTTTAAGGTTATGTTCCTTTCTGAAACACTCTTGTACGCTAATCCTTTCAAACTTAACCTTCCAAAAAGAATAAGACAACGCAAATACACACACACACATATATATATATGTGTGTGTGTGTGTTAAAATATCACTGATACAAAACTCACAGATTTCAATAAGCAAGCAGCATATGCTATGTTCCCACACACAAGAATAGACCAATCTGGAAATAATGTTACAGAAGCACCCTATAATCACAATATCTTTGACAAGCTGCACATCGTAACTCAAATGAACGCTTCTGATTTTAAACTCCAGGATTGTATCCTTCTTATAATAAACTATACAAAATGAACTCACATGAACAGAGCATTCAGTGGATATTATCAAAATGCACATCAGTTTAGGCTTGCTACAGTTTAGTTGTGACATCTATAGAAATGATTCATTACAACTTTAATATTGGTATTTCCCATATCTGCATAAACACAACTCAGGTATAGAATAGAAATATTGTACCGAAAAACAGAGCACTCAAGAGTCAACACCACTCACTGTTGGCACACAAAACTTCTTAGATCTAAAAGCAGGAGTGTAGATTAGCACACCATCCTTGACATATCGAATATTAAACAAGCAGATCTACAACCTATAGAAATAAATGAGCAAAAAGGAAGGGCAACGGGCTGTGTTGGCAGACCCAAACAACCAGCCTGTTGCCTCCTGGAAGAGATTAAATCACAGAGTCGATTAAACACAAGAATGATAAAGTGCGAAACCTGACATAGCCTTCATATATTAAAGAAATGCTCAGTTTTTACATAACATGGAGATAGATCAGAATCCAGAGACCATAGGGAGTGATTCAGGACTCTAAAACAATAGCATAACCTTGCAATGGAGTCGTTAACCTGGCCATGAGCCATGGCTAGACTTTTATAGCATTTACAGTACAATATAAGGCCCAAGCTGTTGAGAAATCTAGGGCATCAAGATTAGGTGATTTCTCTATTAATGATAACTGTTTGTGAATGCTTTTTACTTCAATAGATTAGGATCTTCTCTTTAGTTAGATTATTATATTGTTCTTCTTCATCAAACAGCTACCAAAGCATAAATAATAAAGAGACAAGAGACACAGAATGTAGGCAATCAGCCAGGGCCAAAACCTCTCCAACTTGAGAGGAAAACCCAAACGAATTCTTCTTCTTATAGAGACTTCAATTGAGGAATACCAAGACCATGACCAAGACCCTTGACCTATTGACCTCTCCAAGACCAAGTCACAAGGTTTCCTTGATGAGTTTCTTCTTCCTTGAGTCAACGATAGTCAAACTCCTTGCTTCTTCCTCCTTCTCGACTATCCTTTAGAATTTCGGTCCCTTGGATCTGATCTGCAACTTTCGGCCCTAATTCAGAAACCCTAGCTGAGGTATATGAGAGAGAGAAACACCTTGATTCCCTTCGCTCTAGATGGAGGCCTTCTCTCCTTCAACTCGGCTTGAGAATTACTTTGTTTTTCTCCCAAAACTTCCTTCTCACTATGACTGTAGTACCTCGGCCCTTTTCTGCAATAGATAGTTCTGAAATCTCGCACGTGTGGAAGAGTTTTAGCCCTAAAACAGATCCAAATGAACTCGGTTATCTTCCTCCCTCCTTCGCTTGATGATTAGGCTTCTTTCTTGATGTTTTCACACTTCTTATTGCAGACTTGCTTGACCGAATTGCTTGTTTTCAAATGGAGGTTGAGCTGCCCTATTTATAGTGGTTAGCCCATGTGAATAAGCCGACTTGATAGAATCCTAGGTCGACATGTCATTTGGTGTAGCTTCATTATTTCATTTAAGGCCGACTTGATGGAGGTGCTTGAGCTTGGTCTTGGAGGGTCTTTTGACTCTTTCAATGACTCACATACATATGTAACATGCCCAAGAAGGGTCTTCCATACATGACATTGACTCAATAGACTTTTATGACATGATGACTCATCCTAAAGGCTCACAATGGGAGCCTTAACTAAAAATAAAATTCCTTGATCATGAAACCCATGATTCAAGCATTACAAAAATAATTTTATTTTTCTTCTTTACATCAATTACATAAAATCATAATTACACGTCATTATGAAGACTGAACCTAGTTACACTTTTCAACACAAGCTAGCCGAAACAGTTGTGGGGAAAAATAGGCTTCAATTGTAACAATTCATGGAGGAAAATAAGTCGAGTTGCGCCCGCGAACTAATCCGGGAAGACTGCAAATTTCTTGTGGAGGACACAGATATCAATGAAACGCACTTTGACCTAATCCCATCGGTGCTTCGACAGAGTGTAAAACGCATCCACTTGTCATGGGCCCACATGGTGGTCTTCATATAAAAGCAATCACACACACTTCGTTCCTTTGGTTGCAAGATCTCATGGAGGGTGCAGGACCTGCATACCCATCATTAGCAACTTTCGCAAATAATAATTAAGCCTAGAAACGCACTTGAATGAAGGAATTATGGCATAATTGAAGATTTACCTTTTAATTTTTTAAAGAAATCTCTATTAGGCACATTCTTCCATTGTTACACCAAAACAGGGTGTGAGGATATGGAATAGGGGTCTCAAAAAGGGTAAATAGGGGGGTAAACAGGGTATTATAGTGCTGAAAAACTTCTCAATTCTCAAGAGTCAAACCTAACATCTCCCCCAGTCTGATGAGTTTCTGTGTTCCCGCAGAAACAAAATGACTGTTATGATGCACTGAAATCACTCCTATACAAAACATAGCAAAATTGAAACTTCCCTCTGCTCACTTCCTAATATGAATATTGATCCATGCCTCAATGGCTTGCACCTCCTTCAACTTCTTCTTCAGTTTTCTATTATAATACTATAAATAGAAAGTGTGCACACGCCATCCCCTGAACAGTCTAACAGAATTTTTGTTTTCTTCCCTTAGTTTCTCCAATTCTCCCCGCAACTCCTCATTCCTAGCCTTCATCATCAAACACTATGAATTGAGATATTAGTCAAGGATTTTAAATTCTTTGACCTTCTTCAATTTTCTAATCTTCTTCTCATCCTTGGCCTTCTGTTGTAAAAACTCGGTTGGAAGTGGTACCTGAGATTCTTTCGAGGGTCTCAATTCATGGGCAGGTGCACTTATGGATGCAACAGCCTCCAGCACTGTAGATTTATTCCCTTTTCCAACCATTAGCTTCTTCCCTAGGGCAAAGCATCTGTCACTAGTCACATTTTTCCTTTTATCAACCCTGCTTTGTAATATAGTGAATTAATCTTAGTGAATTTTAGCTTGAGTTAGTGGTAGGGAGCTCATATAAGGGCCCTAGGAACTAGGGTGATGGCCATAATGATAGAGTGTAGAGCTCATGTTGGCTTTTGCCCAAATGCTAAATTTGTATGTCCCGACCATCTTTTGCATCTTATGGTACATTTACTTTCTTTTTAGCTGCATCAACCTCTGGAGCAGAGTTCCAAGCCCAACCCAAAGTGTTGACAACGGGAGGGAGAGGCTAACTCCTTGTGGACCCAATGGACAAATGTGGACCAGGATGGTAAATATGGTGAAAGGGATTATAATGAGCACAGGGGAGTGAAGTATGTGGTGTCAGGAAACAAGACCACGCAACCAAAAACGAGATTTCCCATGTAGTGTCATTCCTAAAGCTAGAAGCCAATAAAGGAGATCCCACAGGACTAGGATACAAGGTTAACCACCAAATTGGACACAGAGACAAGAGTACAAACCAAGGCCATTCTCATCACAAAATCCCCCCACTAATGCATGCCCAAAAGTGTCCATGATAAGTAAGCCAAAATACCCAACTACATAATGAAAGGCTATACCTTCGAGGTTGGAAGGCTCACCTTCAAACATACAATCACAAAAAATGAGCAAGGGAGCATAATGGCAGGCTCAGGTGGCAGAAATGGTGGCACATTGAGCTATCTAGTGGATGCAAGCGGCTGCTGGTTGTTGGTTGAGGAACATCTAGGAGAAAAAAATCTCCTATGGATATCACCCACAGGTGGTGGGTAACATCTCGCTCCAACTGGAACATGATCTCTCATTAGAGTGCACAAAAGTACTCAAACAGGGACGTCATGAGAACTCCAGCAATCTATTGGGATCGCAGACTTGTTACCTACACATCAAAGATTCAAGCACATGGGGTAGCATGTTTTTGCAACGTCTCATGATCGCCCATGCTTATATTAGGCCATAAAAATCGACAGGAAATAAAATTTATTGTTAAATGCAATTTTAATCTAAATGCATCTAATTTAGCATGATAATATCATATGACATTAGTTCTAATGCGGAAATCAGCATGCAATGCATCCTATTATAACATGCATATGATATTACGCAAGTACTAAATGTAATCATAGACCCAGTGCAACCAACATATCACCCAATCAATATGAGAACACTTGCTCCTTTGCTTACTCATGCAATAGATCCAAAGGTAATGGTAGGAATGGCCATATGGAAGGTCGCAAGGGCGGGAGGTAGGAAAAAGAAATGACCACACATAGTGAATCATGGGCAAAAAGGGAATGACAAGATGCAACATCCTCCATATGAACCTCTTCTTTAACCAAAAGATAGAGATATCAACAATCAAGCTTATAAATCTCCGATGAATGGCAATCTCAAGCATATCATCTTCGTTATGGTCCCTATCATTTATATCAGGCTTTCTGGCCACCACAAGGTCATGATCGGAAGGAAAGGGAGACCGATGACATGGAGACATACAACAAGCAGGTTTCTCATGATGATCACACTTAGGAGAGAGAGAGAGAGAGAGAAATCCTCCTCATTAGTGATAGCGCATGGAGGTTTGAGGAAAGGGTCAACATAAGACTCAACTATAACCCTAGGATTGTGAGGAAAGACAAGGATCCTATTGATATCATCATCATCAGCGTCATAGATAGGATCCCTGACAAAACGATACCCATGAACTTCCCATTTCCCCTCTTCAATATGTAAGTGCCCATTGATGTCAATGCCCGAGGGGTTAGCGAGGCCATTTCCCCTCTTCAATATGTAAGTGCCCATTGATGTCAATGCCCGAGGGGTTAGCGAGGCCATTTCCCTCAAGGGAATCCCCTTTTTTATGATTCTCCTCAAGCTTATTAAAGGCTTCCTTTTGAATGTCAATTACTATTGAAGTTTCTAGGTTTACTTAGTTAGAAACCCTCCATGCACTTTATCTGATTTACTCCTACCTACTTGTTATTTCCTTAACAAGTTCTTTACAATGTAAATACTGAAAATAAACACTAGTGCATGATCAACGTATTACAGATCAACAACTAAAAGAAACAAAAACAAACACACCATATGACACCATTATTTTTGGACTAATGTCCCCGGAAAAACCCAATTTGGGAAAACTGGTGCAACTATCTAAGGGTTTTCTTATTAAGCAATATCAAAGTAAAATCTGGGTGCTGAAACTGGCCTACCCAATAGAGAATTTCCTTGGCAGTAATACCTCTCAATTTCTAACAGATTTTCTGGCTGAAACCACGAATAATCCTTCCAACAGCTACTCAACACAAATCTGCTCTCGAAATCCCAATGTCAACCTCTCTCTAGACTGTGTCAGCCCCTCTCTGTCTCACGATGGCCCTGCGTCACCCCGGATGGGTCTGCGTCAGCCCTCTGGCCCTCTGCGTCAGCAACACTGGCCTCTCTGAGGCTCTACGTGGCCCTGCATGAGCCCTAGCTGGCTCTACATCACTCTCCTTGGCTACTATGCTGCTATCTCGGCATTATCTCTGCCTCTTTGTCTCTCTGTACTCAAATGCCCCTCAACTGCATCTCCCGATCACTAATTCTATCTCTCTTAGCAAACCCTGCTCTAGAGAATAGAATGACTGATCACTCTGGTGTATTCTCCAAGTGACCCTCAAGCGTCCTCTTATACTTTTCCTGTGGACATATCAACGGCCGAGATTAAGTCCCTAATCAAAGGCTAAGATTAGATCTGGCTTGATCCATGTCTTTTGTACCATTCTAACACAATTTCATATTAATACACATTAATATTTTATTTTCCTTAAGTTTAGACTTAGGGACTCCATTCAAAATATTAATTATTTTAATATCTTCTGAACTGTTTAGAATCTGCCCAAACCCTTTCTGGGTATTGGAGATCTCATGTGCCCCAACCTCTCCACCAAATTTCGAGGCTAGAGCACATTTGATGCTACCCCAAATCAACAATTACTTGGAAAACTTGGAAATGCTCAAGGAAGCTATGAAAGAATTCCTCAATAGATGAAATGCTCTGAGGCTTGCAATTATGTAACCATGAATTTTGACCATGGAGGGATCTCATGAACACCATCATGAGGACATCATGATGAACCAACTTAACTTGTGAGGCATCTGCGGCAAATCTTGTCACATGATCAACTACAAATAGTGGATCACCATAAAACTTGCGTACCCCACGTATGATAGTCCAAGTAAGACACTTAGGGTGTCCAAGGATGCAAATGATGTCCAAGGCAGGGAATTCATCAAAGAAAGACATCCTATTAGAAAATACAGATAAATTATGTGGGAGTCGTCAGGGTAAATTTATAGATGCCTAAAGAAATGCTTGCCTCACCCTACAAGCATTAACCTTAAAGTTCAATGAAGAACTAAGGCTTCATTCTTCCAATGCAGTCGCCAAGAATGATATGTCAAATGTTGTACGAGGAACAAGACACACGTCTCGTTGTCCTGACAACGGTGCCAAAAATGTTACTGCTTAATTTAGCAGGGGTCATAGTAAGGGTTCCAAAGGGACTACTAGTTGGTCATGTGAAAATTCTATTACAGCAACAACTAATTTATTTTACCTACTTATTTCCCAATAAGTTATTTACGAAAACCCTTCAGTAAACATTAAAATAAATTCTGTTGTAGGTATCACACCACAATACAGAAACAAACACATGCACAAGAATCAACACATCAACACAGATATTTTGGACAATTGTCCCCGGAAAAACCCAATGCGGTAAAACCAGTGCAACAGAGGAGGATTTTATTATTCAGCAATTCTTTATTGCAACTAGGTGCCAAACTGTCTTACACAACAGAGAAAAATTCTCCAGCACTTCTCCCAGTCTCAGCATCAGGCATGTTGGCCTCTATGCAGCTCCCAGACGCTTTGCGTCAGCTCCTGCCTCTCTGCGTCAACACTGGGCCTCTCTGCGTCACCCACGTAGGCCCTCTAGTGACTGTGCAGTCTACTGCCTCTACGTCTGCCTCTCCAACCTCTGCGCTGGTCTTCTGGTGTTGTTCCCGACTCTTTTTTCCGTACCCACTGCCTCTTGCTGCTCTCTAGACCACTAGTTCGAATTTCTCAGCTAACCCCGCTCCAGAAATCAAACTAACTGGTCTCCCTCACTATGTTCTCCAACTGACCCTCAAGCCTCTTCTTATACTTTTCCTATTGGTCCTTCAACAGCCGAGATTAAATCTCTAATCAACGACTAAAATTAGATTTGGCTTGATCCATGACTTTTGGAACCTTCTAACCCAGTTTTATATTAATACCCATTAGTATTTTATTTTTACTAAGTTTAGACTTAGGAGCTCCATTAAAAATATTAATTTTAATATCTCCCAAACCGGTTAGAATCTACACAAACCATTTCCAGGTCTTGGAGATCTCATGTGCTTTAGCCTCTCCACCAATTTTCATGGCTAGAGCACATTCGATGCTACCCCAAATCAACACTCCCTCTTAGCGAGGATTGTGCTCTAGTAATACTCCTCATTGAGCATCACACTGATTATCCAGCATCGACACCTATGCTGATGCTAGGCCTCCCCGCCCAACATCCTTTGCACTATTGCATCTTGTACTACTTCCCGTGGCTCTACCACTGCTGCATCCGTACGGCAGCTCCCTTTGCATCCGTGTTGTTGCTGGTCCTTTCTGCCAACACCACATCTGCACTGCAACTCCCTCTACATCCGTGTTGTTGTTGGTCCTTCTTCCCAACACTGCATTTGCACTGCATCCTCTTCTCATCATGTTGCATCGTGCTATTGCACTGCAACATCATACCCATTTCAGCTACTGAAATGGATTCTTTATCATCCCCATCTTCTCCCTGAAACAATCAAACTTCATTCTTCCAAGGGCCTTGGTAAGGATGTCTGCCATTTGTTCTCCTGTAGGAGTGTAACTCAACTGTACGGCTCCTCGCTGGACACAGTCTCTGACAAAGTGACACCAAATATCAATATGTTTTGACCGATCATGAAACACTGGATTCTCAGAGAGCTTGATGCAACTCTGATTATCACACATGATTCGGGTCACCTCCATCTTTCTTCTGAATAGGTTCACAAGCAGTTTTCTAAGCCATATGGCCTCGCACGAAGTTGTGATTGCAGCCATATATTTTGCCTCAGCTGAGCTCAGAGCCATAGATTTTTGTTTCCTACTGCACCAAGAGATCATTCTTGATCCAATGTTGAAACAGTACCCAGAGGTACTTTTCCAATCCACTGAACTTCCAGCCCAATCTACATCAGTAAATCCACTAAATCTAATATCCTTACTCCTGGTGTACAAGAGTCCATAATCCACTGTTCCCTGTAAATATCTGAGAACAGGTTTGGCTGCTGCCCAATGCGCCCTCTTAGATTCCACCATGAACTGACTGAGGGTGTTGACAGCGTAACAAATGTCTGGCCTAGTATTGACCAGATACATCAAAGACCCTATGAGCTGCCTGTATAAAGTGGGATCAACATCCTTGTCTTCTGATGCATCAATTTTCTTCCAGTTGGTGATCATTGGGATAACCATGGGTCTACAGTCCTCCATCTTGAATCTCTTCAGAATTTTTGTAGCATATATCCCTTGCCCAAGGAAGATCTCCTCCTTTTGCTACTAAACTTCCAACCCCAGGAAATAATGCATTTGTCCAAAATCCTTCATGTCAAATTCTGTGGCTAGATTCTTCTTGCAGTCCCCGATGAGCCTGGCTGATCTTGTTAGGAAGAGATCATCCACATATAATACTAGGATTAGAGGCTCATTCTCTACAACCAGATAGTAGAGATTTGGATCCGCGCCACTCTTGACAAATCCCATCTTCTACAAGTAGCCATCAGTTCGACCATACCATGCTCTAGGTGCCTGTTTCAGCCCATACAAGGCTTTCTTCAATCTACATACATGAGACTTCTTCTCATGTGTGTCAAAGCCTTCTGGCTTTTAATGTATACCTCTTCTTCTATCACCCCGTTCAGAAATGTCGTTTTGACATCCATCTAATGAATCTCCCATCCCATCTGTGTTGCAAGAGATATCACAGTTCTAATAGATGTATACCTGGCTACCGGGGCAAAGGTCTCTTCGTAGTCAATTCCTTCCTTCTGAGCATACCCCTCAGCCACAAGCTTGGCTTTGTATTTTTCCACACTGTCGTCTGCAGCGTATTTAATCTTGTAGATCCATCTCGAACTTGCCACCGATCTGTCTTGAGGGCTTGGCACTACCTCCCAAATATCGTTCACCATTATGAAGTTGTATTCCTCTACCATCGCATCCAGCCAAACCTGATGTTGAGCACCCTCTTGAAAACTGGCAAGTTCCCCATCTTGAGCTACTAATGCCTGATATCTACCTGGCTATTTTCGCTCCCTCTTATTGTTCCTTGGTGCACCGATGAAATCCTCTGCATCTCGCAGAATCTGACGAAGTTCCTTGCTTGTTCTTCCTCTATCAGCAGGTGCTTCTGTTAGCTCCTCCTCCTCCTGTGATTCTTCCTGATCCGAGGAAGAATTCTTTACTTTCGTTGGTTGAAGAGGTTTGACCAACGGCTCCTCTTTTGACTGCTCCTTGGAAGGCATTTCTCGAGATTTTCTGAAAGCCCTGTCCTCCATGAACTTCACATCTCGTCGAACTACTACCTTCCTGCTCCCTGGAAGATAGATTCTGTATGCCTTAGCATTCTCGCTATATCCCACTAGATATCCTTTCTCTGCAGTTTGATCCAGCTTCTTCCTCTTTTCCTCGGGTATGTGGCAATATGCTAAGCTCCCAAATATCCTGAAATGACTGACTTCAGGTGTCTTCCCTATGAAGACTTTCTCTAGAGTAATCTTGCCAATGCCCGATGAGGAGTTCTATTCTGAACATAGACTGTCGTGTTGCATGCTTCTGCCCACAGGAATTTTGGCATATCCTGATCATACATCATGGCCCTAGCTGCTTCTACGATAGTCCTGTTCTTCCTTTCTGCTACTCCATTCTGCTCTGGATTGTAAGGAGTTGTCCACTCTCTTCTGATGTCCTCCTTTGCGCAAAATCAGGAAAGTCCTTATCAACATACTCTCCACCATTATCTGAGCGCAAAACTTTTATTTTCTTCCCAGTCAAATTCTCCACTAGAGCCTTGAACTCTTTTGAATCAACAGAAAACCTCTTCCTTGGTTTTCATAAAATAAATCCAAGTTTTCCTTGAGTGGTCATCAATGAAGGTGACGAAGTACTTGGCACCACTAAGAGCTTTAGTGGACATAGGTCCACAGATATCTGAGTGTATCAATCCTAGTAAACTCTTGGCCCTGTTTTTACTTCTAGGAAATGTTGCTTTGCTATACTTTCCTAGAGCACATCCTCTACATACATCATCTCGTTCCGTACTGAGATCTGAAACTCCTATTACAGTGTTCCTGAGAATTCTCAGAGCCCCATGGTGCAAACGTCCCATTCTTTTATGCAATATTTCGTTCAAATCCTTGTCTCCGTGACTGCCTATTAGTGCCATTGGTGATTCTAGTTGTAGTATGTACAACCTGTTACTTTTGATCCCGATCTACACTTTCTTTTTCCAGCTCGAATGTTTGACGTATACTCTCGCCTTGATGAAGAAAACGTCATAGCCTTTGCCTTGAAGTTGCGACACGGAAAGTAAGTTCATCCCCAATCCTGGTACATGCAGCACATTGGTAGCACGAAACCGCTCTCCTGTTTTTGTTTGAAAAACTATGGTACCCCTCCCTACTGGAGTACACTTTGCCTTGTTCCCCATGGTGATCTGAAAGTTCATCCTCTCCTCGTGATAATCTGAGAAACATTCCCGGATTCCCATCATATGCCAAGAGGCTCCACTGTCTATATACCATACCTCTAATGATGCAAAGCTAGTCACACAAGCCACTTCTTCTTCCAGCTTGGAAGCCAACATAGAGAAATCAAAATTATTGTCTCTTGTGAAATTATCTGAAAATTTGCGCGAGTCTCCTAACGTAAATGCCTCTGCATCATGGTCTCGACCCATAATTGATTTTCCCTTCCTGTCTCTGATTACTTGCTCTGGTACCATGTGAAAATTCTATCACTGCAACAACTGATTTATTTTACCTACTTATTTCCCAATAAGTTATGTATGAAAACCCTTCCGTAATATTAAAATAAATTCTGCTACAGATATCACACCATAATACAGAAACAAACACATGCACAAGAATCAACACATCAACACAGATATTTTGGACAATTGTCCCCGAAAAAACCCAATGTGGGAAAACCGGTGCAGCAGAGGAGGATTTTATTATTCAACAATTCTTTAGTACAACTGGGTGCCAAACTGGCTTACCCAACAGAGAAAAATTCTCCAGCACTTCTCCCAGTCTCAGCGTCAGGCTTGCTGGCCTCTGCGCAGCTCCCAGACCCTCTGTGTCAGCTCCTGCCTCTCTGCATCAGCATTGGGCCTCTCTGTGTCACCCACATAGGCCCTCCAGTGACTGCACAGTTTGTTGCCTCTGCGTCTGCCTCTCCAACCTCTGCACTGGTCTTCTGGTGATGTTCCCAACTCTCTGTTCCGTACCCACTGCCTCTTGCTGCTCTCTAGACCACTAGTTCGAATTTCTCCGCTAACCTCGCTCCAGAAATCAAACTAACTGGTCTCCCTCAGTATGTTCTCCAACTAACCCTCAAGCCTCTTCTTATACTTTTCCTGTTGGTCCTTCAACGATCGAGATTAAATCTCTAATCAATGGCCAAGATTACATTTGGCTTGATCCATGACTTTTGGAACCTTCTAACCCAGTTTTATATTAATACCAATTAATATTTTATTTTTCCTAAGTTTAGACTTAGGATCTCCATTAAAAATATTAATTATTTTAATATCGCCCAAACCGGTTAGAATTTGCCCAAACCATTTCCGGGTCTTGGAGATCTCATGTGCTTTAGCCTCACCACCAATTTTCATGGCTAGAGCACATCCGATGCTACCCCAAATCAACAGATCAAGGGGCAACAATGGGCTGAAATTAACCTCCTGATCAGGTCGAGTTTGACCAGGGAAGACCGAGTTGCTTCAAGGAATAATTGTTGTTGTTTTGATCAACATAGACCTTCTGGTTACATTTGAAGTTTGACTGCAAAAATTTGCAGGGTTGTTTTGACTTTGTATTGGGGAAGTCAATTTGACTTTTGTACCCTCTCTCTGTGCTAAACTTTTGACTTAATAAAAAGAAGAATTGATCAAAGGGTTTTCCCCAAATTGCGGTTTTTCCCTGGCATCCGCCAAATCTGGTGTCCTCTTGTCTTGGCTTGTCTTCTGCAGTTTGTTTTATGCTCTATCTACTTTTACTGTCAATGTGATTATTGTGATTGCTATTGGAAATTGAATATTCGGTCACTAAGGAACATTGAAGTAAATTGTGCTAAGCATAGAACGTACCATTGTTAACTAAAATTAACATGGTATCAGATCTCAGGTGAAGAAAAATCCCAAACAAAAGTGATAACAACGATCACTAAGGAAAGTTGTTGGACAAGAATATTCGTCTAGCTTCAATGAAGACTAAATCATTCTTCAAATCCGAGGACGAGCTCAATGACGAATCCAACTATCAAGCATGGAAGATGACTTTGGATTTGACTTTGGAAGAGAATGATACTATAGAGCATTTAAACAGAAGAGTGGTGGAGCCTCCTTCAAATGCACCTGCTACTGCAAAAACAAACTACAAGAAAGGTGAGGTCAAAGCTAAGAAAATTATTGTAGATTCCATTCACAAGCCTTTGGTTGCATATATTTCTGATTGGGAAACATATAAGGAGATGTATGATAAGTTGGTTGGGATGTTCAAAGTAAACAATGCCAATCAAGTCCTCTTTCTCAAGAACAAGTTGAAAGACATCAAGATGGATAGAAGAGAGTCCATTGAATCCTACTTCATGATGATTACCGAAATCAAGAATGATCTTCTATCTATTGGAGAAGTTGTTGGTGATAGGGAGCTCACGCTTATTGCACTTGGAGGTCTTAAAAGAGCATGGGATGTGTTTAACACCACCATCCTCAACAATGAAAGGATTTCAGGTTTTGATGAATTATTGGCTAGATGCACTCAAGAAGAAATAAGGATGATGGAGAGAGATAAGCCCTCAAATGGAAATGATCCTACTGCTTTCTCTGCCCATGCTAAGAGGAAGAACAATGTTGGACCAAAGAAACAAGGTCAAGGATTTAAGTTGAGATTCAAATAAGGAAGAAAAGTAAGATGCTACTATTGCAACAAGTTTGGCCACTATGCTAGAGAGTGTCCTCACAAGAAGGATACTCCACGGGATGATGATAACAACAACCACAACAACTACAAAGGCAATGGCAATCAAAAGAACAACAAGTTCAACAACAAAGGAAATAGGAATGCTCCCGCTGCTCAATATGGAAATGGTCGTCCTCCCAGAAGATCAAGAAATTCCAGGTCTGAGGAAATTAATGTTGTTGAAAAACAAAATGAATTTTATCTTATTTCTGCTTTATCTACTGCCTCTCCTCCGGATACATTGGATCATTGGTTGATTGATAGTGGAGCCTCAAGGCACTTCACAAGGTACAAAGAGGCCCTCTCAAATTTTGTTGAAAATATGACTAACTTGCAAATCATATTTGGAGATAATGCCACCTATCCCATGAAAGGAATAGGTATTGTCACTCTTCACTTGAATCAAGGTCAAAACATTCATCTACAAGAAGTCTTGTATGTGCCGGATTTGAAGAAAAACCTGGTATATATTGCTGCGATGGAAAATAGACGCTTCAAGGTAGCATTCATTGATGGAAAGGTACGTCTTTGGCAAAGAAACCCTAAAGATGCATTTACAGTTGGATTTAGTGTTGATGTTCTTTATCAAGTTGGAGGAAGTACTTTGGGAGCCATGTCTTGTGACACTTCTCTTCAATCTGAATTGTGGCACCGGAGATTTGCCCACTTTCATTACAAAGCCTTACCTGGGGTAAGGAAGATGGTCACAAGTATGTCCTATTTCAACATGAATCACGAAGGTGTTTGTCAGGTTTGTGCAGCTGGGAAACTTACAAGGGGACCATTCCCCTCAAGCCAAAGTCAAACTTCTGATATTCTTCAACTAGTCCATTCTGACCTATGTAGTATGTTGCTCGTAACATCAATTGGAGTATACTTATATTGAGCTATTTTTGTGGATGACTTCTCTCGCAAAACATGGATCTATTTCTTGAAGAAGGATGAAGTATTCAAATGGTTTCGTGCTTTCAAAGCCTTGGTGGAGGATCAAACACGGAAGAAGATCAAAATATTGAGGACTGGCATTGGGACCGAATATGAATCAAATGAATTCAATGACTATTGTAGAGAAGATGGCATTAAGAGAGAGACAACCATTGCATACACTCCTGAGCAAAATGGAGTTGATGAAAGAAAGAATTGAACAATCATGGAAGCCAACCACGCCATTCTTCATGATCTAGGTCTACCAAAGTTCTTATGGGGAGAAGCTACAAATACCACCATATATGTTCAGAAATGGTGTCCACATCAAGCATTGAATTTCAAGACACCCGAAGAAGTTTTCACTGATAAGAAACCTGATGTTTCTCATTACTATTATTGGGCTACTATTACAGAGGAGAATTCAGATCATTTCTTGGGAAGATTTATGCAGCATTTTGCTTTGTTTCTATGGTTGGGTTGTCAGGATATATCTCTGTTATTGGTGCAAATTTTCTGAAGTGATACACCTGCTATTATCTGAGTTTCCTGAAGTAATAAATCCATTACAAATACGATCTTGCTGAAGCAATACATTTTGTTTGATGTCAAGTCTCTGAAAAGGAAGAATTCTACCTCAGATCTGTGGAATAGGACTGCAAAAGTGTGAAGTTTCAGACCTGTGACCTTTGCTCCTGAGGCAGATCTACTGCAGCTCGGACCTGTAGCTTGAAGAATCTGAACCTGCTCCTAATTTGCACCTGTAGCAGACACCAAAAAGAACTTGGTCTGTGGAGGCTTGTGTGATCTCTGTTCGGACTACAAAAGGCATATTTTTTGGACTGTAGAGGCATCCAAATCTGGACTGTTGACACTTGAACCTTGTGACACATCATTGATTGTCTTTGGCATTATTGAGAGCAGTTTATTGAGGATTGCTTGAAGCAGATTTTAAGAGTATTTTGAAGGACACTTGAGGAGATCTTAAAAACTGATTGGAATTGATCTATTGTGTATTTTCTGAAGCAGCTGTACTATTGAAGGCAGCCATAAAACATCTGAAACAACCCTTGGAGATCACCTTGAATCAGCCTTTTGAAGAAGTGTTTTAAAGCAGCCCTTGGAGACAGTTTGACCAGACATTGGAGGAATTTTTAAAGCACTTCCTTGATGTATTTAGAGCAGCCCTTGAAAGAACTTTGAAGCAGTATTTTGTAGATATTTTGAAACAGTCCTAGAAGCAGATTTTGGCCTCACCTTGGAGCTGTTTTTAAAAGGCAAATCTAGATACCTCCTTGAAGCAAATTTCATCCAGACCTTGGTTGAAAGATTGAAAGCATAGTACTGGCATTATCTAGCAGACTTTGGTTGGAAGAGTGGAAGCAGATTCTAGGAGAATTGTCTTACAGATCTCATTAAAAGTCCTTCTTATTCTAGACCTTGAAGACTGCCTGGAGTAGATCTATTGTACATTCTTCAGGAAGACATTGTTTAAAGGCCTCATTAAGGCATCTCTAAGCATTGTTGAAGATCCCTTGGAGTTTGGTGTGCATATTTATTAAAGAAGTTTTTGGAGCAGGCTTAGAGCAGCTCACTGAAGAAAATTGGAGTCATCTAGAAGCCTATTGGAGATCATGATGCATTGAAGCCATCATGAGGTGACATTGGAGAAATTGTTTGGGTACCATGAAGAACAATGGAGACACCTTCATGTGAAGATCAAGGTTGTCATTGATGACGTGACGTGGAGACTAAGTGAAGGCATTGTTGAAGATTGACAGGGCTAGATTGTCATTGATGACGTGACGTGGAGACTAAGTGAAGGCATTGCTGAAGATTGATAGGGCTCGGTGAAGAAGACATTGGGAACTGTGAAGTACAACTAAGCATATCTTTACGAAGTAAAGCAAGGGTTGGAGCCTTGAAAAGACAAGGTTGGTGCCTTGGAGGATAGGGTTGGAGCCCTAGAGGATCGGAGTCCTCAAGAAACCAGGTCAAAGCCTAAACCAAATATAGGGTTGGAGCCCTTGAGGTTTGTCCCTATAAATTGACAAGGCTGGAGCCTTGGAAGTCTGAGTCGGTGCTTGGCACAATACAAGTCGGAGTCTGGGAGATTGAAGATCGGTGTCTTCATCTAGGGTTGGAGCCCTACATGTATTGTATTTGATTTATTGTAAAGAAGAAATGAATAAAAGCATTTATTCTTATTGTTCATCTTGTGTTTTAAATATAAATGATCTAACTGGTAAAAGTAACAATTGAAAAGAAATATTAATTCAACCTGCCCCCCTTTTAGTATTTCCAACAGGCCTGAAACAGAGAGGTTACAAAAACACAGATGTATAGATGCTTGATGCACTAGATCATTATTCAATTTTCATATTCTAGTAAGTGTATCATTGATTGTGTCAATTGCATTGTGTGTAACGAGCAAGAACAGAATGAACATTACTGCACCTGCAAAATCTGTGTTGAAATTTCTAAGTCTATCCGTTAGAAATTTAATATGTATTCTTCTGGTTTATTTCTTCTACTTGTTAATTTCGAACAAGTTATTTAAAACATATAAATAACAAAATAAACACAATACTATCTCAACATCGACAGATCAACAGCTGAAAGAAAACAAACACACAAGTGACACCGTTATCTTAGGACAAACATCCCGGGAAAAACCCAATGCGGGAAAACCGGTGCAGTGATTCTGAGGGTTTATTATTATGCAATATTTCCTTGAGTACAACTAGGTGCCAAATTGGCTCACCCGACAGAGAAAAACAACCAGCAGTAATTCATCTCTATTTGGAAACAGGTATTCAGAAAACCTGTCCCACGAAACCCTCTCCAACAACTCTGAAGCACTGCGTCAACCTCCTGCTGCTCTACCTCACCCTCAGAACCCTCTACGTCACTCTTGTTGCCCTCTGCGTGGATGACGCAGGCCCTCTGGCCTTTGCGTTGTCTTTGTTGGGCTGCATGGCCTGCTCTAGCTGCTACTTCTCGCTTTCTGCCTCTGTGTTGGTCTCTCGGCACTGTCTCTGCTTCTCTATCCAGTACTCACTGCCCCTCATTGCTTAACATTGATTCGACTTTACTTAGCAAACCCCACTCTAGTAAATCGAATGACTGATCACTCTGGTGTGTTCTCCAACTGACCCTCAAACCTCTTCTTATACTTTTCTTGTTGGTCCTTCAACGGCCGAGATTAAATCTCTAATCAACGTTTAAGATTAGATTTGGCTTGATCCTTATCCTTTGGAACATTCTAACCTAGTTTTATATTAATACCCATTAATATTTTATTTTTCCTAAGTTTAGACTTAAGAACTCCATTAAAAATATTAATTATTTTAATATCTCCCAAATCGGTTAGAATCTACCCAAACCCTTTCTGGGTCTTGGAGATCTAATGTGCTTTAGCCTCTACACCAATTTTCATGGCTAGAGGATCATGCTACTTCAAATCAAGAATCTAAAGCGTTATGATAGGTGCATGGTATGCGTTACATGTTTTTCACTATCCTCGTCATGCCAAAAAACGTGACAATGGATGTCAGACTAGGGAAATGGCCACAGTTTCGGTCACATTAGTGTGGATGGCGCAGAATCCATTCCCACGGAAGCACAATGCCAATAGAAATTACGAGCATTGCGGTTAACATATCCATGCATCGGTCATATATTCTTATTCAAAAGGGAGTACCTCGGATGAATGACGCTTTGGAAAGCACTGATAATCGGACCCAAGTTGCTCTTGCTTGTCTTGATGCCTTAGAGGATGATAGTGCAGAGGTTGAGGGCCAAGAAGAACCAAAGTTCTTCCTCCATGGGTGGTTGAAGAGACTTTGGAATTGAATGCCACATAATGTCGATATACGTTTAAAGATGCCACGGAAAAAATAATAGGTCAAAGAGATCGTTTAATTGACATCACTCGACATCAACCAATATAATAGTGACACTATACTTCTCTGTTACACGAATTTGATAAATCGCATCCCAATAGCATCTCTTTGATGTCTTGTTGACTTATCTAATCCGTTGGACATATTCTTACAAGGTTGGTTAAAATCCTGTGGCTTGCATTTCACATTGTGTCCCATCACTTTGCTGTTTAACTTCAATAGCTCGTTTGCATCTTCTTTGTGTATCATAATATATTCACGATGGCTTGCAATATTCATTAAAAGACTTGTATACTATATTTTGTTTTATGGATTGTGCTTTAAAATATGCCACGCAGCGGGAGATTATATCAACATCCTTAGACATGTGATTTACCGCAGGAAGTTTTTTCACCGCAAATCCATTGTATGGTTACAATATTACCATGGTAGGATCAATTTTTCGGTGGTTTTTGTCTTGATGCATAGCGCTGAAGATTGACCAGGATATATGCAATATTAGTGAAGGTTCTTCGATGGTTCCAACGATGGGTTTGTTGGAACATTCCTCAACACAATTACACTATTACATAAAACAACCAGTGATTGCGCAAATAGATATTGTGTTTTGGGGGGTTTTTTTAATATGACCGCAAATGAGCCACGATCAACAATCAAGGCTAAAGTATTGAAATTTCTAAGTCTGACACATCAAAAATCCCTACTGCATTATCTGGTTTATTATCTCCTGCTTGTTCTTTCCATTAACAAGTTATTTATAAATATAAATACCGAAATAAACACAAATGCAGCCGCAACACATACCGATCAGCAACTGAAATAACTGAGACAATCACACAAAGGACATCGTTATTTTTGGACAATTGTCCCTAGAAAAACCCAATGCTGGAAAACCTGTGCAGCAGATATGAGGGTTTTATTATACAACTAGGGTGCCAGAAATGGCTCACCCTACAAAGAATTTCCTTGGCAGAAGTACCTCTCCTTGGAGACAGATATTCCAGCTGATCAGCAACCGGATGATTGATCCCACAGTAACTTCGACAGTTCCTTAGCTAGACAGCGAAAGCTACTCCAAGCGTCTCTCTAGAACTGCATCACCCTATTCTGCTCTACGTCTGCCTCTCAGCTCCCAGTCTGCCCCGCAAAAGTTCCTCAATGCTGCCTCTTTAGCCCAGCGTCAGCTCTGCTAGCCTTTGTTGCTTTTACATCAGCCTCTTGGCCCTCTGCGTCAGCCTCTTGTCCCTCTGTGTCACCTACACTGCCCTCCTTAGCCTCTGCGTCAGTCCTGGCTGCCTCTGCATCAGCCTTCCAAGGCTTTGCACTATCTCTCTGGCACTTTCTCTGCCTCTCTGATATGTATTCTCGGCCTTCTGCCGAACTGCCCCTCGCTGCAACAAATCACTAACTCGATTCTCTCAACAAACCCTGCCCCAGAAAATCGAATTCTTGATCAACTTGGTGTATCTCCAACTAACCCTCAAGCCTCCTCTTATACTTTTCCTGTTGATGATTCAACAGCCGAGATTAAGTCCCTAATCAACGGCTAAGATTAGATTTGGCTTGATCCTCGTCATTTAGAACTTTCTCACCAATATTATATTAATACCCATTAATATTTTAATTTTCCTAAGTTTAGACTTAGGGTCTCATTAAAAATATTAATTATTTTAATATCTCTCCATCTGTGTGGAATTTCCCCAAACGATTTCTGGGTCTTGGAGATCTTATGTGCTTTAGCCTCTCCACCAATTTTCATGGCTAGAGCACATTTGATGCTATCAAAAATCAACACTCCCTTTTAGCGAGGAATGTGCTCTAATAATGCTTCACCATAGAAACAGCACACTGATCCTTTGCACCAGTACCTGTGTTGAAGCTTGGCCTGCTGCCTCACAGCATCTGCCCTGTTGCTCCCTGTACTGCTGCCTATGACACTATCACTACCACTGCTACATCTGTACTATAGCTCCCTCTCAATATGTTGCCCATGCTGCCCCTAGCACTGCCACTGCTAACTGCTGCACTACAACTCAGTTATTGAGAAGTAAGTAATTGTCTTCTCCCAAATACTGGCATCCTGGTCAGTCTGGAAGCCTCGTGATGCTGAAGTTGCCTCTACTGCTATTTTGTGCTCCCTCTGTTGCCACTGCGCTGCTGCATACACCTCTATGCATCTTGCACTACGGCAACCTCTACTGCACTACCTCAGAACTCTGCGCCCAAGCACTGCCTTGTTGCTCCACTACACTCTGTTCCACCCGACCCCTGTCATCCTGCCACTGTCGTTAAGGGCTCCCATAGTCGGATATGATCCAAGAGTTTGGGCACCTCAAGGATCTTGCCCCTAGTATATAGTCGTCCTAACTACAACTCGATATCACCCCACCTCTTCTCTAGAGGTGCATGAGCAATCATGGCACAATCATCATCAGTATCGACCTCTTTCTCTGCCTTAGCTAGAGTTGCCTTTGAATCAGAAGCCTCTCCCTTGTTGTTCTTCCTGGGGCACTGGGATGCATAATGTCCCAGCTCCCCACAATGGAATCATTTAACCTTGAAGATGTCCTTCTTCTTCCTCTTCCCTTGTTGTCCCATAGATGCTAGAGCCCCATCCTCCACCTCCTCTTTCTTGATTCGACCTCCCTTGCCACTACTCCCCGCCTTGGTCATCCTCCTGATGTCTTCCTAGCGAAGAGCTGCCCACATCTCCTCGCAACCGGGAAGAGTAGCCCTGCCCAAAATACTTTGGACAAATGTCTCCCACTCCTCGGAGACTGCATTCAACGCAATCCTGACCATAAATTTTGGATATGGTGTAGACCCCATGGAAGTAAGTTGGTCGCGAATCTCCTGCAACCTGAGAAGGAATGCATCTATCAGCTCTACCTTCTGCATCTGATATGACCGCAGCTGATTCTCCAATAGCATCTTCCTTTGCACGGAAGAGCCCTGGTATAAGGTGGTCAGGGTGTCCCACATCTCCTTTGTTTTGTTTTTCTCAACAATATGTGGTATGACATGATCTTTAACCTCGTCTAAGATCATGCACTTCTCACTCGTCATTGCATCTTCATACTTCTCATTCTCAGTTGGGTCAACTAGGATAGCCACGGTTCTCAAGGAAAAGTCCTTGATGCGATGTTGATCCAGGACTGCCAGGATCCTGGCCTTCCAGATGACAAAGTTGGAAGCTCTGTCCAACCTGTCCTGATCCCTTAGTCCGTTCACTGCCATTTCAGCTCCTCTTCTGGACTCCCTCTGAGTCTCGACTCCCTCCTGGAAATCTCCCTCTAAGTCTTGATTTCCCTTCTGGAAATCCTCTGGCCAACTGTTGAACCGCTCCTCTCCAATCCTCCTTGCAACTGCAACTTGGATCTAGATTCCTTGGCTAGAAATTCGTCGAGGTAGTGACTCCCTCTACCTTGGTCCCGCCTCCTTAGACATTGTTCTGCTTCGACAGAAACAGCATCCCACCAGCTCCTCAAATCACAATCTCCCCATAGCTCCCCAAACCTTGGCAACTGAATAAACTCAGCGCTTCAAGCTCTGTGCAATCCCGGCAAAGGTTGAATCTGCTCCTCCTGGCCACAGCATCGATCCTTCCTGGCTAAGAAAGATGATCGGGCACTATGTATGTCTAATCTACCCCTCTGCCTCTGTGCTGGCCCTCCTCCTGGCTTGAAATGATGACGCAAGTTGTGCGTCACTCCTCTTATTGCTTCTACTCTAGAACGACATTGTCTCTCGGGACAGCTGCTACTGCTGCAAATTTCAAATTTCTGTTGGTGCCTTTAGTCCTCTTGTGATCTGCAATGCTCTGATACCATATTGAAATTTCTAAGTCTGACACATCAAAAATCCCTACTGCATTACCTGGTTTATTATCTCCTACTTGTTCTTTCCATTAACAAGTTATTTATAAATATAAATACCGAAATAAATACAAATGCAGCCTCAACACATATACAGATCAACAACGACAATCACACAAGGGACACCGTTATTTTTGGACAATTGTCCTCGAAAAAACCCAATGCGGGAAAACCGGTGCAGCAGATACGAGGGTTTTATTATTATTCAGATTCTAAATACAACTATGGTGCTAGAAATGGCTCACCCTGTAGAGAATTTCCTTGGCAGAAGTACCTCTCCTCGAAGACAGATATTCCAGCTGAACAACAACCAGATGATTGATCCCACAGCAACTTTGACAGTTCCTTAGCTAGACAGCGAAAGCTGCTCCAAGCTTCTCTCTGGAACTGCGTCACCCTCCAGGGACTACGTCACCCTCTTCTACCCTGCGGCTGCCTCTCAGCTCCTAGTTTTCCCCAAGAAAGTTCCTCAGCACTGCCTCTTCAGCCCAGCGTCAGCTCTGCTAGCCTATGTTGCTTCTACGTCAGCCTCTTGGCCCTCTGCATCAGCCTCTTGGCCCTCTGCGTCAGCCTCTTGGCCCTCTTTGTTAGCCTTTAGGCCCTCTGCGTCACCTGCACTCGCCTCATCAGCCTCTGTGTCAGCCTTCCAAGGCTCTGTGCTGTCTCTCTGGCACTTTCTCTGCCTCTCGGATATGTATTCTCGGCATTCTATCGAACTACCCCTCGCTGCAACAGATCACTAACTCCATTCTCTCAGCAAACCCTGCCCCAGAAAATTGAATTCTTGATCAAATTGGTGTATCTCCAACAAACCCTCAAGCCTCCTCTTAAACTTTTCCTGTTGACAATTCAACGGTCAAGATTAAGTCCCCCTAATCAACGACTAAGATTAGATTTGGCTTGATCCTCGTCATTTAGAACTTTCTCACCCACATTATATTAATTAATATTTTAATTTTCCTAAATTTAGACTTAAGGTCTCATTCAAAATATTAATTATTTTAATATCTCTCCATCTGGATGGAATTTCCCCAAACGATTTCTATGTCTTGGAGATTTTATGTGCCTTAGCCTCTCCACCAATTTTCATGGCTAGAGCACATCCGATGCTACCAAAAATCAACATAAAGTTTGTCCCACGCTGGAGCTGTTTTTTTAGGTGAAAAACTTGAGGGTTAGGATGGTATGCCCATCGTCGTGCTAGCACCAAAATATTACAGTGCCTTGTATTATCTTGGTTGGGTTCATTAATAGAATAATGAGGCATTGAATTACACCACATCACAGACTTTGCATACATACGATATTGTGCAATTGTAATGTAACATTGCTCTATCACAACGATTGACTTAGTGACATCGGTTCAAGCATTGGAGCTTTAGTAATCATATAACAACGCTAAATAGTAAGGTTACAATAGTGTACAACAAAGGTGTGAAAGAAGTGTCGAATAATAATATTATTGGCAGTAGAAGGAAGGAATGGGAGCGTTAATATATGGTATTAAATGTGGAGTTGGAGCATTACTATGATATTTTATATGGTTTCGGTCAGCGTATATGGAGCGTTAATACATGCTTATTATTATCCCACTACAAGGAATATTATTATCGCTGAAAGATGTGCATTATACTTTCACATTATTGTTGGCCTTCTCATTATCATATATTGGAATCATATCAAAGGATCTATGTTGGAATCAAAATTCATCAACGGATCTAAATGCTCATAGCCTTTTGAGTTATTGTTATCAGTTTCTACGCAGAAGTCAAAACTTATCAATAAATTTGAGTTATTGTTATCATTCTTAATGCTGGAATCAAAGCTTATCAATGGATTTTAGTTATCGTTGTCAGTCTCTACGCTAGAATCAAAGCTCATCAACGAATTTGAATGAGTCGAGTTGGAATAAGATGCACCCTTTCCATGCTTCGAAAGAATTGAAGGATGAATCCTGATATGGAAAAGGAATAAAGTATATATTTAGTTCTCAGGAATTGGACCCCCCAGGAACATTCCTCTAATTCACGCAGTGGTATGACAACCATAGGGACCGTATACATTTTGATTTGGGACAAGCAACAACTCACTGAACAACATATTTCAAATCGCCTACGTTATTCTCTTCATTTATGTGCCTCTATATTATATCTTGAGTTGCCATGCCATTTCAAACTTATATTGTGTGGTTGAGTGGTAGAGCATCATACAATTGTTGTTGATCTTAAATTTCTAGAATTTATTCTGTACAAACCATAAGTTGGTGGTAGCAAGGAGGTCTCAATTGTCACTACAATTGGGTTCACAAAGGAAGCTCTTCTTGTAAATGCTCACGACTTATAATGCCATTTTGGAGGGTTTACTTGAAGCCAATTTCATTGAGCCTACTCATGACAAACAAGACTTTGAAAGGATTGTTGTGTTACTCAGGCTTGAGACTCGTTTGAAACAAATGACAATAAAATATTGGAATTTACATTGTGCTCTTTCTATGCTTTCAGAATATATGATTGAGAATGGTTAGACAAAGTGTTTTTCCAATATAAATGAATTTGGGTGGCCTTCTTATATTTTATTAACTATTCTATACTAGTGCTGGTAAATTTATTTTAAGTGCACGCATCCCAATCAAAGCATATCATGCTTTCCTTACAAAGTGTTCTCTCAACAGTATTCTTGCAATATTTTACAGAGTTTTCTCAGAACAATATTTTGCAGTGCTCTTACAATGTTAAAAAATTTTGAAGCGTATTTGCAGCAAGGTCTCTGGAGCAGCATACATTCAATCTAGAGAAGCACTAATAAGCCATCTGGAGTGGCATTCATTCAATGACAGTGTCAACATTGGTATGAGAACAAGACATTGCAGGTTGTAGAGTATTAATGCAATAATGACAGCTACAGTGAGGACTCTTTTATAGTGAGTTGAAGACCATATTTTCAGTGCCTTAATAACAGAAAATGGATAAATATGGAATGGAGGGCTACAAGAAATCTGTAACCCCCATTGCCATTGATGTCAAAGGGGGAGGTAAGCAGAGGTTGTTGAAGTTGATTCTCAAGAAACAATGTTGCCATCAATGTCAAAGGGGGAGATTGTTGGCATTGTTGTCATTGATGGCAATAGAGGAGCAAAAGAGCAACAAGGCAACACGAGCAGCAAGGTATGCAGAAGCAGGGCAAGAGTAGTAACAGGGTCAGTAATACTTGGCTGCAAGAAAACCTCCCACTATAAGCCAATACCTGATAACGTTGCCACTCTGTTGTCAGCATACTCCTGTTGATCGTTTTTCTGAGACTGATAACCGCATTATCGGCATTTCCATGTTTATTACAAATTGTTTTCGCTGACACTGAAATTGTCAGCGATTTACAGGAAAAAACTAAAATAAATAAATAATTCATGTGTATTACCTATTGGTGAAACAGATGGCACATATGTTGATGCTAGATATTGCATATGTTATTCTTGGCATGCTTGATGACAACATGACAAAGGAGCAGCAAATACCTTGATGGTTTGGAAGAACATTGATGTTGACATGTTGATGGCTTGATACTTGGATAATGTTGCAGAGATTGTTTAATGAAGAATTTGCAGTGACACTAATTTGTCGTTGAGCTGAAATGTTGTGATGCAAAGGCAAGACTCCATGACAGCAAAGGCGAGATTCCATGACAGCAAAACAATACAAGACTCAAGGAGGTTGAGGCAATGGCATGAAGAAAAGATGAATTTGAAAATATAGATGGCTTTGGAGAGTGAATGTTGCATACATATGCTTGCATTATTTTCATATGTTGTGTGCATATTGTTTACATTGGATAGTGCCTGCATGTGTTGTGGTGGTATAATGTTGTTTTTGGCACTATGTTGATATTGCTGCACCTAATCATTATACATGGCTAAAGTAATTTGTGGTGGAGCACTTATTTATTTTATAATATTCAAAATGCAAAAAGTCAAGCCTATTCACTTCATATTCTTATGTGGAATACAAACAGCCAGCAAATTATCTTTATAAAAGATGTTGTTTTTGCCAGCAAAAGTGTTTTTAGAGCATTGGAGAACGTGTGAGAGCTGATTGAGGTGTTATGCATTAGTTACCTGCCACATATGAAGCTTATGTGAAGCAGATTTGAAGGGAAGAAGAGGCAGAAATGAAGATGGAGATACGCAGAATTTATGATCAGGTAAACCAACACATTGTTATTTCTTGTTTGCATCAGGGGATTGTAGTCTCCTTTCAAGTAGTGGCTTGATAAACATCAGGTTGAAGCCAGTTGAGGTAGGAGCCTCCTGTGCGTCATGGCCCACAGAAAACATATGGGAGTTGGAGCTTCCTTGCATGTTGCAGCATATAGAAAATTGAGGTAGCAACCTCCTGTAGGTTGGAGCCTATAGAAAATCAGATGTAATAAGGAGTAGGAGCTTGCCTTTGCATCACAACAATAATAAAATCGTGGTTTTCTCCCTTTATGGGTTTCCACATATATCTGGTGTCAATATGTGTTATTATTATGTGCTGATGTGATGTTTTGGTTTACATATCACTTGATGTTCACATATTCAATCTGTTGGTCATTACTTGTTAAGTTGCTCATGTAATGTTTCAGTTAATGATATTAATGAAAAGAATTTCAATGTCCCCCCTCCCAGTTTAGTCAAGTTTTCATCAGTACGAGGTGTTTTTGACTTAGTTTGACTCGGTTTTTTGTTCAAAAGTTCGATTTTCTCAGGCCATATTGTTGAGCACAAAAACAGAGAATTTCTGGGTTGGTTTACTTGTGTCGACTTCAAGGTTAACTGTTGTTTGACCGCAAAAAATTACAGCAATTTTCTCTCTCCTTTGACCGAGTTGTTTTGGGCTGAAATTGACCTCTTGATCAGGTTGAGTTTGACCAAGGAAGACCGAGCTGCTTCAAGGAAGAATTGTTGTTGTTTTGACCAGCGTTGACTTTCTGGTTAGGGCTGAAGTTTGACTGCAATTGACTATAGAAATTTACAAGGTTGTTTTGACTTTGTATTGGGCAAGTCAATTTGACTTTTGTACTCTCTCTCTTTGCTGAACTTTTGATTTAATAATAAGAAGAATTGATCAAAGGGTTTCCCCACATTGGGGTTTTTCCCTAGCATCCGCCAAATTTGGTGTCCTCTTGTCCTGGCTTGTCTTCTGCAGTTTGTTTTATGTTCTATCTGCTTTTACTGTCAATGTAATTATTGTGATTGCTATTGGAAATTGAATATTAGGCTGCTAGGGAACATTGAAGTAAATTCTGCTAAGCATAGAACATACCATTGTTAACTAAAATTAACAATGAAAGATTTCCACATCATCTCCCTTTGGGTTTTTGCTAATGGAAATACTGAGAGGGGGGGTGAATCAAGATTTCTTTTCAATTGTTATTTTTACCAGTTAAAACATTCATATTCAAAACACAAGATGAACAACAAGAATAAATGCTTTTATTAATATAATCTTTGCAATAAAATAGATACAATATATATATGATTCCAATCTGTTGCCAAGCACCAACTTGGACTTTTGTGAGGCTCCAACCTCCAAAGCACCAACTCTGTTTTGTCAAGGCACCAACCTTAGACTTAGGAGCACCAACTCCTAGGACACCAATCCTTCTAGTTCTGAGGCACCAACCTCAAGGGCTCCAACCCTCTGCTGTAAACTGTTTGGATCTGTCTTTTCAAGGCACCAACCTTAGATATAGGAGCACCAACTTCAAGGACACCAATCCTTCAAAATTCTGAGGCACCAACCCCAAGGGCTCCAACCCTCTGCTGTCAAGGCATGTTTGATTGTAATGTTCTACTCCCAAAGCTCTTCTTTACTAAATTTTGTCTGTTTACAGCTTCACTGTAATCTCCATGCTACAACATCAATGGCAACCAGTGTTCATATTAAGAAGTCTTTACAACTCTTCATATTGTCCACACAAAATCTGCAAATTTTATCTCACGATGATATCAAATAGCCATCATGATCTCTGATAATGTCTCCACACAGCTTTAGTGAGTCTATTGTTAGCTGCACTAAGCTCTGATTAGTTCTTCACAGGTTTGAGTCTTTCACAGGGTAACACGATCAACAGAGTTTCTCGTCCGTCGACTTCCTCCTGTCCTGCTGGACCTTCAGCTTCCTCCTATCCTGCTGGACCTTCAGCTTCCTCCTGTCCTGCTGGACCTTCAGCCCTTTTCTGTCTTGCTGGACCTTCAACCCTTTTCTGTCTTGCTGGACCTACGGCTTGCTCCTTTCTTACAGATCGCCAACAACCACTCATAAAGGCAATTCTCTGTTTTCTTATACTAATACGCCTGACCTTTGGCTTCCCTTACTCACTTGAACTTCTGCTTCCTCTGTACTTGCTCGACCTTTTGGCTTCCCACCTCCGGTCGCTTTAGCTTCCTCTGCGCTCGCTCATCCATCTACGCTCCCTTGATTCTTCGGCTTCCCGATCCATGGCTTCCTCTGTCTATTCGAGTGTTCCAATACTCACAGGACACGTAAATTTAGAAGAGAGGCCGAATTACAAAGAAATGTTGCATATTAAGAAATATCAGAGAGGCCCTTTTTTCTTTAATATTTATACAATAGAATCAATCATTATTTACGGAGGATTTCATTGGAGAGGCTTGTACCAACAGGGAGGTCCCACATGCCACGTCACAATCGCAATCGCAATCGCAACTTTTAGGAGGTCTTTTATAAGTCATGTCTATAACATCGTTGATGACCGATTACCTATTGCCCCTACTGGATGGGATATGATTATAAACTATTGTTAGTAACTTCGTCGGGTCCATAGCTCCATCACAATTGGCGGATTTAACATCCCTTAGAGACTAGCGACATAGTGGATGCGATATTAGATTAGGGTATATTTTATAGAGCTATCGGGTCCGTGTAGTATATCGCAATCGGCGTTTTGACATAGTTACAATTCTTCACGGCTTGCGATATACGACGGATGCAATATAACAATAAACAGAAGTTAATATACCTGTCGGGTCCGTATATATATATATATCACAATCGGCGGATTTAACATGTTATCCCTTTTTGAGCTTTTGCGATTCAATCGGATGCAATATTACTATTAAATCATGTTACAACGGTGTAGTCGGGTCCACAACAATATCGCAATCGGCACTTTCAATGTGGCGCAGCTTTACAATAGTGTTGCGATATGGCAAATGTGATAATATAGTAAATTATATTGCAATATGGTTATATAGAATTTAACCACATGAAATCCTTATATCCGCGCTATTTCTATTATAATCTTTATATAATAGAAATACACAATAATCATGCGTAACTTACCCTTTCCGCCTTTTTACAGCGTTTGCACATTTTTCGATGTTTGCCTTTTTCGGATCAATCCTCCACCATAGATCTTCTCTCCAGATCTAATGGTCCCAACTTAACCCGATCAACCCAAAACCATCCGTTGATCCTTGGCCGTTGATCAACGCGCGCTAGATCCAACGGCCTACATGCATTTCGGGTGAGCCACTTGCAAGAGAAATAACCACCCGAAAATGTGGTTTTCTCTCTCCACCCGAGTGCTACGTGTCGCCCATTGAATGGAATCGAGCGCTCTCCTCTAAATACCACTTACCGCCTAGCATCCACCCAAAAACCACTGCCACTATTACAAAACCACTTATAGTTGTTGAACGCGAAGTAACGACTCTCCGCTCCAATAGCTCTTTCCGCTCTTCTCTGGTCTGATATGGCTCCACGATGGCTTCCGATACACTACTCCAATAGCTCTTCTCTGATATTCCTCCTCTATCTCATAATATGGCTCCTTTGTTAACTGCTCTTCTGCTGGCTTCTCCTCCTAATGCGTGTTCCTCTTTGTTCCTTCTAATGAACAATATGGCTCCTCTGTTAACTGCTCTTCCGCTTATGCACCTCCGATATGTGTTTCTCTTTGTTTCTCGTGGCTTCCAATGACCTCTTCCTCTTTGCGGGACTTCTTGGGCATATAATACATGCGATACTCCCGATATGGTTGTTTATGCTCCTCCGCTACATGTTCCTCTTTGTTTCTTAGTTCTTACCTTTTTCCACTGTGTGTTCCTCTTTGCTTCTTCCGTTGAACTTCTTCCTCTAACTTTTCTTTGACTGCTCTGTCTGAGCTTCCAATGAGCTCTTCCGATGGTTTCCCTGATGGCTTTGCTCCTTGGCTTCTTACTCTTGTTTCTTCATGGATCTGCTCTACTTCTCCTAGAATATTGCCATATTGACATCAATGACAATCCAGGTCAACAATCTCCCCCTTTGTTATTGATGGCAATATTCTTCTTCTCTCCCCCTTTGACATCAATGGCAAAGGAGTGCTCAGGGACTCCCCCTATCAAACTGCTTCTGTTCTTTATGAATAGTAGATCTTCATGAGTATGTTACTCCCCCTGTAATAGTGCTCTTCTTTTTTCTCAAGATAGAGGGATTGATGCTTTATCATCAATTAGCACATTATCCCCTCTTCATGTCTCAGAACTACTTTATCATGGCTTCAACAATGCTTAAGGATGCTCCACTTCAATGCTTTCAAACAGATTGCAAATAGACACACACCAAATGATCAAGTCCAGGTTTTTATGCTTCAATCCATATTCTATTGTCTCCACAGTCAGAATTAAGAGGCCTTCATAGTCCGAATCAAGAGAAAATGCCACTGAAATTGTCTTTCTTGCTATTTCTCTTTAGATCAGAGTTTCTTTGTATTTTTGTGCTTCTCCTTAAGTTATTGAGCTATATTCGACTGCACAACATTCTCCTTTCTATAGTCTTTTGATGAGCCATCTTTTCCTTGTGTTCTTGAAAAAAAGATCTCTGCAAGTTATCTCCACAAGCAAATTTTGATATCCAATCTGTGACTGTCTTTTAAATTCTTTTTACTAATTAGCACCTTTTTGCAATGCTTCAGTTTTGTTAGATGTTGCCAACTGCTCTTGCTTCATGCTTCATTCCCAGATGTATCTGTTTGTTTGAAAGTCGCCTCTATTTGTGTCCATAATCTACCTGTTCTCTCATCAAATCCCTGAGTTGAAACATTTAACATCTGTAATATCAGCACCATATTTATTTGCCCTATTTCTCTAGTATTAGATGACCTTCTCTGATACTCCAATTACTACTTAGTGATCAAGTGGAAAACATCTTCAACAACAGTTCAAAGAATAGTTAAGATATCAATTCTTCAATGGGGTGCTCCTGAGAGATGATCTTTATCAAAGAATGATTGTTAATATAGCTCAATAAGGATTTCATAAGGACCCTTTCACGAATAGCTTCTGCAATAATGATCAAGAATCACAGGCTCCCCCTAACTATATGCATCATCTCTTTTGCCAGTCTTCCCATCAAATGCTTAGATTGTCAAAAATCAGGCCAATAACATGTGTTGTTGGCTGGAGAGTTCAAGGGACTTTCGAATTGTATTTGCTTCCTTCTCCATACTTGTGTAACTTTCTTCTTTTGCATGGTTCTAGCTTGTGTAAGAGCCCAAGTTAAGTTACAATCACGTGCCATATGACCAATGTTATGACACTTGAAGCATTCTACATTGTTCATGAATAAGAATTCATGATTTCTTCCTGAAAAATTGTTCCTTGGAGATTGTTGGGGACCATAATATCTATCTTTATGATATGGTTGGGGACCATAACATCTATCTTTATGATATGCTTTACAATCTTTTGCCATGTGACCAAAGTTTGTACAAGAATAACAATAACCAAGAAATAAACTTTGGTACCTGGGGGATGGAGATTTCCTTGATGTACTTCTGAAGTCTTTATGTCTTGAAATCCTTTGATGATAACCATTGCTTCTAGCATCCTTGACATTATCTACATTTCTTCTTGGAGCAGGATTTCATCCATTGTTGCCTTGATTTTTCTCCTTGCCTCTGCTAGAACTGGGAGCATCACCATTTCTTTCTAGCTTCTTCACATCCCTTTTGTTTGAAGCATTATCATTCTTGTTTGAGGATTCACCTGCATACCCGAGACCTAATTTATCAAATAGACATCTCTGATGGCTGAGCATGTCATCCAAGGCTTGAGAACTCTTCAAGGTTTTGTTCATCCCTTCAACCTTTTTCCTAAGGGAGACAATCTCTTCTTCCAATCTTTCGCAATCATTATTTTTCTTAGCAAGTTGTTTCTCAGTTTCTTCCTTGAAATGAGTAGCTTCATTTGCTTCTATTTTAAGGGAGATGATATCTTACTTCATTTTGAAGATTTCTTCATTTTCCTTTGTTAGACTGCTCTCCATTTCTTCCTTGATCCTTGTAGCTTTACATGTTTCGGCCTTGAGAAGTTTGATGTTAGATTTTAATTTGAAAATTTCTTCATCCTTTGCTTTTAGTTGACATATCATGGTGTTTCTCTCCTTTTCTGCTTCATCGACCTGTTCTTCTATGATTGCTAATGCTTCCATTGTCTTCTCAGCTCCTTGTGCTAACTTTCTTGCTTCTTGTAGTTGACTTGACAAGGTATCTTCCCATTTCTTTGCTTTATCCAATTGATTTGTCATGGATATGATTTCTTCATGATGCTTTCTTTTGTTTTGATGAAATTCCTTCTTAAGCTTGGCAAGCTCTTCATCCCTTTCTTGTACTTGAAGCTGGACAAGGTCAACTTTCTTCCTTGTTTGGTCTTGGTCACCACCTAGTGCTTTCTTCTTAAGTTCCTTGTTTTCCTTTTTCAAATTGATAATCTCTTCCATGGCAGCTGTAAGTTGAGCGAGGAGATCTTCTACAAAATCTTTTTCATTCTCTTCATCTTCTAGATCTTCTTTAGCCTTGATGTCATCATTCTCATTTTCAGCTTCTATGATGGGTTCTGGATTTTCTTCTTGATTTCCATCATCTTCTTGACTGATGGTCATGGTCAACGCTCCTTTTGAGTGATGGTCATGAAGTTGTCCCATATACCCTTTGTTGACCAACATTTTCCTAAATTGTTCTTTATAGAATCAGGTAGCCCATTCAAGATTGCCTTCATTGCTTTTTCATTGTACTCCTTGGATTCTCCATCCATCATGCTATCAACAATTACTGATTTCCAGATTTCAATGCCTTGAGTCTTTAAGAAATTCCTCATTCTTGCTTCCCATATATTAAAGTTTCCATTGAACCATGGAGCCTCCTCAAATTGATTGTCTTCTATTTTAGTGGTAGAGGGAGACACATCCTTAGGAGGATTGGGGACTTTCTTCCTTGACCTCGCCATTTGTGTTCTAAAGATCAACCTTCAAGTAGTTAGGCTTTGAATGAAGGTACTGGCTCTGATACCAATTTCTGGAAATACTGAGAGGGAGGGTGAATCAGTATTTCTTTTCAATTGTTATTTTTTCCAGTTAAAACATTCATATTCAGAACACAAGATGAACAACAAGAATAAATGCTTTTATTAATATAATCTTTGCAATAAAATAGATACAATATATATATGATTCCAATCTGTTGCCAAGCACCAACTTGGACTTTTGTGAGGTTCCAACCTCTAGAGCACCAACTCTATTTTGTCAAGGCACCAACCTTGGACTTAGGAGCACCAACTCCCAGGACACCAATCCTTCCAATTCTGAGGCACCAACCTCAAGGGCTCCAACCCTCTGCTACAAACTGTCTGGATCTATTTTGTCAAGGCACCAACCTTGGATATAGGGGCACCAACCTTGGATATAGCAGCACCAACTCCAAGGACACCAATCCTTCAAACTTCTAAGGCACCAACCCCAAGGGCTCCAACCCTCTGTTGTTAAGGCATGTTTGATAGCAATGTTCTGCTCCCAAAGCTCTTTACTAAATTATGTCTGTTTACAACTTCACTATAGTCTCCATGCTACAGCATCAATGGCAACCAATCTTCATATGAAGAAGTCTTTACAACTCTTCATACTGTCCACACAGAGTTTGCAAAATTTATCTCATGATGATATCAAATAGCCATCATGATCTCTAATAACGTCTCCACATAGCTTTAGTGAGTCTATTGTTAGTTGCACTAAGCTCTGATTAGTGAGTCTACTGTTAGTTTCACTAAGCTCTGATTAATTCTTCACAAGTCTGAGTCTTTCACAGGGTAACACGATCAATAGAGTTGCTCGTCCATCGACTTCCTCCTGTCCTGCTGGACCTTCGGCTCTTTTCTGTCTTGCTGGACCTTCGGCCCTTTTCTGTCCTGTTGGACCTACGGCTTGCTCCTTTCTTCCAGTTTGCCAACAACCACTCATAAAGGCAATTCTCTGTTTTCTTATACTGATACAGCTGATCCTTGGCTTCCCTTGCTCGCTTGAACTTCTGCTTCCTCTGTGCTTGCTCGACCTTTTGGCTTCTCTCCTCCGGTCGCTTTAGCTTCCTCTGCGCTCGCTCGTCCATCTACTCTCCCTTGATTCTTCGGTTTCTCGATCCATGGCTTCCTCTGTCTATTCGAGTGTTCCAATACTCACAGGACACGTAAATTCAAAAGAGAGGCCGAATTACAAAGAAACATTGCATATTAAGAAATATCGAAGAGGCCCTTTTTTCTTTAATATTTATACAATAGACTCAACCATTATTTACGGAGGATTTCATTGGAGAGGCTTGTACCAACAGGGAGGTCCCACATGCCACGTCACAATCGCAATCGCAATCGCAGCTTTCAGGAGGTCTTTTATAAGTCATGTCTATAACATCGCCGATGGCCGATTACCGATTGCCCCTACTGGATGCGATATGATTATACACTGTTGTTAATAATTCCGTCGAGTCCATAGCTCCATCACAATCGGCGGATTTAACATCCCTTAAAAGACTAGCGACACAGCGGATGCAATATTACATTAGGGTATATTTTATAGAGCTATCGGGTCCGCGTAGTATATCGCAATCGGCGTTTTGACATAGTTACAATTCTTCACGGTTTGCGATATGCGACGGATGTGACATAACAATAAACAGAAGTTAATATACCTATCGAGTCCGTATATTTATATCGCAATCGGCGGATTTAACATGTCATCCCTTTTTGAGCTTTTGCGATTCAATCGGATGCGATATTACTATTAAATCATGTTACAATGGTGTAGTCGGGTCCACACCAATATCGGAATCGGCGCTTTCAATGCGGCAAGGCTTTACAAGAGTCTTGCCATATGGCAGATGCGATAAATAGTAAATTATATTGCAATATGGTTATATAGAATTTAACCACATGAAATCCTTATATCCGCGCTATTTCTATTATAATGTTTATATAATAGAAATACACAATAATCATGCGTAACTTACCTTTTCCGCCTTTTTACAGCCTTTGCACATTTTTCAATGTTTGCCTTTTTACGATCAATCCTCCACCATAGATCTTCTCTGCAGATCTAACGGTCCCGACTTAACCCGATCAACCCAAACTCGTCCGTTGATCCTTGGCCGTCGATCAACCCGTGCTAGATCCAATGGCCTACATGCATTACAGGTGAGCCACTTGCAAGAGAAATAACCACCCGAAAAAAGTGGTTTTCTCTCTCCACTCGAGAGCTACGTGTCGCCCATTGAATGGAATCGAGCGCTCTCCTCTAAATACCACTTACTGCCTAGCGTCCACCCGAAAACCACTACCACTATTACAAAACCGCTTACAGTTGTTGAACGCGGAGTAACGACTCTCCACTCCAATAGCTCTTTCCACTCGTCTTTGGTCTGATATGGCTTCCGATACACTGCTCCAATAGCTCTTCTCTGATATTCCTCCTCTATCTCATAATATGGCTCCTTTGTTAACTGCTCTTTCGCTGGCTTCTCCTCTTGATCCATGTTCCTCTTTGTTCCTTCTAATGAACAATATGGCTCCTCTATTAACTGCTCTTCCGCTTATGCACCTCCGACATGTGTTTCTCTTTGTTTCTCGTGGCTTCCAATGACCTCTTCCTCTTTGCAGGACTTCTTGGGCATATAATACATGCGATACTCTCGATATCGCTGTTTATGCTCCTCCGTTACGTGTTCCTCTTTGATTCTTAGTTCTTACATTTTTCCGTTGTGTGTTCCTCTTTGCTTCTTCCGTTGAACTTCTTCCTCTGGCTTTTCTTTGACTACTCCTGTTCTGAGCTTCCAATGTGCTCTTTTGATGGTTTCCCTAATGGCTTTGATGCTTGGCTTCTTACTCCTGTTTCTTCATGGATCTACTCTACTTCTCCTAGAATATTGCCATATTGACATCAATGACAATCCAGGTCAACATTTGCCACAAGATGGGGTTTTCATCTTCAAACAAGTATATCTCTCAAACTGTGACGCTTCTTGCACCATCCCACATATCACCATAGTCGGCTCGACGAGAAGAATCCAACAAGCATGATCCGGACTTGAAAAGCTATGATTTGCCAAGGCATTTTGGTACACAAAGGCATGGCATCTTCACATGTTGCTTGGGTTGACATCAATGACAACCACATTTCAACAAAAGTTTCTAAGCAAAATCACCTTAATTAGAATCAATGTTGCATTAATCGTTATCGGGATAATATCGGCGTGAGGAAAAAATTGGAAAAAATTGTAATTATCGGGAAATAATCGGGAAAAAATCGTTTGGTACAAAAATATTCATTTTTTTTCATTTTTTTTTCAATTTTTTTAATATCTAAACCATCTACAACATAAAATAAATACATTGACACATAAATATGATAAAAGAACTAATATATAAGATGTTTAATATCATTTCTAGTGCTAAAATCACACATAACATTGAATCATGTCCTGAATAGTAAGTCCTGACTCCTGAGTCCCAACTCAGCCTCAAAATATCAACAAAAAATATAATAATGTATCTCATCATGTCATAATGTCATATACAATAAAATGAAAAAAATAACTAAAGTCTAATCCTATTGATTTCCTCTGCCCCTCTTGCGAGAAAATGCCACAGCTTTCCCTTTCCCTCTAGATGTAGACACTGGTGTTAGTGGAGTTGGCAGTGGAGTCTGTTGTGCTCTAGAAGTTGAAGAACTAGAAGTAGGAGCTATAGGAGGTAGACCACGTCCTCTACTGGTGGCAAGGGTAGCCCGGGCAGGTGGTGTCACCTGGAAACATTACAATCTCCCAATCCTGAAATCCTGAAAAATTGATAAGTCTGCTGGATTTTGAATGAAATCTAAAATTCTACTTTCTCCATAGGAAATCCAATGAGGTCGGAACCACTCTCAAATATCCCGAGTCATTTCACGGTAATTTTAAAAATTTAAGTAAAAGGATGAAAATGAAGATTAAGGAGAATGTCACTTTTACTTTAAGAATTTAACATTACCATGAATAGCATATCAATACTAGGGCTTAGACTTGATCATTAAGCTGCCCCAATCAAAAATTATTTGTTTCTTTCAAAAAAAATTGCATTTCGAACATTTAGCATCCCTTATAAAACCGTGTTGCCCCAACCCTCGGCGATAAATTGGGAAAAAATCACGATTTTTTCAAATTATCGCAATTTTTTCAAAATTATTGGGTATAAAAAAAATCCATGATTATTACTCACGATAATATCGGCTTCGGGAAAAAATCGCGATAAAACGATAACATCGCGATATTATCGCGATTTTCACAACACTGATTAAAATTAATTAGCCAGTTTATTAATTTTTTTATGTATAACTTAGGGAAATGGCTTAATTAATCAAGATTAATCGAGGTAAATCGATTTTCCTCTAGGGACTTCTAGAAAAGTCATTTGAAGGGGTTAATATGATCTTAGCCATCGATTGAGATTAGATTGTGGTTGTTGATTGATCAACGAGAGATTATAAGAGGAAATCAATGGGCATTTGGAGAACACAGATTTGCAGTGGTAGCAAGGGCGCAGTGATAGTGTGTGGGCACCAGCAGATCGAGATCAATAGTGATTAAAGACAAAGTTGCGGGAGAAAATTCTTCACAACGATTTCCATTTGCTCAGAGTTAGAGGTAGATTGACTTTATCTGCAAAGAAAGGTCGAGTTTCCAGCAATGCGAATTGACACAGAGATGACAAGTTGCCAGAGCAAGGAGAAATTTGCTAAAGATATCGATTTTCTTAGAGGAAGTCGAGTTTTCCAGAAGAAGTCAAATTTCATAGGAGCCCGAGTTTATTTTCCCAGCAAGTGCGAGTTGCCAATAAGGGTCAAGTTTCCAAGGCCGCATGTGTGGCTCGATTTACTGAGCCATAGGGAGGCCGAATTGGATTAGAGGGGTTGAGCTGTCTCTTGGAAGTCAAAACGACTTGCAGAAGTGACAGAAACAATTTTCTGAATGTTTGTTAGTTTACAGCAAACAATTGTAATTTTTCGATCACAGAATTTGTTGAAGAATAATAAAAATACACATCTTCAAAACTGGATTTCCCCACACTAGAGTTTTCCTAAGGACATTTGTCCAAAAATATCGGTGTTCATTATTTGTGTGTGTGTATGCAATATTTTCTCAATTCCTGTGGTTTATTTATTTTCTGTGAAGTTGCAGTAGTGTTTTATTCAATATTTTCCACATACAAATTGCAGAAGACAAATAATCAAATTTGATAGGAGAATAATAACCAGTAACTGCAACAGTATTAAAATTTCACATGGTATCAGAGCAAATCTGAGGGTAGAAGAAGGCTATGCGCAGGCACAGGAAGAGAAAAACCGAGGGTTTAAAACCCAGTTCGAGTTCTTCAAATTTATTTAGATTTCACTTATTTCCGAGGGTTTGTAAAATGGCCTCAGCAGGTTTGAGAGATTGGGTCATATTGTATGGAGCCTCAAACTTTGGCGTCTAGAAATCCAGGATTTCCTTCTTGTTGGAAGAAAATGGTCTCAAGGATTATGCAACCAGTGTGATAGTCGTTCCAATGGATCCAGCACAGCTTTCAACATACCAGAAGGAAGATGCCAAAACACAGAGGATAATCCTTGATGGAGTCAAGGACCATATAGTTCCACATATTGCTAAGTTGGATACAACAAAGAAAATGTGGGACGCTATTTTGAAATTGTTCCAGGATGCTACCACTAACAAGAAGCTACTTCTTAGAGAAAAGTTGAGGAATACAAAGATGCACAAAGGTGAAGATGTTACCAGTTACCTCACCAGACTTAGATTGGTAAAGGACGAGTTAGCTGTAGTGGGAGACAAACCAGATGATGACGAGATGGTGTGTATAGCCTTGAATGGCTTTACAAAGCAGTGGGATGTATTCGTCCAAGTGATCAATGGACAAGACACATTACCAAGTTGGGATCGATTATGGAGCAATTTCACCCAGGAGGAGTTGAGGCTCAGTCTTGTTAGTGGCAACAACAGTAGGACTCAAAAGAGTGAGGAATAGCAGGAGAACGTGGCCCTAGCCAGGAAAGGAAAAGCGAAGAAGGGGTCCAACAAGGGATCAAACCCAAAAGGTGAGAAGAAGAAGAATGACCTTTCCAAGGTCAAATGCTATGGTTGTCATGAGTTTGGCCACTATGTCAGCAATTGTCCACAGAGGAAGAAGACTGAGAAGAAGGGCAAGAAGTGGACAACAGCTTTAGCGAGTGCAATGAGCTCTCCAATAGAATGGATTAGGAATTCCCATTAATTGCTTTCCTTTCTAGCTCCACCTCATAGGGAGTTTGGTATATAGATAGTGGGGCGTCATTTCATATGATAAGAGTTAGAGAGTACTTCTCCAGCTATAAGGAGGAGGACATCAAATTTCAAATCTAGATGGGGAACAAGTATGAATGCAACCTAGTTGAAAGACGGCTTGTTCTATTTCAAAGAAAGAATGGCAAGTTGATTATGATTCACAATGTGTTGCAGTATGAACCTAATTTCCATATCTATCCTTCAGGATAAAGGGTAAGATGTTATCTTTAGAGGGGCGCAAGTGTTGTTGAAGCACAAGGATTGGAAATCACCTATAGCGATTGGAGTTATGGCTTAGGAGGATGGGCCATATACATCATGGAGCACTTAGATTGCTTCGTGAGAGAGTGACAGGTGTTCTGGAGGTGAGCACAGAGCATGATGACGTTTGCAAAGGATATGTGCTTGGGAAGTTTGTGAAAGCAGGTTTCTGAGTTACACCAGATCGCGGGTATTCTTGACTTAGTGCATTCAGATATATGCAGGTCGATGTCTACGAAGTCTCTCAGGAAATACGAGTACTATGCTACTTTTATGGATGATTTCTCTAGGAAGACTTGGACATACTTTCTGAATACCAAGGATGAGGTCTTCAGTCATTTTCAAGAGTTCAAAGCTCTAGTGGAGAATGCGACGAGAAGGAAGATCAAGTTTTTTCGATCAGACAACGGGGTAGAGTACACAGGAAAGGGGTTCCAAGAGTTTTGTGCCATGGAAGGAATCAAGAGAGAGTGGACGATTCGTTACAACCCTAAACAAAATGGGGTTGTTGAGAGGAAGAATCGTTCTATTTCCGAGGCATCTAGAGCGATGTTGTATGACCAGAATCTCCCACGCTACTTATGGGCAAAGGCATGCAGTACGGCAGTTTACATCCAAAATAGGGTCCCACATGGAGCACTGGGCAAGATGACATCCGAGAAGCCATTCACAGGGAAGAGGCCAGACGTCAATAATTTCAAGATATTTGGCAACCTAGCATATTTTCACATCCCATGAGTGGCGTTGGAAGTTAGATCATACTGCAGAGATGTTGGAAAATCAATAGAGGTAGTAGTTAAAACAATTTTCCCTTATTATGCAATTAACTTGTGATGTTTTCATTATTAGTGTTAGATTTCTTAATTATCCTTTCTTATCATCGAGATTAATGCCAAACAACAAAGAAGAAAACACAAGATATAGGCACACTGCCAGGCCAAAAGCCCCCTCGAGGGGAAAACCCAGTCACAAGTTCTTCCTTCAGTAGATTCAAAGATGAGACGACCAAGACCCTTACATTCAAGACTACCTCCATCAAGTCACCCTTCTTCCTTTCACTGTGTTACCATCGAATACATCATCACTGCAATATCTTTGAGGTCATAACAATGATAGACTTTAATTTTGTGGTGGCACCGAGCCCACCATGTTGTAGTTACACCAAGGCACCGAACTGTGGTAGACTGAACAATCTGCATCCCTTAACTGTGACAGCAACGAGGATATGTCTCACTGAGACCCGAACTCCTCATTGTAATCAACACTGAAACTCCCTCTGAGATATCACCGAAACTCCAACAATCTGCATCCCTTAACTATGACAGCAATGAGGATATGTCTCACTGAGACCCGAACTCCTCACTGTAATCAGCACCGAAATTGTCTCTGAGATTTCACCAAAACTTCCTCTGAGATATACGAAAACCCTCTCTATGATCACCGAAATTTCTCTGTGATTGCAAGCTCTGAAATTGGTGAAATGTGAAGATCCTAGGCGGGTATATATAGTGGTTTGTCCATCCTAAAATGATCCAACATGTATTATGAAGAGATGTGTCCTTTAATTGAGCTGACATGAGTTCTTTTGATTATAATTCTCTTGAGGCTGACTTGAAGAATTTGATGAAGACTTTCTTGAGGATGTTGAAGAGGCCGAGAAGAATACTCTGTTGAAGGGGATGACTTGATGGAGGAGTCAAACAATAAATGACTTTGACAAATAACCTAAAGCCTACAATAAGTCAATTTCAATAATAATAAAATTCCTTTTGACAAATATATTACATTTAGACTTCGAGAACAATTATGAAGACCAAACCTAGTTACATTTTCCAACACTCCCTCTTAACTAGGTAGGTTTTCATATTTACATATAACCAAAAAGGTACATGGACTCAAACCACATCATCTATGAAGAAGTTTAGACATCATAATGCCATGGACTAGGTTCCTGACCAAGGCAATCTATCCATTGGTCTTTCAACAATTTAAGCACTGCAATGCCATGGACTAGATTCCTAACCAAGGAAATCTATCCGAGTGGGACTAAGATGGACTCAAGCTTTCAACCTCTCTAGGTACCATCAGGCTTGCTAACCATCAACCCAGAAATCCAGGTGTGTGTCAGAGCTCAATGACCAATGCCACCTTCCCAACTTTGGGACCTAGACATCAACACAAAGTGTTGGCCAGATGTCTTTCCAGGCAATGCTTCACTCACAAAGCCTCAACACCCCTTGATCCAGCAGATCAAGGACAACAAATCTCTCCCAATCAAATTGATCGATAACCAGCATCCTATCAAAACCTTCGAGAGATTTACTTGTACAAACACAACCCCAATCGTTAATATACTTTCACATGCACTTGATCAAAAACAAACCTTCGGGGTTGTTCTAGATGTTGCTCCTCAACTTAGTAGGAATATCAACCAAATCTTTGACAGAAGATTCATTAATCATATTCTTTCCTATTTTTCATGCAGCAACATATCCTTCGAAATTCATTCTTGAATCAAAACCAAGCTATACCCTCCCTCTTAACCAGGAAGCACCTCTTCATCCGGACTCCCTCTTAATCTTAGGGAGATATCTTCTATGCAAGCTTCCTCTGGGAGATGAGATTCTCCTTTTCGTCATCGAAGAATCTTTCATGGCTTCCAACTATTTCATCAGATTTATTATCATCCTCATCATGCTTATCACATCAATGAGCATCTTCACCATATTGAAGATTGTGTACCTACACAATTTAGATAGCAAGTACAACCAAGTCTATAGAAGCATGAAGTTAGCCATATCAGAATCACGAAAGCATTTCAATCTTCATATATATCAGATACCCAAACTTAATTACAAACAAGAGACATATACTCTTCATCATCTTCCTAGGGACTTAGTCATAAACCCTAGACTACTTCATAACAACTTTCATTCCATCTAAGGTTTCAATGTTACTTCCAAAGGTATGACATACCAACATATAGCAAACCCTAGAAACAATTCAGACAAATATAAAGCATCTGACAACCTTTCAAAATTCGTATGTTAGACTTTTCACTAGCATTTCATACAAATCCTAATTTCATACAAAAGAATCAATCACAGCTTAGACATGACCAGCTTCCACTAGGGTTAGTTGTAATCCCTAGATTTCCAATCAGCCATCAATCCCAACCAAAACTCAAATTTCAACAATCTCCATACATCAGAGATTTTTACTTCTACTAAGTTTCAACTCCAAAACCCTAGAATTTCATTTCCACAATCTCAACAATCATTACATAAATAGATCTCAGATTGTTATATCACACAAACTAGATAATTTTAACTACTACTAGGGTTTAGCTACAAAACCCTAGATTTCCAATCAGCCATCAATCCCAACCAAAACTCAGATTTCAACAATCTCCATACATCAGAGATTTTTACTTCTACAAAGGTTCAACTCTAAACCCCTAGAATTTCATTTCCACAATCTCAACAATCATTATATAAATCGATCTCAGATTGTTATATCACACATACTAGATAATTTTAACTACTAGGGTTTAGCTGCAAAACCCTAGATTTCCAAATATTATCATCCTAGAAACTCAAACAAGGACTTCCATTAAATCCTAAAACTTATGACCATCAATAACTATGTCAACACACATATCTAGGTATTCATTATCATTCATAAGCATGTCATATGTTTGACAACATTCATATATCTGACCTAGACCAAGCTAGGGTTTCAACCAAAAGGACATATCTATATATGCCTAGATTTCATCATCATGCAAAGAAATTTCTTATCATGTGTTAGTCAAACCCAACTTCACAAAAATATCAAATAGGTGTTAGACATACAAACTTGATTAGACTAGGGTTTGATCAAACAAACACACCCATACCAAGGAAATCATTTCTAAGGCATTATAAGGGCCTTGCTCAGACATTCCACAAAAGCTTAATGAGTTAGGGTTTCAATGTAGAAACATAGCAAACCCAACATTACCGTAACTTCAAAGGTTCGAGATTTTAGACCTTATCATTCAACCCTAACAAGTTAGGTTTTCCTGATCATACCAAAATCCAAACATGACATCTTCAAATAAAAACTTCAAACAGTAGTTCACAATATCCCTAATCAACTTAGGACTTCAATCATTCATATTAGCATACCCTTCGGTTAGGGTTTTCCAAACCCTGTCTAGGGTTCTACAAAATCAGTTAAGAATATGAGTGGGGTGGCTAGATTTATCAAGAGATGAATCACCCAAAACAAGAATCATTATAATTCAATATAGCTAGACATAACAATGTTAGTAATAGACTGTCAAATGAATAAACCTTTCAATTTAAAGAAATCGATGTATTTAAAGCATAACTTTGTTCCTTGACAAACCTTGTCTTGAGAGGTCCTTCTTCATACTTCTTGAGCGTTCAACAAGTCATGATCTTCTATATCTGTAGACATACTTTCAAGCAAAACATGGGATACCAAGAATTATGATTTAACTTTTCAAGTTAGATCATAACCATGGAGGATGGAGTCCTATAAATATTATTCCTTCTTTCAATCAAGGACTTTTATTTAACATCCTAGATTACTTGTAATTGCTAGAAGCTAAGGATCGAGATTCTAATATGAGATTTAGTATGTCATCTAGGGAGTAGTAACTACGTATAATTTGAAAATCTTTATGATTATACTTACCATGTATTTTACATACCTCTGATTCCAGAGAGTTTATTAACCTTGTCGTAGTAACAATACTTACTTGTACTCGGATCTTGAAAGAGTGCTTGAGTTTGTAAGGATAGACTTCGTATAGATTATGCGATGACACAATCCACTTCGGTTTGTACACAATAATCCCAAACTTCACTGTTTTTAGAAGGAGATGGCACAGTTCATTAATGATGACAATGTCGTGGCAGCAAAAGCTACTTGTTGTGGTTAACCCTTATCATTGTTTTAGTTCTTATAAATATCAATGCTCCAGTGTTAAATTATGGTATGTTCTATGCTTAGAGCAGTTTACTTCTTTTCTTCTTATCAGCCACTGATTAGCAATCACATATACATTAAGTAAAGTACAGATAGAACATTAAACGATCGACGGAAAACAAGCCAAGACAAGAGACACAAGATGTGGCGGCTAGCCAGGGACAAACCCCAATGCGAGGAAACCCTTTGATCAAATCTTCTTTTATCTTCAATAGTTCAGCAGAGAGAAATAGTACTAAATCAGAATTCTGTAATTTTATATCAGTAGCAGCAAACCCTAGATCAGCAACGTCAAACTTAGTCAAACGAGATGAAATTGACCTCCAATATGCTTGGTCAATTTCCTGGTCATCTAGTCCTCGAACAGCTTGAAGAAGCAGCCCCAAAAACACAGTCAAACTACTGTTGACTGAAGTCAACCTGCTGCCCCAAACTAGGGCAGTCAACACTAGTCAAACCAGAGGTCAGATTGCCTCGATTTGCGTGCCAAAATCTGTGGCCTACCTAGGAGAGGCAGCCACACCAAAACCGCACTCCTGAATGGTCAACGCTTGGTCAACGCTGGTCAAAGAGATGACCTGCAGCTTCTGCATCCTTCTTTCTGCGTCTTCCTTGCCCTACTGCGTCCTCCTTCTTCCCATGTGTGAGTTGCTCCTTGTGTAACCCAAAGCTAAGGAGAGAGAGAGAAGAATGAGTGAGATGAGATGAGTTGATAATGAATCAACCTCACCTGTACTTGTATGATTTGTTGGGCATGTGTGCCACACATTTAGCTGTTGGCCGACCTTGACAGTTTGTCAAGTACATACAAATAAATTCATATCTCCATAAATACTTGTCAGAATCGGATGATCTTTAGATCAATCCTACACCTCTCGACAAGAGGAATCTAGGAAAAATATCAGCTACCATAAATAAAATGACCCACATGGAGTTTGGCCCTAGTTGCCAATTTTAACACTTCCTCTCAACTAGGGAGAACTCCATCTACTAATCCGTCTGACCGTCTGTACTGTCCCAGCCATCAAATGCACTGCCTTGCACTGCTTGGCTCTGCTTTGCTCTACTCTACTCTGCTCTGCTGAACTATGAAGAAGAAGAGATGAACGAGGATGTATCATACCATCCTCCACTGACCTAAAGTCAATCTCAGAGTGTGTCAACCACTCTCACTGATCCCAGATCAGTAACATTGATCCTAGATCAATGGAGGTCATCCTAGCACAGGGAGTACGGTAGATACAATGATGCATCCATCAATAGTACTACTAATGGTCCCTAACCCCATTTTCCTACTCATTGATCAGATGAGAGGTACTTCCCATGAGTCCCAAACTGCATGGGTAGGATGCCTCAATAGGAGAACTAATCATCCTGTCCACAGGAGAACGAATCATCCTGTCCAACAGTCGCCACAGGAGAACTAATCATCCTGGCCCACAGGAGAACTAATCATCCTGTCCCACAGTCGCCATGGGGTGTCACAAGGGAAGGTTGAACCTTTCACCCTGTACATAGCGCACCACCAGGGAATGGTGAGTCGCCCTGTGGTCGCATGTCGCTCCAAGAAGTACCCCACGCCCCCTGGAGCTCCCAGAGCTCAATATATGCATCATACACGACCCTCATAAGAGGGTCTCTCAACGACACCAAGTCGTTCTTAGAAAGTCAAGAATTTGACCTTTCCCAGGGGCTTCGTCAAAATGTTGACGACCTGTTCATCTGTACTGATATGTTGGAGCCTTATTGCTCCCCGTTGTACCATATCCCAGATATAGTGGTACCTGATATCGATGTGCTTGGAGCAATCATGAAATACGAGATTCTCTGATAAACGAATCTCGCTCTGGTTGTCACACAGGATCACAGTGGTATCCAATGTGAATCCAAACCGCTCACTTAAGAGCTTCAGCAACCAGACTGCCTCACAAGAGGCCATACTAGCAGCAATGTATTCTGCCTTGGTGGTGCTCAAAGCCACTGACTTCTGCTTCCTGCTCATCCAGGATATCGAGGCAAATCCCAAAGAGAAACAGCACCCGAAAGTGCTCTTTCGGTCCACCACACTGCTTGCCCAATCAACGTCAGTATATCCATGTAGTCTCACATCTCCAGCAGTGTATCTGAAACCATCTGTGATTGTGCCACGAAGATATCTCAACAAATTCTTGGCACCAACCCAATGTGTGTGGTGAGGCTCAACCATATGTTGACTCAACATGTTGACTGCAAAGCATATATCCGAACGGGAGTTCACCAAGAACATCAATGCTCTGATGAGTTGATGATACTCGGTAGCATTTCGTAAAACAGGTCCGGCAGCACTACCACTTAATTTCTTGAAGTCAAGCTCCACCGAGGTAGTCACGGGCTTGTAATCCACCATACCGAACCTTTCCAATATCTTCACCACATATTTTCCTTGAGATAGGAAAATCTCCCTTGGTTTCTACCAGACTTCCAGTCCTAGGAAATAGTGCATCAGTCCTAGGTCCTTCATCTCAAACTCAGAAGCCAACTCCCTCTTATATTTGTGAATGAGAGGGTCTCCACCTGTTAGAAAGTGGTCGTCAACGTACAGCACTACTATGAGAGGTTTGTCATCTTCAACCTTAAAGTAAAGGTTAGGGTTGGCTTCACTCCTAGTGAATCCTAACTTCATCAGGTAGCTATCGATCCACTCATACCACGCTCGGGGTGCCTGCTTTAGCCCATAGAGGGCTTTCTTCAACCTACACACGTGAGATTCCCGATTATGAATCTCAAATCCTTCGGGTTGTTCCACATAGACTTCCTCTTTGATCGAACCATGCAAGAACATAGTCTTGACATCCATCTAATGTAGGTTCCATCCTTGTGAAGCAGCAAGGGCTATGATCGAGCGAATGGTGATATATCGGGCAACAGGTGCAAATATCTCATCATAGTCTATACCTTCATTCTGAGAGAAGCCACGAACGACAAAACGAGCCTTATACTTTTCGTCACTTCCATCAACTGCATGCTTTATCTTGTAAATCCATTTCGAAGTGACAACTAGTTTGTCCTGGGGTTTGGAGACCACATCCCAGACATCGTTTTTCATGATGGACTCATATTCCTCAGTCATAGCATCCTTCCATACCTGATGCTTGAGAGCTTCTGCAAATGATGAAGGCTCATTTTGGATGATCGTGCTCATGATGGTCAAGTATCCCTGATACCTGGCCGGCTTCTTACTTTCCCAGAAAGTCCCTCTGGGTGCAATGTGTCCTTTAGCATCATCAAGTGTCCCCCTAAGCCATGAAGGCCTTTTCCTAGAAGAGGAAGGCTCTTGTGCAGGGGGATCAATGGGATCCATAGGTTCTTCCACATTGGGCATCGTCTCATCTTCCTTTTCCTTCGGTTCCCTGGTGTCAGCTTCTTTAGATCCCCTTTGAGTAGGAAGATTGTCAACTTTGCTAAGAGCCATATCTTCGTCAAAGGTGACATCATGGCTAATCTCGATTTCCCTTTGACCAACCACATAGATTCTATAGCCCTTAGTATTTTCGCTATAGCCCATGAAGATTCCTTTCTTTCCAGATGCACCCAATTTATTCCTTTTCTCCTTCGGCACATGAAAATATACAGGACTTCCAAAAATTCTAAAATGAGATACGTCAGGTTTCTTACCAGTGAACATCTCTTCGAGAGTCTTGGAACCCAATGCTTGATGAGGGCATCGGTTTTGCACATATACGGCGGTATTCATAGCTTCGGCCCATAGAAACTTCAGAAGTCTTTGATCATGGAGCATAGCACAGACAACTTCCACAATCGTACGATTCTTCCTTTCTGCCACACCATTCTACTCAGGAGTATATGGTGTTGTACCCTCCCTCTTAATGCCAACCTTTTTGCAAAAGTTATGGAACTCATTGGATTCATACTCAATCCCATTATCAGTCCTTAAGATCTTGATCTTCTTTTTGGTTTGATTCTCGATCAAGGCTTTGAAGTGATGAAACCAAGTGAACACTTCATCCTTCTTTTTCAAGAAGTATATCCAAGTCTTGCGAGAATAATCATCTACAAAAGTGAGGTAATATAAATATCCTCCCAAGGAGTTCACAGGCATCATACCAGATATGTCTGAGTGAACCAACTACAATATATCGGAGGTCTTGCTTTGGCTTGAGGGGAACGGTCCCCCTTTGAGCTTCCCTTCGGCACATCCAGGACATACACCTTCTTGCTCTACTCGGAACTCGGGCATCCCTGTCACCATTTGTCTTGCATTGGGTAGAGCTTTATAATGAAGGTGAGCAAACCTCTGATGCCATAGTTCGGACTGAAGTGATGTGTCACAAGACATGACACCCAACGGACTTCCCTCGACGTGATATAATGAATCAACTCGAAACCCAAGAGTGAAAGTTTCTTTAAAATTCTTTTTCCATACACATACCTTGCCATCGATGAAGGTCACCTTGTAGCCTTTGTCTTCCATTGCCGAAACGGACACCAGGTTCTTTTTTAGATCAGGTACATATAGGACTTCTTGCAAATGAATTGTATTACCCTGATTCAATTGAAGAGTGACATTCCCTATGCCTTTCACGGGATATTTTGCGTTGTCCCCAAGAACAATTTCCAAGTTGGTCTCCTTCTCTATCAGATTAGAGAGAGCTTCTTTGTAACCAGTGAAGTGCCTTGAGGCACCACTATCAGTAAGCCAATTTCTCAGCGAGTCCAGGGGAGCAGTGGTAGATAGGGTCATTGGTAGACAATATTCATCTTGCTTATTGTTAACAACATTAGATTCATACCTGGAGTTTCTTGTCTTCTTGAAGGGTTGTCCACTTCCTTGATTTCTGGCATTTCTTTTACCTTTGCCATTCGACCTACCATTCTTTTAATTGCCTTGAGAGTGATTTTGGTCATCGTCATGGTGTGAGTCCCTTTTATCAGGGCACTCCCTCGCATAGTGGCCCATTTTGTTGCAATTGTAACATCGTCCTTTTCTTCCACCCTTCGGTCCAGCCTTCCCATTGGATTTATCCCCATAATTGTTTCTTCTTTTACCATGAGAAGAAAAGGCAGAGGGATTGCCTTTAAGTGTGGGCATTTCTTGCTCTTCCATCCTTGTTTCTTCTTGAATACATCTAGCCATCAATTCCTCAAATCCTAGGATGACATTATTGTTGAGAAGAGTAGTCCTGAATATATACCATTCAGGTGGCAGTCCTCCAAGAGTTGTGATAGTCATTTCCCTGTCAGGAACTACTTCCCCAATAGATAGGAGATCATTCTTGATCTCGGTGATCCTTAAGAAATATGCTTGCATACTCTCATCTTTGCCCTTCTTAATTTCCTTCAGCGTATTTCTAAGGAACAAAACTTGATTTGCATCATTAACTTTAAATAAACTCACCAGTCTATCATAGATTTCCTTGGAGTTGGTCAACTCGGAAATATAGGCCACCAGGCACTTGTCGATAGAGTCTCGGATGATCTTCCTTGCTTTGATTTCTCCCTAGGTCCACTTGCTTCTGGCAGCAGCGGATGCATTTGATGGAGGCACAACAATATTGCCTCTCACATGGTCCAACACTTCCTGATCTTCTAAAGTCAGATGGAGAGACATCTTCCATCCGTGATAGTCAGACTTCTTACGGAACTTGTCTTCGGCGGGGAAGAGTGTTGACGACCCCATGAAGTTTTTAGGATAGCCTTGCCAACCTTCGGTGATTGCTTTTGCTCTTGCTCTTGCTTGGGCTTTGTCGTCACCTCAGCTCTGATACCATATTAAATTATGGTATGTTCTATGCTTAGAGCAGTGTACTTCTTTTCTTCTTATTAGCCACTAATTAGCAATCACATATACATTAAGTAAAGTGAAAATAGAACATTAAACGATCGATAGAAAACAAGCCAAGACAAGAGACACAAGATGTGGCGGCTAGCCAGGGACAAACCCCAATGCGGGGAAACCCTTTGATCAAATCTTCTTTTATCTTCAATAGTTCAGCAAAGAGAAATAGTACTAAATCAGAATTCTGTAATTTTATATCAGCGACAACAAACCCTAGATTAGCAAAGTCAAACTTAGTCAAACGAGATGAAATTGACCTCCAATATGCTTGATCAAGTTCCTGGTCATCTAGTCCTCGAACAGCCTGAAGAAGCAGCCCCAAAAACACAGTCAAACAGCTGGTGACTGAAGCCAACCTGCTGCCCCAAACTAGGGCAGTCAACATTGGTCAAACCAGGGCTCAGATTGCCTAAGTTTGCGTGCCAAAGTCTGCAGCCTGCCTAGGAGAGGTAGCCACACCAAAACCGCACTCTTGAACAGTCAACGCTTGGTCAACGTTGGTCAAAGAGATGACCTGCAGCTTTTGCGTCTTCCTTGCCCTACTGCGTCCTCCTCCTTCCCACGTGTGAGCTGCTCTTTGTGTAACCCAAAGCTAAGGAGAGAGAGAGAGAAGAATGAGTGAGATGAGATGAGTTGATAATGAATCAACCTCACCTGTACTTATATGATTTGCTGGGCATGAGTGCCACACATTTAGCTGTTGGCCGACCTTGACAATTTGTCATGTAAATACAAATGAATTCATATCTCCATAAATACTTGTCGGAATCGGATGATCTTTAGATCAATCCTACGCCTCTCGACAAGAGGAATCTAGGAAAAATATCCGCTGCCATAAATAAGATGACACACATGGAGTTTGACCCTAGTTGCCAATTTTAACATCCAGCCTATGATCCTATCAAAACTTTAACCACATATCATAAACCCAAATTCTTTTATGACTGTAACTTCACCGAAAATTTATGAACCCAATCTCTAAAGTGATCGAGATGTTTCACTATAGCGTACATCATACTTATACCTATGATACTAGATGTCTTGAGTTCATTACTATCCTGTGGAGTGAAGTTATATTTTTCTTATAGACTGTGAGATCATCGACCCTTACTTTCTGAGATGATTTGACTGTGACTGAGATTAATACCTAAACTTTTCATTTTTTGACTTGTCACCTTGAGGTATACCTAAGTTCTCTTTCTTCAAGGTGTCTTAGCCCATTGTAGTCTTAGCTCCATTAGCCCAGAACTACCCTTCTTCAAATTGCCTTTTGACTTTTGACCATAGCTCTGATACCATGTTGGAAAATCAATAGAGGTGGCAGTTAAAACGATTTTCCCTTATTATGACATTAACTTGTGATGTTTTCATTATTAGTGTTAGATTTCTTAATTATCCTTTCTTATCATCAAGATTAATGCCAAACAACAAAAGAAGAGAACACAAGATATAGGCACACTGCCAGGGCAAAACCCCCCTCGAGGGGAAAACCCAGTCACAAGTTCTTCCTTCAGTAGATTCAAAGATGAGATGACCAAGACCCTTACATTCGAGACTACCTCCATCAAGTCACCCTTCTTCCTTTCACTGTGTTACCATCGAATACATCATCACTGCAATATCTCTGAGGTCATAGCAACGATAGACTTTAATTTTGTGGTGGCATTGAGCCCACCATGCTGTAGTTACACCAAGGCACCGAACTGTGGTAGATTGAACAATCTGCATCCCTAAAATGTGACAGCAATGAAGATATGTCTCCATGAGACCCGATCTCCTCACTGTAATCAGCACCAAAACTCCCTATGAGATAGCATCGAAACTCCCTTTGAGATAGCACCGAAACTCCAACAATCTACATCTCTTAACTATGACAACAACGAGGATATGTCTCACTGAGACTTGAACTCCTCACTGTAATCAGTATCGAAACTATCTTTGAGATTTCACCGAAACTCCCTCTCAAATATACCAAAAACCCTCTCTGTGATCACCAAAATTTCTTTGTGATTGCGAGCTCTAAATTTTTGTTGTGAAATGTGAAGGTCCTAGGTGTGTATATATAGTGGTTTGTTCGTCCTAAAATGAACCGACATGTATTATGAAGAGATGTGTCCTTTAATTGAATCGACATGAGTTCTTTTGATTATAATTCTCTTAAGGCCGACTTGAAGACTTTCTTGAGGATGTTGAAGAGGTCGAGAAGAATACTATGCTGAAGGGGATGACTTGATGGATGAGTCAAACAATAAATGACTTTGACAAATAACCTAAAGCCTACAATGGAGGCTTGAACTAATACAAATGACCCAAGCATGAAACCCATGCTTTAATAAGTCAATTTCAATAATAATAAAATTCATTTTGACAAATATAATACATTTAGACTTCAAGTACAATTATGAAGACCGAACCTAGTTACATTTTCCAACAAGAGAGAGGGTACTTCGTTGGGTACAACGAGACCTCAATGGCATACTGGATTTGAATTCCAAGGGTCAGGAGAATTATTGTTAGGAGAGATGTCTGATTCATGGAGGACAAGGCATATAGGATGTCCAAAGATTCGCCAACAGCATCAGAGTGAGCAGCCAGCAGAAGCTCCGAGAGTTGAGCAGTTGGATCAGGGGCAGCAATGCACGAGTACAGTGACTAGTATGAGCACTAGCTCAAGTGTACGTGTTCCTGAGACTTCACAGAGTATGGAGCAACAGATGCAGCATATCCCTTGTTAAGAGGGAGCTTGGGTATATACCTTTTATAGGAATGAGTAGATCCTCCCTAGTTGAGAGGGAGAGATAGACACATCATTCTTGTCTTCATGTTATGAAAAAAGATTGGAGGATTGGGTAAAGCATTTGAGATTGATTCAGATAATATTTGAGGATGAGGTAGGGCATCCAATAGGCAAGACTAGTCAAAGAGGAAATTCCATGAGGATGTGTTAATCCAAGATGGGAATGGGCCTAGAAGGACATACTTTGTGAACATCCAGATGGGGTATGTGCCTTGAGCGACAATGATGAAGGTGTCTATAAATCATTTGTCTCCCCAACATTGTGCTCTATTCTTGTGGAGAGACAAAGTTGTGAGTCAAGGCCTTGCTATGTGACAACATTGGTTGATACGATGAGATGCACTAATATAAGCTGAATAAATAGCTTATGAGATGGCTTACCAATCCGACTCTTCTTGTGAGAATTCTTCAATATGAGAATGTCCAAGTAACTTGTATGGATTATGAATACCTCCCTAGTTAAGAAAGAGCGTTGAAATGTGTAACTAGGTTCAATCTTCATAATGTCTAATGTAATCATGATTTTATTTATTTGGTGTAAAGAAAGAAAGAAAATTATTATTAATATTTTGAGGCATGGGTTTCATGCTCAAGATTATTTTATTTGTAGGTCAAGCACCCATTGAGTACTTCTAGGTTTTGTCATTGAGTCAAGAAATCAAAAGCGTCACCCTTTTGGACATATTGTATCTAGTCAAGAGAATTTATGTCAGACAAAGTCACCCTCCAAGACAATTCGGCCTGTAGTTAAACAAGTCGGCCTACAAAGTGACAAGTCAGCCTATTAGGGCTCTCAAAGAAGCCTATAATAGGAGGCACTCGGCCTCATTTGAAACACATCCAAGAAACTCATAAAAGATAAGAAAAAGACCTAGAAGGTGAGCGAAGTAGAGGGCAAAAAGAAGAGAAAGAAACAGAAATTTTAAGGATTGTTTTTGGGTTATATCTTCCCACGCGTGCGAGATCTAGGGCATCATCATTGTTGCAGCAAGACCATATTTCTTACTTGCCTAAGTGAAACCGAAGTTTGAAGCCAAGGAATTAAGGAAAGAAGTTGAGTTGCTAAGGAAATGGAAACACCCCAAGCGAAGTAGAAAAAGTTACAAATTTTGCCCTAAAATAGTCACACGTGTGAAATTACAATGAGTGCAGAAGGGCCGAAAATTGCAGACTTATTGTAGTCGTCGAAATCCTGAAGTGAGGCCAAAATCAGAAGGATTAAAACAGCATTCAATTGGGTTGACTTTGTGAAGATCAAGCTCATCAAAAGGAGAAGTTGACTTGGTCTTGGAGGGGTCTTTGCCAAGGGTCATAGGTCTTGGAATTCATCATTTGAAGATTCTATAAGAAGAGAAAATTTCTTGTGGGCTTTCCTCTCAAGAGGAGAGGTTTTGGCCCTTGATAGCAGTCTAAATTTCATGTCCTCCTGTCTCTTTGACCTTCATAGTTTGGTCACTGATTGAAGATAAGAACATAATAATAATCAAGTGAACGAAGAAGCTAATAACAAGTACATCAAGTTAAGAAAAGAAAAACATCACAACTAGTTATCAAAGTAAGAGAAATCCACTTAATCTAGTTGCCCCTTGATTTCTCAATAGGTCAATCACCCATTGAGTGCTTCTAGGGTTTGTCATGGAGTCAAGAAGTCAATTGACTCATTGTCATATATGAAAGGCCCCATTGGGCATCTTGTATTATGTCAAGAGAATTTATTTACGTCATAAAATGTGTCAAAGTCCCTCCAAGACAAGTTGGCTTACCAGAAGGGTTATTCTACCTCCATAAGAATCCTATGTTGGAATTTCTAAGTTTAACCTGTTAGAAATTCTTCCTATAATATCTAATTTATTTCTTCCTACTTGTTCAATTACTTAACAAGTTATTTGCCATGTAAATACTAAAAATAAATACAAGTACAGTATCAACACATACAGATCATCAACTGAAAGTAAACAAGCACACAAGTGACACCGTTGTTTTTGGACTAATGTCCCCGGAAAAACCCAATGCGAGAAAACTAGTGCAGCTATTCAGAGGGTTTTATTATTATGCAGTTTCAGAATACAACGTGAGTGCTAAAAATGGTTCACCCAACAAAGAATGCCCTCGGCAGTAGTACCTCTCAGTCGAAGATAGATGTTCCGGCTAAATCACCGGATGAACGATCCCACAGTAACAATGCAGCTTCTGCTACTCTGCGTCACTCTGATAGGGACTGCGTCACCCTATCCAGCTCTCCAACTCTCAGTCTGTCCCACAAAATTCTCCCAGCGCTGCCTCTAGGCCCTGCGTTAGCCTCTTTGGCCCTGCGTCAGCCTCTCTGGGCTTTGCGTCAACTTCTGGAGCCTCTGTGTCAGCCCCTACACCCTCTACATCTCACACATTGGCCCTCTCTGGCTCTGCATAGCTCCTGGTTGCCTTTGCGTGGCCACTGGCTGCCTCTGCGTAGCCTCTAGCTAGCTTTGCGTCAACCTCTCCCGGCTCTGCGTTGATCCTCCTTGTACTAACTCTACCTCTCTACTATGTATTCATTGCCCCTCAGCTGCAACTCAGATCACTCACTCAATTTCCTTAGCAAACCCTACCCCAAAAAATCGAATTCTTGATCTCTCTTGGTGTATTCTCCAACTGACCCTCAAGCCTCCTCTTATACTTTTCTCGTTGGTCCATCAACGGCCGAGATTAAATCTCTAATCAACGGCTAAGATTAGATTTGGCTTGATCCATGACTTTTGGACCATTCTAACCCAGTTTTATCTTAGGTGATCCGATTCGCCATATGTCTAACAAACTTGCTTGAGAAAATATATAGTGTTTACAAGTTTCCTAGTCCTTGGGATCTAAGTTCACAAACTGTGGCCATGAACCGACCTTGTTTGGACTTCAGATATTTGTTGTGGTTTATCTGTGTTTGCTAAGGTTGTAGCTTGCATCTAATTTTGTTAATTTTAGGCAAAATGGTATGTTCTATGCTTTAGAGCAATTTTACTTCAATTTCTTTAATAGCCCGGTATCAATATTCAGATTAGTAATCACATCAACATGATAGTAAAATGCAGATAGAACATAAATATAAAGAGTAGAAGACAAGCCAAGACAAGAGAACACAAGATGTGGCCCCAGCCAGGGACAAACCCCAATGTGGGGAAACCCTTGATCAAATCTTCTTATAGTCTTCAATAGTTCAGCAGAGAGAGATAGTACAATTTACAAATCTGATATTTTATAACAGTGATAAAAGAGCCCTAACCAAAAAAGTCAACGTTGGTCAACAAGGCAAATTTGACCCTCAACAATTTGGTCAACTTCGGCCTTCAAACAGCAAGATGAATCAGCCCAAAATAGTCCTATCAAACCTAGTCTAACAGCCAACCCTGCAATCAGCCCTAGCTGCAATCAACGCTGGTCAAAGTCAACATTTGACCTCAATTTATGTGCCCAGAAATGCGGCCTGTCCAAACAGAAATATCTCACCCAAAAACGCAATCAAACCTGTCAATGTTGTTGGTCAATGCATGGTCAAACTGTCCAAAAATTCGATCTCCTGAAATTTCGGCCTCTTGAAATTTCGCTCTTGAAATTTCGGACGTGTGGAGAGAGAGGCTCAGAAATCCGCACCCAATTAATGAGGAGAGAGAGAGAAGTGTGAAGATGAGTGTGTCCAAATGAGGCTAAGGCATTATGTATTTATAGCAAACGTTAAGGATGAATAGACGTGATTGTTGGGCTTCTGAGCCTACATAAGTTTGTTGGCCGACCTTGACAATTTGTCCATAATCAAAATAAATTCATAACTTCATTTGTACATGTCAGAATCAGATGATCTCTAGATCAATCCTACACCTCTCGAAGAGAGGAATCCAAGAAAAATATCAGTTGTCATAAATAAGATGACCCATGTGGATTTTGGCCCTAGTTGCCAATTTTAACACTCCCTCTCAACTAGGGAGAACTCCATATACTAATCCATCTGCCAATTTGTACTATCTCTACCATCAATGCACTGCACTACTCTGTTGAACTATGAAGAAGAAGAAGTGATCGAGAATGTATCATATCATTCTCTACTGACCCGAAGTCAGTCCCAAATAAAAGAGAGTGTCTCATACCACTCTTACTGACCCGAAGTCAGTTCCAATCAAAAGAGAGTGTCTCATATCACTCTTACTGACTCAAAGTCGGTTCCATTGATCCTAGATCAATATCGGTCATCCTAGCATAGGAAGTATGGTAGTACTATGGTCCCTATCCTCATTTCCCTACTCATTGGCCAGATGAGAGGTACTTCCCATGAGTCCGAGACTGTATGGATAGGATGTGTCAACAGGAGAAGGATGAACCACTCATCCTGCCTACATGTCGCCAAGGGGTATCACAGAAGAAGGCTAAACCACTCACCCTGTACACATTAAACCACTAGGGGGACGCTGAACCACTCACCCTATGGTTGCTCATCGCTCCAAGAAGTACCTCAAGCCCCCTGGAGCTCCCAGAGCTCAATGTCCATATCATACAGGACCCTCATAAGAGGGTATCTCCACGACTCCAAGTCGTTCTCGGAAGGCCAAGAACTTGACCTTCCCCAGGGGCTTTGTCAAAATATCGGCGACCTGCTCATCAGTCCCAATCTAATGGAGCCTTATTGCTCCTCGTTGTGCCATATCTCGATCCCGGATAAAGTGGTACCTGATATCTATATGCTTGGAGCAATCATGAAACACGGGATTCTCTGATAATCAGATCCCACTTTGGTTGTCACAGAGGATCACGGTGGTATCCATCATATGTCCAAACAACTCATTGAAGAGCTTCGTCAACCAGATAGCTTCACAGGAGGCCATACTAGCAGCTATGTATTCGGCCTCAACGGTGCTCAAGGAAACTGATTTCTGCTTCCTACTCATCCAGGATATCGACGAAGAACCCAAAGAAAAACAGCGTCGAGAAGTGCTCTTGCGATCCACCACACTGCCAGCCCAATCAGCATCAGAAGAACCATGCAGCGTCACATCTCCAGCAATCTATCTCAGTCCTTGAGAGATTGTGCCCTGAAGATATCTCAGAAGATTCTTGGCATCAATCCAATGTATATGATGAGGCTCAACCATGTATTGGCTCAATGTGTTAACTGCAAAACATATGCCCGGACGGGAGCTCACAAAGAACATCAATGTGTATTCTTTTGGTTTCTCTCTCCTACTTGTTAATTACAAGCAAGTTATTTAAACATATAAACATCGAAATAAACACAATACAGTCTCAACCATCTACAGATCAACAGCTAAAAGAAATAGCAAACGCACAAGTGACACCATTATTTTTGGACAACTCGTCCCCGAAAAAACCCAATGCGGGAAAATTGGTGCAGCAATTCTGAGGGTTTATTTTATTATGCAATCTATCCTTGAGTACAACTGAGTGCCAAACTGGCTCACCCGACAAAGAAAAATAACCGGCAGTAATACCTCTCTATTCGGAAGCAAATATTCAGAAAATCTGCCCCACGAAACCCTCTCCAACACAACTACAGCACTGCGTCAGCCCTCCTTGCCTCTACGTCAACCTCAGCACCCTCTGTGTCAGCCCTCTAAGGCACTGCGCAGCCTCTACGGCCCTCTACGTCACTCCTGATGCCCTCTGCGTGGATGACGCGGGCCCTTTTGGCTATGCGCTCTCTCTATTCGGCTCTACATGGCTTGCTCTGGCTTTTGCGTTTGCCTTTCTACCTCTGTGCTGGTCTCTCAACACTATCTCTACCTCTTTGTCCAATACTCACTGCCCCTTGCTGCAAAATAATCCTTGATTCGACTTTACTTAGCAAACCTCGCTCTAGCAAATCGAATGACTGATCACTCTAGTGTATTTTCCAACTGACCCTCAAGCATCCTCTTATACTTTTCATGTTGGTCCTTCAACGGCCGAGATTACATCTCTAATCAATGGCTAAGATTAGATTTGGCTTGATCCCAAACCAATTCTGGGTTTCTGGGTCTTGGAGATCTCATGTGCTTTAGCCTCTCCACCAATTTTCATGGCTAGAGCACATCTGATGCTACTCCAAATCAACACTCCCTATTAGCGAGGACTATGCTCTAGTAATACTCCACACTGAGTATCACCCTGATTGTACGGCACCGGTACCTGTGTTGATGCTAGGCCTTCCCGCCCAACATCCTTTGCACTGCTGCATCCTGTACTGTTGCCCATGGCTCTGCCACTACCACTGCTACATTTGTATAGCAGCTCCTCTGCATCCGCACTGCTGCTGGTCCTTTCTTCCAACACTTCCTCTGCACTACAAACCCCTCTCATCATGCTGCATCGTGCTACTACTAACTGCTACTGTACTGCAACTCAGTTACTGAGAAGTAAGTAACTGATCCACCCAACTACTGACATCCCTGTCAGGCTAGAAACACTCCCGATGTTGAAGCTCTCTCTGTCGCTATCTCGTGCTTCCATTATTTCCTTTGTGTTGCTTCAACAACTCCCTGCCTCTCGCACCGCTAAAAACCTCTTTGTGCCATCCTGCACTGTTGCAACCTCCTTTATGCCTCTCACACTGTTGCAGCCTGCTAGCTCCACGCTGCCTGGGACTACTGCACTGTAGCACTCTTTGTCACTTCATCCACATCTGTTTCTACCGACATTCGCCAGTCCTGCTACTCTCACTTCGAGGCTCCCGTAGCAAGGTATGATCCAAGAGTTTGGGTACCTTAAGGATCCAGCCCCTCATCGCCTATAGTCTTCCTGACTACAACTCGATGTCTCCCCACCTCTTCTCTAGAGCTACATGAGCACTCATGGCACAATTGTCATCCTCCTCTACCTCCTTCTCCTCCTTCGCTGGTGCTGCCTTCGTGTCAGACGCTTCTCCCTTGTTCTTCTTCCTCGAACACTGGTTCACATAATGACCCATTTCCCCGTAGTTGAAGCACTTGACCTTGGAGAGGTCCTTTTTCTTCCTCTTCTCCTGCATCCCTGCAGATGCCAGAGTTGCATCCTCTTCTTCTTCCTTCTTGATCTGGACTCCTTTGCTGCTACTTCCCATCTTGCTCAGCCATGTGATCTCTTCTTGGCGAAGAGCTTCCCACAATTCTTACCAATCTGGAAGAGTCGCCTTGCCCAGAATACTCTAGACAAATGTCTCCCACTCCTCGGAGACTGCGTTTAGGGCAGTCCTCACCATCAGCTCCTGATCCGGTGTGGCCCCTATGGAAGTTAGTTGGTCCCGAATCTCCTTCAATCTACCTAGGAAGTGATCTATCTACTCCCCCTTCTGCATATGGTATGACCGCAGTTGATTCTCAAGTAACATCTTCCTCTACACGAAAGTGTGCTCATACAACTTTTTCAAGGCGTCACTCATTTCCTTTGCCGTTTCCTTCTCGACAATATGCTGGACGGCATGATCCTTGACCCCATCAAGGATCATGCGTTTCGCCTTGGCCATTGCTTCCTCGTACTTTTCATTCTCAGCTGGGTCAACTAGGATAGCGACTGTTCTCAAGGCGAAGACCTTGATGCGATGTCTATCTAGAATGGACAGGATCTTGGCCTTCCAGACCACAAAGTTGGACGCTCTGTCCAGCCTGTCCTAATCCCTCCGCCCATTCATGGCCATCTCTCTGCTCTTCCTTTCGACTCCTCCGAGTCTCTCTACTTCCCTCTGGAAGTTCTCTCCTAGACTCCCTTCGAGTCTCAATTTCCCTTCTGGAAATCCTCCTGCCAATCGTCAAGTCACACCTCTTCAATCTTGTGTGCACGTAACACTGATCCAAATTCCTTGGCTAGAAATTCGCCTCGGTAGTGACTCCCTCTAACTTGGTTTTGCCATGTTAGGTATTGTTCTGCCCATAGTACCCCACCAACTTCACTCCTCGCAAACTGCCCACAGCTTCCTAAACCCCAACGACCGAAGGACTAAGCCTCTAGGCTCTGCACAATCCCGGCACTGGCTGAAATTCTCCCCCCGCGAACTGCGTCAACCCTCCTGGTCTCTTCGTGAGCCTTTTCTGCCCTCCTCATCCTTTGCGCTAGCCTCTCTCTGGCCCGTTCTCTACTGCTTTTTGCTAGGAACAACTTCTATCACTCGGGACAGCTGTTGTAGCTGCAAATACTCTGCTTCAGTCGGTGCCTTCTGCTCTCCTGTGATCTGCAACCATGCTCTGATACCATGTTGAAATTTCTAGGTCTCTCCGTTAGAAATTTTATATGTATTCTTCTGGTTTATCTCTCCTACTCGTTAATTACAAACAAGTTATTTAAAAATATAAACATCGATACAAACACAATACAATCTCAACCATCTACAGATCAACAGCTCAAAGAAATAGCAAACACACAAGTGACACCATTATTTTTGTACAACTCATCCTTGGAAAAACCCAATGCAGGAAAACCGGTGCAACAATTCTGAGGGTTTATTTTATTATGCAGTCTATCCTTGAGTACAACTGAGTACCAAACTGGCTCACCCAACCGAGAAAAATAACCAGCAGTAATACTTCTCTATTCGGAAGCGGATATTCAGAAAATTTGCCCCACGAAACCCTCTCCAGAACAACTGAAGCACTGCATCAGCCCTCCTGGCCTCTGCATCAGCCCTCCTGGCCTCTACGTCAGCCTCAGAACCCTCTATGTCAACCCTCTAAGGCACTACGCAGCCTTTACGGCCCTTTGCGTCACTCCTGCTGCCCTCTACGTGGATGAGACAGGCCCTTCTGGCTCTACGTTGTCTCTGCGGGGCTCTGCATGGCCTGCGCTAGCTTCTGCATCTACCTCTCTGCCTCTGCATTGGTCTCTCAGCAGTATCTTTGCCTCTCTATCCAGTACTCACTGCCCCTCGCTGCAAACTGATCATTGATTCAACTTTATTTAGCAAACCCTGCTCTAGTAAATTGAATTACTGATCACTCTAGTGTATTTTCCAACTGACCCTCAAGCCTCCTTTTATACTTTTCATGTTGGTTCTTCAACGACTGAGATTACATCTCTAATCAACGACTACGATTAGAATTGGCTTGATCCATGTCCTTTAGAACCATCTAACCCAGTTTTATATTAATACCCATTAATATTTTATTTTTCCTAAGTTTAGACTTAGGAACTCCATTAAAAATATTAATTATTTTGATATCTCATAAATCGGGTAGAATTTTCCCAAACCATTTCTGAGACTTGGAGATCTCATGTGCTTTAGACTCTCCACCAATTTTCATGGCTAGCGCACATCTGATGCTACCCCAAATCAACACAATGCTCCTATGAGTTGACGATACTTAGAAGCATTTCCCAATTCAGGTCCGGCAGCACTACTACATAACTTCTTAAAGTTAAGTTCCATCGGGGTAGTCACAGGCTTGCAGTCCACCATCCTAAATCTTTCCAATATCTTCACAACATATTTTCCTTGAAATAGTAAAATTTCACCAAGATTTTGCCAGACCTCCAACCCTAGGAAGTAGTGCATCGGTCCTAGGTCCTTCATCTCAAATTCAGAAGCCAACTCCCGCTTACATTTGTGAATGAGAGGGTCTGCACCTGTCAGAAAGAGGTTGTCCACATAAAGTACCAAAATGAGAGGTTTATCATTTTCAACCTTAAAGTAAAGATTCGGATCAGCTTCACTTCTAGTGAATCTCAGCTTCATCAGATAGCTATCGATCCTTTCATACCAAGCCAGGGGTGCTTGCTTCAATCCATAGAGAGCTTTCTTCAACCTGCATACATGATATTCTCGGTCATGAACTTCAAACCCCTTGGGTTGTTCCACAGACTTCCTCTTTGATCGAACCATTCAAGAAAGTGGTCTTGACATCTCATTGTAATCTACACCTTCCTTTTGAGAGAAGCCTTGAGCAAGAAAGCGAGCCTTGAACTTTTCTGCACTTCCATCAGCTCCATGCTTGATTTTGTAGAGCCACTTAGAGGTGACAACCGATTTGTCATGGGGTCTAGGGACCAAATCCCAGACATCATTCTTCATAATTGACTCGTATTCTTCATTCATAGCATCCTTCCATACTTGTTTCTTTACAACTTCTTCAAATGATGAAGGCTCATTCCGAATGATAATGCTCATGACAGTCAAGTATCCTTGATACATGTTCGGCTTCTTGCTTTCACGGAAGGTCCCCCTTGGTGCAATATGTCTCTCGGCATCTTCGAGAGTCTCCCTAAGCCATGAGGGTCTCCTCTTGGAGGAGGAGGGCTCTTGAGGAGGAGGATCAATAGGATCCATAGGTTCATCAACATCTAGCATTGTTTCATCTTCTTTTGCACCTTGTTTTCCGGTGTCAACTTCTTTGTCCTTCCTTGGGATAGGAAGGTTGTTGATCTTCCTGAGGGCCATATCTTCATCGAAGATGACATCATGACTTATCTCAACTTCCCTTTGACTAGCCACATAAATTGTATATCCCTTAGAATTTTCACTATAGCCCACAAAGATTCCTTTCTTCCCAAATGCACTCAATTTGCTTCTTTTCTCTTTCGATGCATGAAAATATACGGGGCTTCCAAAAATTCTAAAATGAGAGACATCGGGTTTCTTACTAGTGAACATTTCTTCGGGAGTCTTGGAGTCCAATGCTTGATGAGGGCATCGGTTTTGAACATACATAATGGTATTTGCAGCTTCAGCCCATAGGAACTTCGGAAGCCCTTGATCATGAAGCATGGCATGAACAGCATCTACAATAGTGCGATTCTTCCTTTCAGTCACACCATTCTGCTTGGGAGTGTATGGTGTTGTAGTCTGCCTCTTAATGCCAGCTTCTCTGCAATAATCTTGGAATTCATTGGATTCGTACTTAGCCCCATTATCAGTCCTCAATATCTTGATTTTCTTCTCGGATTGGTTTTCGATAAAGGCTTTGAGGTGTCAGAACTAGGTGAACACTTCATCCTTCTTCTTCAAGAAGTAGATCCAGGTTTTGCGAGAATAATCATCCGTAAAGGTGAGATAATATAAATATCCTCCCAAAGAGTTTACGAGCATCATACTAGATATGTCAGAGTGGATCAATTGCAATATGTCTGTGGTCTTGCTATTACTTTAGGGGAATGGTCCCCTTGTAAGTTTTTCTTCGGCACATCCTGGACATACACCTTCATGCTCTATTTTGAATTCGGGCATACCTGACACCATCTATCTCACATCGGGTAGGACCTTATAATGAAGATGGGCAAAACTCTGGTGCCATAGTTCAGATTTTAGAGATGTGTCGCAAAAAATGGCTCCCAATGGACTTCCTCCAACTTGATACAAAGTGTAAACCCTAAACCCAAGAGTAAAAGCATCTTTAAAATTTCTTTTCCAAACACATACCTTTCCATCGATAAAAGCCACCTTGAATCCTTTATCTTCCATTGCCGAAATGGACACCAGGTTCTTCTTGAGATCGGGTACATATAGTACTTCTTGCAAATGAATAGTGTTACCTTGATTCAATTGAAGGGTAACATTCCCTACTCCCTTCACAGGATAGGTGGCATCGTCTCCAAGGATGATCTCCAAGTTTGTCTCCTTTTCTATCAGATTAGAAAGGGCTTCCTTGTATCCAGTGAAGTTGAGGCACCACTATCAATCAGCAAATTTCCCAAAGTGCCCGGAGGAGAGGCAGTGGAGAGGGCCGATATAAGATAGTACTCTTTTTGCTTATTGTTAACAACATTGGATTCTTCATACCTGGAGTTCCTTGATCTCTTGGAGGGTCGACCATTTCCTTGATGTCCCACATTCCTTTTTCCCTTTTCAAGGGACCTGCCATTCCATTGATCGTTGTAGTTGAAGTTGCCCCTAGAATGATTGTGATCATCATCATGTGATGTGTCCCTTCTATTTGGACACTCCCTTGCATAGTGGCCAGACTTATTGCAAACAAAGCCCCTGCCCTTCCTTCCTCCCTTAGATCCAGGCTTTCCATGGAAATGACCTTTAGACCCTGCATTATTTCTCCTTTTGGCATGAGCGGAGAATGCAGTGGAGTTGCTTCTAATAGAAGGCATTTCTTGCTCCACCATTCTTATTCTTGAGAAATAGAATTTGATTAGCATTACTAACCTTGAACACGTTGATCAACTTGTCGTAGATCTCCTTGGAGGTCTTGAATTCGGAGATGTAAGCCATCAGATCCTTGTCAATGGAATCCCTGATAATCTTCTTTGACTTCAGCCCTATTGTACTTGGTCTTCACAGTAGTCGGTGCATTTGAAAGGGACTCAAGGATTATACCTTGCATATAATCCATCACTTCTTGTTCTTCCAAGGTCAAATCAAGGGACATCTTCCTTACATGATAGTCAGATTTATCATGGAGCTTGTCTTCAGCCAGGAAGTGGGATGAGGAACCCATTGAGCCTTTTGTCCTTGTCCAACTGTCTTTGGTGATTGCTCTTTCACTCTTGCTTGGGCTTTGTCTTCACCTCAGCTCTGATACCATGTTAATTTTAGGCAAAATGGTATGTTCTATGCTTTAGAGCAATTTTAATTCAATTTCTTTAATAGCCCAGTATCAATATTCAGATTAGCAATCACATCAACATGATAGTAAAATGCAGATAGAACATAAATATAAACAGTAGAAGACAAGCCAAGACAAGAGGACACAAGATGTGGCACCAGCCAAGGACAAACCCCAATGTGGGGAAACCCTTGATCAAATCTTCTTATAGTCTTCAATAGTTCAGCAGAGAGAGATAGTACAATTTACAAATCTGATATTTTGTAACAGCAGTAAAAGAGCCCTAACCAGAAAAGTCAACGCTAGTCAACAGGGTAGATTTGACCCTCAACAATTTGGTCAACTTCAGTCAACTTCGGCCTCCAAACAGCAAGATGAATCAACCCTCAAAACAGCCCAAAACAGTCCAGTCAAACTGGTCAAATAGCGAACCCTGCGGTCAACCCTAACTGCAGTCAATGCTGGTCAAAGTCAACGTTTGACCTCAATTTCTGTGCCCAGAAATGCGCCTTGCCCAAACAGAAATATCTCACCCAAAAACGTAGTCAAACATGTCAATGTTGCTAGTCAACGCATGGTCAAACTATCCAAAAATTCGGTCTCCTGAAATTTCGGCCTCATGGAATTTCGATCTCCTGAAATTTCGGGCGTGTGGAGAGAGAGGCCCAGAAATCCGCACCCAATCAATGAGGAGAGAGAGAGAAGTGTGAAGATGAGTGTGTCCAAATGAGGCTAAGGCATCATGTATTTATAGCAAACGTTGAGGATGAATAGATGTGACTGTTGGGATTCTAAGCCTACATAAGTTTGCTGGCCGACCTTGACAATTTGTCCATAATCAAAATAAATTCATAACTTCATTTGTACATGTCAGAATCAGATGATCTCTAGATCAATCCTACACCTCTAAGAGAGAGGAATCCAAAAAAAATACCAACTGTCACAAATAAGATGACCCATGTGGAGTTTGGCCCTAGTTGCCAATTTTAACAAATTTCAAAAGATTTTATTAGCCATTTATCATAGAAATTTTATAAAAAATTAGTTCTCCAAATTTATTTCAAAACCCTTGTATATTTGTAAATTTCGTAAATAGATTTGTATGATAAATTTGTAAATTATTTTTTTCATAATTGGGGTTTTGGGGTTTTAAGATTTTTGTATATCAAGGTTTTGGGTATTTGTGAATTTGTTTTTGCAGGTGAGATCCATTGGAAAAAGTTGGAATAGAGATAGCTCTAGGCCCTTGAGGGTAAGATCTACTCTCCAAATTTTTTGCAAGGCCAGCGATTGAAGGATTTGGAGTAAATTTCAAATCCGAAGCAAATTAAAAAGATTTGCAGCTGGGATTTCGAGTTTAAACCCTCCCAGGCCCGAATCTAGCCTCTCTAAGGTCCTACGTTAGTCATTTAGCCTCCTACGTCACATTTTTAGGCCCTTTTAGGGCAGGTCGTAAGCCCTAGAGGTCTCGGCCTCTCATCCTTGCACCAGTGTAAATGGTTTTAGGCCTTTTTAAACCTAGTCGTGGGCCTAGGAGGTCTCGGCCCCCTTCTTTACCCTAGAGAGCTTTGTCATCGTAGCCCTTCTAGGGCTTTTTCCTACATTTTCTCCTCTCCTCTTCCTTTCGACCTCCCTTTTGAACCCTCTTCTCCTGTCTTCAACCCCAGCGTTGACCTCTTTGGCCTCTTTTCCCTAGCCGTTGAATTTTTGAGCTCTTTTCTCTTGCCCTTAACCCTCTTCTAGCCCTAATTTGACCTCTGTCCATTTCTGATTTTTTTAGGGACCGAATACTTGATGGGTTTTGCAAAAATTTGACTCAAACGCTTGTGTCTTTAGGTAGCAATTTCATTGCAAAATTTTGGCAAAATTGGGCAAGTGATCTACAAGATCTTGGGCCTAGGGATTGCTCTTTAAACACTCATCTTATCTTTGTTTTGTTACAGCGTAATAACATCTTCATAACAATGAATTAAAAGCCCTAAAAACACATCAAATTGGTCAAAATACTTAAAACTTTGCTTAAGATAATTTTCCTAAATTTTTGGCCACATGGGCATTGCATATCTAGTCTAGTTCTACTTGTTAGCCTGTTGGAATATCTCTGCATAACTAAATGATCAGATCTGATATTTTCTGAATATTGCATCTTAAAGGGCTTAAAAATATAATTTTTCAGTTTGGCAAGCTTACTCTAAGTTTTGGGCATATTTTGGCACTTGTTAAAGCACTAATAACTCATTGTTTACACATTTACTTACTATTGTAATAAGTGTTTAAGATTCGTATAACAATTAGTATCTGATCCAATGTTACTTGGGAGCGGGAGCGAGAGCGAAAACGGGAGCAGGAGCGACCATTTTCAGAAGCTCACGGTTTGGGAGCGAATCCAAGAGCGATTTTAAAAAATATATATATATATATATATTTATATTTATATTTTTTAATTTTTGATACATATATGTCAACAAAAACATGTAGAATGATGAATTAGATATAAAAAACATAGAGTGATCATTGAACCATATCACATCAATCATCTAGAAATTATAATCTTCATCAACCATGTCCACAAGTTAGTAAAATACATATTACAACTGCAACATATTGAGTCTCGTGAATCATGATTCATCAAATTCAATCTTAAAGTTTCAACTTCAAGCTTTCAAAATTGAAAATTCAATATATAACATTTATCATCATTGATCACCAAAGTTGTACTTGTAAGCTAAGTTTAACCATTACAAGAAGTAATATCTTAGATATTTCTAAGTCCTAACTTCTAACTGTTAACATGAAATGAAATGTTATAAAATGAAATGAAACAACTTTAGTCTTTCACGAAGCATCATATTCATAATTCACAATCATTACCAATGAGTTATAATTGCCAACTTCAAACTTCAAATTTTCATTGTCACAGTGATATATTGGTTTACAGAAAATATCATTATGATATGAAAGAGTCAAGAGTCAAGAGTCAAGGACTCAAGACTCAACAGTTATGAAAACTAATAGAAACTAGAAAAGACAAGTAAACTGTAAATCTACACGTGGCCCTTGCCACGAGAGTCTCCAGGAGTATAAGCAGGTCGTGGTGGTCTTCTAGGAGTCTCCCGCACAGACCGACGACCAGAACTAGAAGGCACATGCCCTCCACGTGAGGGTGTAGCTCCACGTGAGGGTGTAGATGGTGGTGGTGACAGCAAAGGAACAAGACTCAGACCTCGAGCACTGCTACTGGATGGTGGAGGTGGAGGTGGCATGGCTGCTACAGCTGCAGCTACTTCATCTTCATCCCTTATAAGTTCCTCTTCCAGTTCTTCAAGATGCACTATACCATCCTCCAAATTGTCATCCTCTGGGTGCTTGTCCCATATTTCATATGTGGGATCCTCATAAGCCCGATCACAGTAATGACTCAACAACCTCAAGTTGTAGTGCACATAAACCAAGCTTTCTGCTCGGTTTTCATTGAGTCTATTTCTTTTCACATTGTGTATGAAGCTATAGGTGCTCCAACACCTCTCTGCAGAAGAAGTATTCACAACCTGTGATAGAACTTTTTTTGCCAATTTTGGCAAAAGTCCATGGCCGCCATATGTTTCCCACCATGTGAGAGAATCAAATCTGTCTCTGTCTTCCATTGCATGGAAAGTACCAAACAAACCAGTGCCACTAAAGTATTTGCCTATTTCAAGGTGCACAGCTGCACATTCCTCCCTGTCAGGTATCAACTTTTCTAATGCTTGCAAATATCCACTAGTTACCTCTGCATCTAAATGGGGTTTGGTCCTAATCCCACCCCCTGGTGCAGGTTGGCCCAACCAAGATGTAGAGTAGTATTTTGGCGTAAGGATATATGCCAAGCAATGTAGTGGAAGATTAAGTCTATTCCACCGTTCACACACACAATCATGAATCAGTTTGTACAAGTCGGGATCTCTGTTATGAACAATATCTTTTATTTGCCCCAACATGGTATCCATCTGCTCATACACCTCGCCAATCACTGGTTTGTCTGTATCTGCAAACTGAATCATGTGATAAATGGGCTTGGTGAAATCCAATACTTGCCTCACACTTGTCCAAAACTGACCATCAAGAGCGGCCTCCTCCACCAGTTCAAAACCTCGCCTGTCAGCTACATTTGTAGCCCTTTCCTTTAATACCTGCCAATGTGGACTTGATACCATGCTAGCCAATGACTCTCTTACCTTCAAAAGGCGCCTGAAGGTGAGGTAATAGCTACCAAATCTGGTCTTGGCAATCTTCAACAACTCCAATCTCGAGTGACTATGGAAAAGGCCATGGGTATTGCTATGATTTGTAATAACTTTTATCATTTGTTTGCCTTTCTTGTACAAATCATCAATCCATTTGTATTGTGCAATTTTGTTCTTGACAATATCATGCATCAGAAGGTTCAATGTGTGAACCAAACATCCAGACCAAAATATGTTGGGGTATTTATCCTCAATAATTGCTCCCGCTGCCTTACAATTAGGAGCATTATCAGTGATGACTTGGATGACATTGTATGGCCCAATACGGTCAATTGTTTCAAGTAATGCTTCTACAATGTTGATGGCGGCCCTGAACTTGTCTGACTAATCATGTGCAGTTAGAAAGATGGCACCACTAACAAACACAGCAAGAACACTTATCAATGGCTTGCCTTTTACATTTGTCCATCCATCAGATACAATGGACACCCCATGGTCAGTCCAAGAAATTGTCATTCTATTCAAAAAATGTGATATTTTTGCTTTTTCATGATCAAGTCCAACGGTTCTTGCCTTGTCATACCCAGGGCTCTTGTATCCTTTAGGGGCATCATTTATGGCAGAAGCCATTTCGTGCCAATAAGGTGAGCGAAGAACATTGAATGGTATCCCACATGCATAGAGAAACTTGTAAACCTTTGAATCCACATCATTCCTACACCCCTCATCAAGGAAATCTGATATGGTTCTACGCCTTAAACCTGATGACCCTGTGCCTCCATATCTAATGCCTTGGGAGGATGCTGAAGGAGTTCTTTGTGCTTGTGATTATGAGCTTGGTTCAAAGAAGCCCCTTGATTTTTTTGATTTGTATTGGGCTTCCTCCTCTTCCCTTATGTATTTGGCTCTATCCGCTGCTGACACCGCTGGACAAGTTTTGATTCCTATTTGTTTGTCTCCATCCCATGGCCTTTTCCCGCAGAGGTGTTTTCTGGCACGGGTGTATGAACCTGTGTAATCATTGTTGCAATGGGGGCAATGATATTTACTGGTTCCACCCCCTCTCCCTACTTCAGGCCTGTTAACATATTTCCACAATGGGGTTTGGTCTTGTTTAGTTTTTTGAGAGTCATGTTCACCCTCCTCCAGCTCTTCCTCACCGGGGTTTTCATCAAACCCACTTTCTCCAGCTTCTTCATCCCCCTCTTCATTTTGGCCCCTCCGTTTCCTACTCTCCAGCACCATAATAACCATAAAAGGGACCAAGAAGAGGAAAATGCCAAGAAATATAGCCAAGTCCATGATGTTTGATATTTGTAGGCTTTTGAATCTGCAAATTAATTTAATTTATTTAGATTAATTAATTTAATTTAGATTCATGATTTTTTTACTAAATATAGTTAATAAACTAAATTAAACTAACTAAACTAACTAAATTACTAAGTTACTTACCTCTTTGCAGGCTTGCTCCTCGCTTCTCCTCGCTCCTTTGCTCTTGCTCTCATTCAAGTGATAATGAAATTTTTGTTTGCCCCATTGAGTTTTTAAAACATAATTTTTTTTTAAATTGGATTTTTTTTCCCATCCGCGGCTTTTTTTCCGCTCGGGTCGCTCTCGGCGTCGGTCGAATCGCTCCCGGAGAGCAAATTTAACGCTCGGGAGCAATCGGGAGCGATCGCTCCCTGATCGCTCCTGAGCTATAATTTTCGCTCCGGGAGCGACACTCCCAAAATTGGCAGGGAGCGCAAATTTTTTATCGGGAGCGCGCTCCCGAGCCGCTCCCCCCAGGAGCGCGGATTGGGAGCGGGAGCGGGGGGGGGAACGCTCCCCCGCAACTCTGATCTCATCATAAGTGGGCCAAAATTCACTAATCTACATTGGCAAGTCATTAGATTACTCATTGGTCATCTTATGATTCATATGTTTGGCAATTTCCTTGTTTTGAAGTGAGATATTTATTGTTGTCCCGTATTGCATCATAAGTAGCTCTTCATCATTTACTTGGTTTATGTGTTAGGCTCTAACAATTGCTTGTCTTGTGATTGATTTTGAGAATTTGTTAACTTGGCACTAAAATCACTCACACATCTAAGTTCTAATCTTGTTAATGGTTTGAGTTACTTTGGGCATTTGAAATCTAAATTGAAGTATCTCTCTCTTATATGTGTTTTTGACATCCAATTGGCATTATAACATTGGCATAAGATCACTGGTAATCTTGTTATAGAATCACCATTGGAATATCTTGATAACCATTTGCTAATTGATAAGTGGATAGGTGTTCTAAGTTCCTTTCATTTTTTTCATTGGTTAAATATCTTGTGGATTGATCTATTGTTGGCACAAAGCAAATTGGCACTTTCTTGGTTGTGAGATTGCACATAACTCATTGATAAGTACTCTTGTCGTTAAGGATTCATCATAACTTAAAGTACTTAAAACATTAAGCTAATCTCAAAACTAAGAATTTCACTCATTATCATTGCATAAGCATTCTAGGCTTAGCTTGCATTAAAAACTTACCTCCAAGCATAAGCTTGGTTGATAGACTCCTAGGACAACCCTTTCTCATCTAGCTTGAGGGATTCAACCCTTCTTAGTGGTTAACACAGTGACCTTGCAGTCATCAGAGCCACAGTCTCTGCAGCGCCGGAGGCACTGGGTGGTTGGAACATAAGAGGAGGTATCATTAATCAATCATTTGCTTGCTTCCTGTTGGCTTCCATCCCACAACCTACTCTGAAGACTGTTCTCAAAACAGTTAACGGAAAGGTTCCATTTAGACTAGGCATATAATCTAAAACTAACCAAGATCCTTGCATCACACTTAAATTTTAGGACTTGCATTTCATATAGGTTAGTTATTCATCTAAGCAACAGTTGTCCATCCGGTTACTTGGTCATAATTTATAATAAGCAAGAATTTTGACTCCATAAGGCACTAGTCTCAATTCCAAATCTAATTAGATCCTTAAGTCTTGCTAAATTTTCACCAAGTAGCTAGACCACTCAACTATCTCTCGGGCAAGTTCGTTCCCAACTTGCTTTCCATCATCTCACTTCCATAGGGACTATCCCCCATAGCCTTTTGTTGGGAGACAGCAAGAACGGAGTGGGCGGGATCAGAGTGATAGCCCTCGCCCTAAGTCGTTGTCGCAGTGTCTGTACAATCTTAGCGACAACAGGGCCAATGTCTGAGGGGTCCAAATCTTGGGAATTAATCTTAGCCCTCCAATCTAAGATCTCAAGATTAAATCACAAGCATCCATTTCTAGGGTTTTCCCCAAGCAAACAAAAGAAAGGAGGAGACTATCATTTGCTCATTATTCTCAAGAGTACGTTGAAAAGGAGAGAGCAGCTTAAGAAAGGAGGAGGCTTCAAGAAGGAGAGATACTTCTACAACAAAGAAAAGTTTGTCACCACAGGGATTTGAATCACTAGGAGGCTGAGATTATGCTAGACAGGAGCTCGAATTTCAAGGTATGTGGCAGAGTATTTAATGGTTACAAGTTATGGGTTGTTTTTAAGTCTTAAATAAGCATGTACGAGCATTAAGGAAGCTGGAAAGCTTCTCACAATCAGCTAAAACACTTCCTGAAATTTTCGGGTCTGCTGAGAGAGATTCTCTGGCTTGCTATGCTTGATTTTCAAGCCAAATTTAAGTGCAAACTATACGTGCCAGACTCAGACGACATTTTGTGCATGTATCGAAGGAGTGGGTTGCTTCAAGCATGGGTATTCTCTGCAAAAGGTAGCCCGAGTTTCAGAGAAGAACAAGCCTGATTTTTCAATTAACCTGTTACAGTTGAAGAGGCAGGATTTCCTGGGAATGAGGAGTAGTTCTAAGGTCCGAAATTTTTACTGAATAAAACTGGACCTTTGCTAAAGACTTAGAATTTAGCCTTATTAAAGGACTTCAGTGATGCCTCTAAATGGAAAGAGATAAGTTTTCTTTTATGTATTTCTTTTGTAAGAAAATTTCAAAGAAGCAAAATAAACTCCTCCTTAGAAGACTGGTTTTCCCCAAAATGTTGTGTAGTTTTTCCAATGTCAATTTGACCAAAAATCACTATGTCTAATTGTGTGTGTGCTTGCTATTTTATTTAATGTATTAGTTGTGCAAAAGCATTGGTAGAATAGCTCATTTGTTTTATGTAAATGCAAATATCAATCATATATTAGACACAAAATTTCTACACAGTGTAGGCCCTGTTGTCGCCCAAACTGTACAGGAAAGATACGACAAAACTCAAGACAAGGGTTGTTGCTCTAATCCCCGCCCTCTCCGTTCTAGTTGTCTCCCTATGGCAAGCTATAGGTGGTACTCCCTATGAAATGTGAAAATGAGAGACTTGTTGGCAACCAACAAGTCCGGGAGACACAACTAAATGGTCTAGCAACCTGGCTAAATTAACAAGTTAAATGATTGGATTAGATTATCGTGAAAGACCAGTGCCTTAAATGGAGTCAATTACTTGCTTAGATTATTTACCAAGTTACCGGATGAACAATTGTTGCTTGAGGATGCTCCACTATCCTAAATGAAATGCAAATCTTATAATCTAGGTGAGATGCAAAATCTTGGTTAATTTTAGATTATATGCCTATTCTAAGTGTTTCATTTCTCTTAATTGTTTTGAAGTTAGTCTCTAGAGTAGGTTGTGAGAGAGAAACCAGGGGGAAGCAAGCTAAGGCTTGGTTAGCGATACCTCCCCTGGGGTTCTAACCACCCGATGTCTCCGATGCCTAACGACTGCAAGGTCACCATGTTAACCACTAAAGAGGTGCTAAACTCCTCAAGCTGGATGAGAAAGGTGGGCCTATGTTTCTATCGACCAAGCTTACACTTGGAAATAAATTTGTTAATGCAAGAGGCTAGTCCTAAAATGCAAGTGCAAAGTGTGAATGCTCTTAAGATGAGATTATTTAATCATTAAAGTACTCAATAGTAATGATTTTCAAACCATGACGTACTTAAACAATAATTGAATGACAATCTCAACCACAAGAGGAAAAGTGCTCAAACTTAACAGTGCCAGAAAGTGTGACAAGTAATACCAATAGATAATTACTCAAAGAGAAGATTAACATTTCTTAACACAATTAGTAATTATAACAGGAAATCACCAATATGCCAATTGGATACACAATTAGATTTTCTTATCACACTTATGATTAAACTTGATTATGAGATCCACAAGAGATATCTAATTCAACAATGAGCAATGTATCTACTTATCCAACAATGATAATGGCTATAAGATCACAATGTCACTTAGAGCTATTAGTCACACTTCTTAAACATTTTATCAACTTGATTAGAGCACTTACATGTGAATGCAAGAGTGTAAAAGTTGTCAATGACTGAAATTAAGCCAAAATCGCTTCAACCATCAATGATTGTGAATTGCAAAATTCCCTTAGCCAATTTTAGAGACTTATGTGTGATTTATTATCGCTGCAACCTTGTATTCAGAGGTCTGTAATTTTATATCAGCAGTCAAGAAATGATGCAAGATGCCAAAGATAAGCTACAAAACCAATGCATTCAACTTCCAATGATATTTACTTGATTATAGGACTGCTTAGACACTATAGATCAGATTTTTAATGTTCAGATCAGACCTCAGAAAAGCATATATCAGACTTGAAACAACTCAGAAAATTAGTGATTTAGTCCTTAATAAACCAACAAGGTGCCAAATTATTAATGCCACAATAGCTCTAATGATTAGCTAATCAATTTGAGTGATTATTAGATGATCTTTAGTCAATTTTGATGATTTTTATTTAGTTTATATGACTGCATAAATGGCTGTAGCAAAATAAAGAAAATGATGAAGGGAAAAGAGGCAAACCAAGAGGCCTAGAGGCCTAGTTGAGGGCTAGTTTGACCTCCAATGAGCTTGGGTACCTGCAACCACCAAATTGGCTCTAATATTTGTTGCGAAACCACAATGATAGCCCACTAAAATAATGCAAAACCATAGATGATTGAATACAAGACTAGGACAAGGGCTAGGAGGCTAGAAACCCCCAAGAAGGGGGCTAGAAATGACAAAGGAAGGGTATAAGGGAAAAAGAATGGCAGAGAAGCAGGAGAAGAGGCCAAGGAAGGGCACAGCAAGGGATGAGAGGCCCCTTAGGGCTGATGTCAAGCCCAATAGGGCTAACGCAAGACAAGGGAAGGCCCGAAATACGCACACAGCAGACCGTGAAAACGCGAAATCTTGCCCATACAATTTGGGCGACAACAAGCTCGAAATACTCGTATAGCAGCCCATGAAACTCGAATCGATTGAAGCGGATAGAAGGTAGCATTTCCAGCTACTTGAATGTTGGTTATGAGTTATATTTAACTTGAAGCATACCCAGAAACTTCAGCAAACGCATACACAGTCTTCTGCCCTAAGATTCGAAATCCTCCAAAGCTTTGAACTCATTTTCTAGGGAATTGAATCACTGTGGCTTTAGTCTTTATTCCTTTTTGTAGATTATTCTCACAAAAAAAATTCCCTCCTTTCTCCTCTTCTTCTCTTCTCCTCTTGCTCTCTCAAGTGAGAAGTGAAGAATGAGCTCCTTTTTCCACCTTTTGTCTCTTGGGAAAAGACGAGAACCATATCCCTAAAATTTAATGTTGACATCCAATCTCAAACCATTAGATCAAGGGTGAAGATTAGTCCCCTATTTACCCCTCCTCATGTGGTCCCCTTCTTTTATTAATAGCCTCCCTAGTGCTTTTAATGTTTTAGTACCATGGTCATTCTTTCCTCATAAAGTCACTTTTAGAATATAAAAGTTACTTTAATAATATAAAGTGTCCTTAGTACTTTTTCACATAAAGTGACTTTTAAAACGCATGTAACTTTAATAACTTAAAGTACCTAGTACAACCCCACATAAAAATTACTTTAGCGCCCTTGATATTAATAAACTCGTAATATCACTTAGACAAAAGGTGATTTACGTGTCACCCTAGGCCAAAAGAAGAAATGCCTAGGAAACACCTCCTTGGTACCATTTTCAACAACTATTCCCTTTAAATACATGCCTATAGTAAAAACACCAGCAATCATAGATGTGAATCCCTTCAAAAAAGTGGATGCTAGTCAGTGTACTAATGATGCTAGGGACAAAGGCATTAACAATGCTTTTATTGTGATCATTAATGAAAGGAGTGTGAGGTTATCAAATACTAGTTTGAACTCTCTCTATGCACCATGTCGACTTTATCATAGATTGTATATCAGTGGATTGCCTTATCTATTGCAAAAAAGGGAGGTGATTCACGCCATTTGACTCAATGAACCAGGTGTGATCCATTTTCCATTCAGTAATCTGACTCAAGATCAACTAGACCATGGCTAGCTCAGAAAATCCAAATCAAACCCCCCAAGTCGGTCCCTCTCAAGTTGCCTCAACTCAAAACCAGGCTTGCAATGGGAAAATTGTGGGATGCCTTCCCTACCAAGATACAACTGCAATAGAAATGAGGAATTGACCCTCCCTCTGAGTGCCTTACGATGATCAATGCTAGAACCCTTAAACTTTACACAAACGCCCAAATTGAAACCCTCTAGACAAGAGAGTGTTGAGACTGAGTAGAATGAGTGGAAGGAGTGCCAGGTTGAGGGGCACAAATCTATGAATCTAATACCATTGTTAGAATACACCCAAAATAGAGATAAGCATGACATAAGTGTGCGATCCATTTTATTAATATGGTATACATATAAATACATGATGTATGCCCTTTGGATCCATCTTCCAAGATGTCTATAAGACCACCAAAGACTATTCATATTCACTTGTGACTCTTCATATCCTTCTCAAGTGAATAGTACAAAATACCATAACCCTAACAAATTAAGTTTCCAACACAATTTACAATGGTCTACTGAATTGCCTATAATTAATACTTATATATGAATTTGGTTAGTTCAAGATGCTTCGTTTAGCATTAGTATGAAGGCTAGACCCATTTAATTAGCAGGTTGAATCTTGTTAATTTTAGATAACAATGGTATGTTCTATGCTTTAGCACAATTTACTTCAATGTTCCTTATCAGCGCAATGACAATTTCCAATTATTTCTATTAGCAATCACATTAACTTAAACACATTGACAGTAAACGCAGATAGAACATAAAAATATGTGCAAAAGACAAGCCAAAAGAAGAGGACACAAGATTTGGCAGATGCCAGGGAAAAAACCTAATGTGGGGAAAACCCTTTGATCAAATCTTCTTATTATTATTCAATAGTTTAGTAGAGAGAGAGTGAGTACATAGAACAAATTCACTTTCCCAATACATAGTCAAAACAGCGCTATCAAAATCAGCAATCAACAATAGTCAACTGCAGCCCTAACCAGAAAGTCAACGCTGGTCAAATCAACACCAAAACGTCCTCCAAGCAACTTGGTCAACAACAATCCAATTCGGCCTTCAAGAAGAGTCAAAGTCAGCCCAAAACAGTTCAGTCAAACCAACTCAAAGAGGAGAGAAATATTGTTGTAATTTTTGCGATCAAATTTGAAGTCAATGCAAAGGTCAACGCTAGGCAAACTGCCTAAAACATCTCGATTTCTGTGCCCAGCAACTCGGCCTAGGAAAATCGAATTTCTTCCCTAAAAATCGAAGTCAAACTTGGTCAAATGAGCCCTGGTCAACGCTGGTCGGATTCTCTGAAATTTCAGTCTGTCCTTGTCCTGAAATTTTTGGCCTCTTGCCACACGCATGAAGAAAAGAGAGAGGTTGCCCAAGTTGTACAAACCAATCAAGAGAGGAGCGAGAGAGGAATGATGAGTTGAGTGATGTCCAAATGAGGAGAGAGGTCACTCCTATTTATACAATTCATTGAGGGTGAGGAGACACATCCATTGGGCTTCTTGAGCCTATATTTCACTGAGGCCGACCTTGACAATTTGTGCATGAGAGAGAATAAATTCAAAATTCCACTTTTGCTTATCAAAATGAGATGATATTTATATCAAAATTGGACCTCTCGAAAAGAGGAATCCAATGCAATAATCATCTTCATCATATGAGTTGTCCTAAGGTGGAATTTGGCCCTAGTTGCCAATTTTAACACTCCCTCTCAACTAGGGAGAATTCCACCTGCCAATCCATTTGTCATCATCATGTCATCCTGTCATCATGTATCATCTTTGTCATCACTGTTATGCTCTATATTGCTCTGCTCTACTGAACCATAAAGTAATAATGAAGAAGTGATCAAAAGCAAGTCACAAAATCATACCACTCTCCACTGACAAAAGTCAGTCCTTGATCCCAGATCAAGTTGTTAAACACCACGCATCCTAGTCATAAAGAGTACGACAATACACAATGTGTCCATCGGTAGTGTTATGGTCCTATTATCACCTGTCGCCTACACCTACCTACAAGTTAGTGAAAAAAGCCTTCAACCCCACAAGGTGTGGTTGGTGGCAGGGAACTCAGAGAAGGGGTTGTCACACTAATCCCGACTCTCTCCGTTTGAGCTATCTCCTAGGTTAGCTAAGGGAGGTGGTCCCTAATGAAAAGTTAAGTTAAAAGATGTGAGTTTGTAACAGAACATTACAGCGAAAATGGATTACTTTTAAGGATTTATGAGCAAATATGATGTGAGCAACTTGAAATAACAATGTCAATGACAAAAACCATAAAACCAGTGCCTTATAAAGAATTTTGTTCAACAATTTAAAGATATATTTGCTCAAAGTAAAATGCAATGCTCTCAAAAGAGAAAGCAAAGTAACAATGAAATGTAAACAAAAATTGTTAGCACAAGATATGTAAGATACAAAAAGCTTTTGAGATTAAATCAAAACATGTGAAACATATCTTGCCAAAACTCAAAAATTAGTGATTAACTTGCAAATGTAAAAGAAAAGAAGTGTTAAACCAAGACACCAATATGCAATTAGACTTGAAGCATGAAAAGAAAGCACTTGTTTGAAAGGATTACAATACTTGCTTTTGGAATAGACTTTGCATATGAAAATTCAAACCATCAAGAGACAACTAAATAAATGTAATGGAAAGTGCATTTGGTTAATTTTATTAGCTATCTCTACAACAAGATTACAATTTAACTCTTCAATCCTCAAACCTCACCCTCGCCCAAAGATATGGATCTCACAGTGAGAAGTCAATAGACAAATAGAGAGTCCCTAAGATGTCTACTTCAACCAACTTATGTTGGAAGTAAAATTTTAATGAGGCTTGGGGCCTTCCTATACTAAAATGCCTAGATGAAATGCATGTAAGTTTTTCCCCAAAAGAGAGATTGATTTGCAATGCTTGAAAATGAAATAGTGTTCAACATAAGTTGCAATTATAACCTCAATTGGAGGAATAAAATTAGCTTACAAGTGTTGCATGTGTCTCATCAATGAATTAAAATGATACAAGTAATTTGCTTGAAAGTAAAATTTGTTTCAAATAGACAATTACATTAAATTGCTCCAATATGCAAGATAACGATGTAGCATAAAAATGAAGCATCTATTCAAGTGCTCATGAAACAATTTACCAAGGTAGATGGTAACGAATCAAAATTTGTTAAGAATATAAAATGCTTGCATGTAAAGGATGAATTGCCCAAAATAAAGTGTAATCTTGTAGCTCCAAGCAACAATGAGATATAGAATGCAAAGCTCAAATGAAATTATAGCAAACTTTAACTTAAAAATGAAATATGATAGTAAAGTTGTGTTAATTCTCAATTAAAGTATGCATGTAAGTTAATGAAGTGTGAAAGTTTAAACCATGCAAATGTCAATCCACCCAAGAGAAGCCTCCCTCTAAATGGGGAGATAATATACCATGAGAGAAATCCCAAGCTCCCACAAGCAAATTAGATCTTTTATTAATATTACAATGAGAAGAGGGCCCTTCAAAGTCCTCAACTAAACTTCAAGGAGAGTCCTCACAATAATTGATGAAACTTAGACGCTAGACCTCCTTTCTTGAGAAAGTAGTGACAAGATCTCACAAAAGTTATGCAAGGGAACCAAGGTGTGAGTTTCCTCCAAATGACCACAGCCTAGAGGAAAATGGGCAGCCCTCTAGTGAACTCGACTTTGACCAAAATAAGCCTCAAAAGGGTTCATGGCATCCTTGGAAATCGAACACCCAACACTTGCCAAAAGTCCAGCAAACACTTGTTAGCTGTTGCGGGAGGTTGTTCTTCAAAATCTGCCACACAAGAGTTAGCAAACAATCCAAACAATAACTGCAAAATAAGTTAAGTATTAGTGGAAAAATCAGCAAGATAAAATGTATATGTACAATTATAATTCACAAAAGGCTAAGCTAAAAACTGAGAGTAAACTCTCATCTTTGCTTAAACATCTTCAAGATCTTAGATAGCAAATGAAAGAAATGAAGTACAATGTTTTTTAAAAGAGATTTAAATTTAGAAATACTCAGCTTGTGTACAAGCTATGTTCCAAAACCCCTGCAAAACCACTTTGTAAGATAAGACTATGGAAGCTCAAAGAACAAATGAGAGTTCCTTTAAGAATGTATCAAGAGTGGGTTGGTCTCTCCAAAGACTTTCCCTCACGCTTCATTTTGTGATCCCAACAAAATGTTCCCTCTACAAAACATCAAGAATTAGTTCCATATAGATTTAGCAATAAACAATGATAAGAAACTCTAGAGATTTATTTAAAACCAACTAGAGCATTCTATACCTAGAGCATACTTCTAAGTCAAATGTCAATGTAAGATAGTTCTACATTAACAAATCTACAAGAGCATATGACAACAAATTAAAATCAAAACATGAGTAAAAAGAATTATACCAACGATCAACAATTCATCACACTCGAAAAAGAGGAACACCTCATGAGTGAAACCCCAAAGTATTTAGCCCCAAGGGTTAGCTCAACCGGTCAAATCAGTGCCTCACCATACGGGAGGTCACAAGGTCGATTCTACCCGAAAGCCCTTGGGGTCAGGTCAGTACATAGGCTGAGGGGATGTGATCCCCCTTCGGGGTTGATCTGCCCAGAATTACTGTGGACGTAGCGGCTACCCAATGACCAAGGGTAACCGTGAACCACCGGGAGAAAAGAAAGAACAAAAGAATTACAACAACAACAAACCAAAAAAAAAAAAACCAAAGTATTTATTGATATTTCTAAAAGTGTACAACACAACAGCGCTTCCGCAAGCACAATAGCTAGTAACAATATATACAAATGAGAGCTCAAGGCTCTATTATATAGAACTATGGTAGTCAATCCCAATGTACAAGTGATTAAACAAGTGGCATGAGGTGACAATTCCAAAGAGAAATTCGAATTTGTTGAATGGAGCTCCAATTCCAAGTGTAAAAATCGAATTCTAGCAAGTGGACATCATTTTCTTCTTCCCTTATGTGTCAAATTCGAAGTTTATGATGGAATGACAAGTGTATATGGGTGGTAACCCATGTGGAGACAATTTCCCACAAAAATCTCCACCATATTCTCCCAAATGTGCACTAACTTTACAAATTCGAATTTCCAAGTAAGCATCTTTCTCATTTAATGCCAGAAATTCGATTTTATTTGAGCACATGTCATTTCCTTGATTTTAAGAGTCCACATCACCTTGGGACTTCACTTTAACTCCTCCATAATTTTCCACCTCATTTCCACAACATTCGCATGTGTGGATATTTATTTTTCTCCATTTATTTAATTTATGGCTTAATTGATAGCCAGATTTCCCACTAAACTTAGGAAAGTGGGTTTTGAGGGTTCAAAATACATTTTTAACCCCTCAAAGTGTGTCACAGTAGAAAGTTGAGGGTGAGAGGTGCAAATTTCATTACTCATACCCCATACAACTTCTCTAAACATCACTTATTACATTACAAATACAATTTTTATTGAAATTTCCATAATGCGGAAAATCTAAAAAATTAAAAAATGACTACCTAGACTTAACCAAATTCCACGAAATTTTTTGTGTGATTTAGTATGGTAATATGCATTGATTCTAGACACTGAGATGTGTTAGGGGTTCAATCTTCAAACTTTCACCCCAGCTTTGGGGTAAAAAGTGAGTGAAAAAACGCATTATCTGCCTCTAAAAAAGAAGGGATAATTAACCAGATTAAAAAAACACTCTGTTGACCACTACATGTCAACGACCCATAGCAATACACTCCATTTTTTCGCAAAATGGATAGCGCTTGATCGACGTGTCCGTGCCATTCGACTATCATCGTCAGCCTAATCATGTTATATTGTAAACTCAGTGTGCATGTGTAAATTGTAAATAATCTCAGCAGATCTGTGTCATGTATGTAATTGCCTAGTTAAACCTCATTTTCTAGTGATGATCTACGTTCCAGAAGGTTTTTTGTCTCACCGATCCATGATCGGCAGAGTTTTCCTTCAACCTAACCCCAAAGCCCGAATGGATTTTGTCATTAGAATCTTAGGGGAGTCCTAGAGTGTACTAAATCGAGTCTATGTAAAAGTGATTTGGGAATAATCCTAACTATTTGGTTAGATTATTTTATTACAAATTGCTTGATCTGCTGGATTATATTTGTGTCGCAAGACTGGGTAGTCTCTGAGGGTCTATATCAAATGGGTTTTCCCCCTTGAGATGTAAAAAAGTAAAAATCATGATGTAAGTGTCTTGAGGATTAGAAAAATATTTTATCCTCCTAAGTCCTAAGTCTTAGGTCCTAAGTAATTTTAAATTTTCCAAAGGCTAAATTCGAGGGTCCTTTAAAAAAATTAAATTTTAAGAGTTCCAAGGACTAAGGTTAAATGATTATTTTGCTAAATTTTATGCCCTTGGTCCCTAGGGTTAAGTCAAAGTCAAAATTTTGAGGAAATTAATTCAAAAAATAAATTTTTGAATTAATTAAAATGCATTTAAATGATAATTTCGAATTTCCTAGAAAAAGGAAGATAATTCCGGAGGTGCAGGCGGGAACAGCGAGGGCGAACAGCGAGGGTTTCTGAGTGGTGTAGACAGTGTTCCCCATGGAGGGTCGCAAAGGAGGGAGCTCCACTCCCTCCTACAAGGAGGTCGTTGCCAGTAGAGGCAAGAAACCTCTAGAAAATGCTAGAGGTACTATGGAGGAAGGGAAAAGAAATATGGAAGAGGAGACAGTAGGAGCCAAAACTAAGGAAAACAATGGCACAAAGGACAAGGAGGTAGAAGACAAAAAACAGGGAACTAAAGACAAAAAACAAAAGGGACCCTGCAAACCCAAAGCTGAGATCACACCCAGAGTTATTTTAAACGATCCTGCTCTGCAAGCGCACAGGGATCACATGCAGACGTATGCCATTATCTGTAAATTCATGGGACTATGGCCCACTGAAAAAGCATTACAGACTTGGATCAAATATCACTAGAAACCTAAAGGGAGCATTGACCTACATCTTGGGTCAAAGGGATTCTTCACTGTGGTGTTCACGAATATTGAAGACAAGGACAAAGTATTTGAAAGGGGACCCTACTTCTACGCAGCAGTTGGACTCTATATGCGACAATGGATGATGAATTTTGTCCCGGAATGCGAGCCTTTTACTTCGGTACTGGTCTAGGTAAGACTCTATTCTTTACCTCTTGATTACGGGCAAAATGAATCATTAGTAGCCATAGGCAATAAATTAGGTCGTTTTGTCAAAGCTTCTGAAGCCACAAGAAGGGGTAAATACACTTCTTTTGCTAAGATATGTGTGGAAATGGATCTATCAGGAGCTCTACCAGATGAAGTGATCTTGGAAGTCTTTGATGAAGAATGGGTGCAAACAGTAGACTATGAGCATATTCCGTTTAGATGCCGCAGATGTCATGAACATGGGCACCTATTCAGAGACTGTCCCCTCGGTAGAGTTGTAAACAAAAGCAAAGCTAACACAATGAAGGAAACGGACAGCTTCCAGAAAGTGGTAAATCGAGGAAAAGGCGGCAAAAGAGGACCAAAGCAACATCAAGATGAAGGGCAACAGGTCAGTCAAAATAAGTTCCAAGTTCTTGAGGAAGATGAAGAGATTACAAAAGAAGATCAAACAATGGAAGGAAATCCTGGGGAAAAGAAAAAAGAAGAAGACCATGAACAAACATAGGATATTGATTATCAAAAAGAAACTATGATGAGTGAAGCAGAACTTGAGATAGATCAGGAAATGACCCAGAGTGAAATGGACCTAGAGGATCATGAGCTACAGGAGATTCTTGATAAAGAAAACCTAGATCTGGAAGGGTTCTTGATTCAGGGAACCACGGGAGGAGTAGATTCGTTACCTCAAGAAGAGCTCAATAGAATACAACAGTTGTTTTTATGGAAAACGCAGGCTAATGCGTTGGAGAAAGGAAAAAACATAGACAAGCAGGATAACAGAGGTGTGAAAACGATGAAAACAACTCCGGACTAGCAACTAGAAACCATGTAAGAAAAGAGGCAGGAAAAAGCAAAATGAACTCTTGATGGAGTGTGGAAAGCTAATGATAGATTCAGGTAAGATGAAAGATCTAGCCAGCTACTCCTTTACAAATCTTTAATTATGAAGTTTACATCTTGGAATATCAGAGGTCTAGGGAGTAAGAGAAAGCAGAGAATGCTTAGTAATAGAATGAAACAAGAAACGCCAGATATAATCTTCATCCAAGAAACGAAATGTTCCATTCAAAAATTAAGACAAATTCATAGTAAATGGCTCAGTAGATTTGAGTTTCTAGAAGTCAAAACAGAGAACACAGCGGGGGGAATTCTCACTCTTTGGAACCCTCAAAAAATCAGCATAATAGATGTTGAGGCATCCAGGAATTATTTATCAGTAGTTATTCAACCTATAGGAGACAGGTACACCTATCTGGTCACAAATGTTTATGGCCCCCAAAGAATAGACGACAAACTCAGGTTTCTAGATTCCCTGGTGGATCTCAGGGACAGACATGCAAGAATACCTTGGATCATGGGAGGGGACTTCAACATGATTAAATCTCTTTCGGAGAAAAAAGGAGGAATCAGAACTCTAAGTAAAGACTCTTTAGAGTTTCAAACCTTTATAGACAATATGAATCTTGTGGACACTGATACGAATACTGGCCTCTTTACTTGGAATAATAAAAGAGGAGGAGAGTCACAGGTAGCCTCAAAGTTAGACAGATTCATTATCTCAGAGGATCTTATGCTAACAGACATGGAAGTAACAGCAAAAGTTCTCCCCTTTGGAGGCTCAGATCACTGGCCGGTTCAACTGGAGATCAAAGGTATAGGTACTCTCAGGAACAGACCTTTCAAATTTGAAAATATATGGCTTTCCCACCCAGATTTCATCAACAATATTAAAAAATGGTGGTCAAAAGGCTTACAAATTCAAGGAACAAGAATGTTTCTTCTACATAAAAGAATAAAGCACATCAAACTCAGACTAAAGGAATGGAACAGGAATGATTTTGGAAATATTTTTGTGGAAAAAAAATATGTTGAAAACAAAATGAAGGTTCTCAACCAAGCTCTGATCATGGATGGATATGATAGAGTTAAAGTAATCAAGTAGACAAACATCATCAAGAATGGAATAATCTGTGTAAACAGGAGGAAATTTTTTGGAGACAAAAGTCTCGAATTCAATGGCTAAAAGAAGGGGAGCGCAATATGAAATTTTTCCACAGATCCACCATGGTGAATAGAGCTCACAACAGAATATCTTCAATTAAGAACGAGGATGGGGATCTTCTCATCTCCCATGAAAACATTGAAGCTGTGTTAGTTCAGCACTTCCGAAGAATTACTCAGGAAAATAATTCAGACAGAGATCAGTGCATCAGTGATGTTACTAAAAACATACCAAAGCTGGTGTCCAGAGAGGACAATTTCAACCTAAACAGGCCAGTTTCTGAAGAGGAGGTAGGTGATGTCCTCAAAGATATGCAGAATGGACAAGCACCAGGTCTGGATGGTTTCAATGTGGATTTTTTTAAAGCATACTGGAATATTGTTAAACATGAGATTTTGAATGTAGTGGAGGATTCCAGGTTAAACAGAACTATTCTGAAAGTGCTCAATACCTCCTTCATCTCCCTTATCCCTAAGCAGGATTTTGCTCAAACCCCGGATAAGTATAGACCCATTGCCCTATGCAATGTGGTTTACAAGATAATATCCAAAGTAGTGGCCAATAGACTTAAACCTCTGCTTCCTACCCTAGTTTCAGGGGAACAGGCCGGTTATGTGGAAGGTAGACAAATTTTAGACAATATCATTCAAGCCCAAGAGGTGGTTCACTCGTTAAGTAGCAAAAGGCAGGTTGGGATGATCATGCAGTTAGATATAGCCAAAGCTTATGATAAGGTAAACTGGACCTATATGAAGAGAGTACTTATTGCTTTTGGATTTGATCATAATTGGGTCAGATGGGTTATGGCCTTAGTGACTTCCTCTAGCTTTTCAATTTTGGTGAATGGCTCTCCCTCAGAGATTTTTAGTCCTTCCAGAGGCCTCAGACAGAGCGACCCACTCTCTCCATTTCTCTTCATTCCCATGATGGAAGGACTTGGTAGGTCCATCAAGCATGCTAAAGTCATTGGTAAGATAAATGGCCTACAACTAACTGAGAATGGTCATGCTAAAGTCATTGGTAAGATAAATGGCCTACAACTAACTGAGAATGGTCAAGCTCTAACTCATCAACAATTTGTAGATGATACTATGCTACAGGGAATCCCCACAGTCAAAGAAGCTACAACCTACAAACAAATCCTGAACGTCTTTGCCATGGCCACAGGTATGGAAGTTAATCTCTCCAAAACAAAAATCTTTTTCCTTAATACCAATATTGCTATTCAGAGATATATCCAGAATTCTAGGCTTTCAAAGGGATTCCCTCCCCTCAAAATATTTGGGAATCCCTCTTAGTGCTAAACCAATGCACAAAAGCATCTGGGAACCGTTGATCAATACGTTGCAGGACAAAGTTAGAAAATGGACCATCAGATCTTTAAACCTAGCCGGTAGGCTGGTTCTCACAAAGGCAGTACTGCAAGCTATCTCGGTTTTCATGTTATCAGCCCTCCCAGCTCCTAAAGGGGTCTTACAGCAATTCAAAAACATCCAAAGAGACTTTCTGTGGGGTAAGGAGGAAACAAGGAAAAAGTGGGCCCTAGTTGCTTGGGATAAAATCTGTAAGCCCAAGAACCACAGAGGCCTAGGCTTGGATGATCAAGAAATTCTTAGCAATGTTTTAGGGGCCAAACTTTGGTGGCGTTGGGTTCAAAATCCAAAGGCCCAATGGGCAAATATTTGGAAGGAAAAATATGCTAGCTCCTGGCAAACTAGTGATCTCATAAGAATGTCTGGAAATATAAAAGGCTCATACATCTAGAACAGAAGCCTAGTACAAGAAAATAGTTATTGGGAAATCAGAAAGGGAAACTTAGCTCTATTCTGGGAGGATAAGTGGCAACAAGAACCAATACTGCTGAAAGAGGACTTTTTAGACCTTAAGCACGAGATAGATATGCAAGGGTTGATTAAGGTAAAGGACTTCTGGGAGCATACAGAGCATACAGAAAAGTGGAGAATCTGGAAAAACATCGATTGCAGAGAGGAGAGCCCCTTGAAAATAAAAGCAGAGATACTAAGGAGAACGCTGGACAAAGGAAGATCTTAGTAACAGGGGGCAAGACCAAGATGGGGCAACAATAATGAGGGCACCTTTAATCTTAAGGAGGCAAAAGAAATTCTACTTGAGTTGAACTCCCTAATACTGGATAAGACTTGGCCAAACCTATGGAGGCACCAAGGGTGGATGAAGATCAAACTCTTCATGTGGTTAGTACATCACAAAAAAATCTTGACTTGGGATAATATCAGGAGGAGGGGTGTTTTGGGGCCTTCTAGATGTCAGCTCTGTGAAGCTCAAGAGGAGACTATGGAACATTTACTCAATAGCTGCACCTTCACCTCCTGGCTATGGGATACATTTGCTATCATTTTTCGTCAATCTGATAGGGACAAAGGGAGTATTATTATTACCCTCAATAATTGGAGAAAAAACTTTTCGGATTATGAATTGCTTAACTCGGCCTGGGCCCTTACACCAAGCTTTATTATTTGGAATATTTGGAAAGAGAGGAACAAGAGAATATTTAAGGAAGAAAAGAAACCCCCTCATCTCCTGTTTGAGATGATTTTGAAACAGCTGAAGGAGACAGTAGGAACCACAGTTCAAAATCATCCTAAAAATCCTCCTTCAGAGGCAGATTTGAAAATTCTCAGGCAGTTGGGTATTCAGGGGCTTATTCCCCAAAGCCTGGATAGGCAAGGAATCACAATAAATATGGAGAAAGAGTTCTGGCTTCCCCCCCCAGAAGGGTATTTGAAATATAATATTGATGGGGCTTCCAAAGGCAACCCGAGAACGGCGGGTTACAGTGGGGTTTTAAGGGATGAAAGAGGAGGTATTATCTCCATCTTCCATGGCCATTTAGGAAAAGATACCAATAACATGGCGGAACTAATGGCTATGGAGCAATGCTTAGAGTTTCTGAAGCAGGACAACCGCTCGAATGTGATTATAGAAGCGGACTCTAAGTTAATCATTAACTCGGTGAAAAGAATTAGCTGTGGAACAGGGCCAGAGAAAGTTTCAAAACACTGGAGGCTAATCTGGGTTTTCCAGAGAATTCAGGGTCACCTCCAGGGACTTCGTACAATTAGTTTCAACCATGTTCGCAGAAAAGCCAATAAACTGGCGGATCTACTGGCCAACCAAGGGGTGAACTGTTCTGATATCAGGGTAACAATGGAGTGGCAGGAGTGGCCTCAGAGCAGAGTAAAAACTCTGTGTCATGAGCAAGCGGAAGAGGACAGAGACTTTGAGGCTAGGTCTTGCTGACTTTGTTTCTGTATGGGTAGCTTTTTCCTGTATGGTTCGGTCGGTTATAGGCTGGGGAAAGAATTTGCCCAGAAATCCCAGAGGGAAGCAAATGGGGAGTTTCAGTTTTTTAACAAAATGGTTGAAGGGCAGATGTAGTTTCATTCATGGGTTCAGGCACAGGCGAGGAGGGAAAATGATGAGTGATCGATTTCCAAGATTGTCGGTTGGCCGCAATACCACCAGTTTTTCGTTGACGATCGCCTTACCACGTAGGGGGCGATTCTCCGGTGATCCCCTGCTGTGCAAGCGGGAAGTGGTTTTGAAGATTTTGGAGCGATTCCATACGACGAGCAACACGTGGCAGTGGGGTCAGTTGGAATACCGCCCTCATCGCGCGTTATTGTCTGGTGAGGTTGCCCCGCGCGATATGATCCTCAGCCATCGGATCAGGAATGGCGGATCAACGGTCAGGATGGATCATGCAAGTCAGTTGGACATTCTGGGTAAGGGTCGGGCATCTTCGCAGTGCGAAATCCTTCACAACCGTTGGATTGGTCAGGAGGATCTAACGGCTGAGATTTATGATGCAAGTTGGGCGGTGCACGATATTAGGTTCTTGACGGCTTTTAGGGTTGGGGAGTCTTTCCGACCCGAAATCTCAGCTTCGGATGGGCCTCTTCTGCCGGGGGAGGCGGCTTTTAGGGGTTTGACCGTTTGGAGGCTTTCTATTCCTATTTTTTGTTTAGAAGTGTTGTGTGTTAGGGGCAGGGTTTAGGCCTTAAGCCTGGTAAATTGTAGTTTTGGTTTTTTTCACTTAGATCATAGTTCCTTGTGAACTAGTGTACATTATGTAATACATTTTACACTTTAATAAAAATAGAAGGTAAGAATCTTGCTTAAGCAAAAAAAAAAGATAATTTCAAATTTCCTCATTATTTTAATTTCGACGAATGAGATTAAAAGATTTTTTATCCTCATCAACGGTCGAGATCGCTTTGACAAGGATCACTCGAACTAGCTATTGGGAAATTTTTCTTTAAATAGGAGATCAGTTGTCATTTGAGATCATTCAACCTTTGAGTCGTGCGTTGAGTGAAAGCTCTCTTGTACTCGTTTTTCATGTGCAAATAAAGAAAGACTTTGGGGTTAATCTATGCTGGTGTTACTCTGAGGGAAATGTTATAAGATGTCTTATTTTCGTGCATAGATTTACTTTCAGCCATTGATGTTAGCTTATTGAAGAGTGATTTAGACACAGGTATCTTGTTTGATCACTGGGGTTTGAATGATAGTTTAATTTCTGAATATAATGGCAGGTATCTCCATTAGATCTGAATTTCATTGTCGTTTTCTCTCTCTATGTTAATGGTTGAATTACGTTGTGCAGGAAATCCCTTTTTTTTTTAGATTACCAGGCGTTCGGGGAAGTTCTCGGCTGAACCAGCCAACTCCCAAAAAAGCATTTTTGGTTTTGATTCTGAGCTTATCATTAGAATTTTTCTGGTGAATGCATGAAGGGTTTTCTGAAGCACCTCATATTAAATTTAAAATTTTGAAAATATTTCTGTGGCATAACGATAAATCTGGCTGCTTAGAGCCTTCAGTTTGTAATTACTGTAATTATTTAGCTGGTTTTTGGGTTTTTAATTTCGTCATTGCATATATTGTTTCTGGGTGTTTTGTTTTGTTTTGCCATTGCAGGTTGCAGGTCTGAGGAGAAAAAAATTGAAGCCAGATCTAGGCCCTAGAGGGTAAGATCTGGCCTCAGGATCAGCTCTTGCGGGGGTTTCTGAAAAATTTCGAGGGTTTTTTCAGGTTGTCTGCTGTTGCCCAAGGTTTCATTATGTTACAAGAAAATTTTCGAAATTTTATTTTTAAGGAAATTGTGTAAAACCCTAGCTGCCTAGCGTCCAACTTCAACGGAATCGCTGCCCTGCCATTACTCATCGCTCCAGCTCCTTCAAAACCAGCATGCTATCACCTATCCGCAGATTTTCCCTAACTCGACCATCACCCGCAGCTGATCTATTGATCCGCTGCTCCACTTCCCTCGGTTGCTTGTCCTCTACACGCGTTCTCCCCTTCAACTGTTCATTCAGCGAGTGTCTTACTCCTTTCTTCGCCATCGTCCTGCTTTTTCCTTCCTCCGTCGAAACCTGCATCCCAAATCCGTAGTCATAAAACGCTGCTTTCATCACAGCCCCATCTACACGCTGCCCCATTAAACCTCTCTGCGGTTTCCTCTCACTGGCACCCTCACCCATCTATTGTCGTTTCTTCACCACCGTATCCAGCTCCTCCACGCCATCCCATCGATCAGCTACACTTATGCTCCTTGTCCGCTGCTGCCATCCGAACCTGGGCAATCATTTTTCACTCACTACCTTTCAGTTCAGCTCCACGTTACCTAACCCCTCCACGCATTTCTTTTCCTCACGTGTCCCTCACGCCTTGCTCTCCCCCGCAGCCTCTTCACGCTACCATCAACCCTGTTTCCAGCCTGCAAACAAAATCAAAATGCATTGCCATCTATCCTCCTCGTAGCCCCATTCCTCTGCTCCTGTGGCTCCAGTCCCTTCACGCTGCTGCCATTTCCCTTCCATCCGTCGAACCCTTTCACCTGCAAAACTCTCGGCCTGCTCTTTGCCATAACACACCCGCAGCATCATTTCATTACTCACTGCCTCCTCTGCGCTTCTTCAGTCGCCTACGCCCTGCCATCGCCCATCCACCAAATCATCACCGCAGCCCTCACTCCCCTCGCTCGAGCTCCTGATCTAACCCGTGGCTCCTCCATACGCCGTTGTTCCTTGGTCGCCGTCGTCGAAGATCTGCACACAAGCAGAGCAGAGAAAACAATACGCTCATTTTTATTTCCTTTGTGTGTCTAGTTTAGGTTTTGACATTTCGATTTTTTTTATATTGAGTTAGGTTTCATAGTTTAGCTTAGGGTTAATATATTTATATTTTAGAATTAAACTTTTGTCTTCGTTTAGATATATTTAATTTTTGTTCGATTAAATTGTAATATCCCTTATCAGGAATATTCCTCGAACACAAGCAAACTCCAACCAGAGATGGACTGGAAGGGCATTTACCAGATATGTCACCTCTGAAAAGAGGACGAGATCTGGAGGCTACCTAGCCCTTTCCAGACTCTGTCCAAGAGTATAGGAGAAAACACACAAGCAGTATAGTCGCCGGGAAGCTCAAAGAGATAAAAATAACAATGGTGCAACATATAACAATATAACCATAAGCAGATACTCAAGAAATGCAAAGAGAAATGCTAAGCCATTTTATTATACTGAGTAATAGAATGAGTACAGGAGGTGATCAGAAAGATGGCACCTCGACTTGCACAAGGCAAGTGAAGAAATACACTCAGAATAGCAAAGGAATGGCCTCTCTCTGAACTGCGTCCAAACTGCTGGAGAACTGTCGTGCTGCTACTGCTGCTGGGAATCAAATGATGATTTGGGGTTGTTCCCCTCCTCAGAAAATGCTGACACTTTGGAATCGGACTCTACTCAAGAAACCCAGAAAAACCCAGGAAGCTTTTCTAAACTAGCCGACCCCCAAAAATCGCCCCCTTGAGGACCCACACAATCCTTCAAGGCTCTGCGCTGCTATTGTAATAAACCCACCACAACTATTCCTGAAATTCAGCCAAAATCCTCCAATATGCAAGGGTTGATCCCATGCTCAACCTCCCAGCACAAATCCCCCTGCAAAACCTCAATCCAGAACTCCTGCCAGAAAAAACTGCGTCATCCCTCTCAAGACTGCGCAGTCATCTAAGATGCTCAATCCTTCTGCCAAAATGTTGATGAAACTACTGCAAAAATACTGATGGAAATACCTTGCTCGAGCAGGCACTCGAAGTCCCTCGAGGCAAGAGGTGAGATCTCCAAACAGAGACACTTAATGCACTAAACAGTGCTGCAGACTAGCTAAACAGCCAGGGTGCTCTAAGTCGAAGTGACTAGCTCAAATGCACACAATCGAATGCCAAAATGAGGAGGCTCCTGTCTCCTTTATAGCATTGGCCTCTCTTAATCCCAAGGCTCACCTCCTCCAACGTAGCTTTCCTCTTACCACGTGTCTCTCACCATCTGCGCAATCACTCCATGTGTCTACGTGGGCCCCTCCTCTACATGGTTCTTTGGCCCCCCTTGGCTCACCTTTTAAGTTATAACGTTGTGCTACTAGGGAGTGTCTTTATTCATGAAGTGAATATGTCCCCCTCTCCTCACCTTTTTATTTATAAACAGCTATACAAGGCAAAATTGAGCAAAATCGAATATTCCAATTAGCCATGGTTAATTAGGAATATTACAGTCTCCCTCGGCAAAATGTTGCTTGTCCTCAAGCAACTGAAGTGATGGATGCTGCAAGATCTTCTCACTCTCCCAAGTGGCATCCTCATCCCGTAAATTCTTCCACCTCACCAAGAATTCCTGGACTGTCCTGCTCCGCAGCCGCCTTTCCCTGGTATCAATAATAGCCTCTAGTTGTAACACCAAATGCCCCTCATCATCCGTGGGTGGCAGCTCATTTGTCACTATCACATGCTGCCCCAATGCCTTCTTCAGGCATGATACATAAAAAATGTTATGAATCTTGCTACCTTGGAGCAGCGGCAACTCATATGCAACCTATCCAATCCTGCGTATCACCCTATATGCCCATAAAAGCGGGGCTTGAGCTTCTCAGCCCCCTTTTGCTTCAGTGACAACTATCGGTATGGCTATAGGTCCCCTACCTCAAACTGTCTATCCACCCGACCCCTGTCAGCATACAGCTTCTGTTGGTTCTGCATTGTAGCCATATTATCCTTGAGAGCTCGGAGAATATCCTGACTCTCTTGGATCCAAATCTTGGCTCTTGGAGCCTTGCTAGCACCAAACATCACGTCAGCAAAAGATAAAGGATGATATCTATACAAAGCATAGAATGGTGACATACCGATGAACATGTGATGTGTAGTGTTGTAGCAGTACTCCCACAGATGCAACCACCTCAGCCATGCCCTCTGCTGCCCACTGACATAGCTACGCAAGTAGCTCTCCAGCCACTTGTTAACTATCTCTGTCTGCCCGTCCGTCTGTGAGTGATAACTGGTACTCGATGTCAACTCCGTCCCCACCAACTGGAAAAGCTCCTACCAAAACCCGCCCATGAAACAGTTGTCCCAGTCACTGATGATGGTCTTAGGAAGACCATGTAGTCTGAAGACCTCTCTGAAGAACAGCTTAGCCACGTGTGATGTTGTGTAGTGTGCGAATATGGCGAAAAAATGTGCGTACTTTGTCAGTCGATCAACGACGACAAAGATACAATCCTTGCCCTGCACCATGGGCAACCCTGTGATGAAGTCCATCGAAATACTCTCCCATTTCCCCTCCGGAATGGGAAGAGGCTACAATAATCCCGCGGGATGGCTCATCTCCCCCTCGTTCCTCTGGCAAACATCGCACTCCTAGACATGCTGGAGTACGTCCTCCTTGAGGCCCTTCCATGAGAACCTCTCTCTAATGGCCCTGTAGGTTTTGGTAAACCCCTGATGACCTGCCAATGGTGAATCATGTGACGCCTGAAGTATCTTCTTCTTGAGCTGAGACCCCTCAGTCAAGAAGATCCGGTCCCTGTAGTAGATGATCTCATCGACCACCCTGTACCTGTCATCCGCCACCTACCCATCTAGAACCTCACATGCAAATCTGTCCTTGGAGTACTCTACTAAGAGTCGAGCCCTCCAGTCTGCGTCCAAGCTCATAAGAGACAACGTGGTTGGCCTACATGAAAGGGCATCTGCTACCACATTGTTCTTACCCTTGACATACTCGATGTCAAAGTCATATGCTTGGATCTTGCTGATCCACTTCTGCTACCTCTCCTGTAGCTGCTTCTGCTCCAAAAAGAACTTGAGGCTGTTGTGATCAGTGCTCACCTTGAACCTGTTACCCACCAAATACTGTCGGTACTTAGCCAATGCATGCATGATGGCCAGCATCTCCTTGTCGTATATAGAATACAATCTCTCGTGCAGAAGGAGCTTCCAGCTCTCAAAGGCTATAGGGTGACCTCCTTGCATCAACACTGCGCCAATTCCCTCTCCCGACACATCACAATCCAAAACAAATGGTTGTGTGAAATCCAACAACACAAGCACTGGGCAGCTGCTCATAACCTCCTTGAGCCTATCGAAGGCTCGTTGCGCTGTATCCGACCAACTGAATGCCCCCTTCCTCGTCAAATCTGTCAAGGGTGCAGCAAGCTGTGAGAAACCCTTGACGAATTTCCGGTAGTAAGTACAAATGCCAATGAATCCTCGAAGTTCCGTCATGTTTCTCGGCTCCGGCCAATCTCTGATGGCCCTAATCTTCTCCTCATGGACCCTCACTCCGTCCACTCCTATGATGTGTCCCAAGTATAACATCTTCGTCAACCCAAACTCACATTTGGAGAGCTTGGCATAAAACTGTTGCTCCTCCAAGATGCGCAATATTGTCTCAATGTGCTGGAGATGCTCCTCCCAAGTCCTGTTGTAAATGAGGATATCATCAAAGAACACCAACACAAACTTCCTTAAGTGACTGCGGAAGATGTGATTCATGCAAGACTGGAATGTAGCTGGGGCGTTGGTTAGCCCGAAGGGCATCACCAAAAACTCAAAGTGCCCATAGTGACATCTGAAGATGGTCTTGGGAATGTCCTGCTCCCTCACGTGAATCTGATGGTACCCAAATCTCAAATCAATCTTTGAGAAGAACCGTGCTCCTCTCAACTCGTCCATCAACTCATCGATCCTGGGTATGGGTTATTTGTTCTTCAGGGTCTTCTTGTTCAGGGCCCTGTAGTCAATGCACATCCTCAAGGTGTCGTCCTTCTTCTTCACCAACACCACAAAAGAAGCAAAAGGACTCGTGCTCGGCCGAATGTACCCAAGAGCCAGCAGCTCCTGAATGGCTCGCTCAATCTCATCCGGATAGGCCTTTGGATGCCTATAGGGGGTAGTAATCACTGCTTGTATGTTGTGCTCAAGCTCAATAGTGTGCTCAAACTCCCGGTCCGGTGGCTGTCCCGGCGGAATCTCCCCAAATACTATGGCATACCGGTCAAGGATGGACGGTATCTCCAAGTGCACTGTCTGCCCTGTAGTCCCTGTCTCTGATGCACGCAGCTCTACTGCCCACTCTATGTCTCCCTTCCGGAACACTGCCTCCATCCGATGAGCCGAAATAGTCTGAGGTGGATATGTATGTTGTCCCCGTATCTTCTCATGGCTCCCTGTCTTCTAATCATCCCACTCCATCTCTAGGGTCTTCCAATCTGTCGTGACCTTCCCTAGAGTGATGAGCCACTGAATACCCAGTATCATGTTGGTGTCCGGAATATTGACCATGAAAAAGTGGTCAGTCAATGTGTAAGTGTCCATCATCATGGATAACTCTGGAACATAACGTGCACACACCATGGTCTGATCTCCTGAGACCAAAACTGAAAACCCGTCGAAGCTCTCTGTCTGTATACCTCTCCGCTCAACCATCTGTGCATCGATGAAGTTGTGGGTTGCCCCACTGTCAACCAAAACTAAAAATCGTTGGCCACGTACTGTCCCCTGTACACGCATCGTCAAATACTTGGGAACTCCTCGCAATGCTGCAAGGGCTCCTCCGATAGGTGCAAAAGCTGCACCACCCGCTGCTAGTGGTGGAGGTGGCAAACGATCCTGCGCGGCATGACTACCTCCTGCCTCCACATCATCCTCCTCATCCTCTTCCCCGCTGCTCTCGGAGAAGACCTCAATAAAATGTGCTTTGCCAGCAGCACATCTATGTCCCGGTGCCCACGGCTCCTGACAGGTGAAGCACAACCGCTTCTTCTTCAACTCCCTCCTGGCATCATCATCAATCTGTACTCGTCCTGGATTCCCCTTCGGAGGCGGAATCCTCACATCCTTCCCCTTAGGCTGGAAAGCCTATCGTTGGGGGTAAGGTGTCCAGGTCCTGGGTAAGACATCCTGTAAGTCCCAAGTCCTGCTAATAGCATCCTGAAGGGTGGTTGGTCTAGCGGATCTGACTAGACCCCGAAGTGGCTCTGCTAACCCCTCAACATACATGTAAATCCTCCGTGCCGCGGACAAATCTGGCACCATCATTGAAACCCTCAAGAAATCTGAAATGTAGGTCTCTAGGCTCCCAGTCTGTTTGAGCCTCGTCAACTCCACAAAGTGTTGTTCCGAATCCCTCCGGTCAAACCTCTCCATCAATCTCTTGGTGAACTCGGCATATGTCGTCACTGTGGAGTGTCCGAGTGTAACCATCCCATGGAACCACCAATCCTGGGCCTCACCATCCAAATGTAATGTCGCCACCTTGATGGCCTCCGTCTCCGACATCTGGTTAAGCTGGAAGTAAATGTCCAGCTTCTCCACCCAAGACTCTGCCGAATTGTTTGATGAATCATCAAACGTGGGAAAGTGGAATCTACTAGCTGCACGGTGGGTGTCACCATCATGATAATGCCGGTACCCTCTGTGATGGTTGCGGGGTCTACTATCCCGCTGGAGCTGAACAAAGTCTCTGAATGAGAGAGCCTCCCTGAACTCCTACCCATAGGCCTGGTATTCTGCAAAATAATCGCCCATATGACTGGGCTCTGCCTCTTGCTGGGCTCCGGCCCCCGTGTCTACTCCTAAGAAAGTGGGCATGGTAGAGCATGTAGGGGCATGTGAGGCCACCTGCTGAGTAGTATCACGCTGCTCTGGCAAATGGTGGGATGCACCCAATCCCTCACCAACCTGGAAAACCCGTGGGCTCTCACGCTATCTAGCCTCTACTGCCGTGAATCTCTGCCCCATCACCTCAATCTGCCTCGACAGATCCTGTACTGATTTGAGGAGCATGTCCGCAAATCTCTTCCCGTCATCATCTGCCATCAGATCCTCCTGCTCTGCGTCCACCACAGGCTCCTTCTGTTCTGCGTCCACCACAAGCTCCTCCTGTTCTGCGTCCACCACCGAAACACAGTCTCCCTCTCCATAAGTGTTCTCCAACCTACGCCCAGTGTCTCTGTATCTCCTACCTCTGTAACAAATGTAGGGCTTTTCCCTCGGTGTCATAGATTGCTAGCTCCACAAGCTGAGCCAGATCTATGCTCTGATACCACTGTAATATCCCTTATCAAGAATATTCCTCAAACACAAGCAAACTCCAACCAGAGATGGACTGGGAGGGCATTTACCAGATATGTCGCCTCTAAAAAGAGGACGAGATCTGGAGGCTACCTGGCCCTTTCCAGACTCTGTCTAAGAGTATAGGAGAAAACACACAAGTGGTATAGTAGCCAGGAAGCTCAAAGAGATAAAAATAACAATGGTGCAACATATAACAATATAACCATAAGCAGATATTCAAGAAATGCAAAGAGAAATGCTAAGCGATTTTATTATACTGAGTAATAGAATGAGTATAGGAGGTGATCAGAAAGATGGCACCTCGACTTGCACAAGGCAAGTGAAGAAATATACTCAGAATAGCAAAGAAATGGCCTCTCTCTGAACTGCGTCCAAGCTGCTGGAGAACTGTCGTGCTGTCGCTGCTGCTGGAGAACTGTCGTGCTGTCGCTGCTGGTGGGAATCAAATGATGATTTGGGGTTGTTCCCCTCAGAAAATGTTGAAACTCTGGAATCGGACTCTACTCAAGAAACTCAGAAAAACCCAAGAAGCTTTTCTGAAATGGCCGACCCCGGAAAATCGCCCCCTTAAGGACCCACGCAATCCCTCAAGGCTCTGCGCTGCTACTGAAATAAACCCACCACAACACTTCCTGAAACTCAGGCAAAATCCTCCAATATGCAAGGGTTGATCCCCCTGCAAAACCTCAAACCAAAACTCCTGCCAGAAAAAACTGCGTCATCCCTCTCAAGACTGCGCAGTCATCTAAGATGCTCAATCCTCCTACCAAAATGCTGATGAAACTACTGCAAAAATATTGATGGAAATACCTTGCCCGAGCAAGCACTCGAAGTCCCCCGGGGCTAAGGGTGAGATCTCCGAACGGAGACACTCAATGCACTAAACAGTGTTGCAGACTAGCTAAACAACCAGCATGCTCTAAGTTGAAGCGACTAGGTCAAATGCACATAATCGAATGCCAAAATGAGGAGGCTCCTCTCTCCTTTATAGCATTGGCCTCTCTCAATCCCAAGGCTCACCTCCTCCAACGTAGCTTTCCTCTTGCCACGTGTTTCTCACCATCTGCGCAATCACTCCATGTGTCTACGTGGGCCCCTCATCTACGTGGTTCTTTGGCCCCCCTTGACTCACCTTTTAAGTTACAACGTTGTGCTACTAGGGAGTGAATTTATTCATGAAGTGAGTATGTCCCCCTTTCCTCACCTTTTTATTTATAAACAGCGATACAAGGCAAAATTGAGCAAGATCGAATATTCCAATTAGCCATGGCTAATTAGGAATATTGCATAAATTTATTTGTTTTGTTTGATTTTTCTTAAGTTAGGCTTTAGTTTTGACAATTAGAATTTTTTAAAGTTTTGTTTTGTTTTGATTTTAAAATAAAATCAAAAATCATAAAAAATTAAAAACAAAATAAAATTAAAAAATTTTAAATTTTCAAAATTAAAAATCTAAAAACTTATAAAAATCCTAAACATTTAAAAAATCATAAAAATTTTGGTGATTAAAGATTTTAAAAACTAAACAAAAGGGATTTGCGCTTTAATGTTAAAAAAATTTAAATGTGGCCTATGGCCCATTAAAAAAAATTATTTTTTTAGCCCTTTTTATTTTTTTCATCACCTTAAAAGATTTTAAATTTTTCGGTTACCATTAAGCATTATTGCCTAAAGAATAATTAAAGTTTAAATTTGAAGTTCTTTAGTGTCATTAAATGCATTTTTTATGATGGTCAAAAATGACAATTGTTTTAAATCTGGAATCTTTTTGGGCATTTGTGGATTAGCGTCACTTTTTCATCACATATTGAAAATCGATCTGGATAGCTTGTTTTATTAATGAAGGCACTGGTCTAAAATTATTTCTATCTTGTGGTTGTGTCTTGTTTTGGCATTTACTCTATCTGATTTAATCATTTAAATCCATCAAGTTATCCATCATTAAAATCATCAAGTGCTTGTTTGCCTCGCTGTGTCTCCCAACCCAGCTGGTTCCCAGTTGGTCTTCCTTATCCCATAGGGTCTACCCCCCTTAGCCTAGGGAGACGGCTTAAACGGAGAGATTGGAGATCAGGGTGACAGCCCTCAGTCTAAGCGTTGTTGCGGTGCCTAGACACTCTACGCAACAACAAACTCTAAGGTGTACTCGTTTGTTGATCGAACCTCAACATCCTAGGCCTATTACATACTCAAAAATCATCATTATTAGTATCACTTATTACAATTCCCCGCAGGGTGTAGAATCTAGGTACGAGAAATATGACGAGAAAATAGAAGTAGAGTTAAAAAACTCTGTTGACTGATGATATCTGATGGTACAAGTGTCCTCTGGATCATCCTTGGGTATGGAGTCTTCATATAATCATCAGGTGCCACTCCAGTGGTCAACATTTGGCTCCATAAGGGGATGCATGCTAGATATGAAGTGATAGTGTGCAAGAACCTACAATCTGCATCCACCGACAAAAGATATATATCAACAGTATCCATTCAAAAATATCATCAAGTACATAAATGAAGCAATGGAAATTTATTCTAAAAGCATTAATGACAATTTATTCATGAAATAAAATGGCGAGGGATAAGGTTAGAAATAGGATACAAAAAGATGTCACGTGGCATCAGATGTCCTCAACGATGCTTTACTTTCAGGTATATACATGGGTTGCTTTTTTGATGTGTCGTGTCCAATTCTGAATATCTGAGGACTTTGATCAATCCCAACATTGTGTTATACATGGTCATCAGATTTACCAAATCCTTTCCGCTTTTTTCTTTTCTTCTTAATAGATTGTGATGTTGATGTTGATGTTGAGGTGATCAAAGTAGACCTTTTTGCCCGATCTTGAAGATGCTTTGATGGAAAATTCGAAGTATCCAAGACTTCTTTGACCTTCCTTTGTCCATTCTGCTTCTGCTCTGACATGGGTGATGGATCAATCTCACAAGTATAAACTTGATTCCCCTCAGTTTCCTTGCTATCCAGGTCTCCATCAATTAGCCATTTTTCAATGGAGTAAATGACCTCCTCATAATGAGATGAAGATTGCTTCAGTGGATTGGGAGGTTTATGATTTGTTTCTTTGTTCTTTTCCCATTCGTCATTTGACCTAAGCTGGAATTTTTGTACTTGTGATCTTTCCATTTCCTCCAACCTATTCTGAAAAGTGACCTGATTAGCCTTCATAACACTTATTTCCTTGGCATGATTTGTTTCCATGGTGTTGATTAATTGCACTTGTTTTTCTTCCATGGTGAGCAACCTATTTTGAAAACTGGCCATTTGATTAGAATGATTGACTTCCATGGCTTTTATTGCTCGTGCATGATTTTCCTCCATGGTCTCAATGAGTTGAACTTGGTTGAGTTGCATATCCGTAATCATTCGAGTCAACTCCTTGATGACATCCTTATCATTCTCATCAATTTTCGCTTTGATCTTTCTTTCATCTCCATATTTTTCTTCAAAGGCATCAATAACTGATTCTAGAGAATCGAAACTGTTAGCAGGTAAGTCTATGAACCAATCCATAACATCGTCATCTAATGAAAAGATGAAAAGTCTCATTTTAATGTCTTCATGGTTAATATCATGGAACCATTTGCTCACACAAAGGTGGAAATTCTTAAGATGAGTTTCAGTACTAATGGCATTGTTACTTAGAAAACTAAGCAACTCTTCAATAGTCTCGACTCTCAATGGCTTCATCCAAAATGAAATCCGGATAGCCTGAAATGTTAGTAAAATCAGAAGGGACGAACAAATCATTCATGATGTCATGCACACTTGACCCTAAAAAGAGCAAATGGATACCAAAGAGAGGCTCCTATCCAAGATTAGCAAGAAATCTACAAGAAGCAAGCTTCACACAGAAATCCTTACAGAAAATGAAATAAGTGGAGTCGCCACTTGAACAGGAATCTGACTCTAAAAATCCAAAATGTAAAAAACTAAAAGTTAGTCGTTTTCCAAGGTACAAGACTTGTCCCCGACAACAATGCCAAAGATGTTATCACTTGTCGCCTACACCTACCTACAAGTTAGTGAGAAAAGCCTTCAATCCCACAAGGTGTGGTTAATGGCAGGAAACTCAAAGAAGGGGTTGTCACACTAATCCCGACTCTCTCTATTTGAGCTATCTCCTATGTTAGTTAAGGGGGGTGGTCCCTAATGAAAAGTTAAGTTAAAAAATGTGAGTTTCTAAGAGAGTGTTATAGTGAAAATGGATTACTTTTAAAGATTTATGAGCAAATATGATGTGAGCAACTTAAAATAACAATGCCAATGAGAAAAACCATAAAGCTAGTGTCTTATAAGGAATTTTGTTCAACAATTTAAAGATATATTTTCTCAAAGTAAAATGAAATGCTCTCAAAAAAGAAAGCAAAGTAACCCTGAAAAGTAAACAAAAATTGTTAGCACAAGATATGTAAGATAAAAAAATGTTTTTGAGATAATCAACTTTATAAATCAAAACATGTGAAACATATCTTGCCAAAACCCAAAAATTAGTAATTAACTTGGAAATGTAAAAGAAAGGAAGTGCTAAACCAAGACATCAATATGCAATTAGACTTGAAGCATGAAAAGAAAGCACTTGTTTGAAATGATTAAATTAATTGCTTTTGGAATATATTTTGCATATGAAAACTCAAACCATCAACAGACAAGTAAGGTAAATGTCATGGAAAGTGCTCTTGGTTAATTTTATTAATTATCTCTACAATAAGATTACAATTTAACTCTTCAATCCTCGAACCTCACCCTTGCCCAAAGATATGGATCTTACAGTGACGAGTCAATAGAGAAGTAGAGGGTCCCTAAGATGTCTACTTCAACCAACTTATGTTGGAGGTAAAATTTTAATGAGGCTCCTTCCTATATTAAAATGCCTAGATGAAATGCATGTAAGTTTTTCCCCAAAAGAGAGATTGATTTGCAATGCTTGAAAATGAAATAGTGTTCAACATAAGTTGCAATTATAACCTCAATTGGAGGAATAAAATTAACTTACAAGTGTTGCATGTGTCTCATCAATGAATTAAAATGATACAAGTAATTTGCTTGAAAGTAAAATTTGTTTCAAATAGACAATGACAATAAATTGCTCCAATATTCAAGATAACAATGTAGCATAAAAATGAAGCATGTATTCAAGTGCTCATGAAACAATTTACCAAGGAAAATGGTAACGAATCAAAGTTTGTTAAGAATATAAAATGCTTGCATGTAAAGGATGAATTGCACAAAATAAAGTGTAAGCTTGTAGCTCCAAGCAACAATGAGATAAAAAATGCAAAGCAAAGCTCAAATGAAATTGTAAGAAACTTTAACTTAAAAATAAAATGTGATAGTGAAGTTATGTTAATTAGTGAATGAAGTGTGAAATTTTAAGCCATACAAATGTCAATCCACCCAAGAGAAGCCTCCCCCTAAATGGGGCGATAGGATACCATGGGAGAAATACGAAGCTCCCACAAGTAAATTAGATCTTTTATTAATATTACAATGCAAAAAGGGTCCTTCAAAGTCCTCAACTAAACTTCGAGGAGATTCCTCACAATAATTGCTTGAAACGTGAACACTAGACCTCCTTTCTTGAGAAAGTAGTGACAAGGTCTCACAAAACTTATGCAAGGGAAACAAGGTCCGAGTTTCCTCCAAATGCCCACGACTTAGAGGAAAATGGGCAACCCCCCAATGAACTTGACTTTGGCCAAAATTAGCCTCAAAAGGGCTCATGGCATCCTTGGAAATCGAACCCCCGACACTTGCCAAAGGTCCTGCAAACACTTATTAGATGTTTCGGGAGGTTGCTATTCAAAATCTGTCATACAAGAGTTAGCAAACAATCTAAACAATAACTGCAAAATAAGTCAAGTATTAGTGGAAAATCAGCAAGATAAAATGTGTATGTACAATTATAATTCACAAAAGGCTAAGCTAAAGTGTGAGAGTAAACTCTCGTCTTTACTTAGCCATCTTCAAGCTCTTAGATGGCAAATGAAAGAAATGAAGTACAATGTTTTTTAAAAGAGATTTAAATTTAAAAGTACTTGGCTTGTGTACAAGCTATGTTCCAAAACCCCTGCAAAACCACTTTGTAAAAGAAGACTAGGAAGGCTCAAAGAACAAATGAGAGTTCCTTTAAGAATGTATCAAGAGTGGGTTGGTCTCTCCAAAGACTTCCCCTCACGCTTCATTCTATGATCCCAACAAGATGTTCCCTCTACAAAACTTCAAGAATTAGTGCCATATAAATTTAGCAATAAACAATGATAAGAAACTCTAGAGATTTATTTAAAACCAACTAGAGCATTCTATATCTAGAGCACACTTCTAAGTCAAATGTCAATGCAAGATAGTTCTACATTAACAAATCTACAAAAGCATATGAAAACAAATTAGATCAAAGCATGAATAAAAAGAATTATACCAATGATCAACAATTCATCAAACTCGAAAAGGAGGAACACATCATGAATGAAACCCCAAAGTCTTTATTGATATTTCTGAAAGTGTACAAGGCAGCAGCGCTTCCGCAAGCACAATAGCTAGTAACAATATATACAAATGAGAGCTCAAGGCTCTATTATATAGAACTATGGAATTCAATCCCAATGTAGAAGTGATTAAACAAGTGGCATGAGGTGACAATCTCAAAGAAAAATTCGAATTTGGTTAATGAAGCTCCAATGCCAAGTGTAAAAATCGAATTCTGGCACGTGGACATCATTTTCTTCTTCCTTTATGTGCCAAATTCGAATTTTATGATGGAATGACAAGTGTATATAGGTGGTAACCCATGTGGGAACAATTTCCCACAAAAATCTCCATCAAATATTCTCCCAAATCCTACCAAATGTGCATTAACTTCACAAATTCGAATTTCCATGCAACTTTCTCATTTAATGCCAGAAACTCGATTTTATTTGAGCACATGTCCTTTCCTTGATTTTAGGAGTCCACATCACCTTGGGACTTCACTTTAACTCCTCCATAATTTTCCACCTCATTTCCACAACATTTAGCATGTGTGGATATTTATTTTTCTCAATTTATTTAATTTTTGGTTTAATTAATTGCCAGATTTTCCACTAAACTTAGGAAAAGTGGGTTTTGAGGGTTCAAAACACATTTTTAACCCCTCAAAGTGTGTCATAGTAAAAAGTTGAGGGTGAGAGGTGCAAATTTCATTACTCATACCCCATACAACTTCTCTAGACATCACTTATTACATTACAAATACAATTTTTATTGCAATTTCCGCAGTGCGGAAAATCTAAAAAATTAAAAAAAAACTACCTAGACCTAACCAAATTCCACAAAAGTTTTTGTGTGATCTAATATGGTAATATACATCGACTCAAGACACTAAGAAGTGTTAGGGGCTAAACCTTCAAACCGTCACCACGGCTTTGGGGTAAGGAGCGAGTGAAAAAACCCAGAAAATTATCCACCTCTGAAAAAGCAGGGATAATTAACCAGGTAAAAAAACATTGCAAGGTGTACTCGTTTGTTGACAGAGTCCCAACATCCTAGGCCTATTACATACTCAAAACTCATCATTACTAGTATCACTTATTACAATTCCCCGCGAGGTGTGGAATCTGAGTACAAGAAAGATGATGAGAAAATAGAAGTAGAATTAAAAAACTTTGTTGACAGATGATATCTGATGGTACAAGTGTCCTCTGGGTCATCCTTGGGCATGGAGTCTTCATTTAATCATCAAGTGCTACTCCAGTGGTCAACAGGTACCTAACCATCTTTTCCCAACTCATTGGCCAGATGAGAGGTACTTCCCAAGTGTCCCAGACTCCATGGGTAGGATGTGTGTTGGGGCATCAGCAGGAGAAGGTGAACCACTCATCCTGCACATATGCCATAGGAGAAGGTGAACCACTCATCCTATGCATATGACAATCATAGGGGAAGGTGAACCACTCACCCTACATACATGTGTTCGCAATCGTAAGGGAAGGGGAACCACTCACCCTATATCTAGTGCACAACTATGGGAAGGTGAACCACTCACCCTATGGTCGCTCATAGCTGCAAAAAGCCCCAGGAGCTCCCAAAGCTCAAGGTCTAACTCATACAGGACCCTCAAAGGAGGGTCGTTCGACGACTCCAAGTCTCTCTCAGAAGGTTAAGAATTTGACCTTCCCCAAAGGTTTTGTGAGAATGTTTGCAACCTGCTCATCCGTCCTTATGTGTTGGAGCCTTATTGCTCCCCATTGTACCATAGCCCGAATAAAGTGGTACCTGATATCAATGTGCTTGGAGCGGTCGTGGAACACAAGATTCTCTGATAGGTGAATCCCACTCTGGTTGTCGCAGAAGATCACGGTGGTATCTAGCATGTGCTCAAATATCTCACTAAAGAGCGTCCTCAACCAAACAGCTTCACAACAAGCCATACTCGCAACAATGTAGTTGATGATGCTTAAAGCAACCGATTTTTTCTTCCTGCTCATTCATGATATTGAAGCAGACCCCAAAGAGAAGCAACACCCAGACGTGCTCTTGTGATCCACCACACTGCCAGCGTAATCAGCATCTAAATATCCATGAAGCCTCAAGTTCCAGGCAATGTATCTTTGTCCATAGTGGATAGTGCCCCGAAGATATCTCAAGAGATTCTTAGCAGCAATCCAACGAGTGTGATGAGGCTCAACCATAAATTGACTCAACGTGTTCACAGCGAAGCATATGTCAGGATGGGAGTTTACCAAGAACATCAGGGCCCCCACAAGTAATCCGGGCACATCTTCCACACAGCTTCTTGAAGTTGAGTTCCATCGGAGTGGATACAGACTTGCAATCCACCATCCCACATCTCTCAAGCAGCTTCACAATTTATTTTCCTTGAGAAAGGAAAATCTCACCTGGCTTTGGCCAAACCTCCAGCCCTAGGAAGTAGTGCATCAGTCCTAGGTCCTTCATCTCGAATACAGAAGCCAACTCCCTCTTGCATTAATGAATGAGAGGGTCATCACCTATCAGAAAGAGATCACCCACATAAAGGACCAGAATGAGAGACTTGTCTTTTTCCACCTTGAAATATAGGTTTGGGTCAGCATCGCTCCTTGTAAATCCTAGCTTCATAAGATAGTTATCAATCCTGTCATACCAAGCCTTGGGGGCTTGCTTCAAACCATAGAGGGCTTTCTTCAACCGGCATAAATGTGTGTTACGACCTTGAACTTTGAACCCCTTAGGTTGTTCTACATAGACTTCTTCTTTAAGCGAGCCATGCAAGAAAGCAATTTTGATATCCATCTGGTGTAGGTTCCAACCTTGTGAGGCAGCAAGGGATATGATTGAACAGATGGTGGTATATCGGGCAACTGATGCAAATATCTCATCATTGTCTACTCCTTCCTTTTAAGAGAAGCCTCGAGCAATGAATCTGGCCTTGAACTTTTCAACACTCCCATCATCTCCATGTTTGATCTTGTAGAGCCACTTTGAAGTTTGAAGTGACCACTGACTTGTCGTGGGTCTACGAACCACATCCCAGGCATCATTCTTCATGATCGACTCGTACTCCTCGTTCATCGCATCCTTCCAAATTTGTTGTTTCACAGCTTCTTCGAATGTACAAGGCTCAGATTGTACAATGGTACTCATGGCAGCTAAGTACCCTTGGTACCTATTCGGCATTTTGCTTTCACGAAATGTCCCCCTCGATGCAATGTGTTTCTCAACATCTTCAAGAGTATCTTTGAGCCACAAGGTCTTTTTCTTGAAGTAGAGGGTTCACTAGGACGTGGATCAATGGGATCCATCAAACCTTCCATATCGGGCATCGAGTCATCAGACGAAGGTTCATCCTACTTTCCTGTATCATCATTATTATTGTCCTTCCTAGGGATAGGAAGATCTCGAACTTTCCTAAGGGCAAAATCCTCATCGAAGTGACATCATGACTTATTTCCACTTCCCTTTGACCAGGCACATAGATTCTATACACGTTCGAAGTTTCTCTATAGCCCGCAAACTTTTCTTTCTTTCTTGAGGCATCTAGTTTGTTCCTTTCCTCTTTCGACACATGAAAATATACAGGATAACCAAAATATTCTAAAATGAGAAACATCAAGTTTCTTACCAGTGAAATACTTCTTCGGGTGTCTTGAAATCCAATGCTTGATATAGGTATCTATTTTGAACATACACATCGTTGTTGGCAACTTCTCCCCATAAGAACTTTGGTAGGCCTTGGTCATGACTCATGAAGCATGGCCCAGGTGGCTTCTATGATAGCTCGATTCTTCCTTTCGACAACTCCATTTTGCTCAAGAGTATATGTAGTGGTGGTCTCCCTCTTAATCCCAACTCCTCTACAATAGTCAATGAATTCATTTGACCCATTATCGGTCCTTAATATTTTGATCTTCTTCCCTGTTTGATTCTTGACCAAGGCTTTGAAAGAGTAGAACCATTTGGACACTTTGTCTTTCTTCTTTAAGAAATAGATCCATGTTTTGCGAGAGAAGTCATCTACAAAAATTGCATAGTACAAATATCCACCCAAAGATGTCACAGGCAACATACCTGATAAATCAGAATGGACCAATTGAAGAATATCGGTAGTTTGACTTTGACTTGAGGGAAATGGTTCCCTTGTATGTTTTCTAGCTGCGCAAACCTAACACATACCTTCATGACCTAAGTTGAATTTGGGCATGCCTATGACCATCTTCCTTACATTAGGTAAGACATTGTAATGAAGGTGAGCAAATCTTCGGTGCCATAATTTGGATTGAAGAGAAGTATCGCAAGTCATTGCTTCCAACGGACTTCCTCCAACCTGATAGAGATCTTCAACCCTGAATCCAAGAGTGAATGCATCTCTTGGGTTCCTTTGCCAAACACGAACCTTCTCATCAATGAATGTCACCTTGAAACCGTTATCTTCCATTGCAAAAATAGTGAGCAGGTTCTTTTTTAGATCAGGTACATACAACAGCTCTTGTAAATGAAGGGTTTGACCTTGATTTAAGTGAAGAGTAACAGTCTCAATTCCTTTCACGGGATAAGTGGCATTATCCCCAAGTATAATCTCCATATTCGTCTTCTTTTCAATCAAGTTTGAGAGAGCCTCTTTGTACCCAGTGAAGTGCCTTGAGGCACCACTATCAATCAACCAATGATCTAATGTACTTGGAGGAGAGGCGGTGGTGACGGCAGAAATAAGAAAAAATTCTTTTTGTTTTTCACCAATATTAACTTCTTCATACCTAGAGTTTCTTGACTTCTTGGGAGGACGACCATTTCCATTTCGAGTAGCGGGAGCATTCCTCTTTCCTTTGTTGTTGAACCTGTTGTTCCTTTGATTGTCATTGCCCTTGTAGTTGTTGTTATGGTTGTCATCATCTCTTGGAGTATCCTTCTTGTGAGTACACTCTCTAGCAAAATTTCCAAACTTGTTGCAATTGAAACATCTTCCTTTGCTTCCTTCTTTGAATATCAGCTTGAACCCTTGACCTTGTCTTCTTGCCCCAGCATTGTTCTTCCTCTTATAATGAGCGGAGAAGGGATTGTTTCCATTTGAGGGCTTGTCTCTTTCCATTATCCTTATTTCTTTTTGAGTGCATCTAGCCAATAATTCATCAAATCCCAGAATCTTGTCATTGTTGAGGATGGTAGTGTTAAACATGCCCCATTCTCTTGTAAGGCCTCCAAGTGCAATAAGAGTGAGCTCCTTGTCACCAATGACTTCTCCAATAGATAGGAGATCATTTTTTATCTCGGTAATCCCCATGAAGCGGGATTAAATGGATTCTCCTTATTCCATCTTGATGTCTTTCAACTTGTTCTTAAAAAAGAGAACTTGATTTGCATAATTTATTTTGAACATCCCAACCAACTTGTCATACATCTCCTTAGATGTTTCCAAATGAGAAATATAGGCAACCAAAGGCCTGTGACTAGAATCAACAATAATTTTCTTAGCTTTAACCTCACCTTTCTTGTACTTTGTTTGTGCAGTTGCAAATGCATTCGAAGGAGGCTCCACTACTCTTCCTTTGACATAGTCCATGGCATCAATTCCTTCCAATGTAAAATCTAGAGACATCTTCCATGCATGATAGTCAAATTTGTCCTTTAGCTTGTCCTCGGATTTGAAGTAGGATGTAGTCGCCATTGGGACTAGTTCCAAGTTCTTATCCAACAACTTCCCTTGGTGATTGTTTTTCCTCACTCTTGCTTGGGGTTTGTCTTCACTTGAGTTCTAATACCATGTTAATTTTAGATAACAATGGTATGTTCTATGCTTTAGCACAATTTACTTCAATGTTCCTTATCAGCCCAATGACAATTTCCAATTATTTCCAGTAGCAATCACATTAACTTAAACACATTGACAGTAAATGCAGATAGAACATAAAAAAATGTGCAGAAGACAAGCCAAGACAAGAGGACACAAGATTTGGCGGATGCCAAGGAAAAACCCCAATGTGGGGAAAACCCTTTGATCAAATCTTCTTATTATTATTCAATAGTTCAGCAGAGAGAGAGAGTACATAGATCAAATTCACTTGCCCAATACATAGTCAAAATAGCCCTGTCAAAATCAACAGTCAACTGCAGCCCTAACCAAAAAGTCAATGCTAGTCAAATCAACACCAAAATGTCCTCCAAGCAGCTCGGTCAACAGAAGTCCAATTTGGCCTTCAAGGAGAGTAAAAGTCAGCCCAAAATAGTTCGATCAAACCCAGTCAAAGGAGAGAGAAATACAGCGGTAATTTCTGCAGTCAAATCTGAAGTCAATGCAAAGGTCAATGCTGGTCAAACTGCCCAAAACATCTAGATTTTTGTGCCCAACAACTCGGCCTAGGAAAATCGAATTTCTTCCCTGAAAACTGAAGCCAAACTTGGTCAAATGAGCCCTGGTCAATGTTGGTCTGATTCTCTGAAATTTCGGCCTGTCCTTGTCCTGAAATTTTCGGCCTCCTGCCACACGTGCGAAGAAGAGAGAGAGGCTGCCCAAGTTGTACGAACCAATCAAGAGAGGAGAGAGAGATGAATGAGTTGAGTGATGTCCAAATGAGGAGAGAGGTCACTCCTATTTATACAATTCATTGAGGGTGAGGAGACACATCCATTAGGCTTCTTGAGCCTACATTTGACTGAGACGAACCTTGACAATTTGTGCATGGGAGAGAACAAATTCAAAATTCCACTTATGCTTATCAGAATGAGATGATCTTTATATCAAAATTGGACCTCTCGAAAAGAGGAATCCAATGCAATAATCATCTCCATCATATGAGTTGTCCTAAGGTGGAATTTTGCCCTAGTTGCCAATTTTAACAAATCTTGTATTTGATTATCCTGTTATGTTCTCCATCACCACTCAAGGCCACTCTATGTAGATTTGGACTCCATAACCCAAAGGTGTTGGCACCAATCCTTGGTGGATCTATCAACCTTCATTGAAGAGTATTTTAACTTATGTTGTTTAATTCATCCCCTGCCCTCCAAAGCTAATCTACAGGTCAAACAGCAGCATTTAGGGAATCCTCCCTACAGCTGGCATGCACCAACTATGAAGGGAAGCAAATGTGGTGGTAACATTGGGGCATTACCTCCAACGTTGCACCAGGTTTGATTTTAACATTGTTATGGACTTGACATTTCCCAATATATGTTTGGGTGACAACAGCATTCCATAATTGGTAGTAGCTTGCACTTGTCAGTAACTCCGCATAGTACGTCATCAAAGAGGATATTATACAGCTTTTAAAAATGAAAAAAATAATAATAATTGCATGTTTCAATGTGAGGGCATACATATCCCCTTTGAAAATTGGCTTGTGAAGCAAACCAACAACACAACAAAAACCTCTTTGAAATATCTCTCTCCGTGTTAGCACAAGAACATAATCTATATTTAAGGAAAGCCACATATTTCCTACAAAGTGCTTAAAATAGTTTAAGTTCTGCAACTTTTCCTTTGCTTCAGTAGTCACCTGAAAAATTCCATGAGTAAACACTTACTTTTCTAAATTTATTTTAGAAATGGGTTTTCTTCCTGTTGACCACTAGAGTGACACCTCATGATTATATAAAGACTCCATGCCCAAGGATGATCCAGAGAACACTTGTACTATCAGATATCATCAGTCAACGGAGTTTTTTTTAACTCTACTTCTATCTTCTCATCATCTTTCTTGTACCCAGATTCCACACCCTACGGGGAATTGTAATAAGTGATACTAGTAATGATGAGTTTTGAGTCTATAACAGGCCTAGGATATTGGGACTCGATTAGCAAACCAGTACACCTTGGAGTGTTTTTTTTTATCTGGTTTATTATCCCCTCTTTTTCAGAGGCGAATAATTTTTTAGGTTTTTACGCTCACGTTTTACCCCAAAGCCGAGGTGACGGTTTGAAGGTTGAGCCCTTGACACATCTTAGTGTCTAGAGTCGATGTATATCACCATACTAGATCACACAATAAAAATCGTGGAATTTGGTTAGGTCTAAGTAGTCATTTTTTAATTTTTTAGATTTCCCGCAGGTCAAAAATTGCAAATAAAATTGTATTTAAATTGTAATAAGTGTAGTCTAGAGAAGTTGTATGGGGTATGAGTAATCAAAATTACACCTCTCACCCTCAACTTTTTACTATAACACACTTTGAGGGGTTAATAATGTGTTTTGGACCCTCAAAACCCACTTTTCCTAAGTTTATTGGGAAATCTGGCAATTAATTAAGCCAGAAATTAAATTAATGGAGAAAAATAAATATCCACACATACTAAATGTTGTGGAAATAAAGTGGAAAATTATGGAGGAGTTAAAGTGAAGTCCCAAGGTGATGTGGACTCCTAAAGTCAAGGAAATGACATGTGCTCAAATAAAATCGAATTTCTAGCATTAAATGAAAACGTTGCTTAGAAATTCGAATTTGTGAAGTTAATGTACATTTAAGAGGATTTGGGAGAATATTTGGTGGAGATTTTTGTGGGAAATTGTCCCCACATGGGTTACCACCTATATACACTTGTCATTCCACCATAAAATTCGAATTTGGCACATAAGGGAAGAAGAAAATAATGTCCACTTACCAGAATTCGATTTTTACACTTGGCATTGGAGCTCCATTCAACAAATTTGAATTTATCTTTAGGATTGTCACCTCATGCCACTTGTTTAATCACTTTTACATTGGGATTGGCTCCAATACCATTTGTCATTGTCATTTTTCATTGGGATTTGCTCCCAACTCTCTATATAATAGAGCCATGGGCTCTCACATTGTATAAGTTTGTTGCTAGCTATTGTGCTTGCGGAAGCGCTACTGCCTTGTACACTTTTAGAAATATCAATAAAGACTTTAGGGTTTCATTCATGAGCTGTTCCTCCTTTTCGAGTGGGATGAATTGTTGAACATTGGTATAATTCATTTTACTCATGCTTTGATCTAATTTGCTTCCGTATGCTCTTGTAGATTTGTTAATGTAGAGCTAACTTGCATTGACATTTGATTTAGAAGTATGCTCTAAGTATAGAATGCTCTAGTTGGTATTAAATAAATCTCTAGAATTTTTTATCATTGTTTATTGCTAAATCTATATGGAACTAATTCTTGATTGAAGTTTTGTAAAGGGAACATCTTGTTGGGATTACAGAATCAAGCGTGAGGGAAAGTCTTTGGAGAGACCAACCCACTCTTAATACATTCTTAAAGGAGCTCTCATTTGTTCTTTGAACCTTCATAGTCTTATCTTATAAAGTGGTTTTGCAGGGATTCCAGCACATAGCTTGTACATAAGCCGAGAACTTCTAAATTTAAATCTCTTTTAAAAAAACATTGTACTTCATTTCTTTCATTTGCTATCTAAGAACTTGAAGATGGCTAAGTAAAGACGAGAGTTTACTTTCACTCTTTAGCTTAGCCTTTCGTAAATTATAATTGTACATATACATTTTATCTTGCTTATTTTTCCATCAATACTTAACTTATTTTGCAGCCATTGTTTGGATTGTTTGCTAACCCTTGTGTGGCAAATTTTGAAGAGCAACTTCCCGCAACATCTAACAAGTGTTTGCAGGACCTTTGGCAAGTGTTGGGGGTTCGATTTCCAAGGATGTCGTGAACCCTTTTGAGGCTTATTTTGGCCAAGTCAAGTTCACTAGAGGACTGCCCATTTTCCTCTCTAAGTTGTGGGCATTTGGAGGAAACTCACACATTGTTTCCCTTGCATAAGTTTTGTGAGATCGTCACTGCTTTCTCAAGAAAAGAGGTCTAGTGTCCATGTTTCAAGCAATTATTGTGAAGACTCTCCTTGAAATATAGTTGAGAACTTTGAAGGGCCCTCTTCTCATTGTAATATTAATAAAAGACCTAACTTGCTTGTGGGAGCTTGGGATTTCTCCCATGGTATCCTATCTCGCCATTTAGAGAGAGGCTTCTCTTAGGTGGATTGACATTTGCATGGTTTAAGCTTTCATACTTCATTCACTTACATGCATGCTTTAATTGGGAATTAACACAACCTCACTATCACATTTCATTAAGTTTGTTACAATTTCATTTAAGCTTTGCATTTTATTTCTCATTGTTGCTTGGAGCTACAAGCTTACACTTTACTTTGGGCAATTCATCATTTACATGCAAGCATTTTATATTCTTAACAAACTTTGATTCGTTTCCATTTACCTTGGTAAATTGTTTCATGAGCACTTGAATATATGCTTTAATTGTATGCTACATTGTTATCTTGAATATTGGAGCAATTTATTGTCATTGTCTATTTGAAACAAATTTTACTTTCAAGCAAATTACTTGTATCATTTTAATTCATTGATGAAACACATGCAACACTTGTAAGCTAATTTTATTCCTCCAATTGAAGTTATAATTGCAACTTATGTTGAACACTATTTCATTTTCAAGCATTGCAAATCAATCTCTTTGAAGCATTTGCATGTATCATTATTTTAATTTGGGGAATTAACACAATTTGCATTTCATCTAGGCATTTTAGTGTAGGAAGGCCCCAAGCCTCATTAAAATTTTACCTCCAACATAAGTTGGTTGAAGTAGACATCTTAGGGATCCTCTACTCCTCTATTGACTCTTCACTGTGAGATCCATATCATTGGGCGAGGATAAGGTCTGAGGATTGAAGAGTTAAATTGTAATCTTGTTGTAGAACTAATTAATAAAATTAACCAAGAGCACTTTCCATTACATTTACTTTACTTGTCTCTTGATGGTTTGAGTTTTCATATGCAAAGTCTATTCCAAAAGCAAGTATTGTAATCTTTTCAAACAAGTGTTTTCTTTTCATGTTTCAAGTCTAACTGCAGATTGATGTCTTGGTTTAGCACTTCCTTTCTTTTACATTTCCAAGTTAATTACTAATTTTTGGGTTTTGGCAAGATATGTTTCACATGTTTTGATTTATAAAGTTGATTATCTCAAAATCATTTTGTATCTTACATATCTTGTGCTAACAATTCTTATTTACATTTCAAGGTTACTTTGTTTTCTCTTTTGAGAGCATTGTATTTTACTTTGAGCAAATATATCTTTAAATTGTTGAGCAAATTCCTTATAAGGCACTGGTTTTATGGTTTTTAATCATATTAATGATTGGCATTGTTATTTCAAATTGCTCACTTCATATTTGCCCATAAATCCTTCAAAGTAATCCATTTTCACTATAACACTCTCCTAGAAACTCACATCTTTTAACTTAACTTTTCATTAGGGACCACCCCCCTTAACTAACCTAGGAGATAGCTCAAACGGAAAGAATCGATATTAGTGTGACAGCCCCTTTTCTGAGTTCCCTACCACCAACCACACCTTGTAGGGTTGAATACTTTTTCTCATTGACTTGTAGGTAGGTGTAGGCAGCAGGGTCAACACTTCCTACATCACATAAGCTTCCAGAATTCAAATTACTCTTTGCATCCATGAATTTTCATCGTATAGATTGCAACCATGTCATATAGCACCCAGAAATCAACTATTTCAAACATCCTTCACTTGGTCTTTAACAACACAGCCTCCAACCAAAACAAGGGATTTCAACAATCAACAAAAGTAGATGCCCAACATAAATAAGATGCAAGATGAAGCTTACCAATTTGGGGCCCTCTTGATAATCATATGATAGTGCTGCAGCTGCCAAGGCATCCATACTATTGTGGACATCAAGGCTGCCCTGCACTGACAATATCAGGATTGATAAGAAAATCCAAACATGTCATTTAACCTGACACAGATACCAAGTGATTCAAAATTTGAATCAAGTAAATTTATTCATAAATGCATACCTGAACTGGTAGCTGAGGAGGCTTGTTTAGTAAAAGTATTGCCGGGTCCTGGAATTTGTTATAATTGGAATTAATAAGAGACAGAAACACAAACTATTAAATAGCAGATGTTGAAACTGATTATCAACAACTTGCCTTGTATAACACAAGACGCCTAATGTATTTTATCTCATCTGCATTTGGATAGAGTGTTCCTCTTGGTATAGGATCATATCTTTTATTAACTTTACTCGAATAGGCTGTCACAGGAAGATATATGATGGATCCAGTCTTCATAATATCTCTCGCTGAAATCTATAAGGTGAACAAAGCTATAATTAGAAACATAAAGGCCTTTTTGAAGCTTTAGTAGAGTCCAGAAAATTCAAAACTAAATATGAGACTCAGGAGGCATTTAAGGTTTAGCAGTACAAATTAGTATTCTAGCAATAGGACAAAACATACCAATTTCTGCTGGGGCTTATTCTCTTCCCGTCTTGTAATTGGACATACATCTAATGAATTTGCATACTCCATTCGAACCTGTACTTGCATCATAAAAATTTCACCTGATTTAATAACTCTGCAAAAACAAGTTGAATATCAAAAAAACATTCTCTCATCAAAAACCAAAAAGCAGTGAACAGCCATTCAGAAAATGAAATCAAGACAAAATATGGCACTCAGTTCCACCAAAAATGACATCAAAAATGTTTAAAGACATCAGAAAAGGAATCTGAAGCATAAGAAACAAGGAAATTATAGAAGCACCTATGCAATGTGTAGCGACTCAAACTCTCACCTAAAGGCAACAGTCCTAATCCTAGTGGGAGAGCCACACACTGTCACCTCAGTGGCCTTGCCTCTCGCTTTAAGGGTAGGGAAGGGGCTTCCTATCCTAAGGAGGGCTGTCCTCTAAGCAAGACTAGCCAGGTCAAGTAGAGGAAAGGGCAAGTTCTTCTAGCTGAGCTTGACTAAAGTAACTTGAAAACTGATCTCAAGATAAAAGGATGTTGAAGCAAGAAAAGAACAGCACATTAAATCACCAAATCATTTAAGTGATGCTTGGAAATAAAAAAAGTCTTGCTCATTATATACTTTACAAGTGTTCAATCTTACCATGAAACCTGTAGCATGTATGAGAAGTGTATGAAAAGTGTATCTGTGACAAAATAGATCATTAGTAATGTACGTGAAATATGAATGAGAAATTGCATCACTCCTTCAACATAATTGCTATCATTGAGATGTCATACCGCTAGGGTAAGATCATGTGCCAAATGTAAAGTATGTCATAATGAAGGGACAACAGACATATTATTTAACCACAATCATCCGATACACCAGTGGTCATGTTAATACCATGTTATATAAAGAAGATGCACAACGTTGCTTAAGGTATATTTAATGAGCAGTGTTTCAACAGGTGCTTCAGACAAAAACATCCACCACAGATTGGTTATCATTAATATCTCCTCGACAGTGCCCAAACGATGTAAGTGAACAGTGATGAATTAGTACCCCAATCATTATGTCATTAATGCTCAAAATAAAGCGATGTAGCAACGTCTGAAAAACATCAATCATTGTGTGTGCGGGACAGATCCATAATTGTTGTCAAGAAAACATTTTTAGAGCATTCAAATCATACATTCACCATAAACGCTAAAGGTAAACAGCAAGCAAAATCATAACCACCAATCAATGCTATCAAGATAATGTAAAGGTGCCAGTGAAAGTATAGTAACATACAGTGCTCTGAAGGCAGCAAATGATGCTTATATTATAGAGGCAACCCTTTATAGCAGAAGGCTGTGACAGAAGGTTTATAAATTTGAAGTTGATATTATGAAGCCACCTTTAGCAGATTATGACCATTTAAGACTAGAATATGTTTTGACAATACTTAGAGCATCATTTACAGTATGCTTCCAGGTGTACGTAAATAACAAGATTAAGCGTACAGGAGATGAAATATTTGCTTAAGGAAGAAAAACTGTCGTCATATATTCAAACATTTGAACACCACATCACGAGAATATCATGCCAGAAATGGTCAAAAGATTGTATTGATAGATTTGCTGAATATTTATAAAAAAAAATCACAGAAATTTCAGATTGCTATGAAATTTCTCCACCAAATCTCCATGAGAAAATGAGAGGAAGTGCACCTATATTTATAGAGGAGGTGCACAACTTCCCTCGTAATAAAATAATAATTTCTAGGCTACAATCCCCTAAATTAACCTGAGGGGAAAAAGGCCCTCTCTACAAATTAATTAATCTACATTAATGCAAAGAAATGGGGTTTCTAATGTCACATGTACAAAGTCTATGGGCACAGGCCCACAATGATGACCCTTCACAAATGAAGAGGGAAAAACGAGGGTGCTGGTGTAGCGTCCAGCGTCCAAAGGCCCTTTGATTGCATAAATTCTTCAAAAAGTCTTCAAATCTGCCCATACACAGCCTCTAAGGTGGGAAAGCCAGCCCCTAAGCTCTGTCTCCAGTGATCCCAAGGGGCAAACTGGGCTTTCAAAGCTGCCATGCGACATCCAATGTGCTGTCCAAGTATCTTCCAACATGGACAAGGATGCCTAAAATAAGGGGAAAACCAGCCCCAATGCTTCAAATGATGGCTTCTCCTGCCTTCAAAGGCATGCGCGCACACACACACACAGATATATATATATATATATATATATTAAATCTAAGACAGCTCAGCCCTCCAATTCTGCCACAAATATAGGTCGGCCCTCAGAAATATTCATTAAAATTTGATATTAAAGCAAAACTCAGGTCAGCCTGGGAATTTGATTTAATGCCCTGAACTTCCAAACATTAGTGCTCTGATCCTCTTCTCTGTAATTTCCTCTGGAATTCGGCCTGTACTGAAATCCACCTGTATTCCTTCTATTTTCGCTCTGCTCCTGCCCGATTTCTAAGGCTGGCTCGACCCTATCCCTCTGTAAATTCATCAACAGGAAATAATATATTTGAACCAAGCCACGGTTCTCACAATTCTACAACAGTCCTGTAGAATTTCCACAAAATTTCGATCTGTTGATAAGAACAATCTGAAAAACACTTTCTTTTCATACAAACACAGAATTTCTCTACTCAATTTGCAGCGGAATTAGGAACAGAAATAAAACAGTCACACAATTCAAGACAGAATTTTTTTATACGGAACACAACTGGGAAAACCCTCTGCTTTATGAGAATTTTATTGATAGCAAAAACTGAGCAATTGATCTCATACAAAAATACAATTGTTTCAATCTGAAAGACACAGATCTAAGCTTGAAACCCTTGCAAGAGTGCTGATCTCTGCTGCCCTTTAGCAACCTGTGCACAATCTTATCTTGGCACACCTTTCTCTCACAAGCTCCACACACAAACTTGTGCTTCCTATTGCTTGGTCCCACCAATTCTTGCTCTCCAAAACAATAATTAAACTTTGTGCCTTCATTCCTCCTTTTAAAGGCAATTCAAATGGCTAAAATTAGCGAGTTCAATGTTTGGAAAGTCGAACTGGTGCTTTTCTAGTTAACAACAGTTAACACAACCTCTTAACTAGTTCCTCCTAAGATTTAGGAGGCTAACTTCACTTGTTCTTTCAGTTTCCAAACTAACTCACACTAGAAAATCAAGAACTTGACTTTCAATTTCAACACATCAGTTAACTGCCTCATGCACTCCTAATTTTTAGGGAGACTCCTAAATTTTAGGAACTTGACTTTAACTCCTTGAATTAAGGCACAAATCAAGGAATCGCTTTTCTGGCTAATTTCAACACTCCCTCTTAGCAAAGAAGGTGTTCCTGGAAGAACCTTGTCCACCTGGATCTGTCTTCAACTCTACCAAGTTCTCCGCTGCTGCAGCTACTCCCTCTAAACTAGAAGACTTCCTACTTTCTTATGTGGAACCTGCCTTGAAATCTTGTTCTTTCCCACCATACTTTGTGAGCTTTGCTCCTCCTCATCATCATCCTGCTGGTCAGCCCAACTGCCAACTAGCTTAACTTGAAACTGAGATATTGGCTGAGGCTCCAACTTGAGAGCTCTATCATACTCTCGCTCAACCATCACTTCTCTACTTTGTGCACTACCTGCCTTGTTTCTCAAAGTTGCACCTGTCTCTACCTGCAACTTGTAGAGATTCTTCACCCTCACACCTATCTACTTTAAGAACAAAAAATTTCAGTAGAAATCACATAGGACAATTTTTGCCGACGCGTTTTGAACCAGCCAGTGCAGTTCATCGTCAAGACAAGCTAAAGAGGCAAATCATGGCATCAGCGTAAATAGAGACCAAGTAGAGACCCTTAGTTGATATAACAGCTATAATAAACGGCTAGTTTACGAATAATATTATTTAATTTATAACATTAATTAATAGGAACCAATTATATTAATTAAATCAAGAAATAGGCTAAGGAACAAAATAATCAAAGAATAAAAGGAATCAAACATACAAAGTCAAACCTCAAACAAGGTGTGAAGTCAAAAAATAATACCAACCACAATAAACGGCTAACTATGAAAAATATTATTTAATTAATAACATTAGATAATAGGATCCAACTATAATAAATAAGATCAAGAAATAGATTAAGTTTTGAAATATATATAGAATAAAAAGAATATCAAAGTCAAACATCAACCAAGGAGCACAGTCAAAAATAACCAAAGGAATAAAAATGGAGTCAAGGCCCTATTATCGGGGGAGACAAAAAAAAAAATATATATATATATATATATATATAAACAAAAAAAACAAAAATCAAACAAAAATAATCAAAGTAAGAGAGACTAAAGAATCAGGGTCAACCACAAAATAAGGGGCTAAGGCCATACAAATAAATCAAGGAGCCAAGAAAAATAACCAAAGTCTAACATAAAATAAATACTTAAAGGATCTAAGAACAAGAAGATAAAGATAAATACAAGAGCTAAGAAAGATCCAGAAGATAAAACCTAAATATTAACCGCAACACTTGAAAAACAAGAAGAAACAAAAGTCAAAAAGAAACTTAAAAACTATTAGGAGGACAAGGCAGGGATCCAACTTCTGCTAATATTCCAACCATCGTCTCTATTCAAATTGGTGGGCCTTTTTTCGATTTCTAAGGCCTCCCTGAATTTTCGATGATGGAAATGACTAATCCTGCCAATGACTTGGGCCTCCTCAATGCAGATGTGATGCTTGGTTTTTTCTGCATGTTCTGCCAAAGCAGAGGAGCGGGTCCTGCCATGCCTGATGTCAGCAGCGTGCTCACAAATCCTTTGATTAATTTAGCGACCAATCTCACTTATGTAGGGAGTCCCACAGGATAACATAAACACCTTTCATATTTTTAGGGTCCACCGAGTCTTTTGCAGATCTTAGGGAGCTCTGGATGGTATTCAGAGGCCTAAATGTTGAAGGAAACTTATGCATCCTTAGGATCCTTGCAATCCTGACAGTGGTCCTTCGAATAAAAGAGAGATGAACACTTGAAAAATGATTGTTGGGTTCTATCTTAGCCTTAGGACCTTTTTCGACTTTGAGGAAAGCCTTAGTACATTGGTGTCTACTGTACCCATTATTCAAGAAAACATTCAGGAGGTGTGCTTTCTCATCATTAAGATGGTTGCCATCAGAAACTCTTAAAGCTCTAGTCACTAAAGTGTTGAGAACACCAAGCTTTTGAGCCGGGAAATGATGAGAATTAGCATGAAGATATTGCTCCATGTGAGTTTTCTTCCGAAAGACTTGATGAGAAAAAGAGCCATCATCATTCCTTGAAAGGAGGACGTCAAGGAAGGGCAAACTACCATTGCTTTCAAATTCCATGGTGAACTTTATGGAACTAGACTGATTATTAAGATGAAGGAAAAAAAGGTCCAATTCTTCTTTACCATGGGACTAGATGACACAAGTGTCATCCACAAACCTCTTCCACATCTTAGGCAAAAGACGAGAAGAGGCTAAGGCCTTTGATTCAAAATCCTCCATGAATAGATTAGCCACCACAGGGGAGAGAGGGGAACCCATGGCGACACCACAAGTTTGCTCATAGAATTCCCCATCAAAAGAGAAGAAAGTAGAGGTGAGACAGATACCAACTAATCTAGTTGTATCAGGATCCGTAATACGCTTAATGACTTCAATGGCCTCATTGATGGGGATATTAGTGTATAGGGAGACCACATCGAAACTCACAAGCTTGTCATCAGGATCAAGAGCAATACCCTTTAACTCATTGAAAAACAATGCAGAGTCCTTGACAAAGGATTTTGTACAGCCAACAAGGGGCTTAAGCTTCAGAGCTAAATATTTAGCAAGAAGATAGGTCGACCCTCCTATCGTGTTGACAATGGGTCTCAGAGGAGCCCCTTCCTTATGAATCTTTGGAAGGCCATAGATTCTAGGGGTAAGAAGGCTACTTTCGATAAGCTTATGACTAAACGAGCTGACCGAGCTACTGGATTTTATAGCAAGAGCCACATTTTTGGAAATCTTCTTCAAAGGATCCTTATTAAGTTTCTTGTAGCTCTCGCTATTACAAAGGTGGTCCAACATCTTCCTTCGGTAATCCTCTCTATCAAGAATGACCACAGCACCACCCTTGTTGGAGGTAAGCCTTAACTCTGTTGAAGATGATATCGTAACCCATGTCCTCAAGGGTGGCTACGAAAACAAGATTCTGCCTCAATCCTGGAACATAAAGAATATCTTTGAGATGAAGGGAATTACCTGACTCCCTTTGAAAGCTGACAGTACTAACTCCTCTAGCTACATACTGACCATCATCTCCTAGCTCAATCTGAATTTGCATGTCCTTCTCCTTTAGGTGGCTGAAACTCTTCTTGTTCCCGGTCATGTGGAAGGAAGCTCTTGAATCAAGATACCACATGCTACTATCTGTTGAGCTTGCCATGCAAGCTATCAACGCGAAATCCTTCTCGAACTGGGTAGAAAAGTCATCTACCTTCCCGTCCCCCTTTTCTTACCAGGACATTTAGACGCATAGTGTCCAAACTCATGGCAATGGAAGCACTCGATCTTTCTTAGATCCTTCTTCTTGCCCTTCTGACTGGACTCGGCCTCTCCTTGGCCCTTCTTGCCCTTGGCCTTGCTACTCTTGCCTACCAAGGCACAGTTCTCTTCATCCTCTGTCATAATTGATCTCCCTTCTATGGTTCCTCTTCAGATCCCTTCATATTGTGAAAATTTATGAATCTAACACATCAAAAACCCCTATGCAATTGTTGGTTTAAAATATCCTACTTGTTCTTTACATTAACAAGTTATTTAATTTCATAAACATCGAAGTAAACAATATTGCACCTTCACAAATATACAGATCGTGCACTAAAGTAAACTGAAACAATAACACAAGGGACACCATTATTTTTGGACAATCGTCCCCGGGAAAAACCCAATTCAGGAAAATCGATGCAGCATATAGAGGGTTTGTATTATTAAGCAGATTTCGTGAATACAACTAGGGTGCCAGAAATGGCTCACCCAACAAAGAATATCCTTGGCAGTAGTACCTCTATTCGGAGACAGATATTCTGGCAAATCAACAATCGGATGATCAAACCCCACAGTGACTCCATGGGCTCACCCCTTCCTCCAAGAGTTGGGTCACCCCTTCCCGGCTTAGAGTCTGTTGATCTGCTCCCAGTCTACCCCACAGAATCTCCCCAGCACTGCCTCTGAGGCCCAGCGTCAGCCTCTATGGCTTCTGCATCACCTGCGTCAGCCTTCTGCGTCCTCTATGTCAGCTCTTCGGCCTCTGCGTCAGCCCTTCTAGGGCCTGCATTGTCTCTCTCGGCATTGCGCTGCCTCTCTGCTATGTATTCTTCAGCCTCGGATGAAAATCCCTTGCTGAACTGCCCCTCACTGCAACTCTGATCACTAACTCGATTTTCTCAGCAAACCTCGCCCCAGAAAATCGAATTCTTTTATCAATTTGGTGCGTCTCCAACTGACCCTCAAACCTCCCCTTATACTTTTCTTGTTGACGAATCAACGGCCGAGATTAAGTCCCTAATCAACGACTAAGATTAGAACTGGCTTGATCCGCGTCACTTAGAACTTTCTCACTCATATTTTATTAATACACATTAATATTTTTATTTTCCTAAGTTTATACTTAGGGACCCATTAAAAATATTAATTATTTTAATAACTCTTCATCCAGGTGGAATTTCTCCAAACGATTTATGGGTCTTGGAGATCTCATGTGCCTTAGCCTTTCCACCAAATTTCAAGGCTAGAGCACATTGGATGCTACCTAAAATCAACACGTATGCAGTCAATCCAAAACCTTTCCCAATTTGGAAAGTTCTCTCTCACACTAACAACATCCTGGAACCCTTTCGACGACTTGTGAAGTCCCAAGTAAGGCAAAACTCACAAGATCATGATCAGAGATAACCACGCCAACCCCACCTAGTTCATCTCATACCTGAGTGAACCTTGTCAAATATGGGATGATGGGCTCATCCTTGCTCATCTATGTAGAAATTTTGAATAATTTAACACATATTCACAGAGATTATCCTGATCATACAATTATAAGCGGAACATGTATAATACATAATCTCCTCTACGTTGATCATCAATTTACAGAAGCAGAAACATTCACAGGCACACATAGAAGCATCAATCAAACTCATTAACACAGTATGTATCCCGGGGAAAGCATCTCGCTAAAAACCCCACACTATCTGTATATTATATTGATTGAATCATGTAACATTACAAAGTACAATGCTTATCACAAGCAATCCAATACCAGCTCCACCTGTTACACACAATACAGCTCAGATCTGATCTCCAAATCTATTCCACTGCTTGCCTGCCTCTCCAGCTCAATACCTGCTCAAGAACTGATGACAATGGCTTACCAAACTCGTATTTGACCTTCAAATAATCACTCACACTTTGTTGGACGTGAGCACAGGCTACAATTCTTGATATTGGCCAATTCATTGGCATACTCAATCCCTCTGATTGTGCAAATCATCATGCACAGCTATAGTCACAATTGATAGCAATCTGATCCTCTAACACCTGTCCCTGCTGAACTGAACATGCACTGACATGCAACTGAGTTAACTGATGTATTCTATAGTTGCATTATGAGTTAATAACTTGTGAATTAATTAATAACTAATTCACCCAACTCATCTCTAGTCTATTGATCAATTAGACTAAATACAACTAGTTTAACAAGGCTAAACTGAACACAACTCCATCAACTGCACCTCCAATCCACTAAACTCAACTCACTTGAATTCTAACTGAAGTCCTGCATGCAAATATTAGTCATCCCATAGGTAACCACGTATTTCCCTCTGGGATCTGCATGTACCACATCCGTAGCTCATCCTGAAGTGCTCCAAGAGAATAAGATCAAGTTTATAGTCCAAATATTATTATGAGACAATAATATTTGACTTTTCTATTTTTGACAGCCAGTCTAAAAATAGACTTTGATCACTCACACTGTGATCACTCACACTGTGATCACTCACACTGTGGTCACCCACACTGTGATCACTCATACTGTGATCATCCACACTGTGATCAAAAAATAGAACTTGCGCCATAATTTGCCTGCGGGCCCACTTAGTGAAGGCGACTCCTACTAAGCTCCATCATCTTGTTGCAATCTCAACAAGCATTTCTTGTTGCACACTTTTCAACAATCTAGATATTCCTCAACTTCTCCTTAAGAACAAGCTTCCTAGTATCACTAGTACTCTAATACAACTTCAGGATTGTATCGTACATCTCATACACTGTCTTCTTCTCATGGATGTGAGGCACTATATGACCTTTGACCCATAGTTTTAAAAACCGGCCACAAAAACCGGTAACCGGTCTAACCGGCCGGTTAGAGGCCTGGCCGGTCCGAACCGGCCTAAAAAACCGGGTTAGATACCTCATGTGCCCAAAAAACGGCCCTAACCGGTAAAAACCGGCCGGTTTAGGGCGGAACCGGCCGGTTTGTAGCAAACCGGCCGGTTCCGTCCTAAACCGGCCGGTTTATGGACAGCCCACCGAATTATGACAAAAAGTGCAGCGGTTTTGTGGTTTAGGGGTTTTGGGGGTGAGGGAAAGGTATTTTCCCTCCAAAAACACCCTCACACTTGCTATAAGAGACCCCTCTCACTCTCATTTGTCTCACACAACTGATTTGGAGTGTTTGTGAGTGTTTGTGAGTTTGTTTGTGAGCTTGGAGAGTGTGGAGTTTTTGCTGAAGTAGTCATCTTGGAGTTGGAGTTGGAGCTATTTTGGAGATAGTGTGTAGCTGTCAGTGGAGTTGCCATCTTCAAGAGGAGGCTAAGGGAGCTAGTTTGCATTTCCAGGTAAGGATTTGCACTTGATAATTCCTCATTTGAGTCTGCTGTCCATGAATTTTTTTTTTGTGTTATAAACTTCTCACTTCTATGATCTACCATCCAGGGAGTCATCATGCCTCCAAAAGCCGAAGATACTGCATGGGCTCATTGTGATATGATTGATGGCAAAATGATCTGCAAATATTGCCAAAAATCCATTCAAGGAGGGGGTATTAACAGGTTCAAGCAACACTTGGCTGGGATAGGAGGCCATGTAAAGCCATGTGGAGCACCAAATGAAATAATAGGGCATATTAGGGCAGAATACCTTCAGAAGTTTGAGACTCAAGTCACTGAACCAATAGAGAAGTTTGTGGCTACACAGTTTGGGAGTCGAGACTCAACCAACTGAGTTTGATCATGATGACTGAGACTCATGAGAAGTTTCAACTTCAAGTGATAATGTTGATCACTATTATAGTATTACTATTATCATATATGTAGAGTCTAGACTGAAGTCTTGTAGTAGGCCACTGGCCCCATAGTTTGTAGGCTTTATTTTTGCACTCTAGTGGCCATTTAGAGCCTCATTGCTTATGTATTTTGTCGATGATATGTATTGCACTCGGTGCCATTTTGATATATTCACCTTTAAGGCTTTACATGGTATATCAATGAGCAATCTTTGCATATTTTGTCTCTATTGGCTTGGAATCATGGTTTTAAATCTTAAAAATAGTTTTTTTCATTAAAAAATAATTATTTAATGTATTTTTCTAAAACCGGTTCGTTTAGACCAAACCAGTCCCGGTTAGACCGGGTCCGGTCGGTAAACCGGTTCATTAGGTGGACCGGTCCAGTCACCGGTTCCGGTTTTAAAAACACTGCTTTGACCCCTTATAGAATTATCCTCTTTGCCCTGATATCATTCTTATTATGTTGGGCCAATTGCTGAGGGTCTTGAGGTCATGTTATCGCCTACTTGAGGTACTCTCCCACCTCATTATCTTCCAGCACTATCGTGATCCTCCCTTTCCAAGCTATGAAGTTCAATGCTCCCTCTAGACAGTGATCTACTCTCAACCCTTGGTAAGCCATACCGCTTCCCTTGAGAGCTCTCTAAAAACTTGCCCACTAACAGTCTTGTAGTCCTTCACAAGAACTGTACTTAGGGCCTCTAAAACTGCCTCTCCTAGCAGACCAAATGTCCTTCTCTGATCTGCACTTAGGCCTCCTTTTGACACCTATTAGCAGCCCTCCTCACTGCTCTTAAGATGCCAAACAAATCTCTGTCCAGCCTGGACTCTATCCTCTAGCAACAAATCAACAGGAAAACATCAACAACATACTTTTTCTCACTCCTAGACTGGTGCATATTGCTGTAGGGTCTGCAGCCTGGTTAGGGTTGCTTATTACTGCTCCAAAAGTCCCTTCTACAACTGCAGCCTTCTTTCCTCTCCAAGCTCTCCGCTTCGCTAGTTACTAGGCTCATTCCATCACTGTTTTAGGCCTTACAGCCCCCTCTAATCCTGAGGTACAGGGCTCGGCCTTCTCCCAAAACAGTCACAGACAATGCAGCCTGAATCTGAGGTCAATACCACACTTGTTTAGCACAAAAACCAGCCCAGAAATATTCCTTTCCAGCTCAGCCTTGTTGTTGATCTACTTAGCCCTCAAGACAGTCACAAGAAGCACTAAAACAAGTCTTCCTTCCCTTAGCTTGAGTTGCTCCTGATCTGCGGCCTACTTCAGATGCTTTCCTTATGAATTGTTGCACACGAACGTGCTATCTTTATTCTGATCCATGCTGCAATTCCATGTAGAATTTCCACGAAATTCTGATCTGCTGATAAGAACAATCTGAAAAACACTTTCTTTTCTTACAAACACAGAATTTCTCTACTCAATTTGCAGCGGAATTAGGAACAGAAATAAAACAGTCACACAATTCAAGACATAATTTTTTAATAGGGAACCCAGCTGGGAAAGCACTCTGCTTGATGAGAATTTTATTGATAGCAAAAACTGAGCAATTGATCTCCTACAAAAATACAAATTGCTTCAATCTGAAAGACACAATTGTCTTTCCTGCTTGATCTAAGCTTGAAACCCTTGCAAGACTGCTGATATTTGTTGCCCTCTACCAACCTGTGCACAAGCTTCTCCTGGCACACCTTTCTCTCACAAGCTCCACACACAAACTTGTGCTTCCTATTGCTTGGTCTCACCAACTCGTGCTCACCAAAACAATAATTAAGCTTGTGTCTTCATTTGTCCTTTCAAAATCAATTCAACAGTTAAAATTAGTGAGTTCTATGTTTGGAAAGTCAAACTGATGCTTTTCTAGTTAACACAACTTGTTAACTAGTTCCTCCTAAGATTTAAGAGCCTAACTCCACTTGTTCTTTCAATTTGCAAACTAACTCACACAAGAAAATCAAGAACTTGACTTTCAATTTCAACACATCAGTTAACTGCCTCATGCACTCCTAATTTTTAGGGAAACTCCTAAATTTTAGGAACTCAACCATGCACAAAAAGGGACTCGACTTTGACTCCTTGAATTAAGGCACAAATCAAGGAATCACTTTTCTCGCTATTTTCAACAAGTCTGACCTGTGTCTACAGTCCTATTACCCAAATGACCAGATTATGCACTCAAGCTGTCCCAGTGAATCTGTGGAAGGTGGACCATTGCCTGATTCATGAGTGCTTAATCTTCTTTAGAATTGGTTGTGATCTTCTTGTTTACAATATCCTTTCTGAAAAAAAGTTGCTACAGGTGCCATTCCACAGGTCTGAAATTTATATATTGGCACGAGCGATCAGCAAAATCTCTGTAGCCATGTCACTAGTCCAGACTCCACATTAGGCCAAACTGTTACAAAGCAGGAAACTTTACACCTTCTTACTGTTGCATATGCATTTATCCATTTGGAAGTTTTCTCTACATGAAATAGTGCACAAAAAAGGGTTTCTGAGATGGACCCCCAACACCATGTCCTGCAATTGCCATTGCTGAACAATGTAGAATAGCAGAGGCCTGCGGCACAAGTTTAAAGGTTAATGAGCACTTCCACTATATCTTCCCTCTCAAGTTTCAATGTTTGTCTTATGAAGTGCCACACTTACATAATTCAGCCCTAAATTCTTCCATATATCCTTCATTTTCTTAATGATCTTATATATTTGCGGCTTCCTCAGGATCATCCTAATCTAGCTCTAAGACCTTTGGTGAATTCTTCGCGTTTTCAGAAAGATAAAGACAGAATTGATTAATGGCCAAGATGTTGCATGCATCTTTATCAATCATGAATTGTGATGTCCAATACCAGAAAAAAAAATCAATTAAAACTTCAAATGAAGTGGTGCTGGTAGGGTCACAGAGATCATTGATTTGACATGTTCCAAGAGACTCAATGAATAATTTCACCAAAGTAGCTTGGTGGGTGATGCCCTCTCTCGAAACATATGAGATGAATTCAGCTATATGATCAAGTACGAATAATGGATTACAATTAAATCTTGGGATATCAGGGAATGTCTCACGCACCTTCCAAGGAGCCATTCTCAAAATGCCTTGAGATATGCTTGCTTCACCCTACAAGCATTGTCTTTGAGGTTCAACGGATAACCAAGGCTTCGTTATCCCAATGGAGTCACCTAATAATGCTTTATACTGTCGTTAGGGAAGAAGGTAAATATTTCATAAAGGTAGACTCACTTTGTCCCCAGCAATGGTGCCAAAATGTTATTGGAATTTCTAAGTCTAACCCATTAGAAACCCTTCATGTACTTTCTGATTTATTCCTACCTACTTGTTCTATTAATTAACAAGTTATTTACCATGTAAATATTGGAAATAAATACAAGTACATGCTCAACACATTACAGATCATCAACTGAAGGAAACAGAAACAAGCACACAAGTGACACTGTTGTTTTTGGACTAATGTCCCCGGAAAAACCCAATGTGGGAAAACCGGTGCAACTATCTGAGGGTTTGATTTATTAAGCAGTTTCAAAATACAATCTGGGTGCCAAATCCGGCTCACCCAACAGAGAAAAATATTGGTAGTAGTACCTCTCTACTCAGAAGCAGATATTCCGACTGAAACCCCGGATAAACACTCCGGCAGCTCCACAGCTCCAATCTGCCCCACGAAACCCCAGTGTCAGCCTCTAGGGACTACGTCAGCCTCTCTCTGGCCCAGCGTTAGCCCAGCGTCACTCTGGCTTGGCCTGCGTCAGCCTCTGGAGGCACTGCGTCAATCCTCTAGCCCTCTGCGTCACCCACGCTGGCCCTCTGAGGCACTGCGCAGCTCCTAGCTGCCTCTGTGTGAGCCCTGGCTGGCTCTGCGTGAACCCTTGGCTGCTTCTGCGTCCCTCTCTCCGGCTACTGCGTTGATCCTCCCAGTGCTATCTCTGCCTCTTTGCTTCTGTATTCACTACCCCTCAACTGCAACTTTGATCACTCTCTCAACTTTCTCAACAAACTCAGCCCCAAAAAGTCGAAATCTTGATCTCTTGGTGTGTTCTCCAAGTGATCCTCAAGCCTCCTCTTATACTTTTCTCGTTGACAAATCAATGGCCGAGATTAAGACCCTGATCAACAGCTAAGATTAGATTTGGCTTGATCCGTGACTTTTGGACCATTCTAACACAGTTTTATATTAATTCACATTAATATTTTATTTTCCTTAAGTTTAGACTTAGGGACTCCATTAAAAATATTAATTATTTTAATATCTCCAAACTATTTAGAATCTTCCCAAACCCTTTTTGGGTAATGGAGATCTCATGTGCCTTAGCCTCTCCACCAATTTCGTGGCTAGAGCACATCCAATGTTACCCCACATCAACAAATGTTACCACAAAATCTAGCAGACCTTAGAGAGGGAAACCCTATAAGACAAATAGCTAGACTAAGTGCTAACAATGGGGTAGAGGTCCAATGTCACCTCAGCCAAAACCCCCTGCTCTTAGCAGACTTTCACCGATGGGAGGAGTCTCGTTAGGAAAGATATCACTTAAAATAGATAGGCTAGGTATATGGCACAAAGTGATCAAACTAGAGCTCATTCGAGAAAGAGGCTCAATAATGGCACAATGCTTCAAAGAAGCAAAACACTCTCAAAGAAAAGAGGCTCAAGACCTAGGGTTTTGAGATTTTCAACGATGATAGTTATTCACAAGGTCAAGACCTGGAAGAAAAGGCTTCTTATGATATACTTCAACAAGTACTAAGCTTATACAACCTTCAAGGAAGTCCTCAAGTTGAGGGGAAGAGAACTAAGGCTTCCCTCTTGGAGTAAAACATAGGGCAAGAGATTTTATGGATGAAATTTGAGTGGATTCCCATCAAACATGGAGAAAAGGTAGCCTAGACCCTAAGCTTGATGTTTAAACTCTCAAATCACCAAAAAACTTCCTCCCTAAAATATCATTGCAAGCCCTATGTTTTTGCCCTAGCCTTAAAAGGACCGATTTTAGGGGAGAAAATTATGGAGAAATTTTGGGATTGATCACCAATGACTTGGACTAGTGCCTTGTCCTTTAGGCATATGGAGTCAAGGATGAAATAGATAAGCTAGATCCTTTCTAAGGAGGCTAAAAATTGATGCCCTAGGTATCAACTTTTAGCATTTACCCACTTCAAAAGAAAATGGAGTTTGATGGAGAGATTAAAGATTTCCTCCACTAGGAACATTCATTACATGTTGTACAATGAATAACATATGCAATACACAACTAGATAGCCTTTCAAATTTATTTTTCAACAATTAGGGCACAGAATAGCATAACTTAGAAGCAGCAATTTCACACATTAGATAATTTTAAGATGGAAAATATTCAACAATAAGCACTTACAAGACAACATGTAGTATATCCATCCATTATCCAAAGACAATGAAAAATAGCTTTCAAATATTGAAATGCATCCAATAGACCTCTAATAGCCAAGAAGGAACAAGTGCAAAAATCCTCTAAGAGGTTGAACCCCAAGTGTGATGATGATGAGAGACTCAAATGAGGTCTTTCTTATTTATACATGTCCAATCAAGTTTAATTTTAGCCTAAAGCCGCTATTAGTTGTCAAATGATGGGCAACAACTAAGTGTTGTTACAAGCCAACCACATAGCCAATGTAAAATCATTAAGATAAATCCACAAGAGGGCCGAAATGTCGACGTCATCACTGTGTGGGCCTCTTGGAGGCATGCACTGAGCTCTCTTTGTGCCAAAGTGAGTCAAGAGGGCTCCATAAGTCATCTACTAGGGGTTGGCCCCTAGATATCCATGCAAATCATCGTGTGGACCCCAGTTTTGTGTTTGGCGCACAAAATGGGTCTCATGGGCCTCTTGGTGATAGAATACCTTGTATTTACTCCAACGTTGAGGGCTCAGAGGATGATGCTAGCCCTCCCATGTATTAATAGTGAGACAACCCTCATTTGGGCCTCAAATTAGCTACCAAAACCAGTATATAATGTGAAAATTCCTAGATCTAACAATCTCAGGAATCCTACTGCAACCAGCTGAATCTACTTCTCATAGATTGCAAATAACATTACAAACTTATTTCAGATTTCTTCATGAAACATCGAAGCAAATTATTGAAGCAACCTACACCAATTTAATTATGATTCTGAAAACATAGAAACCAAGCAAGGAAAATAGAAACACATAGGACACAGTTATTTTTGGACAAAAAGTCCCTGGAAAAACCCAATGGTGCAGCAGCTCTAAGGGTTTATTATTATTTAGCAGTAGCAAAATTTGAATACATCACTGAATACCTCACAGGGTTATTCAGTTACAGAGAGAAATATTGGCAGAAGCCTTGTGAGTTTTACCTCACACAATCACTAAGAAATCCTGGCTAATCCAACCCCAAACTGAAAGCCCCTCGACATTTCTGGCTGCCTCTGCGCAGTGTCTGCGTCAGCCCAGCATCAAGCTCTTTGGGTGTTGTGTCACTTCTCTAGCTGATCGATCTACAGCCCGGGAAATTCGATTTCTGCCTCCTGGTCTCACACCCCGGCTCTCGGCTTCTGAAAATTGAATTCCTCTGTAGATTTCGGACTCCTCCGTCTCCCTCTGTGTTGGTTCTGCGTGGCCCTTCTGGCCCTACATCAGCCTCTACATCAAGGCTTTTGGATCACTTACTGCCTCTCTCTGTTGATGTATCTTCGGTTGAGAATCTCTCTCTCCAAAAGTTGTTATCCCTGCCCCTCAACTGCAAGAGATCTCCTCAATCGATTTTCCTCCTGAGAAATTCTCACTTCAGAAAATCAATTTTCTCTATCTCTTTGTGTGTTTTCCAAATGACCCTCAAGCCCCTTCTTATATCTTCCTGTTGGACAACCAACGGCCTAGATTACATCTTAATCAAAGGCTCAGATCGTTTTGGCTTGATCCATGGCTTTTTCTAGAAGTTTCACCCCTGATTAGATTAATACCCATTCATATTTTAATTTTCCTAGCTTTAGACTTGGGAACCCCATTAAAAATATTAATTATTTTAATAAAATCACTTCTGGGTGGAATTTCCCAAAACTCTTTGAGGGTTCTTTGGAATACTTGTGCCCAAGCCTCCTTGCAAAATTTGAGGCTTAGAGTACATTCGATGCTACCCCAAATCAACTCTCCCTCTTAGCGAGGAATGTGCTCTAGCAATTCACTGCCTCTCTGCATACTACTTTGACTCTGAAGCATCGTCTCTACGCTGTTGATGTCTAACTTGTTGTCCACCAACTACTGCATTGTTGCTGCTATTGTACTATTGCCTTTGACACTACCGCTGCCAATGCTACATTTGTATTGCAACTCCCTCTCAAACGTTGCATCTGTTATGCTGCTAGCACTGCCACTGCTAACAATGCATCTATACTGCAACTCAGTTGCTGAGAGAAGCAACTAAAAACACCCAAATCTGGACAAGTATCCAATGGATACACCTCGGTGTTGAAACCCTTACTACTGCTAGTTCCACGCTCTCTTCTGAAGCCACTGCGCTATTGAATCTCTACACTGTGCCTCCTTGCACTGTTGCCTCTCTGCTCTGTGTTGCTCACATTCTGGTGCTACTAACCACTGCGTTTGTCAAATCAACTCTCCATGGCATCAACTATAACTCCACCATCCCACTACTCCTGATCATGGGCACCCGTAGCGAAGTGATGATCCAAGAGGTGGGCTCCTCAAGGATCCTGCCCATCTGCAGTCCTCTTGACTACAGCTCCAAATCAACCCACCTCCCTCTTGGAGGTATCTCGGTTGCCATGGCGAACTCCTCCTCATCGATCTTCATAGCTGCAACCTTAGGATCATGCTTCTCATCCTTGTCATTCTTCTTCAAAGGACACTAGGATGCATAGTGGCTCATCTCGCCACATCTGAAGCACTTCACCTTGGAGACGTCCTTCTTTGATCTCTGTTGCCCCTGTTGTCCCTTCAATGCAAAGTGGCGTTATCCTCCTCCTTTACTTTGGGCTTCGATCCACTGTTGCTGCTACTCCCATCAAGTTTGACCTTGAGCATGTCTCTCCTCAGCTTGTCTTGTTTCAGAGTTGCCCACATCTCGTCCCAATTTGGCAACACTGCTCTGCCTAGGATACTCTAGACAAAGATTTGCACTCATCCGAGACGGAATTTAGAGCCAGTCTCACTAACTCCGAATCCTGAGGTGTATGTCCCACAATTGACAGTGCATCACGAGTTTCCTTCAGTTTCGTGAGGAACAGATCCACACGTTCTCCCTTTTGCATCTGAGCAGATCTCAACTTCTGCTCTAAGTACATCTTCCACTGCTCGGAAGATCCCTGATACAATGTGGCCAAGGCATCCCACATCTCCTTAGCAGTTCCTTTGCTAGCAACGTGGCACACCACGTGATCCTTGACTCCATCCAGGATCATCCTTTTCGCCTTAGCCATCTCAACTCTGTACTTTTTCAGCAGATCTGCATCTGCAGGGACAGCTACCACACTATCAACATACATCTTAAGGGCATGCTCATCTAGAAGGAAAGTCATTCTAGCCTGCGAGATGGCATAGTTGGAAGCCCCATCCAACTTGTCTTGATCCCTCAAACCACTGGTTGCCATATCCTCCGAAAAAAAATGTCGAACAACTCCCTCTTTCTCCCGACTGCGTAACTCCTAGGCTGCCTTACGCACTCCCTAATGGAGTTGATACGTTGCTGCTCCTCTGCTACTAACCAAATGAGAAATGTTGATTTTCTCGGCAAGAAATCACTAAGGAAGTATTCCCTCACTATGTGATCTGCTTCTTCCTTCTGATGGCTTTTCTGCCTAGCACTCAGCTTGATCCTAGGCTACCTTACGCACTCCCTGATGGAGCTGGTAAGCTGCTACTCCTTTACTACTAACCAAATGAGAAATGTTGATTTCCTCGGCAAGAAATCACTAAGGAAGTATTCCCTCACTATGTGATTTGCTTCTTCCTTCTGACGGCTTTTTTGCCCAACACTCAGCGTGCAGAAAACTGCGTCCCTCTAGCTCTGTGCAACTCCCTCTGCCTCGACAAATTCTTGATCTAACAGTCTTACCTCTCTGTCGGCTCACTCAGAGAGAGACACCCACGAAAATACAGCCCTCCTGGCTAGAACTGCGAAATCCCTTAGGGGATTCGAACTGCTGCTTGTTGCAGCAAGTTGGCCCTTGCTTTAGTGCTAGATCTACTCTTCCTATTTCACATCAACAGCTTTGATACCATGAGAAAATTCCTAGATATAACAATCTCAGAATGCTACTGCAACCAGCTGAATCTACTTCTCCTAGATTTTAAATAACATTACAAACTTATTTAAGATTTCTTCATGAAATATCGAAGCAATCACTTAAGCAACCTACACCAATTTAATTATGATTCTGAAACATAGAAACTGAGCAAGGAAAATAGAAACACATAGGACACAGTTATTTTTGGACAAAAAGTCCCCGGAAAAACCTAATGCGGGAAAACCGGTGCAATAGCTCTAAGGGTTTATTATTATTAAGCAGTAGCAAAATCTGAATACATCACTGAATACCTCACAGGGTTATTCAGTTATAGAGAGAAATACTGGCAGAAGCTTTGTGAGTTTTACCTCACACAATCACTAAGAAATCCTAGCTGATCCAGCCCCAAACTGACTGCCCTCGGCTTTTCTGGTTGCCTCTACGTAGTGTCTATGTCAGCCCAGTGTCAAGCTCTCTGGGTGTTGTGTCACTTCTCTAGTGAAGTAAAAAAACTTCTGAAACGCAGAAAATATGTATAAATATTTTATTAAAAGATGAAATTGCAGATGATGATATTACAATTGCGGATGCCTGGCTTATATACCGCCATGGACACCCTTTGGGAAAGGGCATGATCTTATGATCGTGCTCTTTCATCTAATTAAACCTAGAATTAAATAATAACCTAAAATTAACTAATTTTTTACATAACATTGCCTTCCTCTCGAAAGAATGCTTTGTCCTCAAAGCATAAGTAACGACGGATGTTGTTGAAGAATGATTCATTCTCCCAGAAAGCGTCTTCTTCGGGTAAGTCCTTCCACTTGATCAGATATTCTAAGATGATTAAGGTCGCACACTTTAAAAGGTCTTGGATTAATCTCTCAAGTTCCATTTTTTGGTGATGTGGATATCGGTATGGCTTGATGTTATCAAGGTCTGACCCTGCTTTGACTTCTATTGTATGCTCAATTTCCCTATTAGGTGGCATCTTCATAGGTAGGTCTTGAATCTCTGGTGATTCTTCTCTGGTCATATTTGCAGATAACATTTCTAATTGGTGACATTGTACTACATAAGTAGGTGCTCCTTTTCGACTCAGCTTCATCATCTGGGATGATGATGTAACTTGATTTTCTGGTGGTTGGAATCCGTGTAGCTTGTACTTCTGACCTCCCCATTTGAATTTTATAAATTGTACTTGATGGTTGGCGGCATAAGTACCTAAAGTTCGTAGCCATTGGATACCTAAGACTACATCTACTCCTCCTAACGGTACTGTGTAAAACGGAGACTCTAAACTGAAGTCTTGAATCTGCAATTTAACCTTATGGCATTTTCCCACCTTTTCAATCTTTTTACCGTTAGCTATCATCACTTTCATGTTTGGTAAGGGAAATGAAAATATATTGAGTCTCTTTGCCACAGTTGTATCTAAAAAATTGTGTGTGCTTCCAGAGTCGATGAGAACCACTACGTTGTTCTTCTTTATGTGTCCTTTTAACTTTAAGGTCTGAGGTTGTGATATACCTGTCATGGCTGATAATGACACTTGCGGAATACTTCTGTCATCTAATTCTGGTGAGAATTCTGCGGCGTCTTCTGTGTCTTCTATGTCATAATCTTCACTGTTCGAATCATTGGTTGCTTCACAATTATATAGGTTCTTTGGTTCTTTTCCCTTAACACATCTATGTTTGGGGTCCCACTTCTCACCACAGCGTTTACATTTACCCTCTTTTATCCTTTGCATTTCCACATTAGATTTTTCATCTTCACGACGATGTGGTGGAACATATCTTGTATTATGTGAGTCCACATACTGGGGTATCCTTCGTCTTGCATAAGCTTTTTCCGCTGTTGACCAAAATATTGGTTCGGATTTCTTTTCGGCTGTTTTTGCTTTTCGTCTTGCTTCTTCTATAGATGTAATATCATGCATCTCAAGTTCTGCTTGTAAATGGGTTTTGAGTCCCGAGATGTATGACTGAATTAGACGAGATTCTGATAACCCAGGTACTCGTGTTACTAAGGTCTCCCATTCTTGAGTGTATTCATCGACACTTCCTTTTTGTCGTAGTTTGATGAGTTTTAAAAAGAACTCTTCTTCCTTTACACCTTGGAATCTTTTGAAGAATGCATCTTTAAATTTCCTCCAGCTAATGACATGTGTTGTCTTTTTCCACCACATATACCAGTTATATGCTTCTCCCTCCATTTTCATGGATGCATGTCTGAGCTTTTCGTCATCGTCAGTGATGTCATATATCTCAAAGTATTCTTCTCCTTTATTTATCCATGCAACATTGTTTTTTTCGTTTCCATCGAATTTAGGCATCTCGACTTTTGCCCGTCGCTGGTATGTTGCTACTGGTTGAGCGAAAAAAGGGTGTTGATTGGTAAAGTTATCCCAGAGTTGCTTGTTTGTAAAGGCTGTGTTACTCGCTTCTTGGTGGGGTGTCACTGATTTTTTTGGGGATTCAACTTTGTCATGAGAGTCTGTGGACTTAGTTGAATCTGACGAAAGGTGTTCTTGATTCACTTCACCTTCTTTTAGCAGTTGTTCGGGCGTACAATTCGACCTTTTACACAGAACTTTTAGCATTGTTAAGACCTCTTTGAAGTTTACCCCTGTTTGGACATGTTGACTTTCCATTTTTATCTCTATTCAATTTGTCGTATCTTCAAGATTTTTGATTTTGTCCGCTTGCTCCCCCAGCTTGCTCTCGACTTCATTTAATCTTTTACTGACCTCGCCGTGGTTGTTATTTATCTTATGCTCTACATCCAACAACCTTTTTTGGAAATCCGCCATTGTCATTGTCGACATTGAGCGGGTTTGCGGGGGCGTGTATTTATTTGCCAGCTAAAATATTTTTCCTCCCTCCTTTTTTTTTTTTTTTTTAGCTAAAATAAATTTTATACATATAAATTTTAATTAATTAATATAAATTTTAATTAATTAAAATAAATATAATTAATTAAATTAAATTTTATATATATATATAACTTTTAATTAATTAAAATTAATTTAATTAATTAAATTAACTTTTTATATATATAAAACTTTTGATTAATTAAATTATATATGTTATATATATTATATATAAATAAACGTTTAATTATATATGTAATATTTAAACATATGATATATAATATATGTTATATATATGATATATGATATATAATATATGTTATATATATGATATATGATACGTTCACCCCAAGCGTTACGACCAATGCCTCCAGCGGATATTACCGCAGAACCTGGGCAATTTTCAGCGTGGGTACGGATAGCGGATGGCAGAACAGGGGCAGGGTGTGCTGTAGACTGCGTACAGGTGCGGAAGACTGCAGACAATGATGCTTGAACAGCGTGGGTTGTGGAAGCTACGGTGGGCAGAGATTTGAACAGCGTGGGTTGTGGAAGCTACGGTGGGCAGAAATGGACGTGCTGTTACGGTGGGCAGAAATGGACGTGCTGTTACGATGGGCAGAAATGGACGTGCTGTGGCACGATACAATGTAGCGAAATGGCGGACAGCGGAACAGTGATGAATATGTAAGGATGGCCAGCGGACAGGGGCAGCGGAGCAATACGGTCTATACAGCGAACAACAGAGTCAGCGGATGTACAGCCGGAGAATCGACCTGCTCTGATACCAGATGAAGTAAAAAAACTTCTGAAACGCAGAAAATATGTATAAATATTTTATTAAAAGATGAAATTGCAGATGATGATATTACAATTGCGGATGCCTGGCTTATATACCACCATGGACACCCTTTGGGAAAGGGCATGATCTTATGATCGTGCTCTTTCATCTAATTAAACCTAGAATTAAATAATAACCTAAAATTAACTAATTTTTTACATAACATCTAGTTGGTCCATCTGCTGCCCAAAAAATTCGATTTTTGTTTCCCGGTCTCTCACTCCGGCTCCCGACTTCTGAAAATTGAATTCCTCTGTAGATTTCGGACTCCTCTCTCTCCCTATGCGCTAGTTCTATGTGGCCCTTCTGGCCCTACGTCAGCCTTTGCGTCAAGGCTTCTTGATCACTTACTGCCTCTCTCTGTTGATGTATCTCTGGCTAAGAATCTCTCTCTCCGTCCCTGCCCATCAACTGCAAGAGATCTCCTCAATCGATTTTCCTCCTAAGAACTTCTCACTTTAGAAAATCGATTTTCTCTATCTCTCTGTGTGTTTTCCAAATGACCCTCAAGCCCCTTTTATATCTTCATATTGGGCAACCAATGGCCTAGATTACATCTTAATCAAAGGCTCAGATCATTTTGGCTTGATCCGTGGCTTTTTCTAGAAGTTTCACCCCTAATTAGATTAATACCCATTAATATTTTAATTTTCCTAAGTTTAGACTTAGGAACCCCATTAAAAATATCAATTATTTTAATAAAATCACTTCTGGATGGAATTTCCCAAAACGTTTTTTGAGTTCTTTGGAATACCTGTGCCCAAGCCTCCCTGCTAAATTTGAGGCTTAGAGCACATCCGATGCTACCCCAAATCAACATATACTGCTAAGTCGGCTTGGGGCACACTAGTCCAAGTGCATCATCTTGTGAATAATGTGGGGCAAGGTGCAGACCACTAGGGTGTTGCGGGTGCCCATGATGTGGAGTGATGGTATGCAAGTGATAGAAGTCCCATGGCTCTCAGCACTTCAGCTGTAGGGTGTCATATGCCCCTCTCGTGAACTTGGGCCATAGTTAAGTTGCCCAACCCGTGATGAAAACCACCTACCAATCACACATAATGTCAAGTGCTACATCTTCGCCATTATGTACAATTAATCATTAATGCATCTAAGTGAACCAATCTTGTTAATCAAGTGCATATTGAGACTTCATATGGGGATTCTTTTCCAAAGTTGGGATTTTGATCATGTAATAGTGTTACCTGTTGAAGAATCTAGGGCAATTAGGTGTAGAGTGATTCTTCTTCTACTTGATAACAAATTGTGAAGCCTCTTTACAAGTTATCCTAGCTTGATCTTCTTATTATTATTAGTGTGTGTGTTTCATCAAACTGCTACCAAAAACATAAAGACAAGAACACAAATGTTGGCTCTCTGCCAGGGCCAAAACCTCTCTTCTCTTGAGAGGAAAACCCTTCAGTAAGTTTCTCTTATTGAAGCTTCTTATTGATCAATGCCAAACCCTAGACCCTTGACTAGGTTATCCTCCAAGCACAACTCAAGTCTTTCCTCTATTTTGTACTTTGTTCCCGGCACTTTGTCCTCCTTCGACGATCTTTGTCTAGAGATAGTTCTTGCTCATGTGATCTTCTTGATGTGATATGCTTCCTCTTTACTTAGAGATGATCTTCACTCATGAGGACACCCTTCCCTTGATCCAATGAGGTTCTTCTTGAGATAGGTCTGCAAACTAGTGTAACTAAACAACAGCCCTAATTTTGCTACGTGTGGTAGGAACCCTAGAGAATTAGGGCTCTTTTCCTTCGCTAGAGAGAGAGACTCCTTCACTAGACTTGGGAGGCCTTGTAAACTTGATCTTTCACCAATGATAATTCATGAACTGTTCTCTAGTTGTTGTTATGCCGCAGATTTTCCTTACTGTTCTTTGCACGTGTGATTGTTTCTAGCCCTAGAAATAATCCCTTTACACTTCGGTCTTCTTCGTCCTTTCTTCGCTTATCTTGGAGACCCTTAGACTTGTCTTTTACCTTCACTTTCTCGACTTTACCTTCGCTAATTTCAGAGCTTGATTGATTGATGTTAAGAGGGAGTGGACAACCTCTATATATAGAGGATTGTCCCTCCTTTAGGCCGACTTGACTATTTCTTCATTATTTTCTTTGTTTTGCTTCTTGAGGAGGACATTGTTGCATGGAGAGGACTTGCACTTGTCTTGGAGGTATTCCTTTGACCTTATACATCGAGTAACATGCCCTCTAAGGGTCTTATATAAATATATTGACCTTTTGACTTCCTGGAAGCACTTGACCATGTGCTTGACCTACTTCAATGAGCAAGAAACTCATTGACAAATAATATAAGAATAATATTTCTCTTCTTGAATAAATACAAATATCAAAAGTACATTTATGAAGACCGAACCTAGTTACACTTTCTTCAACACTCCCTCTTAACTAGGGAGGTATTCATACAACATGACAAGGTCTTTGGCTATGTTTCAATCTAGAAGAATTCACATAAGAGAAACCGGATTTGCAATCTATCTGTTATAGCATCATATCAATCAGCATTGTCATAGTGCAAGGCCTTGACTAACAGCTCCATCTCTTCATGAGATCACGAGCTACAATGTTGGCGAGACCAATGATTTATAGACACCTTCATCATTGTCTCTCAAGGTAAATACCCACCCGGGTGTTCTCTAAGTATGAGCTTCTAGGACTATTCTTATCTTGGGTTCCCATCCCTCAAAGAATATCGGTCCTCTTGCTTACTCTTGTCTTGGATGCCCTACACATCCTCAAAGAGTATCGGATGCCAAATGATTACCTAATCCTCCCATTCTTTCTTCCAAGTGAAGACAAGAATGTTGTGTCTATCTTGTGTTTACATTTTCATTCATGGCCTTCATCTAAACTTCCGATTGTTAGTCTTGATCTAGTGTATGACACGTGAACTGGAAAAACACAACTGCCACTCCTTTGTAATCAGGGGTGATCCAAAACTTCCTCTTGATCAAGAACTTGTCAGAGCTCCCTCTTAACTAGGGACTCTTTCATTCATCAGCAACTTCTTCTTCGTGGGTCCTTCAACTGCTTAATCTCCTTCATTTCTTTGATGTCATGAAGTCACTGGTTGAACTTCTTCTAGGTAGGGCACCATCCATCGATCACTTTTCTTCCTGGTTTGTCATACCATTGCTTCCTTCATGGAAAGTGGCTTTCTTGTCATACATTAGGTTTTCTTGTCATCTGGCTACTCCTTTGTCATTTGTCCAAGCTTAAGAATACTCTTCTCATGGATGTTTTGTCGTACTTGCTTGTTTACATGCGTCGACCTCGTAGCCCATCATGACCTCATCCTGATATTGCTTCAACATTGCTTTTGCTTTGCTGGATGGCTTCTTCATCACGACATATTTTGTAGAGTAGAATCAGTTATCTGCACCTTTCATATCTCCAAGACCTTCATAGGTGTCAAGGGTCCTTCATTCCTTTGTCAACGTTGTCCTGCCTTCTTTTGGGAGATATCTTCAAAGTATCTTGTCTAATAGTGATTCTCGATGATCATGGTGTTCTTCACATGCTTGATCTCTTTCTTCATTTACTTCTCTTTGGATAAATTGGTCAACCACCTTATGCTCCTTGGGAGAGCACTTCTTCATTGCTTGCTTCCTGGACTAGTCAGCATTTCTTCTTGCTTCTTAGTCAACAATCTTATACTCCTTATGTGAGCATATCCTTTTGTTGACCTCTATTGCATTTTAGTACGTGCCTTCAAGCATGTCATTGGTGAAAGAGATTCTTTCCTACTTGATCATGTTACAGAAATATTCCCATGACTCAATAATATATAAATGATAACATGACTAAACTTTGATGCATACATACCTCATCTTGATTCTCCTTTGATCATCTTAGCTTCATTTGGTTGTCCATGGTGTGGCCCTTCTTGCTTCATCTTAGCTTGCTTGCATATCATCTTTTTCTTGAATCCCATGAATGGGATTCCCAATGAGACATTTGCTTTGGTTCATGAATCTTCTTTTGAAGATTCCATCATAGGATCTTAAAGACCTTTGCCTTGCAAATGTTTCTTTTCTTTTGATGATGGAGGTCTTCTAAGATTCTTAATCATGATCAATTTTTCTTTCATCATGGACGGGGTCCAATACTAGGTATGCTCCTTCTACATATGAATATCTTGAGCTATATCTACCATGCATTTTGTTCTCATTATAAATGCTACTTCTTTATGAGTATCTAGAATTCTATGTACTTCATGCTTCTATATTCTAGAAGATGTTTCTAGCCATGCAATTTTTATTTTATTCCTACATGCTCCTATCCTACTCAAAACCTTGAAAGAAGACTTGAAGTAAAGAGTTTGACTTAGTCATAGTAGAGATCCGGAGGATCTTCCTTCTTTCACTTCTTTTCTACTTCTTTCACCTCTTGAGTCATGTGAGCTTCTTCCCTCTTTCTTTTGTTGTTGTTGTCCTTCTTAAGCATAGGACTTCCTTTTGTAGTGTCCATATTCTTGGCATCTATAGCATTGGATTTTGGACATGTCTTTGTTGTTTGTTCTTCATGACCAAAATTTTCCAGATTTTCCCTCTCTTGTGGCCATGGTAGCAAATGCTTGCTCCTTTGATCCCACATCTTCTTTTGCTTTAAGTCTGGTTTCCTCTGTCTTGCATAGAGACCACATTTCACTGAGCGTGGTTGCTTCCTTCTTGGCATATATGCTTGATGTGAAGTTGCCCCAATCCTCAAGTAGAGCATTGAGTACTACAGTTGTCATTTCTCTGTCAGACATGACTTCCCCAAGCTCTTGAAGTTGATCCCTCATCTCAGAGATCTTCATGAAGTAGGGAGTTATTCCTTCCTTTGATATCTTCATCTTGTACAACTCATTTCTTAGAGTTATTGATTCTCCAGCTGTGGATACCAAGAATAGCTCTACTAGCTTATCATAAATTTCTTTTGATGTCTTTGATAGATTCTACTAGAATCCTTTGAGTTCTTGTCTCATCCTTATTATACTTGGCTAAGGCTTGAGTTTGTACCTTAGCAGGGATAGTGATATTCCCTTTGACATGTTCTAGGAGTTCATTCTCCTTGAGAAGTAAATCAATCCTCTTCTTACATGCAAGAAAGTTATTTGGTACCTACCAATTTATTGCTTTCCTTGCAAAAAGACATTGATGTATATTCAGAAAGGGATATATACTTACTTGATAGATTTTGAGATGTAGTGGATTTGCTTTCTCCTTGAAGACTTGATGGCTTGCTTTCCTAGGATCTTGATGTTCTTCAAGTGGACTTGCTTGATGAAGATATTTGCTTGGTAACTTGTAGATAAATGACTTCACGTTTCAAGGAAGACCAAAAGCTGGTTGGGATATCAAACTTCCTTGTATGGAAAAGAAGGATAGACATTGTCCTCGATGTAAATGAAGTCATTGATCGTGGGAAGGTAGCCAAGCCATCCGAAGAACAAGCATTGTCTGAATACATGGAAAGGGATCTCAAAGCTCAAAAGATTCTTAAGGAAACTATCAAAGATCCACTCATTTCCTATATAGCCAAGTTGGAAACATCTAAAGATATATATGATAAGCTGGGAGAACTTTTCTCCAGAAGCACAATAGAAAAGATCTTATCACTTAGATCTGATCTTCATAAATTGAAAATATCAAAGGATGAAGGGATATCGTCATGTCTCTCTAAGGCATCTCAAATAAAAGTTCAATTGAAGGATCTAGGAGAGATAGTATCAGATAACGAAGTAATGTCTGTTATTCTAAATGCATTAACTGATGAACAGGGTAACCTCAGCTACTAGGAAAGAGGAAGCTATCCCATTCATCAGATTATGGTCTCTCTGCAAGGTAGAGGAAGACAAGATGAAGAAAGAAAGTGACAAAAGATCAGATAGAAGGGATGTTAAAATTGGCAACTAGGGCCAAACTCCATGTGGGCCATCTTACTTATGGCAGCGGATATTTTTCTTGGATCCCTCTCATCAACAGGTGTAGGATTGATCTAAAGATCATCTGATTCTGATAAGTACTCATGGAGTTATGAATTTATTTGTGTTATAAGACAATTCGTCAAGGTCGGCCAACAACTAAATAACACCCACATGTGCTCAACGTTTTAGTATAAAAGGAGATAACATGAGGGTCATTTGACACACACTTAACTCTTGATTTCTCTCCACTTGTTCTGGGTTTTAGTGGAAGAGAAATCTAAGAGAGGAAGCCCTAAATGCAGAAGGTAAAGAGCCCTAGACGCAATCAAGAAGGAGGGCTACACGTTGCACTAGTCTCTAGAAGTCTTAGACGCAGTAAGGAAGGAGCCCTAGCACTACGCATGACCTAGTTGCAGTCCTAGATGATCTACACATGACCTAGGTGTTGTCCTAAAGGGGTCATGGGATAGCGTGGGAATTCAGGGACTGTTTGGAGGGTTTTTTTTAGGGGTCCGAAGTGCTGGAGAAGGGGTCGAGTTCCCTTGTTGTCATATCACAACCATAGGGATTGTTTTAGGGTCGTTTGGGAGGAGTGCAGACTCTTGGAAGAGCTGCCGCAGTTAAGAGGAGGCTTGATGTAGCAAGCCGCAGCAAAAGGAGGTAGGCCAAAGTTGTTGGTGAGGGCTAGACTGCCCAGAAATTGCAACGCAGGGTCTCCTCCCCTCTTACAAGGGCAGATGCAGTAAAGGAGGACACTTCTGGGCAAATTGAAGGGTTGTTAGGAACTATGTTTGGGTACCCTAACAAGTGCAGAATTGCAGCAGTCGAAGGACCCTAGAAAAATGAGTTGAAGCATGCAATTTAGTGTGCAGCAAAGGCCTGTGGTAGGCCACAGGCCTAGCCACTCCAAAACAGACCAGTGTGGAAGTGTTAGGGGTTGCCATATGCCCAAAACAGCAACATGAGGAGGCAGCGATCTACCTTGACTAGGCCGCAGTTCATTAAGGTTGTTCAAGGTATGTTTTGGGCATGATTTTTGGGTTGTTGTAGGAATGGGACAGCAAGAAATCATAGGAGCAGCAATGACTAACAATGGGACAACAGTATGGCGAGCATGGTGCAGCAATGCCACATGGGATAGCAGTGGCAAGCATGGTGCAGCAGAGCCACATGGGACAGCAGTGGCAAGCATGGTGCAGCAATGGCACATGGGACCGCAAGTACATGGTGCAACATGGTGCAGCAATGATACTTGGGACAGCAATGATACTTGGTGCAGCAAGTACATGGTGCAGCAATGGTTCATGGTGGAGAAATGGCACATGATGTAGTACAGTGATGGGTACAGTCGTGATTGGTGAAGCATGATGAGATGCAGCATAGTGATGATAGGTGCAGCATGGTGCAACACAGTGAGGTGCAGCATGATGATGAGGAGCAGCACAACAATAGGTGCAGCAAGGCGATGGAGTTACCCTGGAGAATCACTTGAAGCAGTTGTCTTCAACTGAGTTTAGCTACCTCGTGTATCATCTTCTTAGAGATGATCTATGCTCTTATTTAGATAAGTCAAGTGTTGACTTCTGTTGTATATGTACTATCTCTCTCTCTCTCTGCCGAACTATTGAAGAACATATAAGAAGAATTGATCAAGGGTTTCCCCACATTGGGGTTTGTCCCTGGCTAACGCCACATCTTGTGTCCTCTTGTCTTGGCTTGTCTTCTGTGATCTATGTTTATGTTCTATCTACAATTTACTTTAATGTTGATGTGATTGCTAATTTGGAAAAGATATTGAGCTAACTATGAAAATTGAAATAAATTGCTCTAAGCATAGAACATACCTAAAATTAACAAGGGAGCAATTAGTGTCAAGACGAAAAGGAAAATTTGGAAAGTTTGGTACTCCAAAGAAGAAAAGGAAGAACATGGCTAAGGAAAGATGATATGGTTGTCAAAATCTTGGGCATTATAGGAAATATTGTCATAATCGTAAGAGGGGCAGGGAAGAAGAATATTGTTAAAATTGGCAACTAGGGCCAAACTCCATGTGGGTCATCTTATTTATGGCAGCTGATATTTTTCTTGGATTCCTCTCATCGAGAGTTGTAGGATTGATCTAAAGATCATCCAATTCCGATAAGTATTCATGGAGATATGAATTTATTTGTGTTATGGGACAATTCGTCAAGGTCGGCCAGCAACCAAAATAACCTCCACTTGTGCTCAACGTTTTAATATAAAAGGAGGTGGCTTGATAATCATTTAGACACACTTCACTCTTGATTTCTCTCCACTTGTTTTGGGTTTTAGTGGCAAGAGAAATCTAAGAGGATGAAGCCCTAGATGCAGGAGGAAAGGAGATGTTTTGGCCACAGTCAAGAAGGGGTACGCTGCCCTAATGTAAAGAAGCTCTACGCTAAAGGAGATAACTTAACGTTGTCATGATGAAGAAGGCCTTAACGCAGTGGAGAAGGCTTCTAAACGCAGGTCTAGAAGAGACCTACAAAGTTGATCTATGAGGCCCTAAGTCAGCTGTCACAATGTGCCCTAGTCACAGTTGAAAGCAAGATCTAGCAGTGAGGAGGTCTGGCCGCAGTTCAAAGGAGACATCTGGCAGCAGTCTAGGAGGCCTTATACACTGGAAAAGGAAGACTCCATTCCGCAGCAAGGAGACCCTATACGCAGCAAAAGAGGGATGCCCTAACCGCAGTCAAGAGAGGCTCCTCATCCGCAGCAAAAGCAAGATCTAGCTGCAGATTGAAGGGAGATCTATCCACTGTCTAGAGGAGCTTCAATACGCAGCAAGGTAGCCCTAATCCACTGTCATGAGGAGGCCTTAAATCCACAGTCTAGGAGCCCTAGCCACAAATCTAAGGAAGACCTAGCCGCAGCAAGAGAAGAGCCCCAGCTGCAGCAAGAGAAGAGCCCTAGCCGCAGCAGAAGGAGCCCTATAACAGCGTGAAGAATGAATGTGTTTGAGTGTTGGCATGTGTTGTTAATTAGGCAGAGTTTATGAAGAAGACAACATTGCTGTCTGGGACTGTTTGGGTGTCGCAGTTGTGTTAGGGAGATAGGTAAAAGCATTGGGCTTGAAACTACCTCAAAGGGACAGCGTGGAGGGCAGCATCTCATTGGAGGACAACCGCAGTCATTAGGAGCAATTCTGGGCCAGTTTTGATGGGTTGTTAGGGACTGTGGTTAGTACCCTAACCAGTCCCAGAATTGCAGCATTGCAACATTGTCAAGTGTTGACATTTCTATAGGTTAAATGTTGTTGCGTTAATGATGATTGGACACTATCTGGGATACGTTTGCTACAAGGGTTGCTATGTGCTAGGCTGCAGGCCATAGCACCATAGCAAGGGCTGCTAAGGGCAGTCAAGGGTGTGCAACACAAGTGTATCAAAGTGCAGCACTGTGATAATGAGTGTTGCAATGAGATGCAACATGATGGCCATAGTAAGGTATAGCTTGATGATGCAACACAAGGAGGTCCAGCATGATGATTCGGTACAGCACAGTGAGGTGCAGCACAGTGAGGAGTAGCATGGTGATGGAGTCACCTTGGATCAGTTGAAGCAGTATGCCTTCTACCCAGCTCAGATCAGCTACTTCATATGCTATCTTCTTAGAGAATATCTCTGCTCTTATTTAGATAAGTCAAAAGATTGACTTCTGATGTACATGTACTATCTCTATCTCTCTGCTGAACTATTGAAGAACATATAAGAAGAATTGATCAAGGGTTTCCCCACATTGGGGTTTGTCCCTGGCTAGCACCACATCTTGTGTCCTCTTGTCTTGGCTTGTCTTCAGCAATTTATGTTTATGCTCTATCTGCATTTTACTATCATGCTAAATGTGACTACTAATCTGGAATTATATTGAGGTAATATGGAAAATTGAAGAAAATTTGCTATCAGCATAGAACATACCTAAAATTAACAACTATTCTACTAAAGAAGTGAAAGAACCTGAGACAAAGAAGCGCAAGAAGGAAGAAGCAAAAAGATCTCTACTATGACCGAGATTATCTTCTTCATTAGAAGGTTCCTTTTCACTTGTAAGTTATAGATAGGAAGCAATGTAAATAAGATAGGATGCATCAAATTAGAAAGAAGCGTCGCGATAGAAGCATTAGAAGAGCTCATGATATGGGAAGCAGAAAGTATGTTTGGCACAAATCCTACTGATACTTATAGAAAGAAGCAAGAGGTCATCATCAACTGGAATCATCATAGTCAATAAAGAAAACATTTGTCGGGTAAGGATATGAAACATCCTCGAGTTTATCTAATGGAATCCTTATCAAAGGATTCACCGATTTAGAAAGGAAAGAAAGGTTTTCATCAGGAATTCCAACTCATGGGATTCAAGGGATGATGGTATAATGACATAACGGGAAAGCGGGTCTAAAGGAAGAAGTTCCTTTGTTCAAATGAAGTTGCTACAGGAAGTTTGGATGATCGAAAGGAAGATGAGGTATATATACTTACATAGATTATTATGAAAGTCATGTCATATGGTTGCAGATAATATGGATCACCATTTCCATCCTGGGAAATTAGATCAAGAGAAGAAAGGATGTCCTCCTCTGAAGGATTGCAACAAAGCATAAATTGCACTAGATGAAATCAACATAATATGTCCTCATATGAATCATGAGGAAACTGGCTACAATCAAGGAACTCTGATTGGAAACTCCTAGGAATGAAGAGTGTGAGAAAAGAGAGGAAGAGATCATGATAATATGCAACGATGGTAGAAGGCATTCAACATCCGAAGTCCAAGAAGATTTGACTAGAATATCTCCCGGAAGGATGTGAAGACTCTCATAGGAGTCAGAAAAAGATAGAAGACCCTTGATAATGGATATCTGTGGGAGATGTGTCAATCTGCATGCAGGATGTTGATACTTACAGGAAGATGTCATGGTGAAAGATCATCTCAAAGGTAATCTTGATTTGATGTGTTCATTGATTATTTTTTAACTAATATTTGGATGAGCTTATGTAGAACTACCAAAGGGAAATCTGTGGATGACTTCCAAGTCAACCATATAGAAGGATGTAAAGTCCCTCCGAAAAAATATGGCACGAGAGTAGAATGACATAAAGCAAAGCCAGATGGAAAATTTGATGGATCACTTTTTGATGAGTTGAGGACATGACTGACTCATGGACAAAAGTGATGGATGATATGTGCCCTATGTAGAAGTTCCCAAAAGATGAAGACTCCTTGACAAAGAAGAAATTCATGACATCAAAGGAAGGAGTTCTTCAAGCAGCTAGTTTTTTCAGGATCTCCACATGAGGAGTTACGATAGGTCCCTGGTTAAGAGGGAGCCCAAAAAGAAGTTTCTTACTTGAAAGAAACTTGGAAAATTCCTAGGCAGGGAGCTTAGGTACATTCCTTTGTGATAAGAATGAGTACATTCCTTTAAATGGAATATGTCCTCCTAAATTGAAAAGGAGAGATAGATATGTCATTTTGTTCTTCACCTGGGAAAACAGAATGGAGGATTGTGTAATCATTTGGCATCTGATACTCTTAGGGGATGAGATAGGGCATCCCATGAAAGAGTAGTCGTGGAGGACCGATATTCTTTGTGGGACTGGGGAGTCCAAGAAAAGAATAGTCCTCATGGAGCATATCCTGAGAGAACCCGGGTGGGGTATGTTCCGAGAGAGACAATGATGAGTGTGTCTATAAATCATTGGTCTCGCCAGCATTGTGCTCTGATCTTGTGGAGAGATAGAGTTGTTAGTCAAGGCCTTGCTATATAACAATGTTGGTTAATATGATGCTATACAAATGAGTTACAAATCCGAATTCTTCTTATGAGAGATTCTTCAGATTGAGAAAGTCCAAGTACCATTATGAATACCTCCCTAGTTAAGAGGGAGTGTTGAAAAGTGTAACTAAGTTCGGTCTTCATAATGACATACAATTATGATTTTATGTAATGAGATGTAAATAAGAAAAATAAAATTATTATATTGACTTGCTTCATGGGTTTCATGAGCAAGGGATTTTGTTTTTGAGTCAAGACTCCCATTGGGAGTCTTTAGGATTTATTTTTCATCTAATCATAAAATACTAGAGTCATTTTCATGTAAATGAAGTCATGTTACACTTTGTAAAAGGTTTATCTTGTTTATGTAAAGTATCCTCCAAGAACTTGTCATCTATCCTCTTCAAGTCGGCCTACAAAGATGGAAGAACTCTCTAGATGAAGTTGGCCTAACTCCAACAATCATGTCGGCCTAAAGGTCATATGAAGAAGTGTATAAATAGCCCAACTCGGCCTCATTTGAAGACACACCTTGGACAAGTAACTCGACTTGTAAGAAGTGCGAAGAAAGGGAAGAAGCAGAAGTGCGAAGAAGGAGGAAAACAAAAGTGCGAAGAAGAGAAAGAAGATTCTTCTAGGTAATGCGAAGTTAGGGTTTCTTCTGGATCAGCAAAAAGGACTTGACAGTGAAGTTTCTTCTGGGCAATGCGAAGTTAGAACAGCAAGAGAAGGATTCTTCTGAGAGGTCGAACTAAAGACCTAAACACCGAGTTTCTCTAAAGGAAACCAGTGAAGACCTAGAGACCGAGATTCTCTAGGGAAAGCTGAGAAGGAGCAGTAAGAAGGATAGAGACCGAGTTTCTCTAGAAGGAGTCGAGGAGAGCAGTTCTAGATCAAGAAGAAAGGCGAAGGAAGGAAGAGGTAAAGCATCAAGGTTAGTGACAAGATTCTTGGGAGGATACTAGAGTCAAGGGTCTGTGTCATGGTCTTGGTACTTACCAATTGAAGATCTAGAAGAAGAATTTTGATAGGAATTTCCTCTCAAGAGGTGAGAGGTTTTAGCCCTGGCTGGAGAAGCCTACATACTGTGTCACTTGTCTTTTATTATGCACACTAGTAATTGTCTTGATGAAAGAACACATTAATAAGCTAACAAACAAAAATAAGTAAATGTGAATCACAAGCAATTATCAAGCAGAGAAATTGTTAACTTTGAATGCCCTAGATTTCTCAACAGTGATCATCCCCTGCCATTACAAGGAGATGGAGCAGACCATCTCTTTTCATTCACTAGGGTTTACCTTTTGGTTTTCCTCCTTTGTGTCTTGTTTTGCTTCTTCTATCAAGGGGATCCCTTTGGCACTCCCACATTGCCACTGATGTTTCTTTCTTTCAATGATGGTCTTTACTTTTCTGAAGTACGAGAAACAGGGAAAACAGATACACAACAAAAGCAAGCAACTGCTCATTGTCATTACATGACCTATGGAAATGATTTTTTTATTTTGAATTGGAGAGCTCAAATTTAACTCCATGCTCATTAGGCACCCATGAGCTCACCATGGCCTGGAAGGTCTACGACATGGCTTAGGACATCTATTCCAGCTGCTTAAAGAAATATTTATACCAATTTGAAGGCAATCGACGAAGCAGTTTTCATTCTGATTTCATGGCCATGATTAGGGAGTATGTTAGGGAAGTGGTTATGGATTAGAGGTCATCGAGTTGTAATTGAACAAACGATCATGGTTTGCAATCCCGAGAAGTCATTTACTATTAACTAGAAACACCGCTACAATGTCATCTATGTTATCGGAAAAGGGAAAGAGGAACCGATTAAGAAACATCGCTAGAGGTTTTGCAGGATAAGAAAAGTAAACCTACCCACTTCCAGCGTACAATATACATATAAAATTGATTGTTAATGTTCTGGTGCACTGTCAAGACGGGAATGATAATAGGGGAAGGAATGGAGTGAAAAACGATTCTCCTAGTCAGATTTCTCATAACATAGATCCAGAATTACCTCAACCAAGTGGGGTTTTGCAAACCGGGGAATCGGAGCTTTCCGTGGTATGAATCTAAAGCATTAAAAGGACTGAGTTTACAAGGCACTGAAAATGCTGAGCACACGTATTTTCACTGCACTGTAAATGCGTTTTGTCCAGTGCAATGCTCACCTGTTTTCTGCTGAAGAACTTCAGAACAGCACTCAAACGAAGGTCGGGACAGCAATAGGAAACCCATTTAATGGCCGTCAGCTTGCTGCGTTGGCCATCCAATCCAAGCAGCTTCCGTGCCAGCGACCCATCACGAGTCTGCTCAGGAAATGGCGGAAGAGCGAACCACTGTTTGGATTTGCGCTCTGGGGTTTCAGTACCATCTGACAATGCGGCTTTGGTGGTTAATCCCAGAATGTAAGAGGATTGTGCCGAGCAGCGGGCTGTCCAAATCCTGTAAACTAAGGCAAGCCTTGTAGAAGAGAGCATTCTTATCATTAGTCCTGACGAGGCGAATCAACCCAGGCTTGCAATCAATATTCCATTTTCAAAGCATCCATGAAAGTTTTTGCTTGTTTTCTTCCTCCACCTGCTGATCGTGTCTCTTGCAAACCCATAAATAGTTGTTTAGTAGGCTATGTTTGTGAAGCTGGTGGTATTTGTATTTGAACATTAGCAAATTTGGTGGATATCCTATCTTTTACGGAATTCATTTTCTTCTCGCCTGAAAGCAAGAACTTGAGAGAGTTTTACATTCCTTGGTTTGAATTTTAACAAGCCGGTATAGCGTTCGTCTAACTTAAAAAATGGTTAAATCTTAAGATGGGTAAAATGGATTTTCTAGAAAAAAGAGAGGAAGAAATTATTTTAACGTTTACTAGGCTAAAGATAGTTTATGGGACAGATTGCTTCTTCCTTTGCTTGATGTATTCGGCCTTTTTTTTGTGAAGCTTCAAAATAAATGCTCCCAACATCTCGACAAACCCCTCGCTAAATAGAATATCCCAAGAGCTAACTGTCAGCGTATCTGCATAACTTTCCCTGTTGTCTTTGAAGGCCTCACATTCTAAAATGAAATGTTTTTATGTTTCCACTTTTCTGAAAGAACAAAAAATGCATATCCTTTCCTCCCACACTTCCTTTGGCCTTTTCCAGCGCCCTGTTTCACAACAGAGTTGATGAGAATTAGTCCTTAATTGAGTAATAAGAATGTTGGCTGTCCAAGATATATTGGCCTCTATGTATGCTTTTGGTTGATGATTATGAGTGGGATTAAACACTTCAATATAGTATTTTTTCTTTCTTCCTAGCTCCTTATCCCAAGTACGTTTGTGGAACTTTTCCATTATAAAAGCTTTTATCTCTTTGTTGTTTATGGGACATGCGTTCAAGCAAATACCCCATTTACTAAACCATTTGTTATTTTGTTGCATCCAAGTTTTTTTTTTTCTCTTGCACAATCTATCATTAAAAACAACCTTAGGCCATCTACCCTCTTCCATTTGCTCAATTTTTTTTAAATACCGTATGACTTGCACCATAACAATTGCTTCAATAGGAGCAGTCCCTGTTTCACTTAACAAGATATCATAAGGAACTGCACTTTTAATCTTAAATTTGTTTGGAATCAAACGCTTCTGAATTTTCTCAATTTGTCTCCACTGCATATCGGAGGTACTGCTAGCCCACAGTTCACAACCATAGAGAACCACCGGAATCACTAGAGGCCCAAAAAGAGTTTGAGTGGTTTTCTAGTCCCATAACTCTGCCTCTCTACACCTATTTTAAAAAGCATAAAATGCTTTCCAACCCCCCAAAGTTCTTTTCTTTCTACAACCATTCCAGTTTATATTTTTGTTTAAGTCAATTCCAAGGTATTTGTAATCCGCAACTTCTTCCAAAATGTTGCCTTCAAAGTAGAACTTATGTTGGTTATTTTTTCTTTTCTTAGAGAATACCACTACTTTCGTTTTGCTGATATTGACTTGCATCCCCACACTTCTACAAAAATACTCAAGGGATAGTAAGTGCTCTTGCAAACCAAGAGCCGATTTAGCAATTAGAATAAGGTCATCTACATACAAAAGAAGCGCTATAACAAACTTGCACAAATAGATACCATCACCCCCTTGCGAATTTAACCACTCCTCGAGCTTGTCGATATATAAACCAAAAAGGGTAGGAGACAGTGGGCAACCTTGCTTGACCCCGATATCGCTTCTAAAACTTTCAGAAATGTCTGCTGAAGTTCTAATTTTGACTTTTACCTCTTCATACAGCCTATGCACAGTTGCTCTCAAATGTTTAGGAACCCCAAGTTCCTCCATTCTATGCCAAAATTTATCCCTAGGAACCGAGTCAAACGCTTTTTTGAAATCAACAAAGCAACAAAAGACTTCTTCCTTTTTCTCCCAAAATTTTTCAATGATGTGCCTTAAAGTTATGCAATGATCAATTGTGGAATGTTTAGGTCTAAAACCTGCTTGCCCTTTAGCACGCTTATCTCTTTCTTCTGCCCACTTGCTAATTTTGTTTTCTAGCATGCTTCCAAATAGCTTTGCAAACAAAGGGTTTATCATGATGGTCCTATAATTGGAGGGATTATTGATGTCACCACTCTTGAAAAGAGGTATTGCCATTCTAGTTGTCCAATCTGTGAGGAGCCCTTATTGTATGATGTTGTTGAAGATTTTGGTAATGTGAGGTGCAAGAATCTTTGAGCCCCACTTTAGATATTCTGCTGGAGTTCAGCTAAGTCTTTTTCTTTTCCAACACCCAACTTCTTGATACCCATCCCTACCTCTTGTATCGTGAAGAGTTCGGTATCAGTGCTGACCAAGGGGGGAGGGTCAACCTTGGGTTAACCTGCCAAAAAAGCCTATTAAGCCTATTAAGCCAATATTGATTGTTGAAGATGGATGTACGTAGTGTCAAAGGGACGTCAAATATAGCTAAATTAAATAAATATAGCTAAGTTAAAGTTAAAAAAAAAAAAAAAAAAAATTGACTATGGCAACCAACTGATAATTACTAGGATGACCCATGAGCATGTGAATTTGAGGGTTTAGATTAGATTTACTATATATGTTCTCTTATTCTTGGCGTAAGACATGTGTATGACACTAAACAAAGATATGATATGCATGGATATGGTATTCTGCTACTACTCTAGCTTAGATATGATTCCCTTGTTACTCATAATTATCATGTACATTTTAGAAATGTTTATATATATATATATATGGGTTATTGGATTTGTTTTATGGGAAGTAATATTTTCTTATATTTTAGATAAAGTCAAAATTGATTGGGATCTCTTTGAAGAGTCAACTCCATGACATCAAGATGAACAAGTCTGAATCTATAACAACAGACTTCATGAGGATCTCTCGAAAAAGAGATCAACTTATTTCCATTGGAAAAATCATCCCTGATAGAGAGATTATGCAAATGACCCTCGGAGGACCCCGGTGTCTTGAGAGACAAAGCATTAGTTGCAGGAAATATCTCCCTACATTTAATGAGCTTTTATGCAATTGCACTGAAGATGAATCCAGGTTGATTTCCAAAGGAAGAATTCAAAGACAAGAAGGAAAGCCTACAACCTTTGCAAACAATGTGAAGAAAGGACAAGGGAAAGGAAGACCTTCAAAATGGAATCCAAAGAAGCCAACCCCAACATTCAATAATAATAGAAGGGACTTGTCTAAAGTTCAATGCTACAGGTGTGATAAATTTGGCCACATTTCCTGAGATTGTCTTGATAGAAGAAATGCTCAAATGTTTAGTAGTAACAACAACAATGGCAACACCAACAACTTCAACAATAGAAGGAGAGGAAGAGGTCTTGTTGCCCATGCAAGTGTTGAAGAGACCCAATGCCATCAAAAGAGGTCCAAGAACATAAGGTATGAAAAATAATGTTGCTAATAGTCAATCTGAATATTATCATATTCTTCTCTTTCTAGCTCATCTTTCGATAACATTGATAGTTGGCTAGTGGATAGTGGGGCATCTAGACGTTTCACTGGGTATTGTGAATTCCTCTCAAATTTGTTTGAGAGGGAGACTAATTTGAAAATTCTACTTGGGGATAATTCTTCTCATCTTTTCAAAGGGTCTGGTTCCATTTCTTTTCATTTAGAGATTCGTCAAACCATTCATCTACAGGATGTGTTGTATGTGCCAAGCTTGAAGAAGATTCTTGTCTCCATCTCTGCTTTGGCAAATCAAGGATTTAGAGTTGCATTCACTAATGGAAAATTCCTTATTTGTCCAAGGAGATCTAACTTGAGAGCAACCTTCACACTTGGAGTTAGAAATTAAGGTCTATACAGAGTCTGTGGATGGCCAATCCAAGCATTGGTCTGTGATACTACTAATCAGTGTGAGCTTTAGCACTGAAGATTTGCACACCTTCATTACAAGGCTTTGCTTGACTTGAGCAGGATGGTTACAAGGATTCCTAGGATTCAGGTGGATCATGAAGGTGCATGTTAGGGATGTACTAGTGGAAAGAATATCAAGGGACCATTCCATTCTAGTAGCAGTTAATCTAAAGAGATTCTACAACTCATTCATTTTGATCTTGACCCATGCCATTGACATCTCTCGGAGGATACTTATATTATATTATATTTGTTGATGAATTCTCCCGTAAAAATTGGATCTACTATTTCAAGTCCAAGGATCAAGCTTTCGACATATTAAGGGACTTCAAGGATCTTGTGGAAAATCAAACTGGAAAGAAGATCAAGATCCTAAGGACAGATAATGGAGGAGAATACACTTCAATGAATTCAAAGACTTATACAAAGATGTCGGGATTAAGAGGGAGGTGATTGTTCCATACAACCCTCAACAACATGGAGTTGCTGAAAGGAAAAACAGGTTCATCTTGGAAGCAACCAAAGCCATGATTCATGATCAAAATATTCCTATGTTTCTATGGGGAGAAGCTACAAATATTGTTGGGTATGTCCAAAATAGGAATCCTCATCAAGGCTTGGGAGACAAGACTCTTGAAGATTTTTTTACAGGTGTGAAACCAAAAGTTTGACACTTGAGAATCTTTGGTTTCCCTGTCTACTTTTGTGTACCAAAAGATAAGAGGTCCAAGTTGGAAGCTTCAGGAAAGAAAGGTACCCTTGTTGGTTATTGTGAAAATTCTAAAGCTTATAGAATATATGTGTCAAGTCAAAGGAAGATTGAGTTTAGCTGGGATGTGACCTTTGATGAGGATGTTCTCTTGGGAAAGAAATTGACTCTCCTATCCTTGTCATCTCTAAGATAAGAGGTGATACATGGATGAAGATATTGAGCCATCTATGCATGAACTTGACCTTGTAGATGAGCCTATGGCACCAATGGACACTATGGATCTTCCATCTTATGATCCTCCCATGAGGAAGATACCCCTGTGGCTTCGTGATACATTACATGATGCAGAGAGACACTTAGCCCCGAGGGGCACCTTTAGAGAGAGAAATCAACCTCATAGATATCAAGGATATGTTGCTTTGATGAGTGAAATTATTCAATATGAACCTTGCAACCATGAACAAGTGGTGAAGGAATAGGTTTGGAGAGATTCCATGCCTAAATAATATGAGTCCATCATGAAAAATGATGTATGGGAGATGGTTTTGAGACTTGAGGGGAAGTTTGTTGTGACTTCCAAGTGGTTATACAAAATCAAACATGTAATTGATCGTAGTATTGAAAAGTTTAAAGAGAGGCTCATGGAAAGAGGATTCTCCCAGAAAGAGGGAGAAGATTATGATGAGATATTTGCACCTGTTTCCTGATACACTACCATACGGTCTGTCATTGCTCTTGTTTCTAATTAGGGTTGGAGTCTTCGTCAAATGGATGTGAAGACATCCTTTCTTTATGGCATACTTAAGGAATAGGTGTACATGGAACAACGACAGGGCTTTGAGGAACATGACAGGGAAACCCATGTTTATAGACTGAAGAAATCCCTCTATGGATTGTAGCAAACCCCCAGAGCTTGGCATGCTCGAATCGATGGATACTTGATGAAGTTGGGATTCACTAGAAGCAGTGTCACTTTGAACCTCTACTTAAAGGTTTTCCAAGGTATGCCTTTGATTTTGGTTTTATATGTTGATGATTTGTTCATGACATGAGCACAACCTTTGATCATCCAGTGTAAGAGGGAGCTTGCCTTCGAATTTGAGATGAAAGATCTAGGGTTGATGCACTATTCCTGGGCTTAGAGGTGTGGTAGAGACTTGGAGAGATTTTCCTTAGCAGGGAAAATATGTTGTCAAACTCTTGGAGATATTTGGGATGGTGGGTTGCAAATCCATGGCCACACTAATGGAGGAAAACTTTAAGAAGTTATGTGGTGAAGCTGCGGGAACAAATCTAGCGGATCCTTCTTTGTACCAACAACTGATTGGGGCTTTGATGTTTTTGGTCAACACAAGACCAAACATATGTTTTTCTATTCACACCTTGAGTTAATTCATGATGGAATCTTTGCATGCTCACTGGGTGGTCGCAAAACATGTATTGAAATATATACAAGGGATAATAAACTATGGACCGAGATTGTAGATTAGGATGGGAGCATTATTGACATGAAGAGCACATTAGGGTGTTGTTTTAGCTTGGGATCTGCCATGATTTTCTGGATGAGAAGGAAGCAGAAATCTATCACTTTTAGTACAGCCGAGGCAGAGTACACAAATTAGTATGGCTAACCATGAGGTAGCCTAGTGTCAAAATCTCTTTGTGGAGTTATTTGAGTAGGTGCTTGATATGAATGTGATATATTCTGGAAATTAAAGTGGGATCCGAATTTCAGAAAATCCAGTATTCCATGACAGGTGGAAGCACATTGAGATAAAGTACCACTTATCAGAGATATGGTACTGTGAGAAGTAGAGAGGTTCCAACTCATCTCGATTGATGAGAAGGTTGCAGACATTCTCACCAAGCATGTTATAAATAATTTATGATTGCGGACAAAGTTGAATTCCCTAGACCTAGTGGACTAGTCTAGAACAACATAAGGTAAATAATATATAGTTTTCCTTAGATAAGATAGAGAATGGGAAAGAGGCATACCTCGAATCTATACCAAGCTTTCCTTCCTCCTTGCTTGTAAGCTCCAATTGTAGCTCTAAGTTATATAATTAGAACTTGCACACACTACTAAAGCAAGCAACAGATCTACAACAACCAAGTAGCATAGTCTAACATGTATATTTAATGAATCAACAAGGCACTGAAATACATGAATGTAAACATAACACAAAACATATAGGAAAACAACATACTCTTTGTATTCATAGAAATAGGAGATATTTTACAACCATAAATAGTAGATGACATTGTGGATGTCTCCCCAAGTTGGCTTGCCCTTCCTTGTCACAAAGAACACCTCAATATCAACCCTAATACATGAAGATGATGAATCCTTTAGATTCAAGGCAGCAGCATAAGGGTATTATCAATCTCCAAAAGCTAACCCTAATGCTATGGATGGCAGTAAATTTATAGGAGAGGGATGGTAGTTTCTATTTACCATAATGAGCTTGAGATCCACTTATATGAGAGGATGAGCTCAAGGGATAGGAGGTGAAGTCTCCAAGGTAGGACAGATAGGATTCGAGATTCTTATCCATGGTAAATAGTTAAAACAACCCTTTGAAGCTTCTCGAAGAGGAAGCTTCATAATTAATTTTAATTTTCCCAAATATCTAGAATCAGCGCACCTACTGAAGGGAGCAACTAGTGCAAACTAGCGTTGGTGCAGAAGGGAGAAACTAGCGTTGAACATGGGTGGCTAAAGGGACAGGGTGTATTGGGGCTAAAAATATTCATTTTGAGTAATTAATCCCATAAACTCAAATTTTTTGGAAAGGTCATGCTTATGGATTTGTGAAGGGATGATGACCACATGGTCATGGATATTGATTGATTCGGTTTGTAGGCCTATTGACCAGATGCGACAAAATGGCCTATAACAAAGCCTTTGTCGAAAGTGAAGTTCCTATTCTTTATAGAGCATCTTGGAGTGCAAGATAATATATCCCTCCCTGAGAGGAAACACTACTAATTGAGATCATTGAGCTTATGCTCTCCCCTAGTCTTACGACTAGCCATGGAATTGGTGAGGGGGGATTGACCATCGAGGCTCTTAGATGTGAGGGTACTCCTTATAGCCATGGACTTGGTTGAGTACATGCCATAGTATGTATCCTACCCATAAGTCACCTTTGTGTCATTATTGACCAAAGGGCCATGGACTTGGTTAAGCTTGTCGGGATTACCACCCATCTGGCGAGTGGGTGAGGAGAATTGGATGTGTGTGATATTTACCAAGGGCAGATGCGCCTACCATGGACTTGGTTGTGGTAAATTGATCTCCCTTAAGTATTAGATGTAGGTGTTCTACCACCTGATTATTGTGGATCAAGTTCGGTCAAGATAACTCAATGGACATAGGTTGTGTGATCATTACCAAGGTCATTTATGACTGCCATGGACTTGGTTGTGGTAAATCGGTCTCCCCTATTGTCATGTGGATCATTATTATTCTTCTATGAATTGATTCATCATTGTTCAAATGAGATGAGATGAAACAAGATGAGCTTCTCTTATGTTGAGACATGTACATCTAAGATGAGACTTATGATGTAGCCGGAAATTCCTCCCTAACTTAGAGGGAGTGTTAAAATTGGCAACTACATGTTGAATTTCCCAAAGGAGAAGCCCAACTACCCCAAGGAAGAACCATTTCACTTCAAAAGAAAATTCAAATTGGTCAAAGGAAAATTACTATTTTGTGTTTGACAAGTCAACCCAGTGAAAGTCTACAAGTTACCCCAACATGATAAAATGAGCCTCTTAATTCAACTATATATAGACCTTCGTTGACTTCTAATTTGGCATCATCCATCACATCACACATCACATCAAAGGTTTGATTTGATCTAAAAACTATCGGGAGATTTCACACATGCAAATGAGGAGAGAGAGAGATGTTTGACCGAAGTTGACTTTTCTGTTTTGGACTATTTTGTGTTGCATTGACCACCACTAACTTGGGATATTTTCTTTTGGTTTGACCGAATTTATTGGCTATCTTGGAAGGTCAAATTGAAGGAGACCTTGACTGAAATTTTTTTGGCATATTTTCTAAGGTTGACCTCAAAGTTGGCTGACATCTTTCACTGATATTTTTTGAACATTTTTTTATCGAGTTTGATTAAGGAAGGAAGGCTTTATTTATTGTTGGGTTGACTGAATTTTTTTGGGCAGTTTGGCTGTTGAATTTAACTGAAAGTTGCATGTTGTTGACTTTGGTTGACCGAGTTGTCATATGTCAAATTTTGGCCCTCTATTGTAGACTGATTTGTTGTATCGGATTTGATTTTCTCTATTTCTATTAACTAAATTTTGATTGGTTGACTTGAGAATTAAGAGATTGAACTTGATTGGTTGTTGGGTGTACTATTGGACTGATGTATCTCATGCGAAACATTAATTAAAGAAGAAGAATTAATTTTGGGTTTTTTCCTGGTCTTTTACCAAAAATTTATGTCTCATTATGCTTGGCTATCTTCTATTGTGCATATAATGTTTACTATTCTATCTATAATTGCTTATATGTTACCGGGGTGATTGATATTGGAAGAAATTGTTTTTTTAAGTGATTATAATAGCATAGAAAACTATGAAAAAAAGAATAACTCCAAGCTCATCCTCAAAGTATATGTAGACTTCATCCTGGCACAAAGGATTTGCTAGCAATATGCTATATTGTAGAATAATACTAAAGCCACATTGCTTCCTTCTGTACCATGCCTCAATACTAGATCTCATGGTGCTTCGATTTGTCATCATGGTCGTCACCTACACCTAATCAAGATAGTCTTGCAAGTAGCATTTGAATCCATACTACTTTTCAACTTGTCAATCTAGTTGCAATGTATTCAGCCTCTATAATACTAAGCACGACAAATGTTTGCTTCCTTCTCATCCAAGAAAGCATAACGGATCCCAAACTGAATCAATATCTTGATGAAGTATTTATGTATTATTGACTTTCTACCCAATCAGAATTTGTGAATCTCTATTGTTGTACTTCATCGTTTAAGAAAAATCTCAAACCATAATTGGTTGTGCCATAACCAATTGAGCCACATGCCTTAGATCAACCATAAGTTGATTGGCTACTATATGGTTACCCTAACTGGGTGCTCTTTTCTAAAACAGCTTCTGCTCTAGCAAATTTGGTAGCTCCCTATTGCACTTAGTATATTAGCTATCTATCCTAACAATTAATTATTTCTAACTTAGAGGTCAACTCCTTCTGAAGCTAAAAGCAAGGTTTCCTAACTACTCGCTCTGTTACAAAAGAAAATATTTTTGCCATAGTTGCTCCCTTTAACACATGAGTCCTGCCTTCATAAAAAACAAATAATAATAAAGATCAACCAAGACTCATCATATATCCATTAAATCCAAGAGTATCAAGGCCAACGTGTTTGTTTGTAATCGTCTAAAGATTTCTTTAATCACGAGACTTCTTCTCATGTACCTCAAATCCTTGAGGTAGTTCTATGTACACTTCTTCTTCCTCAATTACTTTAATTAGAAAAACGATCTTTGCATCCACCTGGTGTAATTTTCAAATCAATGATAATAGTTTTAACAAAAGTGTACCTGACAATTGGAGCAAATGTCTTGCCATGATCCTCTCCCTCTTTTTGGGAGAACATTTTGTTCTCAACTCTCACTTTGTACTTTCTTATGTTGTCATTTGCTGCATGCTAGATCTTGTATATCCATTTGGAAGTCACCGTTGACTTCTCTTTGGCTCAATCAAGGTATATTTCAAACTTGTTTATCTATCAACTCTCTCTAAGCTCATATTTTATCTAGTACAATATCACTTAACACAAATCATTAATTTTGGAAAATTCCTCTTGTCACACGCTTTGCTTCGTTCTTCCACTACTTTCTTATGTGGCTAGAGTCTAGGAAGCCTCTATTATGCACCTACAATTCTCACTAGGAAGCAATGGGAGAACAAGGACAAGAGATTAACTAATAATAAAACAACAACAATAGTAACAATCAAAGAAGAGAGATATAAAATACTTATCTTTTGAGGATTATGATGAAATGTCAGCTCCCTCTTGATCTTAGCATTCTTGTATCCATCTTGTCCACATCATCAACATGATGTCATTCCTTCATTACATGTGCTAGCGTTTCTTCTTTCAACAAAAACATTGGTCTAGGTCTAGTTCTATGGTTTTCTCCATAAACGATAGGACTTTCTTATCCAAGCCCTTTTAGCCTGCTAGGGTTTACAAACCCTTGAATAGTCATCTGCAAAATTTATTTTCCATCTACAAATATTTAACATATATCATGACACCAATCAAAGGATCTTCCATCTCAAAGTCAATCAAGTGTATACTTGATTATTGCTTCATCATTACTAGCAATGGTAATTTAACAACTTTTAATCCAAGCGGCCTATACTTCATATTAAGAATGCTTGTAGTTATGTAGGAGGCTTATGACTTCGGTCTCCAATCTTGAAGAGTAGCTTGGCCTATATTTCCATTGTAAGTTTGACATGTAAGGATGAAGATTTACAAATCTTATCAAATCTTTGACAAGTGTTATGACCCTTCTTTTCTCAGCTCCCTCTGTTTCTGAAGCAACTTTCTTAAGACAAATCCACTCCTAAACTTCATTCAACACATTATGCTTCAGGATGTAACACAATTGGGTTGTATCTCTTGAAGCAACTTTATCTTTTCCAAAATTATGATGATATCAAGACTACTAGGTTTTACAAACCCTAAGTCCAAAGAATTTATGTGCAAAATGTCATGTTGCATACATGTATTAACAAGGTAGTCGTCGCTCCAATTGTTATGTCAACAAGGTGATGGTAAGATTCCTTCATAGATGATATCATGGCATTCCATTTCCCTTCGTAAATAAATAACAAGCGACAAGTATCTGAACCTTGAAAAATGTTTTAAATTTATTTCTCATTATAACATCAATTATGAGATTTTCAATGGAATTCTACAATGTAGTAATTTGTTGTTACATATGGAGCATATGACAACTCGAGGTTTTCTCTGTGATGAAATTTTCGAATGCTACATATAATATCATAAGACAATGTTGAGGGATCATTTGAGTGATTAACAAACCTAGCCCAACATTTGCCCAACTAATTTCTTTACATTTTGTTATTGACAAGGAAATAAGGAACCTGGAGAGAATACACCCTGATGTAGGTATTGACCATTCAATTTTTGGAAGTTATCACATATAGAAGAGTCTAAATATGTAAGTAGAATTCTTTACTACAAGTAGATAAACTAAACTCAACATCTTCTTAGCCATATATTTCAAAATGAACTATGTAAATATTTATATAGACATACCACTGTACTTCCATACTTGAAATGTAGAGAAGTTAATGTGGATAAGATGCAAGTGTCATTTTCTTCAACAACATACAAGGATTATTCTAGTCATCATTTGAGGCCTCTCAAAAAACAATAGCAAAAGGAATATATCTGAATTTCTATTGAAGAGAAATATTTTTCCATAAAATTATTATGATCTCAAACAAATCTTCTAGACCAATTTTTTCCTTTAGTCATTCAACCTTTGCAACCATATATGATCTGAGGAATTTCGCACTTCTAGCCTTAGATAATATTGTCATGAGGCACTTCGGACTGAGGCCTAACCTTAGGAATCTTTGACCTTCCAACTTTCTTTGCCTACAAACTAGGATACTTCGGACTTCACTAAGTATTATTATGATCAACTAAACTTCAACGCTATAAATATTGGCCCCATAAGAAGGATATGAAACTTCGACCTTCCTTTGATCATTTGTACCACCTTATATTAGGTTGATGGCATACTCCTTTATCATAGAGATCTTAGGGTTCCTTCAAATTATGCTAACTTGACAAGGTTGCTTTTTCCACTGAGGCTTTTGGTCCTATGCCCTGAGGTCTCTCTCTGAGATTAATTTCAGTCCTTTAAACTAAAATTGAGATCATTCAAAACTTAGTAGATTGACCTCATATCAAGAAGATAACTTATTAATTCTCAGCCAGTAATTCAGGCTATTGATGTAGAAGGATTAGGTCTCCTTCTTCAGGGTTGCTCTTTCAAACCTTAGCTCTGAAACCATGTTGATTTTTCAAGAATCCTCTAAACTAATAATTACTTCTTATGCTCTTTATTAGATTAATATTTTATTGCATTCTTTTTTATCATAAAGTAATTACACAAAGGATATCAACAGTAAAAGGAAAATGCCAGTAGGATCGTAGAGAGAGCCAAACAAGAACGCAAGATTTTTTACCCTTGGAAAACCCACATGGGAGAAAAACTTAACAACCTTTTCCTTAGAGAAATCATTAATTTCAATAGAGATACATCTAATCATATACAAGGTCAAACTGACCAATAATATAGCTAGGTAAAACTTGGTCAACTTTCCTTATATCAAGTCATCAAGATGCCCAAACAAGTTGGCCTAGTCTACTATGGTGAGGTTGAATTTCAACCTTCTTCTTCTCTCAAGAAAAAAATGGATCTGCTCCAGAAACTATGCCATAGGTTCGTCCTTCACTTGAACCAAATTTGACTCCTATACTTTCCACATAATTGAATTCTTGCCTCATACCTCTTCGCTTTCCTTAGACCTCTTCACTTGCCTCATACCTTTTTGCTTGCCTCGAATATACTAAGTTGCTTTCTCTTGGAGGAGGATGGAATGGTGTGTATATATTATGTCTTGAGAGCCTGAATGGGTGCCTCTAGAAGCTGGGACAACTTGTCTTATAGGAGGGTCGACCAAGTCATCTTTGAGCCAAAATTCAAATCTAAAATTCACAACTTTTTTCTCTTTTAAATATGACATGAAGAACATGTCATATATTTTAGTTTTTGACAATAGCATGAAGAACACACTTTATAAAATTATAAATACATCAAGGGCTAAAATATTGATTATGGAAATCAACCATAGCTACAAAATTCAACACTTTATTTATGATAAAAGTGGAATTATTATTGTGATTTATGAGCCCTACATTTTGGCAACCCATGATATTACATATGATCAAGCTCAAGTGCACTCTACCAAAGATAACACAACTGTATAAATTAAATGGTTGGTAAACACCAATAGGTATCAAAACACGTACCTCGTGATACATCTCACATTGCCAAGATTAAAAAATCATAAAATATAGCTAAATTATAACTTTATTACTATTATTATTTTATTAATTATAAAAATATTTAATATATGAGTTAAACATATATACATTTAAAAAAATGCGTAATAAGATTCTTAACTATGTAGATTCACCCCCACCTTACGATGGAAATTATTAACCTATAAATAGGCTTTGTTACAAAACAATGGGCCAATAAGATGGCTTACTAATACCATATGCCAAAAAAACCATAACTCATATTCATATGATACATGTCTAGATGCCATTTTTTTAATTAAACAATTTAAGTGAGAGCACAAAAATGCATAACTACTTTTGAGATGAATCTCAACCTTTGATCTATGACTACTAAGAATATTGTAGAATATTACATCCCTACCATCCATTTAATAATTATTGATAATTAAATTAAAGTTATGGAAGTTTGATTCCAAAATAGACATGCATATCGACATAGTTATGCACATGAGCGAAAATGATGCATGTACACTAGGGTGTGGTGGTGGAAAAAAGTATATGTGCCCTTCCAAAGCTTATATTTGTATGTGGTTGCTACTTAATAATAAAGAACTAACCTAGGACAATATATAAAAGAGGAATAAACATGGTCTAGGGAGATATGCTCTTTGTGCAGTTAGTAATGAGTCAAATGTTCACATCAACATAGGTTTGGAGAGAGGTCGAAGGTATGATTAGGTTAAGAAATGTGTGGAGAGGAACCTCTATTGAGGAGGTCTTGAAAAGTTGGTGTGGTAATGAGCCAATGAATAATTTTAAGGTATTTCTTGTTAACTCAACTTAGAAAATTTAGCTAGCAAGAAACTCCAGTCTCTTTGAAAATAGGAACATCCCTTTGATATAGTATGCCTCCAAAAGTTTGAGCATTCCATGTAGTTTCAGTCAAGTTCCAATGAGTAACCATGTCTATGTAGTAGTGGAAGAAATTATCAACAAGAATAATTGTTGGGACCATTCTGTTGGAGGTGCATAAACAATCCCTTAAGTCTATGGTGTTTGTGTTGTTGTTGTTGTTTTTTTTCTTTTTTTTCAAGGCTAGTTTGGGAGTAGGAACAAACAATTATTCTAATGTGTTTGTATTCAAACCGATTATTATTCCAGCAAGAGAAAGGGGGGTTTCAAACTTAAGTGTTAGGAGACTATTAGAAGGTGGTTAAATCGTTGAGAGGAGAATATGCTTGTTCACAATATCTCTTATCTAATGGTTAAATCGTAGAGAGGAGAGTATGCTTGTTCACAGTATCTATGTCAGCCTCTTTTGAACAAGTCAAAGGATATTTTTCAATTTTTAACTCCTTGGCTTTCCAACAATTTTTTTGCAAAAGGAATCAAACTACAATTGAAATTTCCAAGGCCAACATTCAAATGACTCATGGTTAGAGATTTACTCGGGAAGAGAGATATGGACAAACAAATGAGTAATACCATCCTCCATTTTGTGATCTTATTCTATCTCCTTTTGGAGTCATTTAACTAAAAAAAACACATGTATTCAAGATTTGTGGTTAAAAGGTATGCTAGGTTTTTTTGAATATATTCTTCCATATATTTGTCTTTTTAAGGATATAAGAGCTTTTATGCATATGTATGTATGACATATTATGGACTGCCTCCATCGAGTAGATATTTTTAGGATTAGTAAAGGTCAAAAATTAAGTTTTAAGATTTCGGGGTGAGGTTGCTATTTTTTTTTTGAACAAGGTTGGGTAGTTTATATATTACCAAAAGCTTTGATGCAGTAAGCTCCTATTACAAAAACTGTATCATGAAAAACCTCTAAGCCATGAGATAGGAACGCAGTCTCCTCTCCTAGGCTTGTATTCAAGACTTCATGAGTTTTTATGTGAATTATAGTGTACTGTCTAACAAACTGACCTACTAGAAATAAAAATTTACAAGTCATGAGCTCTGTGACAAATTTTCAAGGCTTAAAGACTGAATGCTCCTGATTTGACTGGTTCTTCTTGTCAAAATTGTCCAAGTTCTCTCCTTCGTTGTTCGAAGAGTTCTCTCCTTTATTGGGTTGGATACCATGTGATTTGTATGCTTGTTCTTGCCATGTCTATACTTTCTGCTTTGGATTTTGTTGTATATCTTTGATTTTGTGTTGCCTGAGATGCTTCTTCTTTTGCTGCTGATGTCCACTTTCCTTTTTGCATAAACGGGAACCGTTGGATGTGTCAACGGACGAGGTTGTCAGAAGATTAGCAGCCAAGGTTAAATCGCAGAGGTTGGGATTAGAAGTTGTGCGGAGGGGATGAACCAAAGGTGCTGATGGAAGAGGAGCTTGGAGGACCCGTCGCAACCGTCGATGGCTAAGATCGACGGTCATTGGGCACGAACAAGTCCACAAGTTAACCGAACAGAAGGGCAGGATTAAACGCGGAGGTGGTATATCGGACAGGTTAAAAACCATAAGTGGTAAAAGGGAGGGGTCGCCCAATTCCATTGATCGGGCGACACATAGCATTAGAGGAGAGAGAGAAAACTGCTTTTCGGGCAGGTAATCTCCGTGTTTGTTGACCGCCCAAAATCAGTGAGAGTCGTTCGATCCTATGTGTACAGATTGACGGTGTGGGTGGTTCGCGCAGATTTGGATGGATGGGCTAAACAACGACCGTCGGATCGAGCTCCTGATCAACAGTCCTGATTTGATCGAAAAGGGGGGAGCAGCACTACGGAAAAGGTTTTGGAGTGTGGGCCCGACGGTATTAATAGATGCAAATGAAAGATTTTTTGAAGTCCGGATGAGGCGCGGGTAAATAGAAGGGTGGGGGCTTAAGATGAAGTCTGCATGCTGTGAATAGGAAACACTGCTGGCTATTAGATAGGACAGGGGGGATCTTGGAGACCAAAGAATCACTATAATAACATGAAAAATGGGGATTTCCTCGCTGAGATTGTTGCTGCAATTTTTATGAATGTACCCTATGTTCTTATTGTGCTTTATCTCAGCCCGAAACCTGCCTTCGATGAGATAGAGTGCAATGTAGTTCTTGTGACTTGGATCCTTTTTCCTTTTCTTTTCCATGTTTTTCCTGGCTGTTGCTGTAGTGTTGTGTCCTTTGTTGATTTGTAACTGTTGTTTTTTGATTTATTTCTTTTCTCATTGTGATTTTCCTTTGGATTTGGTTAGCTTTAAACATAAGGCTTTGTTGGTTATTAAGGAACTGAGCTATGGTATTCCTCCTGGTTTTCACGAACAAGCCCTTCATTTTTTTCACTGCTTGGTTTGCAAAGTAATCTTCCTGTTGATTATGAATTCTCAAGACATGTCTATAGATTACATCTCCAGAGCCTTCCAAGTTCTTCCTGATTCTTCTAAAGATTCTGTTCATGTGCTCATTGCTTGGTTTTTTGTTTCTTGCCATTACCTCTATTATTATCGCTGAGTCTCCTATTATGATGGGATTTTGGATTTTTCTTTTTTTAATTATTCTTGTTCCCATCAACAAACTGTATGCTTCTGCCTTGTTATTTGAAATTGTTGGACACCTAATCCTCAACGGGTTAGTGTGGAAGCTGAATGGACAAAGTAGTCCAAGAGACCTTGGGATGTGGAACCCAACGGTCACATAATGTACTATAAATGTATATCTCTTGTTAATAAAAATTGTACTCTCATGTTTTATCCTTCACATTATTCTTGTTGTCCATGTGTGTTTAACATGGTATCAGAGCAGGTGTATTCCTGCCCTGCATAATTATTTTGAGCCACTTGTTTTATGGCCTTTATGCGCAGATCATTTATGCCATCAATTCTGCATCTCATGAATATTTTCTCAAGAATATTTTATCAGCTAAATTTTCACTGAAACCTGTCATTTCTCTAGCGCCATTTTTATGCACTGCTCCTGCTTTGCTCTAACATATAATAACACTGCTGATCGTTTTCTTATAATTACCTGCATGTAACACTGCGCTGCCCCTGACGTTGTTTCATATAATCAGTTGTTCATTAATATTCTTGTATTGTCCTCTGCGCTACTCACCTTTTCCATTTCTCCAATGCTCCATTCTTTTCCAGTCATCGAATATGTTTAATTCATTCTCATTCTGTGCATTGTAACGCCTAGTCTCTGCACTGTTTGCAGTCTTCAAATAGAAAAATATCCTGCCTAGTTAACACTTCACATAACGCTCCTCGTCATGTGCATTGAATGCCATTTCCTCTGCCATTATTCTCTGTCCGAAGCTGCTGCCATGAGTGTGGAGACCAAGGTGAGCATGGAATAGGTTGAAAGTTGTGGAGGATTGAATGTTGGTGTGCTCAGGATTGATTGTCGAATTCTCAAAATAAGGTAATATCGCTCCTCCTACGAGTGTGGATTACACATTGTTGGCTTGACTTTGTTTGGCAAATCTCGTGTTTTAGCATCAAACCGCCATTGTTCTGGCATTGTGGCTTCAAACCACCATACCACCCATCATGGTTCTGACGAACAGTTACTCCCATTCTACAGTGCTCGACCTCCATTTACTATGTTACCACTGCCATACGTAGTCCTCGCATTCGGCCTCCATACCCAGCTCTCAAATACCACCATACCTCCTCCCACTGCAAACGACTCTTGGCATTCGTCGACTCCATTTTTGAAGTTAGCGCAATTCTTCTCAGCGTAGTTCCTCTCTGCGTAGTGCCTCGACATGAATGCGTAGAATTTGAGGGCGAGCATTAAACTGTGGTACAAGTCAAAAGAGCTTCGTAATCTTTTTCACTTGTTGAGGGTTAAATTCAAACCTGTTCCGCCATGCTGCATTGTGACATTGGTGAGCGAAGAGTCGAGCTTGCATGATTCACTAATACAGTGAAGCTTTAATTGAATTGGCAAGAGGAGACTATGTTTTGTAAATGTGAAACCCCTGCACTAAGTGGAATTGGAGTTTAAAGGATAGTTTCTTAAATATGTCTATATCAAGAGGCATTATTATAAGTAAACACAATGTCTGGAAGCCTTTAATTGATGTTATAGGAAAATATTTGAAGTTTTCTTGATTGGGTTATTCATGGCCCGAGAGGTGTTATTATGGCTACTTTCCTTCATAATCATCATTGCGCTGCTCGGATTTGTGGTATACCAACTGATATGCTTATCAGACTTGGAATTTTGACTACATCACTCCTTATAATTCGACAGCCAAAATAAATAGGCTTGCTTGTGTCATCACCTGTTATTGCACTTCTAGAGGGTGATGATGATGCTGTCGACACAGGGATACTTTGAGTTGCGCCATTTATGTTTCAGATAAATAATTGACCCTTGGTAGTTTGGTAGATCTGAAGACTGTTTTAGTAAAATTTTATGTTGTAATTGGATGTTGGTGCCTCCACGCAGGAAGAAACACAGTCTTACAACATAATATATTCACATTGTCGATCCCGTGGTCGTTATAGTTGCGATCTATCTATCGTTTATGATAAGACCGACAGGTGGCCACAACCCTCCATACACTGAAATTCCAAGGCCAATAGGCCATGTTCCGGATCTTCACCATCATGGAGCCGAGGAGTAGGCATAATTCGTAGGTCACTCGCATTGTCTCCAGGAGATGTAGGTGCACCAATAACGTGGAAGAGTGAAGGAACAATATTCACATTCCAATCAGCTGCTGCCTTGCCTGGACATCAGTGAAAGCAAAGAAAAACCGAATTATATTCCCATGGAGTATTGTATTCTGGTTTCCTCGAGATAACTTGAACGGTTACCAGTCAAAGAATTTTAGTCGAATTGCCTGCCCATCTGCTGATGAAAGACGGTGTAGCTGCCGGAAAATTTGTAAGATGAAATGAAATTGCAGGAGTTCAAACTCAGCGGAGGACCAGGTATTCTAGATTCGCTCAGGCAATAATTTAATTATCTTCCAAAACTGTTTATTGCTTCTGTTGGGAAGCCGATCGATATATATATATATATATATATATATATATATATATATATATATATATATATATATATATATATATATATATATATATATATATATTGTATGTGCGTTGAGCTTGGATTCATATTATTGCGTTGGCGTTGTAAGTGTGTTTGGTATAACAGAAATCCTGTAATACCTCCTCGATACCACTGGGCATTTGATATGGGTTTTCTCCTTTCCCATGATGAACAGCTCTGATTAACAGCAGACTTTGGAGTAGAGAAGTCATCACTTTATTCTTCGTGTTGTACACATTTATGTCACTCTTAACCTCACTGTTTCTATACTATATATATGCAGAAGAGGGTGTTTATTATAAGGTAATATTCACAAAATGCATCCTTCGCTTACAGAATACAGATAGAAGGTTACAGTTTTGAGCATTCAACAAACAAAAAGAGGTTATAGTTATCGCAGTTATAGTCCATTTGGTCTGCAAACTTGCAAATTCTCATTTAATCAACCAGTTTTGTGTAAATTATAGCGCAAGGTATTATAGTTGGAGAAAATGGCTAGATTTGATGATGTATTAGAGTTACTGAATACACTAATACACTCCACTATTGGTGGGATGGTAAATGTCAGCAAAGACACTCTTTGTGACATTCAGACCTGCCTGCATGATGCACAAGAAAAGATTGATTTTTTGCAACTAGAATCTCAGTTCCAGCAAGATGAGCTTCAACAGATTTGTCATTCCAAATTGTTTTATGCTCAAAACAATATGTTGTTCAAGGTTAAAACAAACACCCATCAACAACCAGCAAGTGGTGAAATTAGTAAGATTGAGGTTGAATCAGATCCAGAACCCAATAAAGCAGCAGTTGTACATGCAGATGCAGAAGTTCAGTTTGCACTTCCCAAGCCCATCATTAGACCTTGGGAATAGCTGAAGCACAGAACCGGTCTTGGATATGAGAAGGACTTGTCCTTTCATATTCCAGACTACTCAAAGCCCATTCAATTTCAGAGTGTTAGATTCACTCATGATAGTTCACTGTCAGCTGTTCCAGATTCTGCCCCTCTTCCACAGCAACAACAACAACAACAGATCGTGAAATGCCAACATTGTGACCGAGTTGGCCATTTGAAAGATCATTGTTTTGATCTTCATCCATGTAAGCACTGTCATAAAACCAGCCATTCTTCACACAGATGCTTCAGAAACAAACGTCCTGCAAGAACAAAGATTCATCTTGGATGGATCGCTTCTTGGCAATGGGCATCAACAGCGAAGAAGATATTCCAAACACATGTCAGAACTTGTTCCAGAGTATTGAACAGTCTTGCAATTGAGTTTTCTCCATCATCTCACCTTGTATCTGACAGGGGGGGAAATGATGGTCATCTACAAGCTTCAAAGTCACATCAAGCGAGCTTGAGACACAACTTGCCACACTAGTTTCAGAGTTGTAGCCAAAAACAAAGATGCCCGTGAGCATGCCTTCAGTTGGTAATTTGGGACACTTCCTCTAGCAGAAGACTTCAGCTTCTTGCCAGTTTCGAAAGAATTCTAGGAACAAAAGTTGGGACACTTCCTCTAGCAGAAGACTTCATCTTCTTGCCAGTTTTGGAAGAGTTCCAAGAATTGCATTAAGCATTCCAGAGTTGTTGGTCATCCTTAAACCATCACAGGTTGAGACTTCCCTTTTCAGGTTGAAGTTTTCCCTTTTATGCGAGGTGAGACCTCCCTTTATTGGTTGAAGGTTTCCCTCTTCAAAACAATAGGAGCACTTCCTCTAGCAGAAGACTTCAGTTTCTTGCCTGTTCTGGAAGAGTTTCGGGAATTGCACTAAGCGTTCCAGTGTTGGTGGTCATCCTTAAACCACCGCCCTTTATACCAACATTTCAGAGAGCACATTCAGCCTAGTGTTGCCATGCATTTTTGCACATTTTGTATTACAACTCTCTTCTTGGACTCATACATAACCCTTCGGATTAAGGGGGGGAATGTTGGACACCTAATCCTCAATGGGTTAGTGTGGAAGCCGAATGGAAAAAGTAGTCCAAGAGACCTTGGGATGTGGAACCCAACAGTCACATAATGTACTATAAATGTATATCTCTTGTTAATAAAAATTGTACTCTCATTTTTTATCCTTCACATTATTCTTGTTGTCCATGTGTGTTTAACAGAAATTTGTCCCAAGCCCCATTCATAAGTGACATTTTCTTTCCCATCAAGATCGAGGATTATTCCTCCTGCCATTGCCTTTCCCGAATTATGCTTTGAAGCCCCATCAAAGTATAGACAGTATCTATTTTGATTTTTCCTCCAGTTTGTCAGTTCCTCTTCACTCATTCTTATTTTCCATATACCTCCTGTGCTTGTCTTCCTCTGTCCTCTTTGCCCATTATTATTTATTATGGCTTTGCTTAGCCAAACCCGCTCTTTCTGTTGGAGGATTTGATTGTTTGTTGGAGTTGTTCCTTTGACATTAAGTATTTCAGAGGTTAGACCCCAAGTTTTTGAAAGGGTCTTCCCTATCCTTGGAATTTGATTTTTGAAAATGCACTTGCTTCTTGTCAACCAAATTTTCCAACATAGAACCACTGGAATACATTTCCATATCCTCTGAATTGTGGTTTTTTTCTTTGTTGTGTATGGGTAGGCTTTCTCAAAGGTCTAAAGAAAATCCAACAAGGGCTTTTCGAAATTTATTCTTATTTCCATAGGACTTATCAGCTGTTGCCAACATTCTTTGGCGAAGATACATTCTTGGAAAAGATGCTGAATATTTTCTTCCGCTTCCATGCATAATGGGCATCGTGTTGGATCTTGAAAGCCTTTTTTTCTTAAGTTTTCATTGGTCAAAATTCTCCCTTTTAAAAAAGTCTAGATGAACATTTTTATCTTAGGCAAGCTTTCTGATTTCCATGTTATTTTCCATGTTATTTTCCAAGAATTCCACTTTTTTGATTTTGTTGTTCTTGAAGGATTTTGTATCCAGTCCTAACTATATAGTGTCCATCGCTTGGGTCCCAGAGATATTCATCTTCCTCATTAAGATGGATTGGCGCTGCCCCTTTTAAGAGCTGCCTGATTTTGCTCCATTGCCCTTCCAGGTCTGCCGGAATTGCTGAGATTTTCCAGTCTTGCCACTCCTTTTGGTTCCATAAAGAGATCGAGTGTAAAGTGTTAAAACCTTTACCTTTCATCCACTCTTGTATGTCTTCAATTTCTGGATGGGTCTGAAGTGGTTCTTTTCCCATGATTCTGTCCTCCCAGATTGAAATTGTTTTTCCATTGCCTAGGATTTTAGAAATGTATCTACTCATTAATGGAATTGATTTTTTAACCAACTTCCATACTTATGTACATTGTCTTATTGGGATATTTCCCTTAAGCAATCTTTCCCTGGTGCCATCCATATATTTTGATAAAAGAGTCTTTTTCCACCAGCTCTCTTTTCCTGTAATTAGTCTCCATATTATTTTCATTCCCAGTGCTGCATTCATGAGCCTAGGTATCCGTATTGATAGTCCTCCTTGTTCATAAGGAAGAACTACTTGCTCCCACCTAACCAGGCTAAATTTTTTGTTTTCTTGCTTCCCCCCCTGCCATAAGAAACTTCTTAAGATTAACCCCATTTGTTTGTGTGCACTTGCTGGAGCCATGATTATTGCATATTGGTAGATAGGTAGTGTTGCAAGGAGTTCTTTGATTGGTATTACCCTTCCTGCCATATTCAACCACATCATACCCCAGCTTTGTATTTTTTTTTTCATTTTTTCAATTTGTTTAGTCCATATTTTTGTCTTCATGTTCTCTTTTGAGATTGGAAGTCCCAGATAGAAGAAGTGTGTCCATTTTTCCTGTACAAGGATGTCTAAGATTTGTGAGATCCTTTGCATAGTTCTTGGGGGGCTATTCCATCCATATATCCTGCATTTTGCATTGTTTAATAGCCCACCTGATACCTGTAAGAAATCATCCAGAACTTTTTTGAACCTCCTTGCTATTATTGTTGACGCCCCTCCCAGCAACAATGTATCATTAGCAAAAAGTGAGTGGTTTATTGTTTTAACTCCTTTTGCTATTTTGATCCCTGTGATGCTTCTTTCCTTTCTTTGGTTTTCCAAAACCCTACTTAAAGTTTCTGCCATTATAATATATAGGAAGGGAGAAAGAGGACAACCTTGCCTAAGGCCTCTTGTGCTTTGGAAGAAGTCACTGGGCCTTCCATTTATAAGAGGGGCAATCCAAGGAGTAGAAATGCATGCCTGTATGACTTCCCTTATTTCTCTTGAGAAACCAAGTTTCTGGAGGACAACCATTAGATATGTATGGTTGACCCTGTCAAAAGAATTAGCCATATCTAGCTTGATTATAAGGCCTTTCTCTTGCCTTAGCATACTAGAGTGTACAACTTCCTGTACAATAATGACATTATCTATGATTTTCCTGTTGGGCACGAAACCTCCTTGATTTTCAGATATGATTATTGGGAGTACTTCCTTGATTCTATTTGCAATTATTTTTGTTATTATCTTGTAAGAAGAATTGCATAGAGAGATAGGGTGAAACCTATTGAAAGTTGAGGGGTTTGTTTCCTTTAGGATTAAAGCAAGATAGGAGGATTTTGTGTTGCCTCCTATTTTTTTTTTTTGAAGACATTCTTCACCATTCTTAAGAAATCCTTTCTAATGGTATGCCAATGAGATCTGTAGAATGCTATTGTGAAGCCATCTGTCCTAGGGGATTTGTCTGGATGCAGGCTCCATATGGCCGCCACTACCTCTTCTTCTGTGGGATCCTTGCTCATTGTAGCATTTTGTTCATTTTTAATTTTTTTTTTTTTTTTTTTTTTAAGAAATATTCACTCTCAGCCATTTCTCCACTGGCTGATACTAAGTTTTTAAAGTGCTAATAGGCTACTTTTTTTAGCTCCTCCGCACCTCTGACCTCCTGGCTTTCAACTTGAATTTTTTCTATTTGGTTACTTGCCCTTCTTATTTTCATTGTGTTGTGGAAAAAGGATGTGTTTTTGTCCCCTGCCTTGAGCCACAGACTTCTGGATTTCATTCTTGCCTCTTCTTCTTCTTTCCTATTTTCCCTATATATTTCCCAGAAGATTTCCTTCTCTCTAAGGTAATCTTGCTTGTCTTCTTCTCTTTTTTATTTTTAAGTTTGCATGCTTTCCATTTTCTATTGTAACTCTTTTTTTTTTTTTTGCTCTTGCCCATTCCTTTAATTTGGTTCTTGCAGTTTTTAATTTTGTTTCCCAGATATACTGTGGTGATCTTGTTACTCTTGGCTCCCATGCTTCCTTGACTATTTCGTTGATTTCTGTGTTGCTATCCCAAATTGAGTTGTATCTAAACGGAAGCGGTCCCTGGTTTTCCATTTTTCCCATGACTATTGTCACCGGTTTATGGTTCGATGTTGTGGTGTGTATAATTTTTGATTTTATGGAGCTACGCACTACTACTATGTTTTCTTGTATCAGAATTCTATTCAGCCTCTCTTTTATATTGCTTTTGCCCACTCTTTTATTGCTCCAAGTGTATTTCCCGTTGCTAGGCGGGATGCCTATTAAATTGTGTTGTTCCATTATTTCTTCTAGAATATCCCTGGATGGGTCAGTATGGTATGTTCCTCCACACTTTTCTTCTATATTTCTTACCAAATTTAAATCTCCTCCTAGAATTATTTTCCCAGCTTGTATTTCTTTTAGTGCTTCTTTTATGGTGGTCCAACATTGCTTTTCTTCTTTGTAGTGATTTGGGGCATATATATTTATAACAATGTACCTCTCTTTTGTGCTAATTTGCATTAGATCCATTTGGATCCAATGCTAGTCCTTTTTGTATTTTATTATCTCCCATGTTCCTTTTTTCCATATTGTGCAAATACCTCCAGACACTCATGTTGCCTGTATTGCTTCCCCTTCATAATTTCATAATTTTTTATTTATATTTTCAATTTCTTGATTGTTTGTTTTTGTCTCCTGAATCATAAGGATATCTGGGTTTTTTTTTGCCAGAATGTCTCTTGTGGCATTTTCTTTGACGTATGATCCCATTCCTCTGTAATTCCAGGAGACCACTATCATTATTTACTTGTTGGGTGGTGCATGGCTCCTTTCCCTCTTTGCTGACTCTTTTTGTTGTTTCTTGTACTCCTTCCTAAGAAGGTTTCCATAGGTTGCTGCGTTCCTAATGCCATTTCCTTTGCTGCTGCTTCATCCCTGAGTTCTTTGTTTGTCTTTCTTCTTGTTTTTTTTTGGTATTCTACGTTTTGGGGTGCTTCCTTTAACTGTTTTCTGGTTAGAATTCTGTCTACTGAGGGAGGGGGAGGGGTGTGAGAATTTGATGCCAGAGGGGATGGGGGGGGGGTTGGGGGAATGTTGTGGGGATCTGGATCTGGATCGTGGTCCAGGGGATGAGGGGGATGAAGGATCCAGAGGGTTAAAGGGATTAAGGCTGGCAAGATGATTATTAAATTCTTTGGGTGATGTGGCATGGAGATCAAAGGATGTGGGGGCCTGCGAGGAAGATAGATTTGTTTTTTTGTTGGTTGTCTTCTTTCTTTTGACCTGTTCCCATTTGTTTTCCGGTTCTTCACTTTTTTCATTTTCTTTTTCTTTTTTTTTGTACATCTATTTGCAAAATGACCATATTCGTGACATACCTTGCATTTGAAGGGAATTTGTTCATAATCCAGCTGTTGTATGTGCGTCCACTGGTCCACTTTGATTTTGATAGCTTCTGGTAGCCCTTTCCCAAGATCCACTTCTACACAGATTCTAGCACATGCATGCATATTTTCCTTTGGCTCGCATCTGTCTATATATTTCCCAACTGCGTTTCCTATGGCTTTGACTGAATCATCCCCCCAACAGTGAAGGGGAAGGTGTGGCAATCTAACCCAGATGGGGATGGCATTGGGGACATCCATTTCTGGGTCGAAATCTGGCATCCATCTGTTTAGATACAAACCCCTTGTATCCATAAAATAAGGTCCATTCCTGAAAATCAAATCTCGATCCTCCTTGGTTTCAAAGTGAAAGGTGTAATATCCTCTTCCACAGAACTTGATTGAGATTTTTCCATCTATTGACGCGACCCAATTCCTTTCTACCCATTTTTGCACAGTTTTGGGCGATGGCCATAACCCCGTAAAATGCCCCACTAATCCTCACTCCACTAGAGAAAGTGATGCTCTGCGGGGAAGGGTAGGAGGAAGTGAGATTTTAAGAATGTCTTCCAATCTTTTAATAAACTTTGTGACTGATGGTCTATTCTTTGTCGGGCCCATTGCGGAGATGAGAGAGGTAAAATATTTTGTTGTTCCTTCATTTTCTTGATGTTGATATGATAGAGGCTCTCTATCCTCTGGTGTGTCCATGGTGTTCATACCCCAGCAGCAAGGGGCCGCTGAGGAGCAGCTGCAAGCTTCTTGCGTCGTTCTCTGGCTAGGGTTTTGTTGCTCCTTCAGCAAGCAGCGCCCACAACACATCGGGGTGAGGTTGTTATTAGTCCCTGCCTCATCAGGGACTATAACACTCGCATCACATCGAAGCGTGTTGACTTTCCAATATTTTGCCCATTTTTTTCAATTTTAACTAAAGTTTCAAGCAAAATGATTAATATTCTTGTTTTCCCGTAAATTCAAAAATAATTTTCTAATTTCCTGGAAATGTTATTTCTAATTTTTTATTAGCTAAGCGAGCTATGATGGGACATAATTCCCTGAGTGGAGGGCATTTTATTTTTGGTATTTTTCAGTGCTTGAAAAATAATTTTAAAATCGAAAAAAGGCTAATTTTGTGAGTATCTATTTAGTGAGTGAGTTCTCTGACACTAACACTAACACTGGCACTGACATTGTTATGCTTTGCCCAATGATTCCAGAACTGACGCAGTTGTAGGCCCTCTAAGTAGGGTGGGGGGATAAACTAGTTTCCAATTATATTGCGCTGAGCTTTCACTGTGCGGAAGAATAACAAATGAAACATGATCATAACTAAGCTAAGGGGGGCTAAACTATTTTCCAATTGATATTGTGCGGAGCTTTCACTGTGAGATGTACACATGCAAGGCATTTCCTGTTCCTTCTTGGATGTATCACTTACACTTTTTTTCTTTCCCACCACAGAGTGGAATCATTCCGTTCATACTCATAAACATGTAACTCAGGTCCAACTACATCATTCATTGGTTTAGAGTTCGAACAATTTGACGTCAATAACTTTCCACCCTCAAACATTAATTCTATGATGTTAAACTCAATCAAGGATAGTGTGCACATTTGCATCTCATCAAATGCATGTGTTACATTAATTTAGATTTTGTCTAGTTCGTAATTATCGCAAGACGATGTTACATTCCAAATTTAGTATGTAAGTTTACATGTTTGGTTATTAGCTTACAAAGCTAATTTCTTCCATCAATTTTATGGTGCCTGTATGTTTTGAAGCTCTTGTCTTATCTACCAACCACATAGACTAAGGTAGGATTGGGACCACTCAATCCCATGTCCTTCTAAACCCCTACTGAATCGAGAGGTGTGAGTAGAGAAACCTTGGATCAGGAAGCTCTAGGCAATGATAAACGAGAGTAGTAAGGAGTGCAGAGTTTCTGGCATGCTAAGTGTCTGTCGATGGGTAAGCGAACTTACAAGTGGATCAAGCAGTGGGGGCCCCGATTCTAGAGAATGATGGATGATATCGACCAACCATAGATGTCTTGAATGTGGATTGGCACCAACACCTCCATCACTTGACAAGAATTAAATAGAGGGTTCAAGCATTAGATCTAATCTTAGAGAGACCTAGCTTCATGATTCCACATATAAGAGTACAACCTCCTTTGGTACCTATGGGGATTTGTTCTATAGCATATTCAACGGGCATGTTCCAAGAACTCGAACCTCACTTTCTACCCTTTTAGGTAACATTCGTACATCTAGGGTGTGAAAGTGTCATTTCAATTGCTTCAATCCATCGATCATCAATCCCAAGCCATTTCACAAGGTTTGATACTGTAAAGGCAACAATATAGAGCCAGTCATAGTATCAGCGCCCAACCAGCCAACTCCCTCTTTGGTGAGCGTTATAATATACTAATATGAAATGCAAAAATTCCTCTAAGTAAACAATCTTCAAATTGTAACATTTTAGGCTTTATCTTCTAAGTTGTTGCGAATTTGTCCAAAATTGGTGTTGCCTAATTAAATATATTAAGCGTTAGAGCTTTTTCCTTATGAAAATTACATATTCCCCCCGTCCAAATTTAACAATTTTGGCTCTGCTTCTAGCTTTGGTAACATGTCAGATGAGTGGCTAATTAATGTTCACTAAGTGTTTTCACAAACCTCTCGGATTGAGAAAAGTCTTGACTTTGAAATTATGATCCAACTCTAATGGAAACACCAATTTCTTACATCACGCATGTGCAAACTAGTCTTTAAATTAGCCTAATTAACATTAAATTATTGATTATTAATATTATCAATATTAATTATTAATTGTGTCATTATTTGTGATTGCAGTTATTTAAGTTGGTGAGTCCCCTTTAAATGGTTCAACAATTTTTTATGACTATGAAGAAGCATACGTTGACCAAGTTGAAATACCATCCATGGAAGAATTAATCAGTAACTAGGGGAAGTTGATACCATCACGATTCGCTACATTTCATGTGTGAAGCTTTGCAGTGGAATGAGAATGGGTCATGCAAAACTACGGAGGATGGTTTGTGCTAAGGGTGAACCATTCTCTGCACTTCCACACAATTCGGTTGAAAAGATAATTACCAACGAAGTTCATTGTGCGAAGGACAGGGTGTTTGTTTTGCTCTTGATATATGAGGGACAAATACTCTCAGAAGCTTCGCCTGACACCACCACCATCAGGTCTAGGGATTGAATCTCGCTAGTCAAGTCATAAGAAACCATACATGAATTGTCATTGCATAGGTAAGCTGATAACCACATTGTAATATTCTGTTTTCTGGATTCAAAATAGACAAAATCTACCCATGGTATTCTCCTTCGTTTTTAGGGGGGAAATAATAAAACAAGGTTTCTAGAGAGTCTATCAAGCCTATAAAAAGGGATAGGAGCTCAACATCGAGATCATCCTGAGTTTGTCTATCTTATTGTGTGTTTCCTAAAAAATTGGCGTAGCTAGTTCCAGTCTGATCATGGGACGAAAACCCCGCGGTGACATTGTGTGGTGGATCCATTCAAGATTCACAAGTGGCCTTCAGTGTCTTAGATCATTCATTATTGAGCATCCGTACATACTAGTGGTAGTGGCTTCAGTGTGTCTTTATTTTTCCCAAGGAAAAATCATAATTTTATTCATAATGAGAAAAATTACATGTTGTAGATGCTAAAGAGCATATGCATAATAACCAGATCCTGATTTGTCAGGATCTATATTAAAATACCCAACAAACTAATCTATTCTTTTCTACCTTTATTTTTTTCCACTTTTCTCCAACCACCAATGTTGGGTGTGGATGTTACAATAGACATTTGATTCTCTTTTGTAGTTGTTGGGATTTCTTTGTCAGAATCAGAGCCTTCTGATCCATGTATTCGTTTGTTTCCACTTACCTCTTTCCCAGGGGTGTGTTGCTCACTCTGTTGTTGTGGGATGGTTGACTTCATAATTAATGCAGAGCTGTGCTCGATCTCGTTCTGCTGTGTGATGTTCTATTCATTGTTGTTGGTGGTATTTTCTGGGAGTTCTGCTTCATCTACTGCCTCTTCCAGGGGATCAGTGCATTGCCAACCTTTTGGCTTTTGTGATTGTTTCTTCATTCTTTTGGGATCTTTTTTAGCTAATGGGCATGCACTTTGAAGGTGGCATATTTATAGACATCCACGACAATGGAATGTCGTATTTTCATAATCTAGTGGTTGTATCCATTGAATATTGTTGTGAACCAACATAATGTGATCAGGTAAACCTTGGCTCAGATCTACTTCAACACATATTTTGGAAAAGGTAAAAATTCCTTTTGAAATTCTATCTGCATCAATCTTAAGAAATTTCCCTAGGGAGTTCCCAATTCCTTCTAATACTTTGTGGTGCCAAAAATGCAATGGAATCTTATGTATCCTAACCCACACATGCATTTTGGATACCACTATGGTGGTAACATCAAAATGTGGGAACCAAGGTGTCATGAAGAGCCTGAAATTGCCCCAAAACCATGGTCCCCCATTTAGGACATAGTCTTTATCTTTTATCGTTTCAAATCTGAAAATAAAAAACCCCTTGGAGCATAGATGAATATCATGTTAGAAAATTATATATTACGGAGCAATGGAACACATAAAATATTGTAGAAATATAAACACAGAAAACGCACAAAACAAGAGAGACACAGATAGACAGAGAGACACAACCTACAGCAAATCCGCTGTAATATCCTCTGTTTTCTCTCACAATCTCACCTCTCTGTTTCTCGCTCACAGAATACACATCTGTTTCATAGCCTCAAATACAATACCCTCATACAAAGAGAGGGGTTGCTTTCTAGGGCAAAAAACCCTAAACTAAACATAAGTTCTACCGTCAGATCATCCGCCTAATGAACGGTCCAGATTGACTAGAAATTACTATACTTTTACAAGGCAATTTTACATTTGTTTTTAGCTTCGGGGGCATTGCCCCCGAGCCCCCGCCGGGGGACCGCTGGCCCCCGGACCCCCGCGGGGGGGGACAAGTCCCCCCTGCACCCCCCCCGCGTGGAGGGGTGTACAAGACTTCCTGGGGTATACATCCGGCTGAAACAAAGACCTTTGAACAATCATGCTCCACACACAACATATCACAGTTTCGTGTCCATGTAGAAAATATCCATTGATGTAGGGAGTCTGATTTGGGCCAAAATCCATTAAATCTAGATATGACTGTGTGGGTATAGAGATCTACATAAAGCTCATTTACCTTCGGCAAAGTGACCGTCAAGGTTGGTATTTGGGATTTATGTTCCACACTATAGGTCTCAGGTAGATTTAAAGACGACGTTGGTTTGGTTTGGGATTCCTCCTTCCCTTTGACTGCATCCTTAAAAGAGCATGTACCCTTTGAGCTGGTCTGAGAGCATCCTCCTCGCAATCTAAGATTGAGGATGATGGTTGAATTAGTAGCAATGCCATAATCCTATAGCGTGAAGTTCTCCTGCAGTATCTGCCCTGCATGGATCAAGTTTTGCATACTTGTTGATATACCCAGTTATTTTTTAATCTCGTATTTTAAGTCTTATATCCACTTCCCATTCCAGATCCACTGGCATATAGTCTTCCCTTGCAAGTTTCTGATAAAGATTTGGATCAGTTCCAGATTGGTGTCGTATGTTGTTTTTGTTGCCTGTGGCAGGGGTTGCATTGCGAGGACTTTCAATGTGGTTGCGGGTGCAAAAATCCAAAACATTGCAATGTGAAGGGGAGGTCCCTTTGTGCAATGACGTGACTCTTTGGGTGAATAGATAACCCAGAACAAAAAATTGAATAAAAAAAAAAAATCCCCTCGCTTTCGCAAACAATAACGAGAGTACCTTCGCAGACAAAGGAGTTAGCAGATCTGATTTCCATAAGAATTTGGGGGGAGATCCCATGATGATCAAATCCATCCATCCCAGAACAAGAGATCCAGTTATGTTCCTCGGTGATCTAGGCTAGGGACACAAATCCAAAGTCATCAAACTTTTCGGTTGCGGGGAGCTGCAAAACCCTAAGTTCCTCTAGCTTTTTTATACAAAAAGGGTTCTAGTTCACATCGTTTTAGAGGAGTGGGCTGCTGATCCTCACTCCCTTCACAGATCTACCATCGCATCCCCTCAGCATTGCCTTACACCCTTCATGCCCATAGATAACCGACGACTCAGAACCTTCGGAGTTGTAGGTCTTCGTCATCGTGCCAAAAATCGACCGTTACTTCAACTTCCGAATAACAATTCCCGCTTCATGTTGGGCTTCAATGTGTCTTGTATGAGCATGTATCTTGTTTTCAATTATTAAGATAAATAAGAGGCTGCATTTTCAGATCCCTCTGGTGTTCGTTGTTTTTTATAGAAAATATTTTGATTAGAACACTCAAGTGTGTCAGATCCGTTAATAATTTTTTTGTTTGGGATCTTACAATGGCATCAGAGTTGTGCATCTTGTCAGGCTGAGGGTCTTTAGGGAACTTCGGTGGGATTTGTTTTTCTCACCTTGGCCAACATCTCCATCTTTAGTGGTATTTAATATCACCCTAGTTGGTTTATTTTGGAAATTTTCGAGTAGCAAAGAATGGATCTAGGTCTATACTTCAAACTGATCTATATCTATATTAGAGGGTTGCGTTAAAAATAAAATAAAATTGCTAGGCCAGGTAGTAACTCCACCACTTTAATTCATATTATTCCTTCATGTTGGTCTTTATTATATACACGAGGGAGACTGTTCACTTCATCTCCCGATGACTATTCATATTTCTTATTATTTATTTACATCAATTATATTTATTCACCCAATCTTGATGATTAGGTGTCAACATTCCCCCCCTAATCTGAAGGGATGTTGGTGAGTCCAAGCATCATTCTGAATCATTCAAGCTTTTCTCTTCCAAGCGCTTTGGTGAAGATGTCTGCAATTTGCTCATTAGTGGAACAATGACGGAGATGGATTGTTTTGGCCTCAACATGATGTCAAATCAGATGATATTTAGTATTGATGTGCTTCATTCGATCATGGAACTTTGGGTTCTTGGCCAACTTTATTGCAGAGGTATTGTCAATCATGAGTGGAGTTGATTGTACTTGTTTTACCTGCAAATCTTCAAGAATTTTCCTGAGCCACACAATTTCTTTGTTGCCTCAGCTGCTGTCATGTATTCTTCTTCTGTTGTGGAATCTGCTGGAACTGATTGTTTGCGTGATCTCCAGGAGACAGCTCCTGATCCAAGACTCATAGCATATCCTGAAGTAGATACCCCAGTTTCTTTGTCTCCATCGAAGTCTGAATCAGAGTATCTAATCAAACTAAAGTCGTCCACCTGTGTATACTTGATTCCAAAGTCTTGAGTTCCCTTCAAGTACCTCAGAACTCTTTTTGCAGCAGACCAATGTCCTTCACAAGGCTTTTGCATAAACCTGGAGAGGATTCCAACAACAAACGAAATGTCTGGTCTGGTAGTAGGTAGGTAGTTGAGACTTCCTACAAGTTGTCTATACTTTGTTGCATCCTCAAATTCTTTTCCTTCAATAGATGTGAGCTTTAAGTTTTGTTCCATCGGAGTGGTAAGAGGATTGCATTCTGTCATGCCAAACCTGTTTAACAGATCTCCAATGTACTTCTTTTGAGAAAGAAATATGGACTTCGGATGTTGAGCTACTTCAATACCAAGATAGTAATGAACATAGCCCAAATCAGTCATTTCAAAACTTTCCCCCAATTCCTTCTTTATGGATGCAATGTAGCTTTCATTGTTCCCTATCATTAAAAGATCATCTACATATACCACAAGATATACAATTGTTTTTCCAACTTTCTTGACAAATAAAGTTGCATCATCAAGATCACAATGTTTGAAATTGAGTTTCAAAAGATGCTTAGTTAGTTTTTCATACCAGGCTCGCGGTGCTTGTTTGAGGCCATACAAGGATTTCACAAGTTTGCATACTTTATGTTCATGTCCTTTCACAACAAATCCTTCAGGCTAGGACATAAAAACATTCTCTTTTAGATCTCCATTCAGGAAAGCAGTTTTTACATCCATTTGATGGACTTTCCAATTTGAGCTGCTAAGGCAAAGAGTGTCCGGATGGTAGCCCATTTTGCTGTCGGGGAAAAAGTCTCCTCATAATCAACCCCTTCCTTCTGTGCAAAACCTTTTGCCACAAGCCTAGCTTTGTGCTTCTCAAGTGAGCCATCAGCTTTATACTTGTTCTTGTAGACCCATTTGCAGCCAATTGGTTTGGTTCCTAATGGAGGATCAACCAGCTTCCAAGTGCCATTCTTTATGAGGGCATCATATTCCTTTTGCATCGCTTCTTTCCATTCATCATGAGAAGCAACTTCTTTGAAGGAAGTTGGTTCAAAATCTGTAGACAAGTTCAATTCATAATCATAAGAAACATCCATATCAACAGGTGAATTAGAGTCATCTACATCACCTCCATTTTGCTGGTTTGAATTTCTAGTTCCCATCTTTCCAACCTCATCAGGATGAACACTTTCAAGTGTCTTTGTCAGCCACTTTGGGGGACCTTTCTCAGATGGTCCAGGCTACTCCATTGATTGAGTTGGGACTGAATCAAGATTCAGTCTCCCAATTCTATCAATCACATCACTTAAAGCATCATCTATTGTTGAAGTTTCATGCGGGGAAGAGAGTTCTTCAGAAGAAGAATCCACATGTTGATCTAGTATAGGAATCCCCCCTTCAAGATGTGGAATCTGATTATCAAATTCTTGAAATGATTTTGCATTTGCGAATCTATCCAAGTGATCAAGGTGCCGCTCAACAACATTGTCAATTTTGGATGATTCAAGAAAAATTACATCTCTAGATACAACAAACTTTTTATTGAATTCATCATAGAGACAGTATGCTTTGGAGCTGTTTGAATACCCCAGGAAGATACACTTACGACTTCTTGGACCAAGTTTATTTCTATGTACCTTTGGTATCAAAACCTGGCTCTGATACCATGTCAGGGCAGGTAGTAACTCCACCACTTTAATTCATATTATTCCTTCAGGTTGGTCTTTATTATATACATGAGGGATACTGTTCACTTCATCTCCCGATGACTGTTCATATTTCTTATTATTTATTTACATCAATTATATTTATTCACCCAATTCTGATGATTAGGTGTCAACAAAAATAAAATAAATGAACATTTTTTTGAGGTTTTCTGCGTTGATGATTCAAGGGTTTGAAATCACTGGTTCTTTGGTTTATCTACAGGATTGCTCTGGGTTTTATAAATACTGTGGTTATCAACAAGAAGGGATTGATTGGCAGAGAGTGTAGAAACTGGGAATTCCATTTTAATTTCCCAGGAAGCATGCATAAGTAAGACCGAGGGTCCATTGTTTGGAAAAGAAGGAGAAATTGAGATCATATTTGGGGAGCTGCATAAATATAAGGAGCCTGCGACTATTCTTTCCAGTATCAAATTGAGTAGCCTGTGCCTACATGGAGCTCCTTCTAGTGGAACAATGGATTTTCAAAGTTTCATACCATAAACTCTTTAAGAGAGAATGATACACTAGAGGGCCACAAATCGATCAAATCCATTTGGACTGGGTCGCAACAAGACGAAGCTGATATCTCATTTCAGACAGGGTGTTGACCCATTTTAAATAGATCTCAATATTTTATGCGACGATCATGATTAATAATTAAAGAGCCCATCTCATGAGAGGTTGGAAGGTTGCGAGGCCAAATTAATTAATGGTGGGACCATACAGTTATTCGCAGGGAGTAATAGAGACCACTAATTGAGATTTATACAATGGCCAAATTGCACCCACATTTTGGGATCGCTGCTCTCTGAAGTCATCAAGGACATAAGGAGATTTGTTGATGGACAAGTTTTATTGCATGGATTCGTGTAAGCCATAGCCTTCCAGACAGGCCATCTATTGTTGCACATCATCAAGGAGCAGAAGTAGATCGTCGGCGATAGCCACGCTGAAATTTAAAACTGAGGGCCTTACACATATCTGGTGATGGATTGACATGTACCACATATTTGTCACACGAAAGTTTGAAAAGCTTTTCCCCCACCATGGAGTAGTCGTGGTTTCGAAATGAGCCACACCACAAGATACATAAGACACCAAGTCTGTAATATCTCCTAATAATAATAAGTAATAATATAATATAATAAATGATAAACAATAAAAAAGAAGAAGATAATAATGGTAAATAAATAGTAAAAATTAAAGAAAAGATAATAATAGTAAATAAATAATAAATAATGAAGAGAATCTAATAATAATAAATAAATAAAATATTAAAAAATAATACTAAAGTTCTAACTATATATATATATAAATATATATATATATAGTAAAAATAAGTAAAGTTATCAAAAATTAGAAAGGAATAAAATAAGAAAAGGTTAAATTAAGAGAAATATTAAATTAAGTAAAAATTAAAATAAAGAAATAAAAGTTGCATGTTGACACATGGAAGGTGTGCATGCAGACCATTTCCATTGTTTGGACTATTTAATGGACGATGAGGAAGATGAGATTCATCATTCCTTCATCTATTTTCTTAAGAGAAAAATTTTGTGAGATAAAGGATTCATTGGCAGTAGTACGTTGATCAAGGGCTCGGGGGTGTCCAACTGTAGAAAGATTATATGCAGCTGAGCCTACGGTTGGGTGGAGAGTCGTCCCCAAAACTTTGTTGCAGTTAGTGGGATTCAAATAGCGTTCAACACCGAAATCACAAGTAGGGTATATTATCACCACATGTAAGTCGTTTGTGCTCATGTTTTTGGAAATTCTATGTTAATTAGTGGAATAATTATGTGTTGATAATTAATCACATGATTGATCTAATTAGTTGCATATTTTAATTTTGGGGTTGTTACATATGGTATTAGAGTCGATTGCAACTTTGAGGCCTATGAATCGTGACATACAATTTTAGTTGAGATCTATATACAAAGTGGATTATTAATCTTGTTAAAAATATCTATACTTTTTATTTGAGATTAGTATACTTGATCTGAAATGGAGCAAATTAGTAATGTTGTGTTAATTCCCCATTCAGAATAAAATCCAAGATGCTTATCATTTGCTTATCCAGTGCTTAAGGATTAACAATTTTTGCTTAATTAACTGATTCCCATGAGAGTTTCTTATGTAAATGTTATAAACAATTTAACATAAAACATATGCTGAATAGCAGCAAAATAACAACGAGGAACATCAAAATACAACACACAACACAGAGATTTGATGAGGAGTTCGCCCCTCCTGGGCTACGTCTCCTTGGTCCAGCTTCCAATGCTTGAGCCTATCTATTATGCTAAAAAATTACAACAAAAGTTCCTTTACAATGTTGAAATGTCTCTGAAACCTGTCTCCATGAGTTCATAATAGAAAAAATGGCTATCTAGCCTATTTTTGCGTCCAATTTGGATAAGAATTGAAGAAGTTATGACTTCTCCTATTTCTCCCACTATTAGTTCCACAAAATGCTCCAAAACGACATGATTATACAAATTAGCCCCAAAATCCACTAACTAGGTGAGTATTTTGCCGCGAGGCAGGCTATAACCTGTCGGTTGTATCGCAAATCGCATTCGGTGAAGTTTGGTGGGCTGAAGGTCTTGTTAACATGGTGGTAATGTTTTGATAGCAATATCACGGACTCGAAGGGAGTATTAACTGGAATATATAAAATATCGCGTCTAGGCTGTCCATCGTCGATAATTACCGCCAGAACCATCGCAAACACAACCCTTTTCTGCGATTGAGATATGTGATAAATCGCTTCGCAACCGGGCTTTGCCGGAGGCCGATTCTATAATACTCTTCCACTTGTGATATGCGATAAATCACATTTTAATTGAGCTTCTCCGGGGCCGATTTTGTAATACTCGTCCATCTACATATGAGATTGTGATTAGATCGCATTGCAACCTATCCGCGTCGGGGCTGATTTGTAACACCTTTCCACCTGCAACTTGCGATTCACGATTTGCGGGGGCCAATAGTGCACTGCCACTTGACGCCTTCTCATTCGTTGAAGGGCTTTTCGATGTGATCCAATCCTGCCATGTAGACAAGTCAAACTTGAACTTTGACTTACTCTAACTTCTGCATACGAGCTCAGATTTGAGTGCCGTTCACATCGTTGGATTCAGAATGACGAGCTCTTCAATATAAAGTTGAGTTTAACAATATTCCAACACTTTTATTTTTGAGCATAAACTTGAGCACCTAATCACTCCTCCCCACTAGAAGACTTGGGACCCCAAAATATTATATTCAGTTATTGAACAGATGAGGGTACTGTTCCCTCACCTTCCCCTCTTCAATCCATTTGGCCTTTGATGGAATTGTACCTTTGAGACCCACTCAAACATTATCAAAATTTCCCCTCTTTGATGACCTCGTTCTTCTATCAAGTATGGTGTCTTGCTGAAGCTCATCAAGAAATTCTGGAGAAAAATCTTCAATTGATGGAATATGTACACTTTCTCCTTGATCTTCAATCAAAGGAGGCTCATACAATCTCAAATTTTCAACATTAACAACGGAATAAATTTGCATATATGAAGGCAAATCAAGATTGAAAGCATTATTACCAATCTTTTCTAGAATTTTAAATGGACCATAACGGATTGGTTTCAACTTTTTACCTTCACCTTGAAGCCTTTCTTTTCTAATGTAGAGCCAAACTTCATCACCTACTTGAAATTGATGATCCACACGATGCTTATCATGCTTTGCCTTATACTTGCCTTGACTCTTTTTTAGTTGTTTTTGAATTGTTTGGCGAATCAACTGAATTTGCTCAATTAATTTCTTTGCTCTATCTAGGTCGCTATGTCCATCTACAAATACATCTTTCTCAGATATGAAATCCAAAGGCGATTTAGGCAAATAACCAAGACATGCCTCAAAAGGTGAACTTAGAGTATAAGAGTGTTTTGTTCGGTTGTAAGCATGTTGAATATAATGCAACTATTCATCCCACAACTTAGGATGTTTGCTGCAATATCCTCTTAGCAAATGAATAATTGTCCTATTAACCACTTCAGTTTGACCATCTATTTGCGTATGGAAGGCTGTACTTTCTTTCAACTTGGTTTCCATCAAGTTCCATAAACTTGACCAAAAATTCCCAACAAATCGGGAATCACAATCACTTATAATAGAATTAGGTAATCCAAAATGAACCCATACATTTGGATAGAAAAGTTGAGATGTTTGTTCATGTAGGAATTTACAGGGTAAGTTCCACAGAAGAATACCAAAAGGACACCGCTCACAACCAGATCTCAAATCAATACACCAGTATTTTTGACGTGGTTAAAACCCTCAGAGTGCAAGGAGGGAAACAGTCCACGGCCTGTCCCAACGTGGGTACAGACAATTTATTAATCAAAGAATGAAAATTTACATAAGCTTCTCTCATGCACGGATTACCCGAACAATGACCCTCCATGCGCTTTAAATAGAACTCATGGACCAATCGGGTGTCAAGCCACGGATCAAGTGTCGGTAATACCGAGGTGAGAGTGAACCGTCGGATCACTACATATCGTGACCGTCGGATTGTAAGTTACAAAATGTACAACGGTAAAGAAACACACTTTACCTAACTCTAACCTAACTCTATACTAGACCAAGTTGAACTTAACTATATCCTATGTGTCGGAATATCCTAACATCCCCCCTTAAGAACAACTTGGGATAGGATTGAAGGATTTACAAATATGACACAATAGGAGAAGGAAGGAGGCACTAGAGCCTATCCCCCCTTAGTGACAACTTCCTGAACTCCAAGCATATATCGAAGTTTAGTGAACTTCGCCTCTGTGAGAGCCTTTGTGAAGATGTCTGCAACCTGATCATCCGTTGGACAATATTGCACTTCAAGAACATGGTCATGAATGAGCTTTCTGATGAAGTGCATGTGTAGTTCAATGTGTTTGCTGCGCTGATGCTGGACTGGATCTTTGCATAGCTGAATGGCACTTTGATTATCACACCAAAGTGTGGTTGGATGCTGCTGCTCAAAGCCAAACTCTGATAGGATCTGACGAAGCCACAAGGCTTCCTTACTAGCTTCCACGGCACCACGATACTCTGCTTCTGCTGACGAAAGAGAAATGGCAGCCTGTTTCTTACAAGCCCATGTAATAGGTCCTGAACCAAGAGTGAAGACATAACCGGCAGTAGACTTCCGATCATCAAGGTCACCAGCCCAATCAGAATCAGTGAAACCAACTAACAGAGGAGCTGCTTTGGCACTGTAATGAATCCCAAACTGTATTGTACCTCGAACATAACGAAGTATTCTTTTAGCTGCTTTCCAATGACTTTCACGGGGGTTTTGCATAAAACGAGCAACAAGGCCAACAACAAAGGAAAGATCAGGACGAGTATGGGTTAAATACAAGAGTTTTCCGACAAGTTGACGGTATAAGGTAGCATCAACTTCAGGAGAAGTACAAGAGACTGAAAGTTTGACTCCAGACTGAAAGGGAGAAGGGGCTGGCTTACAGTCTTCCATGTGAAAATGACGAAGAATATCACAAGCATACTTGGACTGGGAAAGGAAAATACCCTCTTGGGATTGCAAGACTTGAAGACCGAGAAAATAGTGTAAGTGTCCTAAGTCTGTCATTTCAAATTTCTTTTTAAGGCTGGACTTCACATGGTTTATAAGGTTGGGATCACTACCAGTAAGAATAAGATCATCAACATAAAGAACAAGGATGATGAGAGAGTTGCCCACTTTCTTGGTGTAGACAGTATTGTCAGAATGACACCTAGAAAAGCCAGATTCTAAAAGAAAGCTATCCATTTTGGCATACCAAGCTCGAGGAGCTTGCTTGAGGCCATAAAGGGATTTCTTAAGTCGACAAACGAGGCTGGAGTCTGTTTGTATGAAGCCAATGGGTTGTTCCATATAGATTTCTTCCTGCAAGTCCCCATGCAAGAAGGCAGATTTAACATCCATTTGATGGACTTCCCATTTTAAAGAGGCAGCAAGGGAAAGAACAAGGCGGATAGAGTTCATTTTGGCAACTGGAGAGAAGGTTTCAGTGTAGTCAATGCCTTCAACCTGTGAAAAGCCCTTAGCAACTAGACGAGCTTTATGTTTATCAACTTTCCCATCTGGTCCATACTTGGTTCTGTAAACCCATTTGCATCTAACAAGTTTGCGTCCCTTTGGTAGAGGAACAAGATCCCATGTATCATTTGTCATCAATGAATGATATTCTTCATTCATAGCTGTTTCCCAATGTGGATGGCCTGAAGCTTCTGCAAAAGTGTCAGGATCATGATTTACTGGAGCTTGAGCCAGTAAAGAAGAGGCTCTTTCAAACTGAGAACGTGTACGTCGCTGATCTGTAGGATCACCGGCAAGATCACCTGCTGCATCCCGAGTAGCACGGACCCATCTTGGAAGTTGAGGATCCTGAGAAGGTGGGGAAGGATTATCATCCTCGCTTTCATCATCAGAAGAAGAAATGTTTTCAAAGATAGAAGAGATAGGAAGAGGTGGCACATCCGCCGGACTAGGCTCGCAGGCCGATTTATTTTCATCAAATTTTACATCTCTTCTAATGATAACATTTTTGGACTTAAATGGAATAAGTCTATAGCCTTTTACATCTTCAGAATATCCAACAAAAGTACATTTCTCACTCTTAGGTTCTAAGGCTTTATGCTTTTCATCTGGAATATGGGCCCATGCTTCACTTCCAAACACACGAAAGTGACTTACATCTGGTTTAATGGAACTCCAAGCTTCTTCTGGAGTGATATTCTCTAGAACCTTAGTAGGAGTGCGATTGATTATATAATTTGCACAATTAATTGCTTCGGCCCAAAAACTAAGACTGAGTCCTTTAGATTGCAGCATACAATTAGCCATTTCCTTTAAGGTGCGATTTTTCCTTTCAGCTACACCATTTTGTTGTGGAGTGTATGGAACAGTATGTTGCATTTGAATTCCATTTTCGGTGCAAAAGGTGATGAATGCATTTTTAACATATTCTCCACCATTATCAGTTCTTAGCTTAAGAATTTGATGTCCAGATTGTTTTTCAACGAATGCTTTGAAGGCCAAAAAGGTGGTAAATACTTCGCTCTTGAGTTTTAAGAAGTATACCCAAGTGCGTCTAGAGAAATCATCAATGAAAGTTAAGAAGTACTTGCAGCCAGAGAATGAAGCAACAGGAAGAGGACCACATAAATCACTGTGCACAAGCTGTAAAGGGGCTGAGGCGTGCCAAGAGGCACGTTTGTCAAAACTGTCCCGATGATGTTTTCCGAGTACACATCCGGAACAAACACCATCTTTGCAAGATACCATAGGAAGACCTGTCACCATGTTTTCTTTACATAGATGCTGAAGGGAGCGATAGTTTAAGTGACCATACCGCTCATGCCAAAGTTTGCTCACTTCATCATTATGAGCAACAAATACTGAGGGAAGATGGGATGACCCAAAGTTGTGAAACTTATACAACCTTTTGGAATCATCAGCAAGACCAGTAGCTAGAATCTGTTTAGGATCTTTTAGATCCTTGATTACAACATCATGAGGTGAAAATTCAACAATTTTACCTTCACCTGAATGAGTTATCTGATAGACAGATAGAAGGTTGCAGGATAAGTTTGGAACACATAATACATCATTGAACTGACCATTGTCTAGATGAACAGTTCCAGTCCCTACAACATTAAGAGATCTATCATCACCAACATATATATTTTTGGTGTTACAATCATTTAAAGAAGAAAACATGGCTTGGTTTTTGGCCATGTGACAAGAGGCTCCAGAATCAATGAGCCACTCATGAGAATGAGAAGAAGAAGAAGATACATTTAATGCATAACCAGACTGAGATGATTGACGATGACATGCAGAAAATGCCGTTCCGGAAGTTGAAGTTGAAGTAGGCTCCAGATGGATGTTATGTTTCTTCATTGCGGCTTCCAAGGCTTCCATCTTCTTAAAGCATTTAGATTCTAAGTGGCCATCTCGATTACAAAAGTTACAATGTCTTTCAGTCTTCTTCCATTTGTTTTTATTGGTCTTATCATATTGCTGAAATGATCTTTCATCTTGAGGCTGAGTTGGTTTAGGACCATTCCTTTGAGGATAAGACTTCTTAGGATTCTTTGAATTTGGTTGCTGCTGGGCGGCTAACGCTTTTGTGGAAGAGTTTCCAAGATTAAGAAGACCAAGGTGTAAGAGTTTTTCTTGTTCTCTTATTAAGGAATCACAAAAGGAGTCAAAGGAAGGGGGCTTGTAGTCTTTGCCTTGACAAATGAAAGCTTCCCTGGTAGAATGGAAAGTGGAAACAAATACAGAGTAGGCTGGCCCTAACTTAGTAAGGATGGAATAAATAAGGTTACCATCATCTTTCTTAACTTTAACACCTTCCAAGAGATATCTAAGGTCTTGAATTTTGACAAGAAATCTTCAATGCAAGAAAAATTATTAGGATCCAAAGTAAGCAGCTCATTTTCAAGTTGATGGGCTCTAATTTCATTTTTAATCCCAAAAACTTTAGCAAGTTTTTCTAATGCTTCATGAGGAGTTTCAATTTCTGCAATGTGGAATCTAAGATCAGGAGAAACAGACATTCCTATCAAACCACGTGCTTGATCTTGTCGATTTTCCCATTTTTCGGCCTTGTCTTCATCTTTGGGTTTCTTCTCTTGGTCTGTGGCTATTCTGAAGAGACCTTTACTTCTAAGTAAATCTCCCATGTAGGCTACCCATTGGAAGTAGTTAGTGCTGTCAAGAATGACTTGGCATGGACTTTCCATTTTTGAAAAACAACTGAAGCTGAAGATGCTGAAAGTAAGTGGTCCAATGGATAGATCTCGAAAAAATAGGCGGTTTTAAAAAAAACGGCTCTGAAAAAGGCTTCCGGATGAAGAAGTTATGGCTTTTTGAAAAAAAATTGTTGACGTTGCCGGCAAAGTGCGCGAATGTGCGGGAATGAAAAAATCCGCCCCCACAAAATGGAGACTTGAACCCAAGACCTCTACTCTCTTAAAAGGTCTTTGAACCAATTGATCTATACAAAAGATTTGAGAGAGAGAGAGAGAGAGAGAGAGAGAGAGAGGGGGGGGGGGGGGGGGGGGGGCCTCGATTTGCGTGCTTGCCTTGGGAAGACTCTTTTCCCCTACAAAACACAAAACACAAAACCCAACACGAATATCCAAAGAAAAACGAACCTTACGGCTCGAAGTTAGCTTTAGCCAAAAAACTAGAAATTTTTAAAAAAAAATCTCAAAGTTAGCTTTTAGCCGAAAAACTAAATATTTTCCTCAATGTTTCTGATTTTCCGAGATCACACTAAGGTGCAGGGAAAAGAGCATACGCATGAGAAAAATCCTTTCTTTCTGTTTCTGATTTGCCCAGATCGCACAGAGTCGCAGGGCAAAGAGCATACGCAGAAATGAAAGGTATAGATCCGGGAAAAAAAAAAGCTAAATAAACCGAAACCGAAATAAGCAGAGAGAAAATGACAGTAAACTGCAAAAAAAAACACTGTATACCTCCCGATCTGAAAAATGACGCAGCTAGGGCTACCGGAAACCTTTTCGCGTGAAACGAAAGGGGTTCCTCACTGAAACAGATGCTCTGAATGCAACAGAGCAGTCCTCTCGGCCCGAAAGCAGTCAGAAACAGCAGATCTAGGAAACGACAGCCGCATGCAGTTCTACCGGCTTCAGATTTGGATCACCAACGGACGCGGCCCTCAAATAGCTCTGATACCATGTAGGAATTTACAGGGTAAGTTCCACAGAAGAATACCAAAAGGACACCGCTCACAACCAGATCTCAAATCAATACACCAGTATTTTTGACGTGGTTAAAACCCTCAGAGTGCAAGGAGGGAAACAGTCCACGGCCTGTCCCAACGTGGGTACAGACAATTTATTAATCAAAGAATGAAAATTTACATAAGCTTCTCTCATGCACGGATTACCCGAACAATGACCCTCCATGCGCTTTAAATAGAACTCATGGACCAATCGGGTGTCAAGCCACGGATCAAGTGTCGGTAATACCGAGGTGAGAGTGAACCGTCGGATCACTACATATCGTGACCGTCGGATTGTAAGTTACAAAATGTACAACGGTAAAGAAACACACTTTACCTAACTCTAACCTAACTCTATACTAGACCAAGTTGAACTTAACTATATCCTATGTGTCGGAATATCCTAACAGTTCAGCTATCATTTGTTTCTTACAAGGAATTAATTTGCACATCTTGCTAAACCTATCCACAACTACGTACAAATAATCATGACCTTTTCTTGATAGAGGAAGAACTCCTACCAAATCCATAGAAACACTCTCCCATGGACGTGAAGGCACTGGAAGTGGTCTGTACAATCCTAGTTTCCTATTACTAGGCTTACTGACTGCACACAATGAACAACCTTTGATAAAACGTGACACACTTTCAAGCATACGAGGCCAGTAAAAATACCTCTGAAGATTTGCCACTATTTTACTTACACCGAAATGTCTAGCAATAAGAGAAGTGTGCACTTCGCTTGTGACATTTACTCTCCCTCCCTGTGGAACACAAAGTTTTATCATTTACATGGTAGTCTAATTCATCAAATGGTGGCCTTGACTCAAGTTTGAATATACCTCTTGAAATTCAGCATCATGTGTATATTGTTCAACATAACTTTCAGGCAAAACATAATGATTCTTGAGTAAAATGGCTACATTAACAACCGGTCTAGAAAGCATATCAACAACTCTGTTATAAATACCTTTCTTGTACTTGATTACCAAGTGGAATTGCTGTAAGAATCCCATCCAACAAAAGTGCCTTGATTGCTACAATTTTGTTTGAGATTGTAGATATTGCAAAGGTTGATGATCAGTGTGAATAATGGTTTCTTTTCCCATCAAGTAATGCTTCCATTTCTTCACACTTTGCACCAATGCGTAAAGCTCTTTATCATATGTAGGATATTTAATAACAACACCATTAAAAATCTCATAACGAAATGAAATGGGCTTACCATGTTGTAAAAGAACCGCACCCATGACGTAGTCACTTGCATTTGTTTGTATTTCAAATGTTTGTTTCAAATCCGAAAATGCTAAAATTGGGGATGAAATGATCGTTTGTTTTAAAGCATCGAATGTTTTTTGTTGTTGTCCTCCCCGCTGGAAGACAACCTTCACGTTGGTCAAAGCATGTAGTGGAGTTGCTATGAAAGAGAAATTGGCAATGAACTTCCTCTAGTATTGCATTGCTTCCAGAAAATTCCTTACTTTTGTGACTGATTTTGGTATTGGCCAATTCAAAATGATTGAAACTTTAGAGGGGTCAATATTCAGCTCACTCCTCCAACTATATGGCCCAAATACACTAAGGAAGTCTTCCCGAATTCACATTTAGACATCTTCAAAAATAACTGTTCTTTTTTCAAGACATCCAACACTTTCCTCACATGCTTGACATGCTCTTCTTGTGATTTGTTGAACATCAAAATATCATCTAAATAGACAATTACAAACTCATCAAGGAAGGATCTTAAAACACCATTCATAACTCTCATGAATGTAGTTGGAGCATTGCAAAGACCAAAAGGCATAACCAGCCACTCAAACAATCTTTGTTTGGTTTTAAAAGTAGTCTTCCAAATATCCTCCTCAGTTATTCTAACTTGATGATATCCACTTCTCAAGTCTAACTTAGTGAAATATTTTGCATTCTTCACCCGATCTATCAAATCATCTATTCTGGGTAGTGGGTATCGATTCTTTATGGTAATTTTATTCAAAGTTTGATAATCTACACACATGCGCCACGTTCCATATTTCTTGGGTACCAAAACAATTGGTGAATCACATGGCAAAGTAGAGGGATGAATTACACCTTTATCTAACAATTCCTGGACTTGTTTCTTAATTTCTAAGCTTTCAAGAATTGACATTCGATATATATCGATGTTTGGGAGTGGAGAGTGTTGTTGTCGCTGAATTTCGTACTAAATTCCCCTTTTTGGTGGCAATCCCTTTGGTTCTTGAAACATGTCTCCATATTGATTGACCACATCAACCAATTCATCTTTCAGCTTCATGTCACAGCCTGCAAAGGATTCATGCTCTGTGTCATTCTTCTGCTTGATCATAAGGAGCACGAGACTCTTGCTGGAATTGACCAGTCGCTTCATTTGCCCTACGCTTGCCAAAGACAGATTAAGCTTTCTACGATGGGCTCTCACAATATACTCCACTCCATCTTTGAACAAATGATATTTGTTCTCAAATCTATGGAAAACGACTTTCATGTTATACAGATATGATCTTCCCAACACAATTCTAGAAATATCCAGCGACACTACATCTAATTCGACTTCATCAACGAAATTGGCAATAATAGCAAACCTGAAAACGCATTTCCTTGTGACCTGAAGATTTTCATCCTTGGTTATCCAACCCAACGGATACGGTTTATGATGAGGCACGGTTTCTAGATTTAACTTCTTGACCAAGTTCGTAGAAATTAAATTTGCTCGGGATCCACTGTCAAACATCATGTCAATCTTGGTGTGTTTCCTCATTTGAAACGTTGTTGGAGTTATTTTCTGCGCTGGTGCTTGCCACGACTTCCTCTTTGCTTGTTTTTTCCACGAATTTTCCTTTAGTGACTATGGCTTCAATCTTTGTTTCATCACATGAGTCGAAACCCAAGTCTTTTTGTACAACAACGTTTGTCTTCTCTTTCCCTTTATTGTTAAATTTCTTCGATCTTAATTTAGGATGAAGCTTCCAGCAATGCGCTTCATCATGGCCCTCTTTGGAACAATTATTGCACACGAGTTTATCCCCTTCTTTCTTATCATGAGAATTTTTCTTTTGCTTTCCTTTAGATTTCTTTCCCTTTTCACCACTCTAGAATGGTTTCTTCTTACCTTCTTCTTGTACATTTTTCCCTCTTGCTTCATGGTGTGTAGCTTGAACACAAACCTCATCAAGATTCGTGGGATTAAACATAAGAATGGTGTGTTGAAGATAGCTATGCAAACCTCCTATGTATTTTAGCAAGTATCTTGTGACTGTAAGTCTAATCCTAGCATAAGAGCTCTTCTCCTAAACTCTTGAGTATACTCTTGCACATTTTTACCTTTTAACTGTCTGAAGTTTTGTCAAGTCATAATAGCATTTTGCATATGAGCTAAAGGGTAGAATTGTCATTTTATAGCAGCAATGAAATCATACCAAGTAATAGAGATCTTACCATGTTTTTTGATCTCGTCTTGAGTACTTTCTTCCTAGCAAATGAGTGTTGCACCCTCCATTCTCAATGAAGCCAACTGAATTTTGATATCATCCTCTTGTAGGTTCTGAATTCTACAATACACCTCCAACTAACAAATCCAATTATCTAGATTTTATGCATTAACTTCTCCATTGTACATAGGAAACTCGAATTTAACATCAAGCTTTAGAAAAGGTGATTTACAAGTTTCTTTTGCAGAATGATGATGAATATGAGTAAGGGTTGTTTTAGTGGAGGAGTGTGAAGATGCTTGTGAAGTAGAAGATGAAGAAGATGGTGGAGAGGGTGGATGCTTGTCTCCATTCCCATTACCTCCTTTTCCATTACTTCCTCCTGAAGATCCTTCTCCTTTGGGAGGTTTGGAACTTTCTCCTTGCAACCTGCTATTCCTCTCTTCATAGAGGACCTTCACCATCTCTGTCATATCAAAGAAAGCCTTTCTGAAGGTATTCTCATCTTTTGTCATGGTAGGTTATCCTTCATGAGACATGTTCTCTGAAGACTCAACTGCAACTTCTACAACTTGAGGATGTACTGGTGTAGAAGACTCTGGCAACCTTGCTCTTCTTCCACTTGACCCAACTTCAGGGCTTCCAACTAGCTTTCCTTCACCTCTTTTGAGTTTTAACCTTGTAAGTATGACATAAACTTTCAAACAATTAAATCCTTCTTTGTACAAGAAAATCTAGTAAGCAAAAATCAGTGCTCTGATACCAACTTGATCTGAAATGGAGCAGATTAGTAATGTTGTGCTAATTCCCCATTCAGAATCAAACCTAAGATGCTTATCATTTGTTTATCTGGTGCTTAAGGATTAACTAATTTTGCTTAATTAACTGATTTCCATGAGAGTTTCTTATGTAAATGTTATAAACAATTTAATGTAAAACATATGCTGAACAAAAACAAAATAACATCAAAATACAACACACAACACAAAGATTTGAGGAGGAGTTCACCCCTCCTGGGCTGCGTCTCCTTGGGTCCAGCTTCCAATGCTTGGGCCTCTCTATTATGCTCAAAATTATAACAAAAGTGTGTTTAAAATGCTCAAATGCCTCTGAAACCTATCTCCATGAGTTCAAAATACTAAAAACTGGCTATCTATCCGCTTTTTGCATCCAATTTAGATAAGAATTGAAGAAGTTATGAATTCTCCTAGTTCTCCCACTATTCATTCCACAAAATGCTTCAAAATCGGCATGATTCTACAAATTAGCCCCAAAATCCGCTAACTGGGTGAGTGTTTTGTTGCGTGGCGGGCTATAACCTGTTGTGCGTATCGCAAATCGCAATCGACAAAGTTTAGTGGGTTGAAGGTCTTGTTAACATGACGACCATGTTGCAATAGCGATGTCGTGGACCCGACAAGATTATTAACTGGAATATATAAAATATCGCATCCGGGAAGTCCATCGCAAATCACAATTCACTGATTACTGTTGGAACCATTGCAAACACAACCCTTTTCTGCGATTGCGATATGCGATAAATTGCATCGCAACCAGGCTTCACCGGGGGCCGATTCTGTAATACTCGTCCACCTGCGATATGCAATTAGATTGCATCGCAACCTATCTGCGCCTGAGCTGATTTGTAACACCTCTTTGCCTGCCACTTACGATTTGCGATTTGCGGAGGCCAATCGAGGACTTCCACTTGGCGCCTCCTCATTCGTTGAAGGGCTCTGCCATGTCATCCAATCTTGCCATGTAGACAAGTCAAACTTGAAATTTGACTTGCTCTAACTTCTGTATACGAGCTCAGATTTGAGTGTCGTTTGCACCGTTGGATTCAGAATAACGAGCTCTTCGATCTGAATCCGAATTTAACAAGATTCCACCACTTTAATTTTTGAGCATAAACTTGAGCACTTGATTAATTTATAACCAACTTACCTTTTCTTATATATATATATATATATATATATATATATATATATATAACAATAAATTAATTTTTATTTATTTATTTAATTACTACCTTCCATTCAAGTTTTTATTTTAATCTATTTAATATCTCAATATTATGGATTCAAGATTATTCTTATTTTTATCATAAAATTAACATTAAAAATTAAAAAATATATAATATTAAAAATCTTCGAAATTGATTTAATTACAAACCCTATATCATAGGAATGTCTTTAATTTTTTTTTTTAATAAATATATATGTATATATAATAATTAGTTAAAGTTGTTTTATGATTATATATAGTTAAAGTTGTTTTATGAAATAAAGTTATTTTATTATTTTAATTTAGTTTTAAATTATTATTTAAGTGTCATTGAAGTGGTTGGCTGAAATATAAGATTAACATGATTTTAGTTATTATTATTATTATTTTATTTACGTTTTTATATTTTGAGTTATAAATTGTATATTAAGGAAAGAGATTTGGAATATTTAAAAAAAAATTGAAAATGGATCAAAATTTGGATGAATAGATAAACCATGGTGTTGGTATGCATAGTGGTATTGAAGAATTCAAATATGTCTATGAGCTTTCCATTTTATACGAAAGGAGATATCCCTTGGTAATCCATTGAGAGAAATAACAACCATAATTTTGGGGAAGATTTTGGAATAGCCATAATTTGGGACTCTAAAGGTATCCCTTGAATGAATAACTCGGTGGCAAATGGTAGTGGAATCATAGAATTATCTCCATACAAGGATGTGATGAGAATCACTATAAGCTCTATTTAAGGATGATGCATATAAGGAAGAAAATATTGGGAATCAACTAATGAATTTGAATAATTATGGTAATAATGAGAGCCATGTTGAAGGAACTTGGAAAGTACGATGGCATAGATTAAATGAATAAATCCATAATAAATTTGATCAATTTAAGGAGATAAGTTGTGTGCATGACAACATCTATAATAGTTTTTCCCTCTAATGGGAGAACCAAATTGTAAGGTTTTCCATAGGTGACTAACTATATGCATGACTTATGGATATTGAGATGTATAATTAGGCAATTCTATGATAAGTGGATTACATTTGATAACCAATTTAATGAATTTATTTCTAAGGTGTTAACCAAGTTGGGGAATAGTAACAATATCTCCAATGTGTATCAATTTTATGAATTTAAGAGAGGAGGAAAAGAAACCACAATGGATGGAGATGAGAAATTAATTCCAATTTGGTAATATGCATTTGAAATTGAATGAAGTAGTAGACATGGAATATTAGGAAATTGGGACTAGGGAAATATATCTATATCTATATCTATATATATGATATGGAAGTGAAAGAATGTTTCTATCAAGAAGAAAGTTATGTTAAGGATATTGATGAGTGGATTGAGCAACATTATTAGTGAGGGTCATAGTGATGACTGATATAATTTAAGGGTCTAGGTAGAAAGTTTTGAAAACTTATAATTGATGAGGAATTAGATGTGATAGACTAGGAAAATGTTTAAAGATTTAGATGGTAAAGGATAGCAATTGTCTACCTTTGGCAAAATAAATTGACTATGAAAATTGACGAGAAAAAATCCTAGCATGAAGTGTAAGAAGGAAGATTGATGGAAATTCTATAACAAGGTTGTGAGAAGAATTATGCAGAAATTAACATATCAACTAATAAATGGTGAACCTGACATGAATTCAAATAAACTATACTCGTTATTTCACGTGTGGATTGATGACCTAGTGATACTTCACATAAAACAACTTACTGAGTTGTGCCATTAAGAAGTTATTTTCAAGCACACCAAGCATATAAAACCTTTTGGTGGATGATAATGGTAGTATTGGTTTTGTGCTTCAAATATAAACCAAAGATAGTGTTTGACAAACCAAAAGTGAAGGGAAAGAATCCTTAGGAATGGTGCACCTATAATAAAATAGATCAAGTGGTATTGAGAAAGAAACATAATGAGATAAGCCAATCTTTCTGAAGGTGAACAATGATGATTACTAGGTGATGGATAAACCACTAGAGATTAATTATGAAAAAAGACTTAATCAATGATGGCCTAATGTTTGTGTGTCATTCAGTAGAATGATAATATAATGAATACGAAAAAATATGAATAGTGATCATGGAATTTTAATTTTGGTGTTGATGATTTAAGAATAATTGTACAACCAATAATATCTTAATGATGAATTTCACTAAATTTCATTGGGAAAGAAGAATACATGGCTAGAATTTAAGGCTCAAGATGATTCAACAATGTACTTAAATGACTATACCTACTATGTAAATTGTCAACTTCTTAGTTAAAGGAAGGGGAAATGATTATTGAAAAGTAATTGGTATCTTGATGAAAACACGACACTAATAGTATTGGTAAGATAACCTAGATCCTAGAGGGATGTTGAATAATCTAATTTCATAGTTGGTAAGCAAATGAGTTTGATTTTTCTAATGAATCACGATAATAATGCTTATAATGTATTATTGCTCTATATGTGATAAGTATTGAGATGATTCTCATATTGAAGATGTTTCATGATATGATGGTATGAGGATAATGATGCACATGTGGTTCTTATTTATTTAGTTGTTACGATAATGATGTTTTATGCTTATGATGAATATGATATGCATAGGGATTATGATGTTATATTGAGGTATATTGACATGTGGTTCATTTATTATGTGGTGATATGTCTTTGATGTTGAATGTTGATGTTATAACTTAGGAGGATATTATGATGTGAAGTATGTGGTAATTGTATGTAGATTTATGACATGCAAAATTTTGTGATAACAATGATGTTATGTTCTCATGATGACATGCAAGACTTGGCATATGGACTATTTTCTTTGATATTGTGATTATAACTAATGCATTGTTTGGATGTTGAGGTGTGGTGACTGACAAGAACTCCACAAATGGGTTGAGAGAGCTGGTTTATTTGATGATCTCGTGGGAACCCATACTTGCGAGGGAGAATATGTAACACCATATGGGTTGGGGACAAGATCAATCAAAATTACATATGCTAGTGGTTCCTTTGTCTTGTATAACACTAGATGGATAACTCTTGAGGCGCTATGGGACCATCTTGAGGAGGCCAAGTGTTTGATATTGTAGGTCAAGTGCCTGATATTGGATTAGGATGTCGAAGTCTGGTGGGGGTGTAAGGATTTCGATGCCTAGGGCTGTGCACCTTAGTGAGTGTGGAGGGAGTGGGTCATTCTTGAGGGATGCCCAAATTCATTGAGTATTGGGACCGGATGCTTGCCTTGGGGCAGATGAGATCTAAGCCTTGGCGCGAGCCTTGGGACCAGCCTTGGGCTATGGTACATACTGATGAGGCTTATGCCTAGTTCAAAAAGTGGGAAAAATGACAGAGATTCCTTGATATTTCTCGAGTGTTGTGGAAAAACTTTCGATGGCAACTGGTTATACTAGTTCAGTAGAGGGTGTTAGGAAAACGTGAAGTAATAAATAGCTAAATAAATAAAATGTTAAATGGTTCTACTTAACTTCGGGATGAAGTGACGCAGGAAAACCCGCATATTACCCATAGTGTGCATAACCTATGCATAACTAATTTGCCCCGAGAATTTCATCTCTCTGCCGAGTCAAATATTCATTATATAAGGTTTAAGGTCCCCTTATGTAAAATCCCATGCGAAAATGATTTGTTAACCAACCACAATTTATCCTTAATCCATCCTTTCCATCGGGACTTATTCACCCTCATAAACCTTCATTAAACTGTTATTTAATCCTTAAGCCCGCACATATATAACCAATCCCCACTCTTTATAACTATGGTTATATTTGGACTTACCACATAAAACCCTCTTATCGCTTTTATTTCTATTATAAATCTCATACAATAGAAATACTCATAAACTAACGTAATCCATACCTTTTCCGCTTTTCCACAACCTTTGCACATTTCTTGAGGCATACTTTATCGCTATCGAAATCTCGCTAACATGCCCCCTAAGACTCCTTTCGCATCCAATATGTGATAACACAACCCATATTCCAAACACAATTAATTGTTCATATACCTTATCGGGTCTGCTCTTACATCGCACATCGCATATCGTATGTCGCATTTGTTACGGGCTAAGCTCCATCTACCATAGAATATTGCGATGTGATCTAATCTTCGATCGCTTCGGACATCGCATATCGCACATTCTTGTGGCCCAAGGTTCATTCCTCATATTTGAAACATTGCGATGAGGGATTTAACAATGATCCTCCATCGTTGATCAGAGCATTCGATCCAACGGTCAGAAACAATATCGCATGTTGCAAATCGCAATCGCTTAAGGCTGGGGTTTACACACTCCCAAGATGTTGCGATGCGATATTACTTGCTCCGTTCTCTGCGACTTGATCCCATCCGTTGAACTGTTAGATCCAACGGCTCTTGTGCATCAACACTTCATTCCTTCATACTTCTCTTCACTTGGGTTTTATGCCAAACTCCAATGTTTTATGTGGTTTTCGGGTTTCTTCAATGGTTCTGGTCCTTCCGCTGTTTCGTTGCGACTCCCTCCTGAGTTTAACTCTGCATGATTCTTTAATCACTGCCACTCAGAAATCTACTTTGATTCTACGATTAGTTTCAATGACCCATCACGATTCTTCATATCATTCTTCTCTCTGTGTTTCGCCGAACATCGCCTGCATACATATATTATGTAGGAACTCTGATTCACACATAATTTACCATTCCATGCTCAAACCACACATTTATACAGTTTTGGAGTTAAATCTCTGTATATGTAAATATAAACAAATGATTACATATTAAGACTCTCTGTCTCTCTGGCCTGATCTTCTAATGTCACTGGCCTTTGTTTCACAATCTACCCATAGGCTTACAATCACACTCTAATTATCTACCCAGCTATCTAACCAGCCTCTGATTTTGCCTTTTGGGCTTACATTTATGTAAAAGGATTCTAAAACCAATTCCTGGTTTAGATCCATAAACTCGTCAACAAAATCCTAAAATCTCTTCCTCATCCCTAAGGATCCTCTCCAATCCACAAAATCATGAACTAACTCCTAATCTGAGTTTTACAATTAATTCTCAAATCCTTCAATCTCTCAACTATCCCAAATCTCTCATATTCTCCTACATTCGAGAATATTTACAAATATGTCTCACAATATTCAATTAATTCCTATTCTCATTAAAATCACTCAAAAGCCTAAATAATTACATTAATTCATACTTAGGAAACCAACTTCCTTGAAAACACAAGACCCCCTATGTCTACTAAGATACAACGATATTGTTGAGCTGATTGCTCCTGCATTAGACTCCCAAAGTAGAAAATATTCATGATCTCCTGATCATGTGTCTTCATATGCTGATAGAAAACCTTCGGGTCCCAAACTTTAGTTTGTAACCGTCCAAATGCCTTGCACCTTTGCTACAGCTGTATGTCTGCTATCTTCTGTTTCATCCTCCTCTCCTTGTCAATTAGGTTTAAATTTTGATTGATCATCCTTCATGCTGCTATCAATCTCCTCCATATGAACTGTTTCATCATTAACTGCCATAATTCTTCAATCTCTATTTCCAACACATCCTTCGACTGGTCCATACTCTGCCACTTACTTTTTCCTCTTTCTCTTTGTTTCAGGTTGTTGCTGCTATCCACTAACTCTTCAAACTGTTGTTCTTCTCCTTGAAGTTGTCGAATTCTTACTGCCTCCCTTTCATCCTTACCCTCTTTCATGATTATCTCTTTCTGCATTGAATCCTGACTTTCCAGCATTCTCTCCAGCAATCGAACATCTTTGTTCCATGGATTAAATTCTTCCACAAAATCTTCTTCTTTCATTTTTATTTGGCTGCTCATCTGTGCCAAATTTTCTCCAGCATCTGCAACTAAACCTGTAATCATAAAACAATTGTTAAAATAAAAATCATAAGGCTTCCGCGCCTTTTCTTCCTTTGGCAACAATTCAGTTTGCTGCTCTAATTCTTCCTCCTCTGTCAACACATTAGTATGTTGTTTTGAATTCTCAACAGAATTCACGAGACTATCAGCTAGTCTCTCCTCCACACCATCTGTTTCAATGATGTCTTTCTGTCCTTATCCACTGTAGTGAACTTCTTCATTCTCATCCAGTTCTGATTTTACAACCTGAACACTTACTTTTTGGTTTTCTAGCCTTTTCTCCAAAAGACTTAACTCTTGCCACAAATTTGCCATCTCACTTGAAATTTCTCCTAAAAGTTCTATACAATCCTCACTATCTTCTTCTTTGTCACAAGTATAACTTCTTGTTGACACTAATTCTCCCTTCTTGATTAGAATAAAATTCTAATCCTCCATCTCTGTGATAGTTTTAGATGTTTGTTCATCACTCTCCCTTTGGTCATTTAAGAAAATCAATTCCTTGTTGTTCTTTCCAATAGAAAATTTCTTATCATAAGACATAACTGTCTCATCCCTACTAAAGATATTTCCTCCACTAAACATGGAATTTATGAACTCCTTCTATTGCAATAACTCAACTTGATCTTCATTTGAAAGACAATCATCATCATACTTTACTTGGCAACTTTTAGCTTCATTCAAGACAGTTCCATAAAATGGTTTATCTTTTGCAATACCTGCATTCATGCACACCTTGTCAGTTGTAAAACCACAAGACCTCATAACCTCTTTTGATGATTCAATCACCAATTCCTCCTGCTGTTCCAAGTCCTTTACATAACTTAGAAATACTTCGATGGTCTTCTCCTCAATCTCATCAAGTCCTTTACTTGATTGCTTGATATCCTTCTCTACTTCTTCTTTTAGAACAGAATTTAGATTCTGCCTATCTTCTTCCTTCTTTATGTCAATATCAGCAAATTGTCATCCTTCACATGTTTCACCTGCAAACATAAACAAATTGTCAAATTTAAAATCATGTGACTCTTTGGTCTCACTCAAAGTTTCAGTCTTCAAGTTTTCATCTTCACCCAGAACTTCACCCTGCTCTGGTTCACAAATGGACACTTCCATTTCCAACTCAGCTTCTCTGAGTTTTTCCATTAGCCACTTCACTTGCCTCTGTTGTAGCCTTCTCCGTAACTTATGCCACTTCACTGGCTTCTTCTTTAATACCCAACCTAATCTTTGGTTTTCCTCTAGTAGCATTGTTAACACATTGAGTTGTTCTTTCATCTTTGCAATTTCCTTGTCAATTTCCTCTTGACTCATCCTCTTGCCATTTGCCTTGGCATCCTCCTTCTTCATCTTTTTTATTTCTGCTATGGTCTTCCTCAGAACCTCTGCTATGACTATCAATAGTCATCTTCTTCTCCATCTCTATCTTCATGAGCTCCTCACTCACTCACTATGAGCTGCACTAAACCCTCTACAACAACAAGTCCTCCTTGTTGCCACTTACCTCACCAAGCTTTCCTCTGTACTTGGGTCTTTTGGAAAGCCCTTGGTTATCTATCTCTGGAACCTCCTTTGAGCACTCTTCTCTGCTCCTTTTAGGCTTCAACTCATCTGCACCTTCTAAGAACACAACTGTCCTCTTTATCCAACCTTTGTTGGACTTTCTCAAGGTTCTACCATGTTCTTCTTTCATTCATAAACTCTTTCCAGCTTCTTTTATCCCTTAGCAATTCTTCCCAGATCCTTTCTGGAATTGCCTTTGTGATCTGCAACAATACCTCTACAATAACAAGTCTCCTTGCTATCTATGCCTCACTAAGCTTTTCTCCTCTGAGCTCAGTTCGTTAGCATTTCTTTGGTTCTCTCCTCTAGAACCAATTGAACACTCCTCGCTCTAGATTGTTGCAACCTTCTCACCTTCTTATGCTGCTACCTATGCATCATTATAAAAACCACACAATCTCCAATCTTCAAATCAAATTAAAACAAAACATATCACCTCACCTTCAAGATCTCTACATGATCTTGTTCCACCATTTCCAGTACTTCGAATGGGTTGTCCACTGTCTCTTGCATCTGCAATTCTTATAATATTCTGCTATACCTTACCTTTGTGTGATTACTGTTTGTCAGATTAAAATATGATCTCCTCTTGCCTGCTTACACATCACCATTCGCTTGTATACGCACTTTCAGAATATAACTTTGTTCTAAACTCTTTTTAAAGAAATGTTCACACATCATTTCTTTGTGTTGTCTTAAGACCAAACGTTTCAATCACAATTCTGCTCTGATACCACTTTGACACAGGAAAACCCATGTATTACCCACAGTGTGCATAACCAATTTGCCCCAGGAATTTCATCTCTATGCCGAGTCAAATCTTCATTATATAAGGTTTAAGGCCCCCTTATGTAAAATCCCATGCGAAAACGATTTGTTAACTAACCACAGTTTATCCTTAATCCATCCTTTCCATCAGGACTTATTCGCCCTCATAATCCTTCATTAAACTGTTATTCAATCCTTAAGCCCGCACATATATAACCAATCCCCACTCTTTATAGCTATGGTTATATTTGGACTTACCACATAAAACCCTCTTATCGCTTTTATTTCTATTATAAATCTCATACAATAGAAATACTCATAAATTAACATAAACCATACCTTTTCTTCTTTTTCCACAGCCTTTGCACATTTCTCGAGGCATACCTTATCGCTATCACAATCTCGCTAACATGCCCCCTAAGACTCCTTTTGCATCCGATATGCGATAACACAACCCGGATTCCAAACACAATTCACTGTTCCTATACCTTATTGGGTCCGCTCTTACATCGCACATCGCATATCGCATATTGCATTTGTTACGGGCTAAGCTCCATCTACCATAGAATATTGCGATGCGATCTAATCGTCGATCGCTTCGGACATCGCATATCGCACATTCTTGTGGCCCAAGGTTCATTCCTCATAATTGAAACATTGCGATACGGGATTTAACAACGATCCTCTACCGTTGATCAGAGCATTCGATCGAACGGTCAACAACAATATCACATGTCGCAAATCGCAATCGCTTAAGGCTGGGGTTTACACACTCCCGAGATGTTGCGATGCGATATTACTTGCTCCATTCTCTGCGACTTGATCCCATCCATTGATCTGTTAGATCCAACGGCTCCTGTGCATCAATACTTCATTCCTTCATACTTCTCTTCACTTGGGTTTTACACCATTACTCCAATGTTTTCTGTGGTTTTCGGGTTTCTTCAATGGTTCTCGTCCTTCCACTGTTCCGCTGCGCGACTCCCTCCTGAGCTTAACTCTGCATGATTCTTTAATCACTGCCACTCAAAACTCTACTTTGATTCTAAGATTGGTTTCAACGATCCATCTAGATGCTTCGTATCATTCTTTTCTCCATGTTTCGCCAAACTTCGCCTGCATACATATATTATGTAGAAACTCTGATTCACATGTAATTTACCATTCCATGCTCAAACCACACATTTATACAGTTTTGGAATTAAATATCTGTATATGTAAATATAAACAAATAATTACATATTAAGACTCTCTATCTCTTTGGCCTGATCTTCTAATGTCACTTGCCTCTTGTTTCACAATCTGACCATAGGCTTACAGTCACACTCTAATTATCTACCCAACTATTTAACCAACATTTGATTTTGCCTTTTGGGCTTACATTTATGCAAAAGTATTCTAAAACCAATTTCTAGTTTATATCCATAAACTCATCAACAAAATCCTAAAATCTCTTCCTCATCCCTAAGGATCCTCTCCAATCCACAAAATCATGAACTAACTCCTAATCTAAGTTTTACAATTAATTCTCAAATCCCTCAATCTCTCAACTATCCCAAATCTCTCATATTCTCCTACGTTCGAGAATATTTACAAATATGTCTCACAATATTTAATTAATTCCTATTCTCATTAAAATCACTCAAAAGCCTAAATAATTACATTAATTCATACTTAGGAAACCAACTTCCTTGAAAACACAAGACCCCCTATGTCTACTAAGATACAACGAAATTGTTGAGCTGATTGCTCCTGCATCACGAAGTTCCTTAAAGAGGGGGGAGTATGTAATGTCCGCTTATAATAATAAAATAATAATAATAAATAAAATAATATAATAAATGATAAATGATAAAAAAGATAATAATGTTAAATAGATAGTAAAAATTAAAGAAAAATTAATAATAATAAATAATGAAGAGAATATAATAATAAAAAATAAATAAAATAGTAAATAATAATATTGAAATTCTAAATATATATATATATATATCTATATATATATATATATAATTAAACTATAAAAATAGTAAAATAAGTAAAGCTAATAAAAAGTAAAATAAAATAAGAAAGTGTTAAATTAAGAGAACTATAAAAAATTAAAAATAAGTAAAATTATCAAAAAGTAAAAAGGAATAAAATAAGAAAGAGTTAAATTAAAATAAATATTAAGTTAAGTAAAACTTAAAATAAAGAAATAAAAGTTGCATGTTGATACATGGAATGTATGCATGTAGACCCTTTCCATCGTTTGGACTATTTAATGGATGATGAAGAAGATGAGATTCATCATTTCTTCATCCATTCTCTTCGGAGAAAAGTTTTGTGAGACAAAAGATTCTCTGATAGTAGTACGTTGATTGAGGGCTCGGGGGTGCCCAGCCGTAGAAAGATTATGTGCAGCTAAGCCTACGGTTGGGTGGAGAGTCGTCCCCAAAACTTAGTTGCAGTTAGCGAGATTCAAATAGTGTTCAACTCCGAAATCACAAGTAAGGAATATTATTTCCACAAGTAAGTCGTCTCTACTCGTGTTTTTGAAAATTCCATGTTAATTAGTGGAATAGTTATGTGTTGATAATTAATCACATGATTGATCTAATTAGTTGCATATTTTAATTTTGGGCTTGTTACAACGCTGGTCGAGGTGTCTCTCTCATTTTTTCTAGTCTGTTTATGATCTGTGTTTATGTTAATCCTCCATCAAATAATAAATTATCTTACAGAAGTAAATACAATTTTTATATAAATTTTGTTCATTCCACTGCTCAGTAATTGAGTCAGATCAAAGGCATTATGCATACTCTTTGGAAGAAGGTTTGAGAAAAAGGAAAAAGTCAAGGGTTGTAAAAAGGAAGGTTTGGGCCCTCACTATTGTTTCTTTCAATTTTTCAGTTTCCTTAATATAAGCACAGTTTACTATTTTGTAGTTTTTCGGGTCTTGAACTTCTGAAGTCATGTTGAGGCCCTAAACGATGTTGTTTTAGCAAAATTGCTTAGCGATTATTGCTGCAATCGCATCGGCTGCTATAGTCCTCGGAGAGATATTTCCAATGAGGTATCATACGTGTCAAACGAAGATAATATGACCAAGTTACAACCCTGGGAAGTTGGCTGCACAACTAACCGCAACAAGGCCCATAAACTATTCGTGTTACATCTCCTCGGGTTAGGGTTTTCTCTTCTTGTTCAATAATAAAATGGCCCTTGAGCCTCATTGTAACCCAGTTGAGAGGCATGCAGCCACCACATCTCTTCTAAGAGATAAGTTACATCGCCTGAGCTAGTCTTATTTCCATTATGTTTGTAAGCATATTTCAGTATTTGATATTAATGAAATGAAGTGTTATTTCTGCTGCATCTCTGGATTTATGGTTATATATGTAATTTGGTGTGTTCCTGTTTAAATCTGGATTAGTGGTATCATAGCCATGTTTGCTCTTTCTTTGTTTTTCTTTGCATGTCCCCAACGAGTTCGGGATATAAGGAGTTAGGGCTTGAACTGGTCGAACCTTTACAAGACCAGCCTCGCAAATCTTAATGACCTCCCATGGTGGATGAAAAGAAAGACGAGGGGGCAGGAGATCCTATCAAAATCTTGCTCGAAGAAGCCATCAAATGACAAAGGAACGTGATGATGGACAAATTTCCACAAATCCTTTTGCGGCTACCTAGGGGCGACGCAAATACTTCCAGCAGCTACTCTAGAAGCGCCACACCTTTTAAGGTACAAGTTAACTTTGCCATTCCCATATTTGAGGGTCAGATAGATGCAGATATCGTAGATAAATTTTTAAATATTCTAGAAGGATATTTTTCTGTTCATGATTTGTCCAGCCGAGAAAATATCACTTTTGCACTTCTCAAAGTTGCCCCCCACATCAAGGACTGGTGGGAAACCTATTGCGAGCAGAAGGATGACAGTACGACCTCACTATTTTCAGCCGCACTCACTTTGAATTCATTTCGGGATGCCATCAAGGAGTAGTACTACCCTGTCGGAAGCTATGAGGATAAATACATAAAGTGGACCACGCTGCGGTAAGAAAGGGACCAAAATGTGTCAGAGTTTACCAATATTTTTCATACCCTTCACACAAAGTTGGGTATCAAGGATTCTGAGCAGCATTGGGTACTCAAATACCGCGGCTGCCTACATAGGTAAATCCAAGACGCGATGGAGTTCTTGGACATCTCCTCGCTTGGCACGATGTACCGATTTTCTGTCAAAATGGACCAGAAGTTTAAACACAAGAAGTGAGACTTTAGATTTGTGAATCCAAAGAACAAAGGACAAAGCCAAGGCGGGGTGACCCAAGACAACTCGTCGAAGCTGCAAGAAAAGAACACCACCATGAAGTCAAAGAAGGACACATGAAAGTGGTGTGAGTTCCATAAGAGCCCCACTCACAACATAAGTGAGTGTTAGACCAAGCAGTCGTTGGTGGCCGAGTTGAAGGCTTTAGAATCAGATACATGTTCTGACCCTGAGTCATAACCCGACAAGGGGAATGACAAAGGGAAGAAAATTATTGATGTAGAGCCCAACGCCACTGTTTCCATCGCCAAGATCTAGAAGAATGAGCCCAAAGATCCAGAGGAGGGGGAGCGTCTTTCCACTCACAAATGTGGGTGAAAGGTTCGCCGTTACAACTCATTGTTGACAGTGGCAGCCAAAAGAAACTCATTTTAGCAGAGGTCGTGAAGCCATACCACACTCACAGCCATACAACATTGGGTGGCTTCACCAAGGATGAGATCTCTAAGTCAGCCAACAATGTGTCACCTTCCCTACAACATCAAGCCCTTCACAAATGAGGTATTGTGTGATGTTGCTCCTCTCGACGTTTGTGATGTATTATTAGGACAACAATACTTGTGGAAGCAACATGTTGTATATGAGTCTAAACCTCGCTCTGTGATTATTTCTTTGGGTAATACGTTATACAGGATACCAGAGGTAGCCCCACCTACCGCCACCTCTTTGATCTCTGCTAAGAAATGCAGTAATATCATCTCCCAGACTAGGAAATTTATTTTCTTTCTAGTTCACTCTCAAAGTAAGGGAAGATCGTAGCCACATCCATGGCCCCTGAGAAGGGTTCCTCCACGCAGTAGAAGCAGGTGGATACAGTCATGATAGAATACAGGGACTCTTCTCCTCACCCACAGGGGTGTCGTTGCACTGTCAGGTCAAGCATTCGTTCAATCTGACTCCTAGAGCACCTCTACCCAATGGGCTGATATATCACCGCTCCATTATGGAAAATTCCAAGTACAAGCAGCGATATGATCAACATCGGGGGCCACACAAGTTTCAGGTGGGCGAGAAAGTTTGGCTGCATTTACACAAAGAACGCCTTACAAGATCCCATCGAACGTCATACCACTCTGATATGGTCCTTACACCTTTACCAAGATTGTGGTAAACAATGCTTTGGAGCACAACATTCCCCCATTCCTTAGCTTTTACCTAGTGTTCAATGTAGATCGCCTTCGGTAATATCATCTCCTAGACTAGGAAATTTATTTTCTTTTCTAGTTCACTCTCAAAGTAAGGGGAAGATCGTAGCCACATCCATGGCCCCCGAGAAGGGTTCCTCCACGCAGCAGAAGTAGGTGGATACGGTCATGATAGAATACAGGGACTCTTCTCCTCACCCACAGGGGTACCGTTGCACTGTCAGATCAAGCATTCGTTCAATCTGACTCCCAGAGCACCTCTACCCAATGGGCTGATATATCGCCACTCCATTATGGAAAATTCCAAGTACAAGTAGCAATATGATCAACATCGGGGGCCACACAAGTTTCAGGTGGGCGAGAATGTCTGGTTGCATTTACAGAAAGAACGCCTTACAAGAGCCCATCGAACGTCATACCACTCTGATATGGTCCTTACACCTTTACCAAGATTGTGGTAAACGATTCTTTGGAGCACAACATTCCCCCATTCCTTAGCTTTTACCTAGTGTTCAATGTAGATCGCCTTCGGCCATACTTTCCACCACTGTTGGACACATCTGACATTGCAGAACAACTCACACCAACAAAGCTCAACCTAGACTGCATGGAACATGCCACAACTGATCAGATCATGGACACACAGATCAATAACACTTGGCAATAGAGGATACAACTATATCGATTTGTCAAAGCAGGCCAACTCCTTCGCCAAGGCAAATGGCTCACCAGGGACAAAGTTCAGTGGAAGTTTCCTCATCTCATGGAGGAACTCAACGCAATGGGGACCATTGCTTCCTAAGGGGGGAGGACTGATCCAGGTGGATATTGGTGGCCACCCGCCTATTCCACTTGGACCCTCACTATTGTTTCTTTCAGTTTTTTAGTTTCCTTAATTGTAGCACAATTTACTATTTTTGGCAGTTTTTCGGGTCCTGGATTTCTGGAGCCGTTTTGAGGCCCTAAACGATGTTTTTTTTGGGAAAATTGCTTAGCGATTGCTATGGAAATCGCGTCAGTTGCTATAGTCCTTGGAGAGATCTTTCCAACAAGGTATCATACGTGTTAGACAAAGATAATATGACCAAGTTACGACCCTGGGAAGTTGGTTGCCCAACTAACCCCAACGAGACACATAAACTCTTGGTGTTACATCTCCTCGAGTTAGGGTTTTGGTTGTTTAGGGTTTTCTTTTATTGTTCAATAATAAAAATGCCCTTGAGCCTCACTGTAACTCAGTTGAGAGGCATGTAGCCACCACATCCCTTCTCAGAGATAAGCTACCATTGCTTGAGCTAGTCTTATTTCCATTCTATCTGTAAGCATATTCCAATATTTGATATTAATGAAATGAAGTGTTATTTCTACTACATCTCTGTATTTATGGTTATATCTATAATTTGTTGCGTTCTTGTTTAAATTCGGATCAATTTAGCAGACTTGTTGGTCCTTGAAAATTCTGAAATTTATATAGCATAGGATTTTAAGCATGTTGGTGGAAATTCTGCTCGGTAAAACTAGGTTTACTACTTGCAATTCTATGGTGATCGTGGAAAGGAAAATAATTGTGTAAATTTGCTTACCCTTTTGACATTATGCTCAGCACTATCCTTTAAAGCTTTCGATGTTGCTCTTTTTGCAAGCAATCTGGCTTGCAGAAAATCAATAGTCCTTACTGCCGTATGTTCATAATATGCTTGAGACTTGTATAATAGTAATGCCCACATTTCAGAATAGCCAATTCAAAGTAGTTATGTTAGAATTTATTGAACTATGCTCTGACTAGGGTGATTACTAAACCATAACACATTGCTCTAACCTTTCACAAGAAAAGACCTTGAGATCATCTGAGAATCCCCTCACCTTCGGGAGATTGGAATAGGTCAAAGTTGGCAAAGATAGAGGCACTCAAAATAATAATTCTCATACTCTCGCTCGAATGGTGTAATCACAAGCACCTTTATATGCATGGAGGGTTTGGTTGGTCCCCTTCCAGCTCCACCCTATGTTTTTTATAAACTAGTTATCGAACCGAGGATCATATCATTGTCATGCATTCCGATCGGTTGGACATCTTGGTTTAGGGAGCACAAATTTTGTCTAGATGCAGTGGAGAAACACAAAATGTGGCATGAGGTATAACGAAGAATAACGTCAAATATTGGTCGTGTGTTTAGATGGGGAGTGGGTCAATGATGAAATTCAAATGAGTTGCTTTACTTGAATTTACTAATGGCAAGGAATATGTTCATTATGCTAATCAAAATAATCTCTCAATGTTTCCTAATTCGAGTGTTACTCATTAAAAAACTGAATAAAGTTGCACCTTAATTGCTCTGGATCGTTACAGAGTTGATAATCGCTATGATTGACAAATTGGAAGTTTTTTGTTGTCCACAGAAACCAAGTTTCCATTTGATTCTGTCAACTATTCTAGAGAAGTAGATTTTTAGGTTTTGGTGGTAGCGTAATGCCCGTAAGCCACCTTAAAACACATTCTACTAGCAATTGTCCTTAAAGGTGAAAATATACACTGAAGGAATAGAACATGCCTGTGATGTTACTGCAAAAATGTTGTAGTAAAGGAAAGATAACAACCTAAAGGGTGGAGGATGGAGGGGAGGAAATGTATCAAGCTTGCAATAGTCTCACACTTGTGTCGATGCCTGTCTAATAAATGTTTCTCGAACCATTGTTCCTGGCTAAATCAAATTTTTCCAATCATATCACTATGTCAAAATCTTATATACATATTATATCCTAGCTATAAAATGCAGGGTAATGAGGAGAAACATTACCATAGATCCTGGTGGGCGTTGGCACACAAAAAATGTAATTGCACAAAGGAAATGACTAAAGTGAGTGTGTGTTGATAATGGGATTAAATAAAGAGTGCCTTTCACTCGAGTGACCTTCAGATTCCAGAATATTCTGCAATCAACATAAAGAAGGGAGTTTGTTTTAGAATTTTAGCTATCTCCTTTTAAAAAATTTAAATTAATTTGGAGCCATTTTCCCTGGAGCCATTTATTTCAATTTTAAATTTAAATTTAAATTTTGTGGTGTAGTTTACACAATCCAATTGTCCAAGTAAACTTTCAAGGAATTGTATCCATTTATGCATTCAAAAATACAGTTTTAAAAATGAAAAGTTACACATGCCATATGCATATATAAAACCAATATAGATCCATTTTGAAGAGGATTAAATCTCTTGAGTTGCATATTTTTTTTTCAAGTTTTACACTCTAAAAGAAGTTCATATATCAATAGAATGGATCCTACGCTTGGTAAATCTGTGGTTAAAATGGATCTAAACCAAAACGTTGTTCTTTAAATCTTCTACCTTTTAGTTTTAGTTTTTTGTTTAATAATTGTATTTATTAAATTTACATAATTTTAATGTTATAAGTTAGTTAGATTTATTTATACATAAAAAACATTCTAAAAAACATAAAAGTACAGTTTGACTAAATAATAGAACATGTTTTTTAAATTATATATATATATATATATATATATATATATATATATATATATATATAGATAGATAGATATAAGTTTGACAGGACTACATCTTCAACATGTCCAATATATTACCTCGATCGGACGGGGAATTGAACCAGTGACTTCACATCTTGGAGTGCCTTAACAAAGCACCTAGTTACTGTTAATCCAAGACCTCATGGACAATTAAAAATATATTTAAAACAACATAAAATCACAATTTATGGATAAGTTCCACAAGCGTACTTGGGATAAGGAGCTAGGGAGAAAGAAAAAATACTATATTGAAGAATTTAATCCCACTCATAATCATAAAAAAATGAGTACATAGGGGCCAATATTTCTTGGAAATCCAAAATTCTTATTACTCAGCTAAGGACTAATTCTCATCAACTCTGTTGTGAAACATGGCACTGGAAAGGTCCAAAAGAACTGTGGGAGGAAAGAGTATGTATTTTTTGTTCTTCTGGAAAAGTGGAAACATAAAAACATTTCATTTTAGAATGCGAGACCTTTAAAGATAACAAGGAAAGTTATGCAGATATTTTGGTAGCTAGCTCTTGGGGTAATCTATTCAGCGATGGGTTTGTCGAGAAGTTGGGAGCGTTTGTTGAGAGACTTCACATGAAAATGGTCGAACACAAAAACCAGATGGAGAAGCAATCTGTCTCATAGGCTATCTTTAGGCTTGTGGATGTTAAAATGCTTTTTTTCTTTTTTCTCTTTCTCATCTTTCCAAAAGTACTTACAGTTGCCTTTGCACAGCGTGTGCAGGTTCCACAATAGCAATTGACCATGTAAGTTAACTGTAGTTATGAAGTCTTTATGTCAAGATGACCATTCCTAAACAAAAAACTACCCAATAACGTCTCAGGTTGAACACTATTTAAGGTGGGACTTTATCATAATTAGTTGAAGCAATTTTTTTGTGGGAGTTATCTTAAGAATTTCCAAAGTTGGAATTTCCATACGAACTTGACAAAAAATTTAGATATTTTGTGTTGCATTAAGTAATTGGTTAGGTTATGATCTAGCTATAAATTGGTTGAAAAAAAATCAAAATTAAGCCCATTTATTTTTTCAATTAAACATTTTATATCATTCTACTTAAAAATCCCCTAAGCACCTAAAAAAAATCTTTAAAAATATATAATTTAATATAAATCTTATCATATTTATTAATATACTAGTATCAAGAATAATGTAAAAAACCATGCCGAAAATGGCTTGTTTAAATCAAATTTAATTTAAGGTGTATGTTCCTTATATAGGGAAGCACTACATCATAGGTATCATGGATTTCAAACATGAAGCTCCATAACCACATCCTAAAAATGAATATATTTAGTTTTTATTTATGATATATAAATAAATATTCCATTGCACATTAGACTAATTAGAATCAACCTATGTAAAACCCTTGTACTTTTCCTAGTTCCAAGATGAAGATAATTCATTATATTTTAATAAAATAAGAACTCTTTTCTTGTCAAAGTTTTTATCGCTTCCGTAATTGATCTGTTGCATGAGCCTACTTGTTTGTATTTTATTTTGAATGTCATATTATAGTGATGCATATTTATATCTTATTTCTTAGTAATTTAAATGTGTGATATAATTGTAAGAAGTAAGGTTATCAAGTTTTTATTAATATAAAGATTTAAATGTGTTGTTGTTGTTTTTTTTTAACTAATGCTAATTAAAAGTGATTTTGATTAACTCGAAACCTTTTATAAATAGCTTAAAAAGTAATTATATTGAAAAAATAAAATAACTATAAACTATTTTTTTAAATGGAAATATTTAATTTAAATGAAAATGAGTTATTTAATGGACGTGATAATTTTTCCATCACTTGAATGTTAACATTGTTAATAATTTTATTATTATGCTTTAATTTTCTTCATTTTCCCCATTTTTAATTTGAAACAATAATTAAACACTCCTCACTCTTGATTTGAAGGAGTACCTACTAAGTATATGATATGTATTTATAGTTTGGAAAATTTTCACATTCTTGAATTGTTTATTTTACATATATTTGTTTTGTATGTGGAGAAATTATAAATTTCAATTTCATAATAACAAAGTATAAATATAAAGGCCATAAATTTAATATCTATCTATATATATATATATATATAAAACAATTGTTAAGAGCATGTGTTTCTTTGGTAAAATGTTATAGGTTCAAATACAAAGAGGATTAAAATATGTATACCTTTATAAAATTTAAATGAAAAAAATCATATATTAATTTAATATCTATTTTTTTTTTAACAGAAACGGTTATGGGATTTCACTAGATACTTGGCATACAGCCACAACTCAGTCTATAGATATTGGAGGTACAAATTGCTTCAATAAAATGCAGTAAAACATGGAAGATTAAGGAATTGGGTCCCACGATGTTTCTTTGTCTCTAAGAATAGTCCCAGCAGGTAACTGGGCTGCCTTGTTTGCTTCAATATCTGCCTCTTTGTTATTTATTCTCAGCACATGGAAAAATTCCAATTTCAAGGGCTTTGCCATTGCTTTGGCTCTTGTGATCGTCCTTGCAAGACGCAAATCTGCTGGAGTAGAGTTTGTCGCCATTGTTTTGATGATGACCTGCGAATCACCAAAGACATTAACCTCCCTGAGTCCCAACTCTTTAAGCAGCTTGATCCCTTGGAAAAGAGCCAGTGCTTCAGCTTGCATGCTAGAGGAGTGACCCAGTCCCCAAGCATATCTGTGGATAGGAGTTCCTTCTGTATTTATTATGAGCCCTCCCGCACCAGCGATTCCTGGATTTCCCTTGGCTGCCCCGTCAAAGAAGAGAGAGGGAATTGTTTGCTTGGAAATCCAGGACTGAAAGTCTTCTTCATTTTTTCTGATTTGCCATTCTTTGGGAGGAACGGGGATGGTAGTCGATTTTTGGAATTGGAGACTGAGTGCAGCACCCAACTCAATGTCTTGTTGGCATAGGTTTGAGTCATCCATTCTATCTCTCAGGCATTCATTTAGCTGACATTTTACTGTGGTTGCAACAAGACTGAAATCCTGCTCTTTGTTTCTGAATATCCTTCTATTCCTCTCTAACCAAATCTGCCAACTGATAATTTTGGGAAGAGTAGTCCAAGCTGCTATGATTAGATTGTTTTTGGGGTTGGACCTGGGTATCTAGCCAGCCATCCAGCAAACAGATCCGGGATAATGCAGGGGAGAGTGAAGCTAGATTTCCAAGCTCCTAAGAGCTCTTGCCAGATTTGGACTGCAAATCTACACTCCAGCATGAGGTGAAGGGCGGATTCTAGCTTATCTTTACATAGCATGCATCTTGAAGGGCCAAAAAATCCCCTCTTCTGCAACCTGTCATCCGTTAAGATTTTTTTATGGCAGAGCAACCAACAGAAATGGTCAATTTTCGGGATGGAGGGGAATTTCCATATCCCAATCCAAGGAGCAGGGTCTGGCTGAACGTATGGCCTTTCCAAGCTTTTAATGTACCCCTGTGCCACCGAGTAGCCTTCACGCTGCAGACCCCAACCCCGGGCATCTTTTCTCCGAGCGTGAATGGGAGCCAACCCGTGCAGAAGGTTGTAGAGCTCTGCGCAGTCACTTTGGAGAGCAGGAGGGACCGGGAGCTGCTTCCAGCCTGCCCAGCGATTACCGATCCAGCACAACATATCCCACAACGAAATAATGTGAGCATCTGTCATCCACGTCCGCAACGAATGCAAGGGGCGCGTTTCAGCCAGCGGGGGCCTGCTCATGATTCGATCTTCCCAAAGATTAATGTATTGGCCATTCCCAGGGATCCAATAAGCCTGCGCATTCACCAAAGGAGCTGCTTTGTTGCTAAGAATGCTGAAGGGAGATCTGAGGTGGGATTTGGGCTTATCCAAGCAGCGAAGTTGCCTTCCTCTGAAGTATTTTTTCCATAATGCTAAATGCGCCCAGCCTGGATTGGGAGCTATAATTCTCCAAATCAGTTTCGCTCCCATGGCTAAATTTTGAGCACAAAGGTTTTTAAAGTTCAGTCCTCCCTCCTGTAGTGGCTTGGAAACAATTTCCTAGTTGACAAGTGGGATTTTATTTTCATTTTGCTTGCCTCCCTTCCAGAAAAACTTTCTAATAAGATCCTCCATCTTCTTGAGAATACCCACAGGTGCTAAGAGAACAGAAAATTGGAATAATGGAAGACTGTTGAGAACTGCTTTGCCTGCAATATTGAGCTAGGAGGAGCCCCAGGCTTGCATTTTTGTTTTGAATTTCTCTAGCTGAGGGTTCCAATCTTTGCTCAAGGCCCTCTTGAGGAAGATAGGAAGGCCAAGGTATTTGAAAGAGGTCCAATTTGAAGAGGCTGCAAAGCCTAGACATCTAGCAATGGAGTTTAGGGAAGATGGAGATATATTCCAACAATAAATATGGCATTTCCCATTGTTTAATTTGCTGCCCGAGACTTCACAGAAATCATCCAACACTTCTTTAAATCTGGCAGCTGAAAGTGAAGTTGCAGCCCCCAGCAACAAGGTGTCATCAGCAAAGAGGGCATGATTGATGTTTTTTACCCCTCTTGCTATGCTTAGCCCAATATCTCTTGGTCTTGTTGCTTCTTATCTAGATAAAAGCTGAGGACAGAAGCCTGCAGCATAAAGAGGAGGGGTGAGAGGGGGCACCCCTGCCTCAGCCCTCTAGAGGCTTTGAAGAAATTTGTAGCCCTACCATTTACCAGGGGAGCAATCCAGGGCTCCGAAATACAAGCCCGAATCCAGTTTATAAATCTTAAACCAAATCCCATCTTGTGCAGAACATCCATCAAAAAACTATGTCTAACTCGATCAAAAGCATTTGCTAGGTCGAGCTTGATCACCATACCTTTTTCTTTTCGATGCAAGCTGGAGTGGATCGCCTCTTGAACCAAAATGAAATTATCCACTATCTGTCTGCCATGAATGAATCCTCCTTGGTTCTCCGGGATGATTTTGGGGAGAATGTTCCTCAATCTGTTCGCTATTACTTTGGTTATCACTTTGTATCCAATATTGCATAAGGAGATCAGACGGAATCTGTTGAAGGAGTTTGCTCCTTTTTCCTTGGGGATAAGGGCGAGGAATGTTGAATTTGTGTAGCCTCCAATTTTATGGCAATCTTGGGATTTTAGGATCATTTTAAGGAATTCCTTCTCCACAATCTGCCAACAGGACTGTAGAAATCTGGCTGTGAATCCGTCCGGTCCCGGGGCTTTGTCGGGGTCCATATCAAAGAGGGCATCCCTGACTTCATTTTTGTTGATTTTAGCTTCTAACAGTTGGTTCATTCTAGCAGTGATAAGGTGGGGAACTACATCCAGGAGTTTAGAACTATGTCCAACCTCCATTCCCTCACTGTACAGATTCTTAAAATGGTCGAAAGCTGCCTTTTTGATGCTGGTAATATCCTTTAGGATGTAGTTCTCTTCTTTAATTTCAGAGATGGAGTTAGAGCATTTCCTGGCTTGGGCTTGCTTATGAAAAAAGGAGGAGTTTCTATCCCCTGCTTTGAGCCAAAGGCTCCTGGATTTAAGCCTCCAGAATTCTTCCTCGGCCAAGCAAGCCTTGTGAAATTTCTGCTGAAGCTACATCTCCTTGTCCAGGTCTTCTTTTGTGATTTCAGTTTCTTCTAGTTGAAGATGATGCAGTTCTAAGGAACTTTGGATTTTTTTCCTTTCAGTTGCAGGATTGGGCAAGGTCTTGGCCCAGCTTTTCAGCATTGCTTTTACTCTTCTGAGTTTTTCTTCCCAAACAAAAAAGGGGGAACCCTTGACTGGATCCTTCCAGCAATCCCTAACCTTTTGCATGAAATCTGCCTCTTTGATCCATAGGGGACTGAATCTGAAAGGGATAGGGCCCAGGTCCTTGGGAGCCAGCAGCTCAAGTCTAATGGGCTTGTGATCCGAAACACTGCTGTGGAGGATGTGCATTCTAGCCTCTAGACCGAGAAGAAGAAAGGAGCTTTGAACAAGAAATCTATCTAGTCTTGCAGCTATATGACCAGGACCGACTCTCTTATTTGACCAAGTGTACTTACCGGAAGAAGGCTTGATGTCTAGCAGGTCCCAGTCCTGCATGAGATCCTCCACCCATTCCCTTGCCGGATCCCTTACTATGCTGCCTCCTCTTTTTTCTGATGAGAGAAGGGTGAGATTGAGATCTCCAGCGATGATGATATTTTCCAGATTCTCTAGGTCTGCCAGATTTTTTATGGAGTCCCAACAAATCTTTTTCTCCCCTACATTGTTAGGGACATACACATTGAAAAGACATATGATCTCTTTGGTAACAAGATGTTGCATCTTTAAGAAGATCCAGTGGGTGTTCAAAGTCTCAGAGATTATTGAGAACTTGTTGGCATTCCAGAGTGAGCCAAGCCCTCCCGAGGCTCCACGAGCAGAGATAGCTTGCGCTCCGCTTTTATTCCAAAATTTTTTACTTGCTTGGAGGAAAGTTGTATCCTCCATTTTGGTCTCCTGGATGAGGAGGATATCCGAGGCTTCCAATCTTGTTAAGCTTTTCATTGCTTCTTCCTTGGCTCTAGTGCCCATACCCCTACAGTTCCAGGAGATGATCTTCATCATTTATTTTTGTTATGGTGAGCTCCCTTGGAGCCCTGAGGTTGATTCCTCGTCGTCTTCAGGGTTTTTGCCAATAGCTTCTCAAGAGTTGGCTGGCTGCCCTGAAGCTTGTCTTTGTAGGTTTCTTGCTCTCTTTTTTCCCTGGCAGACTTACGTCCTCTTGTGGATCTTCTGGGAGAGGATTGAGAGTCTCCTATTTCTCCTTCTTCTTCTGATTCCTCAGATTCTTGGACTTCCTCCTCCTCTTCTGAGAGCTTTCCTTTGGATCTCTCTGCGGCACTTCCACCTTTGATCGAGACGGAGGGGGAAGCTTTGGCAGGAGAAATTTCCTTTGGGATCTCAACCTCTTGGGAGGTCACGGTTTCAGATCTTAGGATCTCGAATTTGTTCCCTTGACCTTCCATGGTTGATTGCTGAGCAGGGCCCGTCTGAGGGGCTTTAACATTTGCAGTTGCAGTCTTCTTGTGAGAGGTCTTGGTGCGCTTGACCTGGTTCCAACCTTCTTCTTTCCCTTTTTCTTCCGCCCCGTTAGACGGACAGCCTCTGGCAAAATGGCCGTAGACGTGGCATTTCCGGCATTTGAAGGGCAACTGCTCATAGTCGAGTTTTTGCACATGAGTCCAGGGACCTACGATGATTTTGATGGCTTCCGGAAGCCCCACCTCTAGATCTACCTCCACGCAGATTCTGGCACAATCGTACTGGTCTTTATTATTAGCCCGATCTATAAATTTACCTAGGGTGTTGCCTATGTGCTTCAGTGAATCCCAATTCCAACAATGCACTGGGAGGTTAGGGAGTCTCACCCACACCGGGACCGCTGTGGGAACATCCACTGCCGGATCGAAGTCTGGCGTCCATTTATTCAGATACAATCCCTGAGGGCCCATGAAGTAAGGTCCATTTTGGAAAATCAGATCCTTGTCCTCTTTTGCAGTGAACTCGAACATAAAGTAGCCTCTCCCGAGAAAGTATGAGGTTACTCTGTTTTTTATCAAGGGTGCCCAGTTCTTGGCGACCCAAATCTCTGTGGATTTAGGGGAAGGCCAAAGCCCTATGAACTGGCCGACAAGGGCACGATCTGCTAGAGACAGAGCGACTTGGATCGGCCCTTCTGGCGGGAGAGAAATCTCGGGGATGTCATCCAGTTTCTTCACAAACTTTGCAGCTTCGACTTTCTTCTTCTTAGGCAAGGATGCAAGCAGAGAGCTGAATGCTTCAGAGGCAGAAGGCGGAGGAGGGGAGATGGGTGGCCCCTGAGGAGAACCCAGCACCTCCATGGAGGCAGGCGACCTTTGGTAAGGCCCAGCCAAGGCGATCAGCGGCAGGCGGCCGCGACCTTCAGCGCAGTCCAAACTCCTCAACGGAATGCACGCGCCGTTGCAGAGTTGAAAAAAAAGAGTATTTTTTCAAACAGAATTGTTTAGGGACAAAGTCAAGAAAAATGAATTTAATATCTAATTTAACCATAATCTTAAAATTAAATTAAATTATTATTATTATTATTATTCTTTTTCAAAAACATTAAAAATAAATAAATAACAAACTTTTTTGAGAAGATTTTTCAGCTTAAATCACATTAGAATACATTTGTCTACCCATTTCTAACCAGGGAGTGTGGTTCATCGTCAGTATAAGTTGTTCTTGGCTGCAAGTTAAATAGATAGAGCAGATCATCCAAGTACATATCATCAAACTTATTTTTTTTTGAAAGCTTGACTGTACTACATCTTCATCATGTCCAAAGTGCTTTAATAGAAAACCCAATCACGGTCTATCCAAAATCCAATCATCGTCTATCCAAGACCCAGTGGACAACAAATTCAATTTTAATTTAGATATTAAAAATTAATTAAATATAATACTAATAAAAAAATATTTCCAAACACATATATACCAAGATTGAAAAGCACAAGTTTCATGCAAGATAGAAAGACAAGTTTGTTGGAAAAAAATAAATGAAAAGGGAATCCACCAAACAATTTACATATAACAAAGATTGTCCGACATTGCATTTGTCCATTTCTTTATTTACCACCTATATTTTCACTATTATAAATTTTACTAAAGTCCAGGGGTTGAAATTTTTATCAGTAAAGTTTAGAGGTTGTCATTAAGTCTTTTAGGGCTAAAATTTAAATTTCATTGTACATGAATCTTTGAATTATAAATTTTAAAATTTAATCATAAATTTAAATTTCATTGTACATGAATCTTTAAATTATAAATTTTAAAATTTAACCTTGAAAATATTAAAATATTAATTTATTTTTAAACTAAATGTTTGAGAGTGTGAGCCAAGAAAAAATTATTATAACTTTATTTTAAATTATTATTAGTTATAAAAACAATTAATATATAAATTAAACATATTTACATTTAAAAAAATATGGAACAAAATTTTTAACCATAGAGATTTATCCCTACTTTATCGTGGAGATTCTTAATTTGTAAATAGGCTTTGTTACAATATCATGGGTCATTACCATGGCTTATCAACACTACATGCCCAAAATTTTTTATAACTTATTTCATATGACACTTGTTCATATAACATTATTTTTAATTAACTAATTTAATTAAAAGAGGAAAAAAACATAACTACTTTGGGAATAAATCTCAATCATTGATTTGCGTATACTACTATTAAAATTCCATAATATTTTATGGAAGTTAAATCCTTGCCATCCACCTAATAGTTATTAATAATTAAATTGAAATTCAAAAAACGATTCCAAAACATATACACTTATTTAAATGATTAATTTTTTAATTTTTAAAATTAATAAAATTTTTGTTAAATTTCTTATCATGTAATAAAATATCTATTTTAAAAAATATATTAATTTAATTTAATAAATAATATTAATTTAATTTAAATTAACCAAACAACATATTAACAAAAAATTAAATTTTAAATTTAAATCGAAACTTTTAAAACCAACGAAGACAATTTTTTTTTGTTGGCACCTATTGACTTCCTTGCGTATGAACAAAGGCCATCTTTCATGCATCATAAATGTTGAAATAGTTGTATTCCCAACCATAAATCAATGCTTGCAATAATCTAATTTTCGTAATTTCAATGTCTAAAACAAAGGGGTAACAATGGATACTAACAAGTTTGTCAATAAAAACAACAAATATATTTTAAAGTTCCACAAACGTACTTGGGATAAGGAGCTAGGAAGAAAGAAAAATTACTATATTGAAATGGCTAATCACACTCATAATCATCAACCAAAAGCATACATAGAAGCCAATATCTCTTGGAGAGCCAAAATTCTTATTGATCAGTTAAGGACTAATTCTCATCAACTCCCGTTGTGAAACAAGGCGCTGGAAAAGGCCAAAGGAAGTGTGGGAGGAAAGGGTATGCATTTTTTGTTCCTCTCGGAAAGTGGAAATAGAAAAACAATTCATTTTAGAATGTGAGGCTTTCAAAGCCAACAGGGAAAGTTATGCAAATATGCTTGCATCTGGCTCTTGGGATAATCTATTTAGCGAGGGGTTTGTCGAGAAGCTAGGAGCATTTATTGTGAAGCTTCACAGAAAAAGGGTCGAATACATCAAGCAGATGAATAAGCAATCTATCCCATATGCTATCTTTAGCCTCGTGGACATTAAAATAATTTCTTTCTTTCTATGAACAAAGGCAATCATTCATGCATCATGAATGTTGAAATAGTTGTATTCCCAACAATAAATCAATGCTTGCAATAATCTAATTTAGGTTATTTTTAGCTTCGTGGACGTTAAAATAATTTCTTTCTTTCTTTTTTTCTATGAACAAAGGCAATCCTTCATGCATCATAAATGTTGAAATAGTTGTATTCCCCACAATAAATCAATGCTTGCAATAATCTAATTTTAGTAATTTCAATGTCTAAAACAAACGGGTAACAATGGATACTAACAAGTTTGTCAATAAAAACAACAAATATATATATTAAACAAAATTTACTAAACAAAGCAATGCTTGCAATAATCTAATTTTCGTAATTCAATGTCTAAAACAAAGGGGTAACAATGGATACTAACAAGTTTGTCAATAAAAACAACAAAGATATTTTAAATAAAATTTACTAAACAAATCAATGCTTGCAATAATCTAATTTTTGTAATTTCAATGTCTAAAACAAAGGGGTAACAATGGATACTAACAAGTTTGTCAACAAAAACAACAAAGGTATTTTAAATAAAATTTACTAAACAAAACTTTTACGAGATTGGAAAAAGTTAAATTTATGAGACATGTTTTTTGTAATAATCACATCATAATTTATAGGTCCACACGTTTCGAACCAACAAGTGTGGTTCATCATCAAGACAAGATGAAGAACCAGATCAAGACAACAAGTTAAATAGAGAGATAACTCATTCTAACAGCTAGAAACGACTATTTTTTTTTTTTTTTTAACTGAAACGGTTGTGTATTATTGAGAATTCCAGGTTGGGCAAAGCCTAATCAACCAGAGTACAATACATGGATTTACATGAGCTCCTCTCCCAGTTAAGGGGTGATTGCCATTTTCAAAGCACTTGTGTTTATGCTGATCATTCCACTTTGTTGAGTGCAACCTGTATTTGCCAATCTGTCCGCCTCCTTGTTTAAATCTGTGAGGATGTGAAATGTTTGCACCGAGGAGAAGTCCTTCAAAATTCTGTTCACTCTTGAGAGCTGTTTATTTAACAGAGGGTCCTTTAACCATTTCTTGCTTATTAATGCCTTTATCAGCAATTCTGAGTCCCCAAAAATAAGGATTTCTTTTTGGCTTTCTTTTCTGGCTAATTGGCAGGCTTTTAAGAGACCAAGAGCTTCTGCCTGATTATTGGTTTTCGTTCCTAGTCCCCAACTGAAATCTTCTTTTTCTCCACTCAGATAGTAGATTACCCCTCCTGCTCCTGATGTGCCTGGATTGCCTTTTGAAGCGCCGTCAAAGAAGATAGTGCACTTGCCCTGGGATTTCCACCACTACTGAAATCTATCCTCGGGTTCTCGGATCTGCCAACTTTCCTTGTGGGTTGGCCGGGTGATTGCTGAAGGTCTGGTGATGAATGAGAAACCGTCCAGCCAGGCCCTTTCCTCTGTTCGAAGGGAGTTTTCATCTTTGACTGAAGAATAATTTAGGGTTTCTAGAAGGAGTTCCTTTGCCTGTTCTACCACTTTTTCTGCTGGTATTTCATTCTGGTTGAAGATGGTTTCATTTCGGGCAAGCCAAAGCTTCCAGCATACGTATTTTGGAGCAGCAATCCATACCTTGTACCATAGAGATTTTCCAGCTATATTATATGGGTAACTGGCTTTCCATGTGGTGAACATATCTGCAATCGTACAATGAGTTGAGGCTCTCACATTTAATCCGATCAGAAAGATAGTCCAGGTCTTCTTGGCATACTCACAATTAATAAACAAATGATCTGAGGTTTCCAGAGCATTTTTGCATAGAACACATCGATGGGGGCCTGCTATGTTCCTCTTGCACAAGTTTTCACCGGTCAAGATTTTGTTATGGAACAGATTCCAAAATAAAAAATTGATCTTAGGAATGCTAAAACTGTCCCATACCTGCTTCCGTACTTCTTTCGGATGAGGTGAGTTCTTTTTGCTTTGTATTTGTATGTATCCTTGCCTCGCTGTGTAACACCCGTCTTCCCCCATCCCCAGGTGTCTTCTTTATCTCTATGAACTGGAGCGAAGTCTGTAATCGCCTTTTTAAGAGCGTGTAACTGTGGGGTGAGGTGTGCTGGTGCCTTGGGGAAGTTCCAGCGTTGCCATTATGCTTTGTTATCCCAACCAACAATATCTTCGATCTTACGAACTCCTTTTGATTGTAGCCATAATCTTATCTCTGCGATTTCACTGTTGTCTTTGAGAGGAGGGTGGCCCATGACTCTGTCTTTCCATAACAGAGTGTTGTTGCCATTCCCAGGAATTTTGTACAGGTGAGTTTTGAAGAATTTGATACCTTTGCTGCATAAGCTCCAGGCTTGCGTTCCTTTAGGGTTTTTCTGGAATAAAGGTTCTGATTGGCTGTTGTTTGAGATGTTTGTATTTTAAAATCTGGCTGACAGGGTGACTAGGCTCATCGAGCAATTGACACAGCAATTTGCATCCCAACACTTCATTTGCTATAAGAGGGTCTCGTATTTGGAGGCCACCTTCCTCCATTGGTCTTTTCGTTGTTTCCCAATTTATTAGGTGAAATCTGTTGTCATTTCCTCGCCCTCCATTCCACAGGAAATTTCGCATAAGGCTAGAGATCTGGTCTGAGATTTGCTTTGGAGCTAGCATTCAGGAGGCCTGGAACGTTGGCAGTGCCGAGAGGACCGACCTAATGAGCGTGAGTTTGCCTCCCGTGGTAAGCCAATGACCCCCCCATCTTGCGATCTTTTTCTTAAATTTAGAGATCACCTCTTCGCACAGTTGATTCTTGTTGGATCCCATTGTTATTGGGAGACCCAAGTATTTAAATTTGTCCCAATCTGCGTGTCCATTGAAGCCCAGGTCGCTGGAAATTCTGTTGATAATCTGTTGTTCTGTGTTCCACCCATAGACAACACTTTTCCTTTCCTTGATTAACGCTCCAGAGATGCTCCAGAACTTTTTGAGTATGATTTTGAAGGAGTTCGCAATTCATGGAGATGTGCCCCCAAGCAGCAATGAGTCATCGGCAAACAACGCGTGATTCATTGGGTCAATTTCTTTAATTGTCCTGATTCCAGGAAGGTTGCCATTTTGTTTTTCCAAAGTTAATTTTCTGCTCAGAGAGTCTGCCATTAGTATGTAAAGGAATGGTGACAAGGGACAGCCCTGCCTCAGTCCCCTGGTGGCTAAGAAGAAATCTGCTGGTCTGCCGTTTACCATTGGGGCTATCCAGATCTTTTCTAGACATGCTTTGATTAGATTTATAAACTCTTGATTGAATCCAAAGGCTGAAAGGACCCTGTACAAAAAGGAGCGATTAACTCTATCAAAAGCATTACACATGTCCAGTTTTATAAGCATACCTTGTTCTTTGCGTGAATGGCTCGAGTGCAAAGCTTCTTGGACTTGGATAACATTGTCCAGAATGTGTCTTCCTTTCACAAATCCCCCTTGAGCTGGAGAAATGAGCTTTAGCAAGAGAGGCTTGATTCTGTTCGCCAGAAGTTTGGCCACTATCTTGTAGGACGCATTGCACAGTGAAATCAGCCTGTACCTGTCCAAAGATCCTGGATTTGTCTCCTTAGGAATTAAGGCAAGAAAGGTAGAGTTGATTCCGTCCCTGATCCTTGCCTTTCTCATGAATCCACGTATCATTCTGAGAAGTTCTAGTTTTATTAACGCCCAACAGATTCTGTAGAAATGGATTGAAAATCCATCGAGTCCTGGCGCTTTGTCAGGGTCCATAGACCAAACAATGTTGGATACTTCTTCTTCCGTTACTGAGCTCTTGAGGTTTTCATTATCCTCCGTACTGACTAGCTTTGGAATATTAGCGAGGAAATCTAGTGTATCTTCCTCACTCCCCTCTTTTTCTGCTGTAAGTAGAGTTTGGAAGTGTTTCACAGCAGCTACCTTGATTTGGGCGAATCCTTTGCATACCTGTCCATTAGATAAGGTGATTTCTACTATGTGGTTTCGGCTGAGTCAAGCCCTATACTGTCTATGAAAGTATGTGGTATTTCTGTCCCCAGCTTTAAGCCACAGGTTGCGGGACTTAAGGCGCCAGTACTCTTCCTCGCTTCTGAAGGAACAATATGTTTTCCTTTGTGCAATTTTTTCTTGGTCTAAATCCATAGAATGGATGTCTTTCTCTTCCAAATTAAGTTGTATTTCTTCCAGTTGGGTGACAGCCTCTTTCCTTTGGTTGGTGGGAGTTTCCATAGGTTTCTTTATCCACTCTTTAAGGGCCTTCTTTGTATTTTTTATTTTTTGCTCCCACACATAGCTTGGGGAACCTGAGACTTCTGTACTCCATGTTGTTTGGACTGTTTCAAAGAATCCTTCTCTTTCCGCCCAGAGAGGACTGAAGCGAAAGGGGAGAGGGCCTAGATCCTCTTCATCTTTCAGACAGAGGAGGACAGGTTTGTGGTCCGAGATGAGCTTTGGAAGGATCTTATTGATGACTATTCTTTTTCCCATCATTATAGAGCTGCTGATGAGGAATCTATCCAGCCTTGCTGCGATATGATTTTCTCCTGTTCTGTTGTTGGTCCATGTGTATTTGCCTTTAACTGGCTTGAAGTCTACTAAATCCCTCTGTAATATTATGTTCTCCACTGTGGTAAGAAAAGGGTCTCTTGAATAAGTCCCTCCTCTCTTCTCTTTAGGATCAAGAATTATATTCAGGTCACCTCCTATAATTATGTTCCTGGGATTGTTATGGTCTAGAAACTCTGAGAGTGTCTTCCAGCACTCTCTCTTTTCCTCGTAGTGAACAGGAACATACATATTAAACAAGGCTAAGTTGAGATTACTTGCTATATGTCGCAGTTCAGTAAATATCCAATGCTGGGTCTCGAATGATCTTTCTAGAGAGAAGGAGTTCTTTGCCTAGAATGTTCCTATTCCTCCAGCGTGCCTCTTGCACTCACAACCTTTCCAGAGTCAAATTTCCATTTGGTGTTACTGGTGCTTAGAAGGATCTCCCCTTCTACTTTTGTTTCTTGGAGCATGAGGATGTCTGTGGGTTCCATTTTCAAAAGGTCTTTTATGGCTTCTGCTTTTGTGGGATTCCCCAAACCCCTGCAGTTCCAAGAGGTCAGCTGCATCATTTACCACTTGTAGGGGTAGGCCCTCCTCCCTTGGGAGCCCTAGGCCTGGTATTCCTCCCAAGTGTCATTTCTATGGTTGCTTGACTGCCAAGGGTTTTTTGTCTTTCTGACTCCTCTTCTCTAGTTTCCCTGTTTGTTCTTCTTCCAACCTTTTTTGCTGGCCTTTCAAATGTTTCATCATCTGATGAGCCCATATTCTCTGTGGTTTTCTTCTTTTGTTTGATTATATCTGCATAGGAAGGGGAGGAAATATTGCTTGGGGTGGGGATTGGGTTATTACCTGGATCTATGGTGTCGTTATTCTCCAGCTGAGGTGGATCTTCTCTCTCTGCCTCTGGAGGGTCTGAGGGTGGCGTGAGAATTTCAAAGGGATTTTTGTCCCCCTCATTGCTGTTTGTGTCTCTGCTTCCGGTGTTTTGATTGCTTGCACTTCCATTACCTGCTTTATTCTCTGTCTCTTTAGCCTTATTTTTGTTGTTCTGTCTGCTGCTTGTTGGTTTCTTTGCCTGTTTCCATTGTTCTCCCTTTTCCTTCTCTGATGCCTCCTCGTTTCTCTTTTTGCAGTATCTTGCGAAGTGCCCGTACTCATGGCAGTGTCGACACTTGAAGGGCAGCTGTTCGTAGTCGAGCTCTTGGATGTGAGTCCAATCTGCCACCGATAGCTTTATTGCTTCAGGAAGCCCGATTTCCAGGTCAACCTCCACACAGATCCGAGCGCAGGAGAATTGATCCTTCCTCGGAGCCTGATCTATGTATCTCCCTAGGGCATTGCCGATGGATTGAAGTGAGTTCTGACTCCAGCAATGAAGGGGAAGGTGCGGGAGGCGCACCCAGACAGGTACAGCCTTGGGCACATCTTGTGCTGGGTCGAAATCTGGAGACCATTTGTTCAAGTAGAGGCCTTGAGGGCCCATGAAGTATGGCCCATTTCTGAAGATCAGGCTTCTGTCCTCTGCATTGTCAAACACGAAGACGAAGAACCCTTTGCCTACAAAGTGGCTCTTTATTCCTTCGTTGACCAGTGGTAACCAGTTTCTTTTAACCCATTCTTCGACTGCTCTCGGGGATGGCCACAGTCCGGTAAACTGGCCAATGAGGCCTCTTTCTGCGAGTTTCAGCGCTGATCTGCAGGTTTCTTCCACAGGCAAGGTCACCGTGGGGATGCTGTCCAGTTTTTTAACAAACTTTTGTTGCGGGCCTGAGGGCTGGCGTTTCCCTGCAGCAGCTACTAGAGCTTTGAAGGCTTCGAGCTCCGGAGGTAAGGGAGGAGGGGCCGCAGGGCCACCTCCAAGCTCCATGGGGGAGATCGCGTGGAGGGGAGTCGATTCAGGCGGCGCGGCTAGGGTTGCAGCAGCGCAGCGATCATGTATTGGTTTAGAAAACAAACCAAAAGAAACAACTATAATTGACTGGACTGCAACTACAAAGAATTGGACCTAGAATTAGAGGAAATATTATTAATTAGTTAATTAATTAATTATATAATTTGTTGGATTTATTTAAATTAAATCTACACGTAACTAAATGAATGAACTTAAATTAAAGACTTTAAACTTAATAAAACATGTAATTGTTTAATTTAAAACCAAATAAACTTACATTATTATAGAATAAATAAACGTTTATTACCTAAATAATTAATTTGTTAACTTATTTAACAATATTAACAGTGAGTTTGGGGCAATTATGTAAACCTGTGACACCCATAAAACCCAAGAAACTGCATACCCTACGAAACTTACCACATATGTAACTGTGCGGAGAAGCAGAACGAGCACCTTCAGCACATAATTGCGGAGGAAAACAAGCACGTTCTATATCTCCGTACATAATTTACGAACCAGAATTGATGTCGAATCAGTCGAGCACATGTTTATATAAAGAGTTTGTTTTTACTGTGCAGAAAGCTTTATGTGGGGAGAATTAATAATTAATTAATAAATTCTAGAGATATGACTGTAATCCAGGAAAGACATTGAATTATAGGAAAAAAATAAATAGAAAGAGGTCTCTATTTTTTTGAGATGCTTCAAAGAAGACGAGTATTATAACTTTTTATTGAGTAAATAAATTTTTATTTCTATTTTATTTTATTCTATATTATATAGATATCTATATATATATATATTTAATAATCTGAAATGGTAACTTTTTATTAAATAAACAATTTTTTAAATAATTAAAAATTTAAGGAAAAAAAAACAAAATAATTAATTAGGTTTAGATGCAAAATGTCGCTTTTTATTATAAATGATAGAAAATGTTGTGTTATATAGACGCAAAATTAACATTGGGTTCATTGTGGTGTTGGTCAAAGGGATTTGGTGATATTTATCCTATCAAGATCCAATTCTCTATGAGAATCGTCTTATAAAATATTAAGGTTGTGTTGAGTAACTTTTTAGAATCGTCTTATAAAATATTAAGGTTGTGTTGATGACCAGAATTGACCAAATCAACACTTAAGAAATTGCACGGTTAAGGTCCCAATTAGACCTTTTTTAGGATAGAAATTTCGACTAGTTAAATGGGTTCAGTTACAACTGTGGGATTTTGCTGCAACGAATGGAGACTTATTGCAGGTGTGAAATTAAATGTTTTAAAGAGAAATACTATAAAAAAATGAAATGACTTAATGTAATTAAAGCAAGAAAATTTGATCTAAAACTGTTAATATAGTGTTAAACTTATATATATATATATATATATATATATGTTTGTGAAATTGAAAAGACAACAATAAACAAGATATGCATGTTTACTTGTTTATTTGTTATAATAATTCAACTGTAAATGAAATGACAATTCATTTAAATAGTGAAATGAATTCAATTCATTCATAATATCTACACAGTGTAAAATCTTAATGCTTCAATACGAATATGAGTAATGGACCAACTGTGATCAACTTCAATCATTCAATATTAAAGCAAAAGAATGAATATAATGATTTCAATAACAGAATGAGAGCAAATAAAAGCAACAGTACCATATTTCCTCTACCTCATTGAAACATGAAATCGAAGTGGTCCAAAGATTATACTAAGAAAATAACTTTATAATGGTGTAGAGTTCACTTTCTTAGAAAAAATGAAAACCTCGAACACAGGGTCATAATGCAGTTTAAATAACAATACAAAATATCAAGGATAAAGCCTTCCTCCATGATTTCTTCAACAATATAAAAAAATAAAGTAAAATAAAAGTTTGTTTGTTTGCTTTAGATAACTCTAAGTCAGTGGGTGAAACGTCCAAAGGAGCATCATTGGTTGATTTCCAACAAGCATGTACTTCCAGAAATATGCAAGTTGTTTGGGAGGGTGAAGTTGGATATTAACTTGGAAGTTGAATAAACGTGCTTCCACCACTAGCATTTCATCAACAATTATGACATTAACCAACTTGGTCATAAGGAAATGGATTTGTTATTGGACCATATATTTCCAAATAGCATCAAGGTCAATCTTCTGAATTTGTTCGACTTTGTTCGACATTCTTGCCTGCTTTCTCATGCCTTTTTCCTTAGTGTCTATGTTTATGGTAGTCTTTCTTCGAAAATATCTGACTCTAATTATGTTTCCTTGGTAACCTGGATGGAATGCAGTAGTGGACAACAACTTTGTCATGTTATTTTGATCAAATCCTTAGAGTTGTGCATGCCAACCTTCCAAGCTTTAAGAATTGTTTTCTTTTTTATTGCATCGATTTTGGGTAAGTCGGGAAAAGTTATTTTTCCATCATTTTTCCAAGACATTAATTCATATAGTTTCCTCTTTGAATCTTCATACTTTGTCTCTTTGTCAATCATATTATTGAAGAATGATTTTGCCAGTTTCTCTCGAACTTGTATGAGACTTAATATGTCACAAAATCGTTCTTGTTCATGAAGAGTTTATTGATTAATTCCAAGGGCTTGTTGCTTGAATTTTGGTAAGTCCACTGTGTTATTAGTTGTTTTCTGAATCTTCATTTGAAATTCATTTAACTGAGCATCCTTCTATTGATTCATGACCTGTGATTCAAGTTGCAACTTACTTACTTCCTCTTCTCGAAACTTCAACTACATTTGGAGTTGGCTTCCTTGTTGAGACAATTGTTGTTCCAACTATTGCATGTTGATTTTCTAGGAGAAATCTAATCTTCTAATATGATAATTACTTTCCAGTGATTTCTTGCAGAAGTTAACTTATGTCATATACAATATTAAGCAATTATACATAGAAAATATCATGAGTAAAACATTTATGACAATAGGATCGTAAAGAGACAGCCAAGCACACAACGAGACACAAATTTTCACCTGGGAAACCCAAACTCGGGAGAAAACCCAAAAATATTTTCTAGGATAAATTCTTCAATTTAGCAAAGTTACAATTTGACATTCATAAATCAAATTAGGTCAAACAAACTAGAGAAATCCACTTAGGTCAAACCTGGTCAAACAAACCAGAAATAGGTCTAAAATATGCCAAGAATTCAGGCAACTTTGCGGAGATTCGGTTAAGGAAAATTTTAGGGGCAAAATTTCGCAAATGGGTTACTTTTTGGACATTTTTTGAAAAAATATTCGCCAATTTCATTAACAATTCACCTAATTTTTACGTGTGTATGTTTAAATGGATGATATTCACCAAAAAATTACCGATTTAAAAATTTAATTACATGTTTTTTTATTGAACATTCACCTATATTCTATATGTATGAATTTTCAAACTATAATAGTTGCCTACAATACTATATATAGGAAAAATAGTAAATCCTTAAAAAGTACCTTGGATTCTGTTAAATTGTGCCTCAAAATTTTGGTCAAATTTCCTCAGAATTAGGTTAAACAGTGCCTCAAACTTCATTCAATAGTACCTTATACTTCGATCAAACAACCTTAGACTTCAGTCAAAACAGATCATAAATTATTTGGTCAATGTTGGTCAAACAAATTAGAAGATGAGCTTGATCAGCATCAAATGACTTTTCCTTAACTCACAAATGTGAACTAAAAATTAGAATATGATATGATGGTCCGATTTTTTTTTCTCCAAGTGATGAGGTCAAGTGCCAATATATAGTTGTTAAAGGTGCCCAAGTGGCACGTCCTTTAGCTGGGCCGACTCAAATTTTGGAGGCAAATTAAATTTTAAATTTCTTTTATTATTATTATTATTTCCTTTTAGGGTCAACTTGAATACCAATCGTAGCTACCAAAAATCAACACTCCCTCTTAGCTAGGGAGGTATTCAAATTTGACTTTCTCATATGTCCTCTTTGTTGAAAAAAAAATTCTCCATACAAAGAAGAGATTGAATGATCCAGCTATGTTAATGTATCCATTCGTGTCATGTTCTAATCTAGAACCATGTAGAAAGAACCTTATATCAATATCATGCTCAACAAGTCATCACTTGGAGCAAGGTCAATACCTTTGACCAAAAAATGGTTAACCCCTGGGTATTTACCATTATTTCATCCTAATTGAATGGTAATACACTTTCCCAATGCTAAATGAACTCACACCACCCACTAGCCAAGAAACTCTTGGAAATATGGTCAAAACCTTTTGACCAGGGGAGCACTCTGGGCCTTGATGCTCTCTGGACCACTCTCCCTAACCACATTACATGCAAAATTGGTCAATACCTTTGACTTAGGGAGAATGTTTTCCCCTTGGTGCTACAACTTCAACACTCCCTCTAACTGAGGGAAGCATTCTCAACTACTATATGCTTGTCCCCCAAGTATAGAAACTTCACCCTCAGACAGAGGCTTTGTGAGAATGTCAACATCTTGCTCATCTGTAGAAATGCGTTGGAGCCTCACATCTCCCTTTTGTACTATGTCTTAGATATATTGGTACTTGATCGCAATGTGCTTCGACCTGTCATCATGGTCGTCTCCAACACCTAATCAAACAATCTAGAAAGTAGCTTCTAAAGCCACACTGCTTCACAACTTGCCAAAATAGCTCCAATATACTCTGCCTATGTAGTGGTGAGTGTGACAAGTGTATGCTTCCTACTTATCTAGAATACCAAAGCATAACCCAAAACTAAAGTGTCATCCAGATGTGTTTTGCCTATTTTATACACTCTCGACCTAATCTAAATTTGTATATTTTTGTAGCTATACTTCTTTATCTCAGTCCATATCCAATCGTATCGTGATGATACCTCAACACATGTTGTGTCGCATGCCTCGGTTTAATCATAAACTAACCGGATTCCTTCTTTGAATCTATCACCACAACTATTTTTTGGTCACTTAAGCATATTTGTTGTTTGGCATGGTTTAGTCATAGAAGGCATACTGCTCTTAAACACCTCTTATATCTAAGCATCTAGTTTGACAATATTGCACTCCATCATTTGAAGGATATCAATAGTATAATTTCATTGAACAAGGAAGTAATGCATCAAATAAATATCCTTCATCTCGAACTTAGAGGTTAACTCCCTTTGACACAAGTAGGGCTTGATTGTCCCCTCTATCACAAAATTAGATCCCCATGCCACTGTTGCTCCCACTATCGCGTGATTCCTTCTGCTCCCATCAGAAACAATTCATATAATACCAAGATCAACCAAGACTCATTAGGTATCCATTAGTCCGAGAATACCAAGCTCGAGGTGCCTACTTGAGCTTGTCCAAAGCCTTCTTTAGTCTGTGAATGTGAGTCTTTCTCGCATGTACCTCAGAGTCGTGAGGTAGTTCTATGTACACTTTTTATTCCTCAATTACTTTATTGAGGAAAGATATCTTCAAATCTATATGACGTAACCTTCAATCCATAATAGCAGTGATAGAAATAATAATACTAATAGAAGTGTGCCTGACAATTGGAGCAAATGTATCCTCATATTCCTCTCCCTTTTTCTGGGATAACCCTCATTTATCTCGCTTTGTACTTCTCTATGTTGCATACTTGATCTTGTAGATCCATAGATCTTGAGAGTAGGTCCATAAATTTCCTTCAAATGGAGGCCTTAAGTAGAGAAAAAATATGTCCAGTGATGCTTCAGACAAAAGATAGAAATAGGCTTACCAAAATTGTCAATGAGGAGCTCGATCTACTTGAGGAAACTTCAAAAATACTCAAAACAACATTCATATTAGATAACCAATATTCTAAGCTTGCTTCAGATGTATCGTACTTCTTCAGATATATATTTTAGGGCTTGAATTGTATAAGAGAACAAAATATTTGATGATTTGAGGCATGTCTTCATCAAAGAAGGAATAATGCCATGGCATTCCAATGTCCTCCATAAGATCTTCCATGAAAACTTGCTTCATTAACCAATCCTCAATATATGCAAAAAACAACCATTTTGTAACCAAATGCATTGATTAAGCACAAATCTAAGTGCTCTATCAGATGCTAGGATGCCCTCAAAAACATGTAATCAAACCCTAGATCTAGAGCTTGGAATCTTTTAGTTCTTCTCCAACTGTAACCATCCCTTAAATCATGAAATTTAATCTAAGAACTAAAAACTTGATGCTTTCTCTCCCTCTAGTTCAATAGCCTCTACAAGACATACTTGGTTTATTCAAAGTTATTTAATGGTTGCTCTTTCAACTAGACTCTGATACCATGTTGATTTTCTAGGATAAATTTGATCTTCTAATCTGGTAATTACGTTGCAATGATTCCTTGAGCAAGTTAAATTATGTCACACACATCATTAAGCAATTATAAATAGAAAATCTCAACAATAATAAAATTATGACAATATGATCATAAAGAGACATCCAAGCACATAAAGAGACACAAATTTTCACTTTGGGAAGCCAAACTCGGGAGAAAAACCAACAATCTTTTCTAGGAGAAATTCTTAAGTTCAACAAAGTTACAATTTGATATTCATAAGTCAAATTTGGTCAAACAAATCATAAAAATCCACTTAGGTGAAACTTTGTCAAACATACCAGAAACAGGTATGAATTTTGCCGAGAATTCGGTCAACTTTTCCCGGAATAATTTTGGTAAACTCAACCCATATTTGATCGAACTGTGCCTTTGAAGTTCAGTCAAACTGCCTCAGACTTTTGTGAAACCATGCCTTGGACTTCAGTCAAACAACCTCAAACTTCAATGAAAAAAGATAAAAAATTATTTTGTCAATATTGGTCAAACATATCAGAAGATGAGCTTGGTCAATCTTAGAAGACTCCTCCTTAACTTGCACGTGTGAAAGGAAAATCAGAAGATGGTGTGATGGCCCGAAATTTTTTTCTCAAAGTGATGAGGTCGAGCACCAATATACAGTGGTTAAGGGTGCACAAGTGGCACGTCCTTTAGTTGGACCGACCTATCCTTATGTTGAGTCGACTTGACTTTTGGAGGTAAATTAAATTCAAAAATTAAATTTTAAATAATTCTTTTTCATTTCCTTTTAGGGTCGACTTGAATACCGCCTGTAGTTCCCAAAAACCAACATTCAATCCTATCATCTTTTTGCTTCACAAATTCCTTTAATTTGACAACATAATAATGTTTCCATTTGCGTAATCACCAAGGAAACAAGCCAATTCTAAGTTAGGAGCCATCCCAAACTATTTGTAAAGAAACTTTTGTTACTTCTTTTGTGTCTTCATTTTTGCTCTTTCTTCTGCTTTTCTTCACAATGACCTTCAATTGAGGTTTGTAAACGACTTCAATTAGGGGAACATATTCCATTTCAATTAGTGATATGGAACTTGCCAATATTTATGTTTGTGTGTAACATCCCACCTTACCAACCCTCAATATAATAGATAAATGAAAGTCCCCTTGAATACTAATACTTGAAATAATATATATATATATATATATATATATATATATAATTTTGTGGCTATTCATATTCATAAAATATAAGAGTTATACATTCCAACAACCAATTGTCTTATTATGGATTTAGGATGTCTCATCCACAAGAATGTGTGCCCTAAAATGGACATAACATCCTCATGCAAAAGTGCTAGCATGATTCTATTATAAGTTGGTGTTTTAAACAATCAAAATTTTAGAATGAAATAAAAAAAATCATTAATCCAATTAGTGGGGTCGTTCATAGATCCATCACCTTGGAGGTCATTAACACAAATTTCTCAACATTAATTAAATGCTAAGTTTAAACACCATTATTTGAATATTTCCTAAAAGGTGTTGGATGTGGAGCTTAATTATCTTCTTGATTCAGAGGTCTTGTTTCAGCTGCTTTTGGATCCAATCCCTGATGGGGGGTGTGGGTGGGATTTCCCCCCACAATTGCTACTTGGGGGATCTAGGGAGGGCGACTGCATGTTTGAAGCCCCCCTGGTTGGGGTTCAGGGACAACGCCTCCGAAGCTAAAATAAGATAAAAAATTTGCCTTGTAAAATATTGTAATTTTGTTGTCACTCTGGGTCGTTCATTAAGTGGACGAGCTGACAATAGAAGTTATGTTTAATCTAGGGTTTTTTCCCTAGAAGGCAACCCTGAGTTTATATGAGGAAATTGTATTGTGGTTGTGTATTATTATTCTGAGCGAGAAAGAGAGAGGAGATTGTGTGAGAGTAAAGAGGAAATTACAATGGATTTGCTATATATTGTATCTCTTCATTTTGCTGGATAATATAAATGGAAGGAATTGTTGTTTCTCCATGGATGGAGCCCAAATTGGGTGAACTACGTATATATGTGTCTCTCTTCTTTTATGCATTTATGTATTTGTGTTTCTGCAATATTTTGTATATTTCATTGCTCTGTTAATTAATTTCTAACAACTTGTATTAGAGACGAAGGTTTATTTGGATGATAAACTCGCACGAGAGAAGGGTTCCTTCTTCGAGTGGGAGCAATGGCGAAGATGGTAGGTTTAGGGTCGAGAAATTTAACGACCAAAACTACTAGCTATGGAAGATGCAAATGGAATATTATCTATATCAGAAAAATCTATACCTACCAATGAGCGGAAAGTCAAAGAATTCAACGAGTATGATAAACACAGAATGGGAGATTCTCAATAGAAAGGCACTAGGAACAATATGACTGTGTATGGTCACATCGATGGCATTCAACATTTCAAAGGAAACGACAACAAAAGGTTTAATGACGGAATTTTCCAAACTATATGAAAAACCCTCGGTCTCAAATAAGGTATTTCTGATGAAGTGTATATTTAATATGAATATGTCAAAAGGTGGATCTTTTACTGGTCATTTAAATGAATTTAACATGGATACCAGTCAATTAAGTTCTATAGGGGTAAATTTTGATGATGCAGTTAGGTCTTTGTTATTTCTATGCTCATTGCGAGAAAGTTCGAATGACATAGTTATGGGTATTAGTAACTATGTCTTTGAATCTATTACTTTAAAGTTTGATGATGTTGTTGGTGCCATCCTTAGTGAGGAAATGCGACAGAAAAGATCCAGTGAGACAATAGGTAATTCTTTGACTACAAATACTAGGGGAAGATAAAATGAAAGAGGAAGGAGCCCAAGAAATCATGATAAGTCAAGAAAAGACATATCCAAATCTAGATCAATGATAGTGTACTAGAAATGTGGGAATAAAGGTCACCTGAAGAAAGACTACAAATCTTAGAAGGGAAAAGAAGGATATGGACAATAAGAGAACAATCATGAAGCGAATGTGACAGGTGATGTGTTGCAATATGATATAATTATTTCATTAGAGAATATTATTGATGTCTGGGTGGTAGATTAAGGGGCTTCATTTCATTCCACACCTGATAGGAAACATTTACATGGCTATGTTAAAAAATATTTTGGACGGGTTCATCTGGGTGATGATAAACCCTGTAAAATCATTGGAATGAGTAAGGTTTTTATAAAGCAACAGAACGGAAACCAATGGCTATTGAAGGAGGTAAGGCATCTTCCATATATAAATAAAAATCTAATTTCAATAGGGCAGTTGGGAGGTGAAGCCTATTTAACTACTTTTATAGAAAAAACCTGGAAGGTCACTAAAGGAGCCCTGGTAATAGCAAAAGGAGAAAATGTTGGTACATTGTATTTATATAATAGTATTTCTAATTATGTTAATACTTTAACCTCCACATGAGCATATATGGCACTCTGGAATCATAAGCTCGGGCATATGAGTGAGAAAGGGATGCAAATTATTCACTCAATAAATTTGTTGCTAGGTTTGAAGCATGTTGATTTGGATTTCCGTGAAAATTGTGTTTATGGAAATCTGAAGAGAGTCAAATTTATTAGAGTTGGGAAGGAAAAGAAGAGTGAAAAATTAGAGCTTGTGCATACAAATGTATGGGGACCTGCTAAGGTATCATCTCTAAGTGGCTCTCGCTATCATGTTACTTTTATTGATGATGTAACTAGGAAAACTTGGATTTATTGTATTCGAAATAATTTTGATGTATTTGATACTTTCAAGAAATGGAAAGCTTTGGTCGAGAATGAGAAAGGAAATAAGTTGAAGTGTCTCAAATTAGAGAATGGAGGTGAATATTGCAACAAATAGTTTGATAAATATTGTTCATAGCATGGAATTTGCAAAGAGAAGACATTTCCACCAACACCACAGGAAAATGGTGTGTCAAAAAGGATGAACAGGACAATCATGGAGCATGCAAGATTACCCTTACAATTTTGGGCATATGTTGTAGATATTGCTATTTATATAATAAACAGAGGGCCTTCAAGTTCCTTGGATGGTGGTATTCCATAGGAGGAATGGATAGGTAAAAAGGTAAACTACTAATTTTTAAAGACTTTTGGTTGTGAAGCCTTTGTCCACATCAATAAAGAAAATGGAACAAACCTTGTGGAAAAATCAAATAAATGTACCTTTATTAGAGATGGTGTAAATGATTTTGGTTATCACTTATATGATCATGAAAATCACAAAATCATTAGGAGTAGAGCTGTCATATTTAATTAAAAGGTCTTGTATAAAGTTCACATGTAGGGAAAGAAATAGGAAAAAGAAAACAAAGAATGTGTAGTGCTTGATGAGATCACATAAAAAGTAAAGGTGCCTGGATATCATAATGATTAGCAGCCACAATAACAACAACAACAACCATAACAACAACAGGCACCTCAAACACCTGAAAGTGGTGTTAGAAGATCTACCGGGATAAGTAGACCCCCTAAATGATAGTCTCCTTCATTATATTATGTATTGTTGACTGATTTTGGTGAACCGGAAAGATATGAAGAAACAATGTAGGTAGAAACCAGGAAGAAGTGGGAGCAAGCCATGGAAGAAGAGATGGACTCCTTGATGTAGAACCATACTTGGGACTTAGTCAAGTTACCTGCAGGTAAAACAACATTGAAGAATAAATGGGTAGATTGAAGGAAGAAGATGGTGGTAAATAGAGGTATAAGGCTAGACTTGTGGTGAAGGGGTTTTCACAAAAGAAAGGTATAGACTTTGATGAAATTTTTTCTCCTATTGTTAAAATGACTTCAATCAGAACTATTTTAAGTTTAATGGCAGCAAAAGATTTGCATCTTGAGTAGTTAGATGTAAAGACAGCTTTTCTCCATGGGGATTTGGAGGAAGAAATTTATATGCATCAGCTACAAGGGTATGAGGTAAAAGGGAAGGATAAATTAGTGTGTAAATTGAAGAAGAGCTTGTATCGTTTAAAACAGGATCCAGGGCAGTGGTATCTAAAATTGACAGGGTTATGTCTGAACAAGGTTATACTAGATGTCACTTTGATCATTGTTTTTATTTTAAAAAGAAAAATGATGGCAACTATATTATATTGCTATTGTATGTAGATGACATGCTTGTTGTAGGGTCTAACATGCAGGAAATAAATGTGCTCAAAGGAAAATTGAAAAATTCATTTGCAATGAAGGATTTGGGTGTTGCAAAATAAATCCTTGGTATGAGAATAACTAGAGATAGGAAAACAGTAAAAACGGAGCCTTCAGGATGGAAAAACGCAGCATGTTTTTAAGGTATGAAGGAAAAACCCATTTTACAGTTCTGTTAATATATGATGTAGATCTAAGTACCTACATACCATGGGGCTCTGTCTGGGAACCATTGCCAAGGGACAGCCAGATCTGGAAACCCTATGGGGTGGATAATTTAAAAAAAACAGGGGACTGTCAGGGTAAAGATTGGATCCAGATCTTCATCAAACAAACAGGGGGCAGCCACTGTTGCATGCGACTCAGCAAGAATTCAAACATACAAGAGCTAAAAAACAAAATACAAAACCAACTTGGAATACCCGCAAGACACCAGAACCTGATATGTGCAGGGCGTAGTTTACAGGACCATCTTACTCTACAGGAATATGGGATCTGTCAGGATACAACCATATACCTTAATCTAAGACTGCGTGGAGGCAGCAACGGATCTGGCTCAAAGACCTCAGGTACCTTTCGTGATGCAGTAAAGGGGAAAGGAAAAATGCAGGATAAACCAATGTTACCACCAGAACAACCTGGGCCACATATAGTAGAACAAAAATTGGAACATGCAATGCTCCAAGTTACTATACCAGAGGTAACTACAATGCACTCTGACTTCACAAAACATGCTGTAATATGTAGATTTAATGGCTTCTGGCCAAAATCAGATGCTTTACATCAATGGATACATTCCCGCTGGACACCAGAATGTAATATTTACCTATGTTCAAAAGGTTTCTTCATTGTTCACTTCCACACAGAGGAAGAAAGGGACAACATCATCAATGAGGGGCCTTGGTTTTGGGGTAGTGCAGGTCTTTTTGTTACCCCTTGGTTTGCTGAATTCGACCCAAATACCATGAAAATCACAACAACACATGTTTGGGTGAGGCTTCACAACCTCCCATTACATCTCTGGCACCCCATAGTATTATATGCCATTGGGAATTCCTTGGGGAAACTCCTAAAGGTTGATGAAGACAGATATAGCAGAGGGATATACACTTTTGCCAGACTTTGCGTTGAAGTGGACTTGAGTCAGGGGCTGCCTGATAAAATATCTTTAATCTATAATAACACTGAGAGGATACAGCCCCTAGACTATGAAAACATAGCATTCAGATGCCGCAGTTGCCGGCAAACAGGACACCTTCAAAATTCTTGCCCACTGGCCAGAAATAATACAAAAGGAAACAAGAAACAGCCAAAAAAGCCAAATGGGTGGCAGAATACAGAACCGCTGGAAGAAGAGGACAATCAGCCAGAGCATAAAGAGAATCAAGAGGAACCGGATATAAATATGGAACAGAAAGGCACACATGAAGAAAAAGCACCAGACCCACAAATGGAGGACCATGTTCGGCAGCAGGAAACGCCACGGCCGGAAGCTAGTGGCAACAAAAGAACCCATGGATCAGAAGGATCAGAATCCGACAAAGAACCACCAGTGAACACGCAGGAATACTCACAGGCCATCATTGTTCCCCCTTCCGACTCGCAGGGTTGGCGTAGGGTGGAGAAGAAGAAGGGCAGAAAAGTATAGGCTTTGATGTATCTGTAAATTTTTATTATTCTTTTTACGAGTGTACTTGTCCTATTCATGGACAGCTATCTGCATATGCTCTAAGCATCTACAAAATGTAATTTATTTCAATATGAATATAAATTACGACTTTTTTCTACGTGAAAAAAAACTAGAGATAGGAAAAATCTCAAATTAACATTGTCTCAGAGTGAGTGCATAGAAAAGATGTCGGAAAGATTTAATATGCAAAATGAAAAACCAGTTAGCACACCTTTGGCTAGCCATTCCAAACTAAGTAAGGAGATGTGTCCCAAGACTCAGAAAAATATGGATTATATGTGTGAATTTCCATATGCATAAGTAGTTGGAAGCTTAATGTACGCAATGGTTTGCACAATGTCGAATATTGCACATTCAATGGGAGTTGTAAGCAGGTATATGAACAATCCAGGAAACGAGCATTGGATGGAAGTGAAGTTGATTCTCAGGTATTTGAGAGGTACCACTAGTCAAGCATTATGCTTTTGTGGTTGAAACATTGTTCTATAGGGATATGTTGATGCAGATATGGTAGGCGATAGAGATAACAGGAGGAGCAACATAGGGTATGTGTTTACTATAGGTGGAACAATTGTCAGTTGGGCTTCAAAATTGCAAAACATTGTTGCACTTTCAACAACAGAAGTAAAGTATGTTGCTATTACAAAGGCTAGTAAAGACATGATTTAGTTACAAAGATTTATGGATGAATTGCTCAAGAAGCAAGAGATTGATAGGTTATATAGTGATAGCCATATTTTCATTCCTCTTGTAAATAATTCAACCTTTCATTCTAATACTACACACATATAGCTCAGGTATCATTTCATACGATCAGTTTTGGATGATGGACAGTTGAAGCTAGAAAAGATACACATTAGCCAGAATCTTGCAGATATGTTGACAAAGGTTGTAACTAGGAGAAATTTATTTGTTGCGCAGTTTCAATTGGCCTTCAAGAATGATGATGAAGATGAGAAACAACCAGGTCCAAAGTGGAAGAATTTGTCCAACAAGTGAAGCAACGATGGATTTGATATAATTAGTCTCCAAGTAGGATATTTTTAGATGTGGAGACTGATTATCTTTATGATTCAGAGGTCTTGTTTCAACGACGTTTAGATCTTAATCCTTGATGGGGGGGGTGCTCCAGGCAAGGGTTCGGCTGCAATGCGCCCAAAGTTAAAAATAGATGAAAATTTCCTTGTAAAATATTGTAATTTCATAGTCAACTTGAGTCGTTCATTAGACAAATGATATTACGGTAGAATTTATTTTTAATTTAGGGTTCTTTGCCCTAGAAGGAAACCATCGGTTTATATGAGGGAATTGTATTACGGTTGTGTATTATTATTCCGAGTGAGAAAGAGAGAGGAGATTGTGTGAGAGCGAAGAGAAAATTACAGTGGATGTGATGTAGGTTGTATCTCTTCATTTTGTTGGATAATATAAAAGGAAGGATTGGTTGTTTCTTCGTGAACGTAGCCCAAATTGGGTGAACCATGTATATTTGTGTCTCTCTTGTTCTATGCATTTCTATATTTGTATTTCCGCAATATTTTGTGTATTTCATTGCTCCGTTAATTAATTTCTAACAAAAGGAGAGAATTACACATAAGTATTCATTGTTAGAAGAGACCCTTCAGATAATGCATGAGAATGTGGTGCAATGTTAATGGAAGGTTTTAAATGAAATCTCTGATTTGTACCACAAAACAAGTCGATATGCCATAAACAAACCATAAAGAATTTGACTTGTGATTCTAGAGGCAAGTGGTTAAGAAAGAAATTTGTCTCAAAATTATTTCCTCTTTATCTCACCCCATCTCATACTCCAATAATTACATATATATATAAATATACCTTTGTACTCTTGAATTTATGAAATTTAAGAAAAATTCTCAATTTACCTACATTATCTATCAGACTCTCTAAAATATCCTATTTCTTTAATTACCCAGACAAGAAATGTAGGAATCTTGAGAGTCATTAATGGCATCATAGTCCATTTTTTATAAAACTTAACTACTGATTTATTATGCAAACTTGAAGGTGATGGAAAAAATTGCAAGTAAATTTTATGTATCTTAGGCAGTGGATCACTTTGAAAAATACATAAAATAATGGTTTTAAAACTTATTTAATAGCATAAAAAGAGACAAATATACCATATCAGAAACACATAACGACAAAAATGATAAAGGAGTTCACCCCTCTTGGTCCAGCTTCCAATGTTGGGCCTCTTTCATTAAGTGCTCAAATTTGTGTTTATATGGATTTATAGTACTCAAAGTGTAAAAATTATGTCTCCAATGGCTTTAGAACAATAAAAAAAAAACCCAGATGGGCTCTTGTTGGGCTAAATTTAGCCAAAAACTTAAGAAGTTATGCTCTCTAGAATTTTTACCTGCTAACTGATCTACAAACTGGACTGAACTGCTAATGGTTCTACGAATTCCACATTTCTAGGGCACGTTGAGTGCCAATTTCGCCTAGTGTCGGTGAGGTCCCCACCATTTATGGTGCATTTTGTCGCTCCATTTAAATTCCTAATATAGGCAGAAAAATTGGGCCACATGGGGCCATGCACCCGGGGGTTGCGGCTAACTGCCCGCCGCCGTCAGCATAGCCCTCTGGCTCTCAACTTTTGGTTCCATTCCCACCATAAAACCCAGGGTTGATCCCCATTATTCTGCGCATATGACTGCCAAGCTCTCCACTATGGTTTGTTGTGGTTCCATGGCATCGTTGTGACTATGGGTTGGGCTTATCTGCTAGGCCCCCCCTACAATTGCTCTACGGTCTGGTGGGTATATGTTATGGTATCCAGAACCTTGGGTCAGGGCTAAGACTGAGCCCTAGACTCTTGCTTCCTGCGGTCTCGTGACGGTAAGGTGACCAGGGGCCCGAGCTTAGCCCCGACCCTGTCCCCCAAAAACAAAAGGCGGAAACTTTAAATATATTTTTGCCATAATAGTGGTAAAGATCCACCTTGCGCCCTAGTGGTAAGGTGTTGTGCTACCACTCCATAAGTTTAATGTTCGATTCCAGTTGGGCCTCTTGCCGACCCTTACCAAATTTTATTTGATCCCAGGATGCCACGTGGCAGCCCATGACTAGGCCACATGGCATCCCACCATTGGCCTAATTAAAAAAACTTAACCACTAATAAAATGCACCCAAAATGAACCAATCACAGGAGGCCACTCGGCAGCCTACCATTGGCCCATGATGTACAGTCAGCCTCCCCAGTCAGCAGTCCTGCAACCAACCTGCAATTTTTTTACCTGTTTGGGAAAATGATCAGAATGCGATATTGGGAGAATACGATATCGATTTTGAGTGATTCAAGTTGTGTTGGATTCAGGTCATCGGGATCTACGCTTTGGTACAAGTTTTGATCACTTTTGATCACTCTTAATTTTGGAGCATTTTATTGATCCCTTGGATCACTTCTCCCCACTGGAAGATTTTAGACCTCCAAAAGACTATTTTCAGCCAACAAACAGATGAGGGTATAATTCCCTTAGCCTTCCTACCTCAATCCATTTGGATTTTCTTGTATTTGTGCCTTTTAGTCCCACGTGAAGGTACTCCACATTCCCTCGTTTTGAAGTTCTTGTTTTTCTATTAAGGATTATAGTGCCTTGCTGCAATTCTTCAAGAAAATCAGGAGAGAAATATTCTATTGAAGGAATTTGAACACGGTCTCCTTGATCTTCAATCAAAGGAGGCTCATATAATCTCAAACTATCAACATTAAAAACTTCATACATTTGCATATATGGAGGCAAATCCAAACGGAAGGAATTATTACCAATCGTTTCTAGAATTTTAAGAGGTTCATACCTTATTGGTTTCAGTTTTTTACCTTCTCCTTTAAACCTATCCTTACTAATGTAAATCCAAACTTCATCTCCGACCTGAAAATTGTGGTCAACATGATGTTTATCATGTCTTGTCTTGTACTTGGCCTGTCTCTTTTCCAATTGTTCTTGAACCATTTGATGCACCAATTGAACTTGTTCAATGAATCTCTTGGCTTTATCAACGTCACTATTGTTAGCGCTTGAGATTTCACCCTAGGCTGAGGAAGGTAAACCTTCAAGGCAACATCAAACCATTTCACCTCGTAGCTAGCCCTACGGGGTGTGAGAAGGCTCTCTCCGGTCAATCTCAGTAAAATATTCAATGGACAGAGATGACCAATACAGTGACACTGATATTAGGCTAGTAAACTGATAAGGAGGGTTGATTTAAAGTTTTTTGGGGTTTTTGGTGGCAATTGGAGGGAGTGCAATTCAGGGTGCGGGGATTGAGCTCAGTTTTTGCAGGTGGGTCTTTGGGGCAAGGTAGGAGTTTGTGTTGATGCCTTTAGCTAAGATGGATGATCAAGGAGGAAAGAAGAGAAGCTAAAGAGGGCAAACAATGACTTTGAATCCTCTCTAGACAGTGGAAAACATAAACATTAAACAAATTTGAAAGCTGAGCATGGCAAGCATGAATTCAAACTTTATCACTTCATTTGTTTAATAAGCTGCAGTAAAGAAAGAGATGGAACACATAAACACACTTACAATTACAATAAGAGAACACACCATCAACACAAGAGTCCACAAGAATCCCAATGATGTCTGCAAAACCCTGGTCTTCCTTTTCCTCAAATTGCAGAGATACAAGTAAAATATACAATAGGAGCTTCTCCCTCAAGAGTCCAACCATGAAAATGAGCAAGAGAAGGCTCATTTCCCCACCTCTAGGGGTCGAGCTCAGCTTCCTAGGAGCTGTTTCAACTAATTCTAAACTGAGCACTAGATAATAGGCAGTCAAAACAACTTGCCTCTAAAACTTAGGGAACCTATCCATGCATTAAATATTTACCATTTACATCAAAGAATCTTCTAGAAGTGATGAAGGAGAGTAAAAGCATCTAAGTGCCATGAAAATTACACAAAAATCCATCATTTACATGCCTCAAAAGTCAACCAAGATGAAAACAATGTTTTACTGGCCGAACTGGTCAAAACAGGCAAATTTCCTTGACTGGTCGCGCACATCACTCTGATTGGTCGCGCACATTCACAGCTCTGTTTGAGGGCCTTCCTAGTGTCCAAATCAGGTGCAAGATAGCTCGTTGGAACGGTCTGCGAGTCTACTTTCCAACCCCACTATAATTTCTGAATTTGGAGTTGATTTGACCCCTCAAAAGTCACTTCTCCCAAGACAGCTTTCTGCAACTCAAAATAGGGGCAGAAAGTCAAAATTTGCATGTATTTTGAGCTTTTGGAAGCCCAAATCTCCATAAAATATGAAACCCATCCATAGGCAAGTGTATTTTTGCATGAAAATTCCAAAAATGCAAAGTTTTCCCCGTTCTGAGTTGCCCCCATGTATGGTCGCGCGCAGGGTGAGACCAGTCAAATGGCCAAAACCTGTAAAATTCCCAAAAATGCCAAAACTGCCTCAAAACTCTCAAAATTTCTTGGGTTTGCTGCTAGGAGGATGCTAATGAGTATCATGGTGAGTGAGAGAGGCCTCAGCCAAGATACGGAGCGGGTTGGTCTTCTTCTTCCTCTTGCGGGCCTCGGATAACCTCCTTTGGAAAATCTTCATTTTTGCCTTGCAAACATGCATCCTTGCCCAATAATGATTCTTCATGTTCTGTAGCAGCCTCTTGTCCTCGTTTGCCTTCTCTAACAGCCTTTGCAAGTGTGCATTCACACGGATAAACATGGATTCCCTCTCCTTGGGCAGCAAGTCACCGGGCCTCCTACGGTTGATGACTCGGTCACTTCGAATCCTCCACAGCTCATCCAACTCTTTCTCATCCTCAAGTTTCTTGTTGCACTGCTCAAGATAGTTTATTGTCCATTGGGCCATGTCGAGCTTCTGCTGTAACAAGCGGTTTTCCGCCTCTCTCTGTCGGATGATCTCATGCAAATCTGAAGTGGGGGAGCGAGCATCAAGATCAATGATGTCAACTTGTGTGTCACCGGCTCTCTCCTCCTCTGTCATGGGTTGTTTTCCCTCCCATACTGCTGATGGAGAACGCAAGGCCCCTTCCACCTGGTGTGGAGATAACACTCGCTGACCTGTAGATGATGATGGCGAGACCCCTTCCACCTGCTGTGGAGAAAGTACTCGTCGAGCTGCTGCAAACAAGGTCCTGTGACCTCTCTGGTAGGTGACCTGAGGTGAGGAAGCAACCTGTCTCGGAACAATGATCTCGGGCTGGTGAGATGGACCTCCCTCCTCATAAATGACCTCTGGCTCTGGGTGTGGCTGTGGTGGCACTGTAAATAACTCATGAGAAATGAAGTCTGCCCATGGAATGCCCTGCTGACTCAACTGATGGGAAACAATGAGCTGAATGAGACCATGATGGCACAAACTCCTATACTGCTGAGCTGGGGACCGCCTCTGAAACACGGACACCATCCTCTGAATGTCCTGGAAGAAGAAAATCGGGATGTTCATCATCCTCACTCGGGTAAAGTGCATCAACAGGCGAATGTGATAAGAGAAGACCTGTGAAAATCTCCCCTCACATGTGAAGTAATGCATGATAAGCCGCATGATCGGAGCATACTCCCCCCGGAGGAATCTGAAAGGAAAGAACCCCGACAAGTGGCTCATGAATGCTGGCCTGACATATGGCTCAAAATAAACATAATCCAGCATTTTGCGCTTGGGCCACACCTCACCCACATTTGGTATCCCGGTAGCCTCTGAAATCACCTCCGGAGATAGCACAAAATTCACCCCTACAAGAGTGACCTGCCCATCATGAAGGTGCAAAACAAATAAGCGGGCCAACTCCCTGTGGTGCTGAATCTGGGCAAGCCTCTCAAAGAACTGAAAACATGACATATAACGGAAACAATTCACTGCCAAAGGGCAGGCCTGTAATTCTGCTAAAGATGTGGGCTCTTCTCTCTTATGATGACCACCTTTGCCACCCCTACGAGGCCTCTGTTGTACCTCAACCTCTGTGGAAGAAGACCGGTCATCACCTTGCTCATAGGTTTCAGTGGTTGACATGGTGCTTTTGAGCAAAGTGGAGAAAATAGACAAAGTTAACTGCTGCCCTTGCCTGCAAAAATACTGAGTTGTATGCTGTTTTCAAGGGGAACAAAATCATGAAGGAAATGTTAGGGGAGGGGATTTTTCATAAGGAAAGAGAAACATATAAAAATAGGGAATTTCTAAGGGACAATTCACAAACTGTCAAACATACAATCTCATCTTAATCACCGGGAAATCATTTGCAAAGAAATGTTTTTATTAGGGAAACATGGATGATAATAACCAAGAGAAAGGATATACATGCTCAACAGGGGGTAAGGGACAGCATGTATAACAGGGGTATGGGGCAACATAGATCACTAGCATCAACAACTTGCTCTTTGATTTTGTCTTTTGACTGTACATTATAAGGCATACTCTGTTTTTCAAGGGATTCATGTACATTTGATGCTAAGGGAAACAAGGGATTCTTTTACATTTGTCATAGGGGAAAAGGGATTTCATTGACAACTTCAACAGGAAAAAAAAAAAAAAAAAGTTGTATTGAAACAAGGATATTAGGGAATAGAAGGGAAAAGGAAAAACAGGGTTTGGTTCTGGGAGACACAACAACATTATTTTTGTAATGAATACTCAAAGCAATATGTCTTTTTGATAAATATACACAGCTGCATTGTCTTTGTTTTTGCTTTGAATATACACAACAAATATGTTCTCTGTTTTGTAATGACTATGCACAGTCATATTGCCTTTCTTTTAGTTTTTGTCATTTTGCCATCATATTGCCTTTTTCTTTTTGCACATCATTTTATTCTTGCTGTGTTTATTTGTTATCCTTGCTGTGTGAAGGACGTTAGGGTTTTGGGTAGATTAGATGGAGGGCATTAGGGTTTAGGGAATGTATGTGAGGGAGGGATAGGGTTTAGGTATTGGGGATGGGAAATTTAACATTCTTTGCAAATGACATAAGATAGAGACATATCATAACAATTGTGAATTTAATGGGAAACAATGGAGGGAATAAATGGGAGTTTAAAACCTTGAAAAAGAACACCAACCCTAGCATAATTCCTATATGAACAAGCAATAACTAAAATCCATTCCTCTTTACATTCTTGGTAGCAAATATATATAAGCACAAGCCCAACATCCTTGATTTCAAACATCCAGCATGTTAGAAGACCCTACCTCGATCAATTTAGCAAGCAAGAGGGCGATTGAGCAAATTTGAAGTGGTTTTGTGGAAGACAGTTTGACTAGTCGCGCACGGGCTTTGACTGGTCGCGCACAGCCTGACTGGTCGCGCCCGTTAGGAATTAACACTGCAGAGGAGCTGCTGACTGGTCGCGCACTGCCCAACTGGTCGCGCACAGCTCCTGAGTGGTCGCGCACCTGAAAATGACCCAAATTCTCTGCAATTCGCCTCCTTTCGCCTTCTTCGCCCTCTCACTCTTCTTTGCAAGCTCTTAGATGCACAATGAGGGTGTTTTAGAGGGAATTTGACTCTTTATAAGCCCAATTTGAAAAAATTTACTTACCAAACCCACTTTCTAATGTTTTGTTTTGACATTCTCTTTAACACTGTTTTGAGTTTGCTTTGTCCTGAATTTGACTTTTTGGGTGCTTTAACTCCGTTCTTTTTGCAGGTTGACCATCTGATGGACTCTAGTGAGGAGACCAGGGTTATTGCCGGCATTTTGAAGAATTTTGAAAATTTCCTTATTTTTTGCAAAATTGACATGACCTTGGCTTTAAAAACATGGTTTTTAAATCCAAGGTATAAATGAGCTGTACCTGATGAAAATATCCATGAAACATATTTACATACCTCCTTCCGGCTTGCTGGGGACTCATGGACTTCTGACTCATGATCTTGCAATGACATTTGACCGAAACCCTAGACCTAAGACTTTGGACTTCAAGACAAAACAAAACAAGCGTGACACAAATTCATTAACTGATATGACCTGATCCAGCAAAGCCAAGAAGGGAACAAGGACCAGCTCCTCCATCAGTTTTATGGCATGCCTAATGGAATGCAAAACTGACATCGATGAGACACCTACTTATGCATAATGCAAAGAGCTTTTGATCACCGATGGAGGGCATCATGACCGACACTAACAACTATGACCATTAATAGCAAAATATTTCCCAAAGATAAAATCTAAATGAGATTTTGGTAAGTATCCAAAGCATGCCTCAAATGGAGATGTTTTAGTCGATGAATTCTTTGCCCAGTTGTAAGCATGACGAATGTAGTGTAAGTGTTCATCCCAAAGCTTAGTATGTTTGTTGCAATAACCACGAAGAAGATGCACTATCGTTATGTTCACCACTTTTGTTTGACCATTGGTTTATGGAGGGAACATTGTGCTCTTTTTTAACTTGGTGTCCATGAGTCCCCATAATCTTGACCAAAGTTTCCCGAAAAATTGAGAATCTCGATTAGAAATAATAGATTTGGGCAACCCAAAATGTACCCATACATTTTGAGAGAACATTTGTGTAGTCTATTCAGTTGTAACCTGCTTCTTACAAGGCATCAAAATATACATCTTACTGAAACGATCCACCACAACATAAAGATAATCATGATTTTTTCTAGACATAGGCAATCCTCCTAGAAAGTCCATAGAAACACTTTCCCAAGGACAAGAAGGAACTGGAAGAGGAGTATACAATCCTAAATTTCTATTGCTAGGCTTAACAGTAGCACATAAATAACATCCTCTTACGTATTGTGACACACTTTCATTCATACGAGGCTAATAACCATACGTTTTTAATTATGCCACCATATTGCCTACACCAAAATGGCCAGCAATAAGAGAAGTATGCGCTTCCCTTATTTTGTTGACTCTTTCATCCCGTGGAATGCATATCTTGCCAAGATGATATAAAATTTTATCATGAACATGGTAATGTAATTCCTCTACTTGGTTGCCTTGATACAAAGTTGCATATACATCTTTAAAATCGTCATCTAAAGCTTATTGTTCAACATAGATCTCATGCGTGATAGAATTATGCGTAAGAATAACTGTAGCACTAACAATTGTTCTAGAAAGCATGTCAGCAACTTTGTTATAGATACATTTCTTATACCTTATCACCAAGTGGAATTGTTGCAAGAATCCGATCCATCTGAAATGCATCGCTTGTTGTAGCTTGGTTTGTGATTCCAAGTATTGCAAAGTTTGATGATCAGTGTGAATGATAGTTTTCGTTCCCATCAAATAGTGTTTCCATTTTTCCACACTTTGAACCAATGCATACAATTCCTTGTCATATGTAGGATAGTTAACTACTGCACCATTAAAATTTTCAGAATATTAACATATAGGCTTACCATGTTGCATCAAGATCGCTCCCATGGCATAGTCACTTACATTGGTTTGTATCTCAAATGGTTGTCTTAAATCAGGAAGTGAAAGTACTGGAGTTGTATTGATTCCCTCTTTCAATGCATCGAAGGCTTTATGTTTCTTTCCTCCCCACTGAAAAACCTATTTCTCACTTGTCAAGACATGTAATGGAGATGCAATTGATGAGAAGTTAGAAATGAACTTTCTCCAATATTGAGCTACTTCCAAAAATCTTCTAACCTCTGTTACATTCTTAGGTTTAGGAAAATCTACAATGACTTTTACCTTTGAGGGATCTATCTTCAATTCACCCCCTCTAACAATATGTCCCAAATACACTAATGATGTCTTTCCAAATTCACATTTAGACATCATTAAAAACAATTTTTTTTCTTTAATACATCCAAGACTTGCCTAACATACCTGACATGTTCTTCACAAGTTTTGCTGAAAATCAATATGTCATCTAAGTAGACAATAACAAAGTCATCAAGAAAAGGCCTTAAGACATCATTCATAACTCTCATGAATGTTGTAGAAGCATTACAAAGCCCAAATGGAATAACCAATCATTCAAACAAACCATTCTTTGTTTTGAAAGTTTCTTCCATATGTCTCCTTCAACAATCCTAGTATGATGATAGCCACTTCTCAATTCCAACTTAGTGAAATACATAACATCTTTCAACTGATAGGGTAAATCATGAATTTGAGGAAGAGGGTAACAATTCTTTACCGTAATCTTGTTAAAGGCTTTGAAATCCACACACATGCGCCATGTACCATATTTTTTTGGTACTAAAACAATTGGAGACCCGCATGGCGATGTGCTTGGTCTGATGACCCCTTTATCAAGCAACTCTTGGATTTGTCTCTTGATTTCTGCATTCTCACATCTTGTACATTCCAATATTTGGAAGAGGACAATCTTGCTACAATTGGATCTCATGTTGGATTCCTCTTTTAGGAGGCAATCCTTTGGGTTCCTGAAACATCTCATCATAGGTGTTAACAACCTCAAACAAATTAGATTTTAATCTTGCATCACATCCTTGGAAGCCTTCATTTTCAACATTATCTTTTGGTTTGATCATCAAGAGTACACAATTCTTAATAGCATTAACAAGCCTTTTCATTTGTCCAACATCCATAAGTGATAAATTCAACCTCTTGCTATGTTCTCTAACGATGTACTCAATCACATCTTTAAACAAATGATATTTGTTCTCATGGCGATGAAAGATGGCTCTCCTATCATATAGATGTGGTCTTCCCGAAACAATCCCACAAATTTCAAGTGGAATTACATCAATCTCTACCCCATCTATAAAATTTGCAGTGATGGAAAATCTCAGTTTACATGTTTTTTTCACATGCAATTTTGCATTATCACATATCCAACCTATAGGATAAGGTTTGGGATGAGGTGTGGTTTCCAAATTTAATTTATTAACAATGTCTTCTAAAATAAGGTTTTATTGTGATCCACTATCAAACAATGTATCTATCTTGGTATGTTTTGAAATGACTCTAATTTGGAAAAGATCTATTCTTTCTTTTTCATGTTGAGTTTCATTTAGGATACTTAAAGAACTAGTACTTGCAATAGAGTCCTTACCTTTAAATCCCATGGTTGTAGTCTTTGTTTCATCACTAGAATCAGATCCTAAATAATGTTGTGTAGTTGCAACAATATTTTGTTTCCCTTTGTTGTTAAACATTTTGGGTCTCATTTCAGGATGAAGTTTCCAACAGTGGTCTTCATCATGGCCTTCTTTCGAACAATGTTTACATGTGAGCTTTTCTCCCTCTTTCTTGACTGAAGCATTATTCTTCCCTTTTCCTTTGTCTCCACTCTTGAATGGATTTTTGTTGCCCTCTTACGGAACATTCTTCCCTCTTGCTTTTAAATGAGTTGCCTGTACACAAACTTCATCTAGTTTTGAAGGGTTAAACATGAGAATTGTGTGTCTCAAATAACTATGTAAACCTCCAATGTATTTGAGTATAGTGTCTTGAGAGGATAAATATATACCCAAAATCAAAACTCTTTTCCTAAATTCATGAGTATAGCTTTGCACATTTTGACCCTTAGCTTGCCTAAAGTTTTGCCAATCCATTTCAGCTTTTTGCATGTATACTAATGGATAAAATTGTCTTCTTGTTGAAACAAAAAAATCATTTCAAGAGGATAAAACCTTACCACTTTTCTTCATGTCCTATTGAGGTTTGGCCTCCCACCAAATAAGTGTTTCACTTTCCAATCTAAGAGAAGCAAGATGAATTTTGGTTTCATCATCCTTGATTCTTTGTATCCTGCAATACACTTCAATCTGATGAACCCAATTATCCAATTTCTCAACATTTACCTCTCCATTTTACATAGGCAATTCAAAATTTATATCAAGATTTAACAAAGGAGTTTTACCATATCCCTTTGGATAATTTTGAGGTGTTTGTGAAAGGGTAGAAGAAGTAGAAGAAGATGAGGATGATGACGATGGAGGTGAAGATGGTGGCTTGTCACCATTCCTTCCATTCCCTTTTGGATGTTTGTCTCCTTTTCCTCCATCTCCTTTTGGATGTTTTGAGCTTTCTCCTTGCAAACTTGAGTTTCTTTCCTCATAAATAAATTTTACCATTTCAGACATTTCAAAGATCTTTTCTAAAATTTCTCTCATCTTTAAACATCCCTTCAATACCTTCTTCACATGTCATGGCTGGTGAGGCTTGAGGTATGTGTGTTCTCCTTGAAAGAATTTGAGACCTTGGAATCTGCACAAGTTCCCCTTATCCTCTTTTAAGCTTCAACCTTGTAATCATTAGAAAACACTTGCAAACAAAATCAAACCTTCAAAACAACCTTTCTCTGATACCAAACTGATCTGTTATGCAAACTTGAAGGTGATGGAAAAATTTTCAAGTAAAATTTTATGTATTTTAGGAAATGGATCACTTTTCAAAACACATAAAATAATGGTTTTAAAACTTAGTTAATAGTGTAAACAAAGAAAAATATACCATATCAGAAACACATAACAACAAAAATGATAAAGGAGTTCACCCCTCTCTGGGCTACATCTCCTGGTCTAGCTTCTAATGTTGGGCCTCTTTCATTAAGTGCTCAAATTTGTGCTTACATGGATTTACAATGCTTAGAATAGAAAAAATATGTCTCCAATGGCTTCAGAACAGTGAAAAAACCCCCCAGTTGGGCTCTTGTTGTGCTCAATTTAGCTAAAAATTGAAGAAGTTATGTTCTCTAGAAGTTTTTCTTGCTAACTGATCTACAAACTGGACTGAACTTCTAATGGTTCTATGAATTTGACATTTCTAGGGCGCATCGAGCGACAAATTTTCCCCGCACTGAAGAGATTCCCACTGGTTCGGGTGCATTTTATCGCTCTATTTAAATGCCCAATAAGGCTTGTAGGCAAAAAAATTGGGCCACATGGGGCCGTGCGCCTAGGGGTTGGGGCTAACCGCCCACCCCTGTAGGCATAGCCCCCTGGTTCTCGACTTTCGGTTCCATGCCAGCCATAAAACCAAGGCTTATCCCCATTCTTTTGTGCCTGTCACCACTGAGCTCTCCACTGTGGTCTGTCGTGGTTCCATGGCACCGTGGTGACCATGGGCTAGGCTTATCCACTAGCCCCCCACTATATTTGCACTCTGGTTCAGTGGGTAGAGGTTATGGTATCCAAAACCTTAGGCTGGGGCTAAGGCCGAGCCCTTGACTCCTACTGCCTGTGGCCCTGTGACGGTAAGGTCACCGGGGGCTAGGGCTTAGCCCTGACCCCGTCCCCCAACAAAGAATGGTGAAAAATTTAAATAGAGTTTTGTAACTATAATGGTTAAGATATACCCTGCGCTCTAGTGGTAAGGCAATGTGCTACCACTCCACAGGTTTCGCATTTGATTCCGATTGGGCCTTTGCCCGACCCTTGCCAAATTTTATTTGACCTCGGGGTACCACGTGGCATCCCACCATTGGCCCAATTAAAAAAAACTTAACCACCAATCAAATGCACCCAAATCGAAACAATTACATGAGGTAACTTGGTAGCCTACCATTGGCCCATGATGTACAGTCATCCTACCCAGTTAGCAGTCCTCCAACCAACCTGCAAATTTTTTACTTGTTTGGGAAAACGATCAGAACGCAATATTGGAGGCAAACGATATAGTTTTGAGTGATTCAAGTTGCATTGGATTTAGGTCATCGAGATCTATGCTTTTGGTACAAGTTTCAAGAAATTTTAAAAACTTTGAATTTTGAGCACTTTACTGATACCTTGGATCAACTACAGAGTTTTAAATCATAAATCAAAGGTAAACAAAAATTCACTTTACCCATAGTAAATTAAACATATATATTGTTAAGACATTTTGTATCATGCCAAGATTCACATCTATTGATAATTAACATTATAATCGATCATGTGTAATGATACAACAATTGAATATCGAAAATATAATGTTCTCGCAGTTAAAAATAAACTAGAATAACAAATTCAATCTTGTAAATATGGTTGGGTAAAAAAAAATATTCCAGAATAACAAGACTTGTAAATATTGTTGGGTGAAAAATATATTCCAGAAATTAGCCTAATTTGTAATATTTCTTCTTCATCCCTAATAATAATGAACATAATAATATTATTTGCAAAAGACAACAAAGTGCTTCCATAAACCAATAATATGAGGTTAAAATGAATGTTTAATTTGACCAAGAATAGCTAAATTTATTTATAGTAAAACAAAGAGCCTTAAATTGTGAGTAAAAATTTTCAAATTGTAATAAATGGAAACCATTGGAACTACAATTCACACTACGATGTTGTGGGAAAGCCTTACACCCAACTAAAGTAAAGATTTACTATCTAAAGTAGCTTTCCATCCATGAGTTAAAACATAGTATTCTCTAGTGGATATTTAATTTTCAAGAAATGTATATAAAAAGTAATAAATGGAAAGCCAATGACTATGATTATAACTTTTTGGAAAAACAATTTCTATCTAGACAACTGGAAATTATACCTGATACCTAATGGTTCTACTCCTTTCAACAACTTTTCTTGTCCACTCCAAAAAGATGAGAGTATGCTCGAGCTCCAATGCCCTTACCAACTCACTATGAACCATTCAGTTTTCCACCCAACCATATTTAGGGAGAACTTCTCCCTCTGAAACCCTCGAGCTGTAAGAGCTCACAAGCAATACCAAATGCAGCAGTAGAGAGAGATATACAAGGCAAGCTAAGGAAGATAATTTTCACTTCCTCTAAATACCACTCATGTTCAACTCAACTAGGTAGAGCTACTAGGTAAATCATTTTAAGAAATTTTAGATTCATTTTGGCAGCATCTAGTTACTCTCCAGGCCACCCCACCCCCCCACCTCCAAACCATGGGGATGCTTCTCTATTTATATCCTTTGAGTGGAATTACACATCACCCCTTTCACGCAAAATTAATTTCTTTTTAAATTCAATTATTTCATATTATTCATGGCCCTCTCTCTCCAGCCCCACGCCCCCCCTCCAAACCATGGGGATACTTCTCTATTTATAGCCTTTGAGTGGGATGACACATCACCCTTTTCATGCAAAATTAATTTCTTTTTAAATTCAAATATTTCATATTATTCATCACCCTCCCCTGAGGTGGCAATCCCTCAAATTTTCTAAATTATATAATGACATAAATTATTTAATATTTGTCACCCCATGTGTCACTTTTAAATAATTTGTTATTATTTATTTTTCATAAATAAATAATATACCTTTTTATTAAAATAATATGAAAGTTAAGAGCACTTCCAAAGTGGGTAAATTTGGAATTTAATTAATTTAGGGGTTAAACAAGGTTGGCTTACCTAGTTAATTGATGCCCATGAGTGGTATTTTTCCTTCGGAAAATAGGAATTTTGCACCCCTATTGCATGCCTCTTCATACCTTGGTAGATTTATGACTTGGCGTCGTAATCTACTACAAAAATCCAAGATTCAAAACCTTGGTATTTCAAAGATTTAGGACTTCGCACCCTAATATTTCTTTTTATAGATCCAAGTCTCCATCTTTCATGTATTTAGGAATCCACGCCCTAAATTCCATGGCTTCTCATCTCTATGCTTTGAAACTCCCCGCTTCACCTTAAGTTACTAGTTGTGAGCTCATACCCATTTGATGGTTTGTTGGTAAGGTCTTGTTCTAAGACAGGAACACATCACAACTCATGGATCAAAGGAATCAAATGAATTTAATAATGAAATTAAATAATCACATTTTACCCAAAATTGTGCATGACTTCCGCAATCATTTTGGTTTTGAATAAATGACTTCCATAGTCATTTATAATTTGAGCATCCTTGTTGGCAAATAACCAGGTCCCCTGCCACATCTTGCTCAATACAAGATTAAGCATATATAATCATAAAAATTATGTATCATCCATAAATGATTATTACCCATATGCACCACATAACCATGATCATCCATGGATCTATGTGTCTCAATCCTGATACCATCCATGCCATACACCTATGTCATAAGTCAGATGCAGAAAGAGAAACATTTGTATAACATGTACTTAACTAAAAGCCATCTGATAAACATAATCAAAGATACCATTATATATGTATACCCACCAACCATATGACCAAAAACTAGGTCTACAATCTATAGGCCTATTCCCAAGTTTTAACATGCATAATCCATATATCGGTGTGTAGAAAATCTTCCTCTCTAGGTGTCACAAAACTAACCTTCCCAAGTTGGGACACTAGATACTCCCCCTCTTGGATTAAACTTGGCCCAAATTTTTCTTATAGTTTTCATGTATATATATATAATCAGGTTGTCCATGAAGACATACGCACAAAAAAAATACCATTATTAATTAAGTATTATGTACAGTCATGTCATACTAGATAGATTGTCGCATACACTACAATACATATTGTATCAAAGCAATCATATAATCAAGCATATTATATCTGGATATTACTATCGGTAAATGATATAACATATAGAACATCTACTCATATAAATGACAATGATATCACATTACACATGATTGTCTTTTCCCTATCTAATGTGTTCATGTGTCATTATCTTAGGTTTCTATAGAAAATTTGAAATTTCCAACTCACAAACAACTCCCACATTAGTTGTATAAACAACAATGATGGTCCATCCTATCTCAGAATCAAATTTTCATACAAGAAGCATCAAGTCATCCACATGCAATTTCCAGTGAAATTTCTCAACAAAACGTGATATCATATATATAACCAACTCTTACATCCTACTTGATTTATGTCTTCTCAATCCAAGTTTCACCTTTTCATTCCATAATACATCTCTGCAATAGCAACCTTTATGATTTACCTACAATTTTTACTAAATGTTTACTCTTTAGGAGAAATCACAATTTGAGGTTCAAGACACAATCTTTTTTTTAACAAGTGAATTTGATACCATATGTAAGATCCCTAGACTTCCAACTAGGTCTATAACCTAAGTTACCCAAAATAGACGCTTTTTGAACTAAATATTCTTGTTGTTACCATTACATGTTGCACAAAACAAAATCAAAGTATATCTTTCCTACCTACAGAAAGGCTCAGAAGTATTATTTTCAACAACTGTCCAAATAGACAAAATAGAGTTTTCTTTCACATAGTCCAAACAAAATTACTCTATATGGAAATTCATGTAGTAATTTGGTGTTATGTAGCATGCAACATTAAAATAATAATAATTGATTTGAACTTATTCCAAAAATCAACTATTTGACAAAGAATCCTAAAATGACCAAATATCAATAATCAATTATAACCGCTTCCTCCCACATTTACCCACGTTCACTGGTTTTCCCAGGGTAAACCTGAGTTAAGGGTCATTATGATAAGAACCAACCTCCAATATGACCTTAATAAAATGGAGTCGACAATTCAAGACCTTAACTTCCCTCAAGTGTTATAGGACCTCCAAGAGTTACCCAACCCCTAAGCTAACTCTCCTTTTTATTGACCTGGGCTCTTAGTTGCTCCCTTGAAAAGACCTCCAAGTGGTTGTAACTTCCAGTCATTTCCATAGGCCTTCTTCCCAGCGACTATGGACTTTTTTAGTTAGCTATGTGTCAGCGAACCTGAATTCTGAGCCACTTTTCAGGGCTAGGACTTAGGCCTCTACCCAGAACTCAATGAAACTTCCAAAAATTATGAATAACATAGAAACAAAGCTTATAAACCAAGAACTTGAACAAGCAATTGACCTAACCCCTCAAACACATGGTAAACATGAAACCTATAGGTCATGAATGCATATCTAAATACAGGGATCTGGAACTTATGTGAGTTTTAACAAGAGGGACCAATGCATTCTCACAATAGTTTTCATAACACCAATTAAGTCATGCATTAATTAACCATACATTCATTAATTAAAATGTGATAAGATCCATACTTAAATCTGTCATGTAACCATGCTTATAACTAGTATATAACTAGGTAGATAACAATGATAGAACAACCATTAAAGCAACATAATACAAGTACAATTACTCATCAAATACAAGAGAAACTTATCTCTTATTAACCATATGAAAAATCCAACCAAGTTAGGTACTTCCATGTACCACCCGACCATAGATTAGGTTGAACCAAATATTTCTTTCATCCAATCACCCCTGTGCCATATTCTAAGCATGAATATGGGATCTCACGGGATAAACCAATCCATAAAAAACCAAGGGAATCCAGAGGTTAAACTAACTCCACCCTCACCATACCGTGATCTCACCTAAACTGGTCACGAGATCACAAAATCAAACCGAGCTTGGATGTTTCAGAATTCCTTCACCATCCCTTAAGGAATTTTCCTGTCTCCACCCACCTGTTGAGGGTTTCCCAGAGAAAACCATCTCCACCCCCAACCCTTGGGATTTTCCAGAGACCACCTCACCTGGATCCAAAACCTTCCAACAATCCAAAGCTCAACCAATAAATAATTCCATCACACCATGGCTATCTGAAAATGGAAAGGCAGTGCTGAAAACCACTGTCAAACCCAACAAAACCCATTACAATGACATAAAATGAATCAAATACACACATGTAAATAACATGTGTTCCAAAAGTAGCTACGAAATCATACATGCAACCTCTTACCTGCAATTATTCCTATTGAAGTTGCTTTATCCAACCTTTCCTTACTTGATCCTTGCTTTGCTTTCCTTTATTTTAATTTCCTTTGTTTTCCTTATTCTTCCTTTGCTTGCTTTCTTTCCTTCTCCTCTTGGTGCTCTTCTCCTTTCTGAGGCCTCCTCTTGGTGCTCTTCTCTTCTCTTCCAAAACAAAACTGACAAAAGGCTAAACCAGCAAAGGTTATGTATTGATCCACATAAGCCGTTTTATTATTGATTCCTCTAATTTCTTCATTTTCCTTAATTTTCCTTCAATTTCCTCCTCACATGAAACTTGTGACCTTTCACCTCTCTTTTATCCTATTTTCCTTTATTTTCATAAATAAAATACCAAGAATTCCTTTTTTCCTTTTCAAATCCCTTTTCATTGCCTTTGCCAATTTCCCCTTAGCCATAATGCATAACAAGTGGTGCCCACTAGGATGTTTTTCCCAACATTAAGCTTGGAATAAGTGCCCCATGACCTTGTTTTTATTTTGCCTTTATTAACTTTATTACATGAAATATTAACCTGGGGATGTTACAAACCCCTCTTTCTTAGGGGAACACTGTCCTCGGTGTTTATGACACCTACAACTAGCAAATCCATTTAAAACCAAAACATACTTCCCATGGAGCTTTATAACCTAGCTCGCTGCAGTATTTACAATGAGCAACCTGCTCAAAAGCAAAACCATCATGACAAACATCGCGACGTGACAACCATACTGCTTATTGGAGCTTTATAACACAACCCATTTTAGTATTTACAGTAGCAACCATACATAAATATGTAAAAATACCAAATAATCATTTGCCTCCACTAGAAAACAATGAAGGATACATAGCCCACATCTGATCATCCATCTCGCATGTGGCTTCATCAGGCCCAAAGTGCTTCCACTTCCCTTTAACTTGCTCGATTGCTCAGTTCTGCAGCATGAGTTTTTTCTACAACAATATGCGCGAAGGTTCTAGCTTGAATTCTCCTTATGGTTCCACCTACATTATAGACCAATCAATAACGTGATCAACATCCTTTACATATAGCTTAAGGAATGAAACATGGAAAACAACATGGGCTTTCATTTTATCGTAGGCAATGCAAGTCTGTAAGCCATTGTTCCAATCCTCTCAAGGATATCGAAAGGCCCACAATATCGTGGTACCAACTTGGAACATGATCCAATCGTCAAGGAGCATTTCTTGGGCTTGATGCGCAAATACACATGCTCCCCAACCTGAAACTCCTTAAATACCTTGTGTTGTTCTACATAAATCTTATGTCGGTCCTATGCTTCCTTTAGATTCTTCTTTAGAACCTATATTTTGTGTTCCATTTATGCCAACATATTCGGCCCAATAAGTACCTTGTTCACTGGATCACTCCAGCTGATGGGAGTATTACAACTCCGCCCATATAGTGCCTCAAATGGACTTATCCTCAGTGACTCCTGATAACCAATGTTGTAAGAAAACCCAACCAATGGAAGGTATTCCTCCCATCTCCTCTGTTGGTGTATGACATTCAGCCTCAGCATATCCTCCAGAATCCTGTTGACCCTCTCTGTCTGTCCAACTGTCTGGAGATGATAAGTTGTACTGAAGTCCAACTCTATCCCAAAACCAGCAAACAACTCCTTCCAAAACTTGGAAATGAACTTAGCATCCCTGTAAGACACAATCTTCTTTGGAACACCATGCAACCTCACTATCTCCCTGATGAAGACATGTGCCACCTCACTAGATGAATAAGTATTCTTCACTGGAATGAAGTGAGCTACCTTGCTCAACCTATCGATCACAACCATGATAGAATCATGTTGTCTCGATGTCCTCGGAAGACCTGTAATGAAATCCATGGAAATGACCACCCATTTCCATTTTGGAATCAGAATAGGTTGAAGCAACCCACTTGGATGCTTACACTTTGTTTTCACCTACTAACAGTCCAAAAATATAGCCACAAACTTTTCCACTTCCTTCTTCACATTTTTCCAATAGTAGAACTTCTTCACTGTCGTTAATGTCTTCTAATATCCTGGGTGGCCTGAATATGGCTTGGTATGAAACCCCCTCAATATAGGCTTCCTGAGCACATTGTCATTTGATGCATAAATCTTGTATCTGAATCTCACCAAACCATCTACTGTGAGATGATAGTCCACATTTTGATCACCTATACCCTATTGTATCTTGTGCTTAAGCTCCCTGTACTTGTCATCCTGTTGTCCTGCCTGTAAGATATGATCCTGTAAATTTGACCCATAAGAACACATAGCTTATATACAATTCACATGCACTCTTCTACTAAGATCATCTGCAACCTTGTTCTCCTTACTCTTAATGTATTTGATCTCTAAATCAAACTCATTGATCATGGCAAACCATCTAGCTTTCCTGGAATTCGCATTCGGTTGGTCAAATAGATATCTCAACCCACTTTGATCTCTTATCATTACAAACCTCCTGCCAAGAAGTTAATGTCTCCACATCTTCAAGGCATGAATAATAGCTTCCAACTGAAGATCACAAGTCACATAGTTTTGCTCATGTTCATTCAGTTTCCTGGACTCATAGCACACCACATGTCCCTCCTACATCAAGATAACATTGAGTCCTCTCTTGTAGGCATCTGTACACCACGAAATCTTTATCTAGATCTGCAATCTTAAGAATTGAAGCATTTGTCAACAACTACTTCATCTGCCCAAAATTTGATACACATTCCTTTGTCCATTCAAATTCCTTACATTTTATTTGAAATGATGTAATAAGATATAAAATGTGTGAGATGCTCATGATGAACCTTTTATAGTAACCCGCTAACCCCATAAATGATCTGACCTCATCCACATTCTTAGGAGTTGCCCACTCCATGATATCCCTTATCTTTTATGGATCCACTGCTATGCCTTCCTTTGAAAAAACAAGTCCCAAGTAATGTACCTATGTCTGAAAGAAGTCACACTTTCTAAGCTTGGCATACAATTGATGCTCTCTTAGCAATCTCAACATTGCTGCTAAGTTTTCTACATGTTCTTCCTCATTCTTAGAATATATCAGTATATCATCAACGAATACAATCACAAACTTGTCCAAATAAGGACGCAATACACTATTCATCAAGTACATAAAAGTAGTTTGGGAATTAGTTAAACCAATATGAACCACAACAAACCCATAATGCCCATACTTGGTCTTGAAGGCAATCTTGTAGATGTCCTCTTCTTTGATGCATACATGATGATATCTTGATCTCAGATCAATCTTCGAGAATACTGTTGCTCCCTTCGACTGATTAAACAAGTCATTGATTATCAACAATGGGTACCTGTTCTTAATTCTCACCTTATTGAGCTACCTATAATCAATGCACAACCTGAGAGTACCATCCTTATTCTTTATGAACAATACTGGTGCACCCCAAGTCAATGCACTTGGCCTAATATGTCTCTTATTAAGCATTTCCTTCAACTACAACTTCAACTCTACTAGCTCTAGTGTGCTCATCCAATATGGTGCCTTTGATTTTGGTGCTTCCTTTAGTACCAACTCAATAGAAAATTCCACTTCCCTGTGAGGAGGCAACTCTAGAATCTCTTCTAGAAACACATCTTGAAACTGCTGCAATATAGGGTACCTCTTGAATATTTCTGCATCCTCAACATCCTTACCCTTATCACTGGAACTATGAACTAAAAACATTACACGCCAATTCCTGCAACTGCGCTTACCCTGCATAGTTGTAGTCATTCTAATTGATGTAGGATTTCTCTTTCCTTGCAAGATTCTCTTTTCCCAATTATCATTCAGGCACTCAATGGCCTTGTCATAACAATCTACTTCGGTCTTGTGAAGATACATCTAATCCATACCCAAAAGCATACTATATGATCCCAATGGCAGTACATTCATATGTTCTGTTGTAGGCATACCATTTAGCTCAAATGCACAAGCTCTTACCCAGTGATGAACTCTCTTCTAAGGACCTACATCCAATTGCACCAACCAAGATTTTGTATGCACTTATTTTCTCAAGCCACGCTTATCCACCAGGTCAGGATTAACATAACTATAATTAGATCCGGGATCAATCAAAATAGAAACAACTTGACCAAATATCTTACCTTCCATATCAATAATGGATGCCTGATGATATGCTTTCTTGTTGTCTACAATTGCATAAATCCGAGGAATGCTATGACCAACATCCCCAACTGTCCGTGCTTCTTGAACGCTATAGATCTGAGGCCTGCCACCCTGGTACAATGGACAACCCTTCTTGCAATAATCTTCGCCATATCCAACTGCAATGGTCCCCTATCATCACCTATGTTTTGCTGCGACCCATGTCCCTTCTCAACTACATTGAACTTCTTGTAAGGAGCAACATTTTCTTTACCTGTATCCTGAGGTCTTCCCCGCTTTGGTGTCTAGTTTCCTTTAAATTTCTCATTTCCCTTCAAATCACGCTTAGGTTCAGCTTTACGCTTTAATTGATCATAACAATTCTTCAACTTCCGTATGGCCTCCTCCAACAATCTGGGCTCATCAAACTCAATGTGGTCTCTATATGCTACTAGAAACCCAATGATGAATCTTGGAATCTTATCCTTCTCATCCTTGAGGTAAGGCACATACCTCAACAGTTCCATGAACCTGCTAGTATACTTATCATATGTTATAGAACCCATCTGCAACTCATAAAAATCCTTAGCTTTGTCATCATAGTACCTCTCTGATAGAAACTTCTTCTTGAAGAGTCTCTCGAACTCATTCCAAATCAACTCTTCTACTCAAATACCCTTGACATTATTCACATCTTTCCACCAAATATATACTTTCCCTTTAAGATTGAAGGTGGTTACTTTGGATTTCATTTTCTCTCAGTAGTTATGCAATCTGAAGAATTTCTTCATCCTAAGCAACCATGCCTCTGCATCTTCTGACTTCTTCATCTCTCCATCGAATGTAGGAGGCTTGACTTTCTTGGACTCCTCAGGCATGTACTCACTCCTCCTATAAGTATGATGATGGCAATGATGGTGATAATGTCTCCTGGATGAGGAACTAGAATGATATCCATACATATTAGTCCTCATGTCAAGTGTATTCAGTGATTTGTCACCTTTGACTATATCCCCTTTATCCAACCTGTATCTGGACCGAGACCTGCTACTATAGGCTCCATTATTTTTCTCTTCCTACTCTTGATTGATCCTCAACTGTCCCTATCTCTTCAAATCTAACAAGCTCTAAAGAATCACTGCACTGACTTATTCATGCTTTTCCTAAGCCCTTGCAAGTCTTTCATGAGCCTCAACCAGCTAGTCATTGTCTACTTTTCAGCTTCTAATCTCTGCCCTCAAACTCCTCAATACATCTGCTATACCAAGAGAATATTGATCTCCTTGTAGTCCAATCGATATATAGGGAGAGCCACGAGAACTATAGTCTACCATTTTTCTCATCATCTTTGATTCTCCTCTTCCTGCAAGTAGGCCATGTCAGATAAACCAAATATATACCAAAATCAAAACCATACCTCATTGACGTTCAGGGGAGGCTTATCTCATCTGCAAAATCAGTCCACATTATCATGATACATATATAATTATAATCATATCAATATAACAACATCATGCATGACCATACCAACTATATACCATGACCCCATGCATGACAACCATAACCTTGACAACATCAAATTTTACCCAAAGAGAGTGCAACCCACTCTAATACCACCCTGTAACCACCTCCTCCCACATTTACCCACTTTCACTAGTTTACCTAGGGTAAACATGAGTTGAGGGTCACTATGATAAAACTCAACCTCCTATATGACCTTAAATAAATGGAGTGGACAACTTAAGACCTTACTGATTTCCCTCAGGTGTTACAGCGCTTTCACGAGCTACCCAACCCCTCCAAGTGTCCAACCCTTGAGCTAACTCTCTTTTTTACTGACCTAGGCTCTCAATCACTCCCTTGATAAGGCATCTAAGCGAATGTAACCTCTAGTCGCCCCCATACGCCTTATTCCTAGCAACTATGGACTTTTCTACCCCGAATTCTAAGCCACTTTTTCAGGGATAGAACTCAGGCCTCTGCCCAGAACTTAATGAAACTTCTAGAAATGATGAATAACATACAAACAAAGCTTTTAAACCAAGAAATTGAATAAGGACTTGACCTGACCCCTCCCAACGAAGACAGGCATTTCGTCAAACAGATGGTAAAACATGTAACCTACATGTCATGAATGGATATCTAAACATCAGGATTTGAAACTTATATGAGGTTTAACAAGAAGGACCAATGCCTTCTCACAATAGTTTTCATCAAGACCAATTAATTCATGAATTCATTAACAAGACATTCATTAATTAAAATGTAATAAGAGACATACTTAAATATGCCTTATAACCATAATTATAACCATCATATAACCAGGTATATAACAATGATAAAATAACCACATAATACAAGTATGATTACTCATCAAAGACAAGAGAAACTTAGCTCTTATTAACCATATGAAAAATCCAACCAAGTCAGGGACTTCCATGTACCACCCAACCATAGATTGGGTTGAACCAAATCTTTCTTTCATCCAATCACCCTTGTGCCATATTCCAAGCACGAATATGGGATCTCATGGGATAAACCAATCCATAAGAAACCAAGGGAATCTATAGGTTAAACCACCTCCACCCTCACCATACTGTGATCTCACCTAAACCGGTCCTGAGATCACAAAACCAAACTGAGATTGGATGAATCAAAATTCCTTCACCATCCCTTGAGGGATTTTCCTATCTCCACTCACCTGTCAAGGGCATGCCAGAGAAAACCATCTACACCCCTAACCCTTAGTATTTTCTTAAGACCACCTCACCCAGATCCAAAACCTTCCAACAATCCAAAGCTCAACCAAGAAAGAATCCCATCACACCATGGCTATCCGAGAATGGCAAGGCAAGGCTGAAAACCAATATTAAACCCGAAAAAAAACCCATGCCAATGACAACAAATGAACCAAATGAACACATGCACATACCATGCATGCCAAAACCAACTAGGAAATCATACATGCAACATGTTACTTGCAAGTATTCTCACTGAGTTTCTTGATCCAAACTTTCCTTAATTTATTCTTGTTTTCCTCTGCTTTCCTTGTTCTTCCTTTGCTTGCTTGTTTTCCTTCTCCTCTTTGTGCTCTTCTCCTCTCTGAGACTAATTCCAAAACAAAACTGACAAAAGGCTAAACCAGCGAAAGTTGTGTACTGGTCCTCACAAGCCTTTTTATTATTGATTCCTCTAATTTCTTCATTTTCTGTGTGGTTGTATCTTCCGGATTCATCGCATCTGTTGTTTTTGTGCATCGACGTTTCGAACCAACCTCTGTGGTTCACTAATTCAAATCCTGATGATGAACCACAGAGGTTGGTTCGAAACGTCGATGCACAAAAACAACAGATGCGATGAATCCAGAAGATACAACCACACAGAATGCAAATCGCAGAAGTCTCAAATCCATGTTCTTCATTTTCCTTAATTTTCCTTCAATTCCCTCCTCATATGCAACTTGTGACCTTTCACCTCCCTTTTATCCTATTTTCCTTTATTTTCATAAATGAAATACCAATAATGTCTTTTTGCCTTTTCAAAATCTGTCATTTCTAATTTCCCCTTAGCCATAATACACAACAAGTGATGCCTGTTTTACCCAACATTTAGCTTGGAATAAGTGTCCCATTACCTTGGTCTTATTTGGCTTTATTAACTTTATTACATGAACTTTTAACACGGGGTTATTACACTAATGTAAATAAAATTAAACAGTAAACGTAATAGAAGATTGCAAAACTTAAATTCTTTCAAAAACTATTCCATACTAAGATTAATAACCAATGTATATAACGTTTAGTAGTAAACATAATAAAATATTACAAAGCTTAAATTCTTTCAAAAACTATTTCAGACTAATACCTTTCGACAATAACGAAAACTTTAAACTTCATAATGCAAATGGAGAAATCATATACTCATATTTTCCAAGAATATATATAAACATTACCAAGGTTAACTTATTTTAAAAACTATTTGAGACTAATACTTTTGGAATTAATGAAAACTTTAAACTACATATTGCAAAGGGAGAAATTATAAACTCATATTTGCCAAGAATGTATATAATGTTTTATAGTAAAAGTTACAAAAGATTGCCACATATTTATCAAATAAATAGTAGGTATCTTGAGCATTAACCAAAGTAAATGTAACACGCCAATATATGCATCAATCAAACTAAAAACATTATCAAATGTTGCATTTAATGATAGAACACTCTAAATTAGCACATTGATATTGGAAAAAAAATTAAGAAGGGAAGATTTATGTTTTTATTTTCTGCAAAAAGAATAAGTGTTATATTTCAAAGAGAACATAAAGCAAAAACAATGGGCCCAATGCCTTCAAAACAACGATTGCCAAGCAGACTTTTGCATAACACTATTATTAGACGAAAGATAAACATAAAACCTTTAAGGGAACCAACTAACCGAGGAAGGATGTCAGAGAATACAAATATGAATAGCAACTCTTCCGATTATATTTTACATAACATTTTTTTTTAACTAACATGCTAAAGTTCCATACAGTCCTCATTGACCCACCTTTGTATTATAGACCATTCCTTGAATTCCCATAATATTCATTATTATTCACTTCTCTTACTTGAGAATCAATTATGAATGACTCAGTTAGAAGATCTTCATTCCAAAAACAAATTAAAAATATCTTTTTGCAAGCTTGTAATTAAGAACAACTCTCATAATTATGAAAATACAATATTTATATTATTGAATCTATCTTGATAACTGCAAGTCAACTTGTTTTCCAACTATAAAATCACTCATGATTTTTATTCAATAATTAATCAATTCATTTGATTTCACACATTATTTCTTAACATAACCACATATACAAAACCTTAAACCAACCTATGAAAATATACCTTCACAATATTATGAATCATCTTCTTAATTCACATAAGATTTAGTTTAAGCATTTACATGTTGAAGCCAAGCTTCATTTCTGCCCAATTACAAAGGATAATACTTCCACCTCAAAGTATTACAACAATTTGTAGGTCTATTGAATAATCATGCAACTACACATCCAATCACAACCACCCAAATCCAACAATCTCTTTCATTCTACATACTATACAATTATTTTAGGTTTCTAATTCATGCAAATTTTCCAATTCAAAAAAATAAAATGAGAGGTGACTCTTCTTCAATTTTTTTTTAACAATTACAAGCTAACTAAATTTCAATCAATTCAATGATCAAATTCATATACAACATGAATTGTTAACTCTATCACCTACCTAACACTACTTTAGATCAATTCATGGATTCAGTCGTCATAATTTCTCTAAATAATTCAGTTAAATGTAATTCAACCAATAATAAATGGTTTCCTAAGAAACCAATAAAATAACCAATGAGAATACAATATGCAATCTCCTTCAAATGCTATACTCAATATTTCATAAGCCAAATAGACGATATACTATCAAATTACCACAAGAAAATTTTCATAATTTTAAGCATTTCAAAACCAAATTAAATCTAGATCAACCAACAACGTAAAAATAAATAAAATAAAATAGCAAAGTATAACTACCCAATTCACACTTATTTTATATCAATGATCAAACTATTCCAAGCCACTCAATGGTATTCATTATGCCTTCATATTTTTATTCATCTATAATTAATAGAAAATAGTGCATTTAGATCTCAACAAATTCATTCTATGAAAATTTAATCCATTTAACTTCAATTACACATTGTCAATCCTCCTTAATCATGTCCATGAGATTCCATCCAAATAATTTGTTCATTCTAACCAAAAGAATTAACAAATTATTTTGATGGAATCTCATGGACATGATTGAGGAGGATTGATTATGTGTAATTGAAGTTAAATGGATTAAATTCTCATAGAATGAATTTTTTGAGATTCCACACCTGTACAATATCTCTAGATTTATGTTAGTATGGATTCCACGCCCATGCATAACCTCAAGGAATACATAACCTTCAAATTTTCCTTAAAATGGCTTCTGCAACCATTCACGCACAAGTCATGTAAGCCTCTTGTTTATTAGGAAGGTCATACCACAACCTAGTATTTGAGTAATTTCAAGTTATTTGATGCAAAATGTCAACCCAAAATACAAAAATTAATAACTACACAAAATCATATCATAGAAATCACAGGAATTTCATTCTTACTTGTTAAGAATGTATTCTCAAATCATATTTTAATACATCAATTTAATGCACATACATTACTTGTGAATGTAACTTTGGTTAATTTTTCATTAGTGTAGATAATAAAAGAGTCAAAATCATTATGAACTCAATCATCATGTTAATGCCTTACACTTGTTACACATTCCCAAAACATACACACCAAAGTCATCATACTATAGTCCATGTTAAGCCAATATTTTTCTTGGTAGGTACAATTTCAACTAGTAAAGAATGCTACTAAGCCCATATCACATTGATAATGATGCTTTAACCATATATTCAATGATGCATGCATTCCACATATCTCACTCACCCATTGACAATCAAGCCATTCACATGCTTGGATTTAACACAGACGCACATCCTTTCACAACATGTATTTAAGTTATTTAACATATTTCTAATAATTTGTCTTATTAAAATATAAAGGAATATAAGAAAGCATTATTTCTTATTTTTTTCATGAGTTTCTAAATGACTTAATATAATAATAATAAAAATATCCCCCATGCAACTAATATGCTTCAAAGTCAACATGCATGCAAAATCAACATTCATACATCAACCTACAACCTACAAGCAATTATGTTGGCCCATTAGGCCCTAGTGTTGTAGTTGACTCTGATACCATATGTAAGGCCCCACCTTACCAACCCTCAATATAATAGAGAAATGAAAGTCCCATTGAATACTAAGACTTGAAATAAGTTTTTTTTTTTTTTAAATCTTATTTCAAGTCTTTTTATTCAATGGGACTTTCATTTCTCTATTATATTGAGGGTTCGTAAGGTGGGACATTACGTTTTACACTATCACTAAGCATAGAATTAATAGGAGTTGTTATTAGGAAGTCATTAGCAGTCAAAAGTATATCACTACAATCAACAACGCTATGAGTATGAATATTTAACTAATGTTGTTCTATATGTTGTTTTGTATTTTTCTCAGGAAGAAAAGTTGGAAGGAGAGCATCAAGATTTTTTTGTACCTCAGACATATATGTTGTTATTTTTTTCCAAATATTTCCACAGTCGTGTTTTTTAATTGAGGACACAACTCTTCTAATAATTTCCTCTTTGAGAAGCTCACTAGCAACCTCTGTAAGGATCTCCTCAACACTTAGTCTTTTTCAGGAACAATGATTGGTACTTTCGATGTGGATGCTTCCGTGGAGATGGCTTCACTGGTTGGTTGTTGCAAAATCAAAGGCAAGGAGGCTCTTCTTTCTTCTCTAAATGCAAGGAAAAATTAATATTGTTCCAAAGAGAGGTTTTGCGCTTTCCTACAAACCTATTCATACTACCAGACTCGACAAAACATATCATCAAAAAAGGAATTTTCATGTGCATATTTTTTCTTAGTCACAAAAACACAATGTTCTTCAACAATGCCTAAAGGGTCAAGGTGCTTTAGAGGAATTTGTGCTAATTTAAGGGAAAATAAGTTAACAACTATTTTCTAGCATGTTGAACATTTTGAAGAGTATAAATTCCAACTTGAATTGGGAAACTTGGGCAGATTTTCTTAGACTTTTTTCTGCAACTCAACAACAATGCTCATATCAACTGTCTGATAGGTTATTTCTTTGCAAACCAACCGGGATAAGGCATGCGGCGGTCCTTGGAAGCTATATATTCTTAAAAAAAAAAAAAATTAGAAGAACCAATCACCAATACAGTCAATGCCTTCTTTTGCTTCTTCCACTATAATATCAAGCAATTCTTCTTCCAATAGTTTATACATATTATGCCATGACAATATATCGACGTCCTTGGTAACTATTGTGTCTGAAAATAGAAAAGTGTTTAGATTCTTGTCGTCTTCATCCTTAGGGGTTTGTTGAGGAGAGTTCTACATAGAGAAAAGAACATCATTTTATGGGATAATTTTGGCGTTAAAACACTTAGGAATCGAGTTGAGTTGTTAACTTCTAACGTGGTAGTGTAGTGCGTTGAATGGTGACGTGTGGCAGCATCTAATAGGTCTATGTGGAAAAGTAATTCACGTGGAATCATCCAGCACGTCATCGCGGGGAGGATTTCGAAGTTATGGTGTATCATTAAGAATGATCGAGGTTCGCGAACTAACTGATGTCGTGAGACAGAAATTTCAAGGCATTGCCGATAAAGTTCATGGCTCGTTGCGGGGCCTCCTGAAAAGAGTTACCGCTCGAAGCAATCAAAAGATGAGGTGCGATTGACGGGAATGAAACGAGAACATTTAACGTGATGAAACGGAAAATTGTATGTCACGCCTCGAGAATTTGTAAAGTGTGTTTGTTATGCTCTCGACGTAGGAGACGAGAGTGAGAGTCGGGAGAACTCCTCGACGTGAATTTGTCTACCACGTTGTATAAGCTTTGTTAAAGTATTTAAAGAAGAAAAAAAAAAAAATATATATATATATATATATATATATATTTTAATGTTTACGAGGTTGAAAATAGTTTATGGGACACATTGCTTTTTGACCATTTTTCTGTGAAGCCTCACAATAAATGCTCCCAATTTCTCGACAAACCTCTCGCTAAATAGATTATCTCAAGAGCTAGCTGCCCGCATAACTTTCTGTGTTATCTTTGAAGGCCTCACATTCTAAAATGAAATGCTTCTCTATTTCCACTTTTCCCGAAGAACAAAAAATGCATACTCTTTCCTCCCACACTTTTTTTGGCATTTTCCAACGTCGTTGATGATAATTAGTCTTTAACTGAAAAATAAGAATTTTGGCTCTCCAAGAGATATTGGCCTCTATGTATACTTTCGTTTGATGACTATGAGTGGGATTAAACACTTCAATATAGTACTTTTTTTTTCTTCCTAGCTCCCTATCCCAAATACGCTTGTGGAACTTATCCATAACAAAAACTTTTATCTCTTTGTTGTTTATGGGACAAGTGTTCAAGAAAATAGAAGGAAAGTGCAATTTTGATGGGATCCAGGAAAGTCACATCGTGGGAGATGTGGAAAGGGGCTTTATTAATGACACCTTTAAGAAATAGCCATATTTTGTATTTAGTAGCATTTTCAAAAGATTTAAGCATGAACTTTATACATGTGATAAAAAAATGGATTTTTTTACGAAGGGGAGATATATGACAAAAAAATGCACTATGAAAAGGAAAAAATAGGAAATAAAAACTTATAAAATCCCCATTTTATTACGAATTAAATACAAAATAGAGGATTGTTGTTTTACCACAATAAGTTGTTATAGACATTAAATTTAATCTAAGGTAATCTTTTCCATAAAGTGCAACATGGTATACCATCTCCTCATAATTGAGAGAAGTTTGAACATGGCTTTCCACCTCTTAATAGGTTATGGATATGTTCCAATGCTCATAAATGTAAAGCATCTTAAAAGTTTTGGTTCCATGATGAAATTTTGAATCATTGTAAAGAGGAATGAAGATCATATAAAGCAGTGCTAATGGAATATGGATAGATATATTTCACACATCTAGTTCATATTTAAGTTTACAATATCATATAAATTGGGGAGAAGAGGAAAAGAGAGAATAATGATCCAGTGCTAAACAAATTGCAAACAAATTGCATCAAGGCACTTAGTGGTTGGTGCAATTCAATAGGTGATGTGTTGCTTTATTGTATATGATATTTTCACAATTAATTCAATGCATTCTCTGCACATTTAGAGTATCCTACAATATTGGTCCAATTAACTTGTTAGTATAACAACACAAAACACTAACTTTAGAATGATATAATAGATACTAAATTATTTTCCTAAAATTTGCAAATCAAAAAGTACACAACCATGCTCTAAAACTCGTAAAATCTTCCACATAAATCTTATAAAAATGCACAACTCCAATACAACCATGCTTGAAAACTTTTGAATTTTTTCACACTAATCAAGACCATAACAAATCACCTCTTCCAAGATTGAAAATCTCACGGATTGTTTTCTTTATTTATTGTATTAAATTTTGAAATTTGTTTCCAAAAACTAACTATTTAAAAATAATAATAATAATAATAATAATAATTAAAAACCATTTACATACAAAACAAGTGTTGTTGTTGGTTTTGGATAGATGTTGATTCTAAGGATCACTAATGTTTGTACTCTCTACAGAAGTTTGTCAAACATTGTCGTTGATCGTAGGTCAGCATTGACAAGCTAGGGTGTGGGATGATCCGAACGCGAGGATGAATCTCATTTGAGCTTGTTGTGATCTACGCAGAAGGTAGAATCTCTAAGATCTGGGATGCAGAGGCACATACAAGCATAGATTGCGATTGCAGTGGCAAGTCTTTTCACGGGTTGAAAGGATTGTTTGAGGTTTTTATGGTTGAGCATGCACAGTACACAGGCACAGGTGGTCGCGATATGGTCTTAGAATATCACCTGAAATTTCTAAATGAATGGATCTGGGAGATCTGCATTGTGACCCCACTCCAAAATTGATTGAAAAGGATTGATCAGCCTCCTTATGTGTCATGGGGGATTCTGCCAACATGCATACTGAAAAACCTGACCAGCTAGAATATGACCACAATTTTAAGGGTTCCTATATGCAGTCTATCGAGCTAGATCTGGGATCAGGTTGGTCTTTGTTAGATCTAGCAGTGAGATAGGAGGGAAAATTTTCAGATCTTCATAAAAGACTTCAATGGGAAGACTTTTGTCTTATTGTGAGAAATCTTCAGATGAAATTGTGTGGAAAATTTTATATCATGTCCCACGTTTTGGGTGGACTTTGCACTTAATTCTCGGGTCCCTGATGATGTGTGGAGAGTCCACCCGAAACGTTGGACCGGATATAAAATTCTCTACAAAATTTCATTTGAAAATTTCTTGCAATATGACTATTTTTGGAAATATACACTCTTCCAAGACTTATGTCTCCTAGATCTAGGGTTTGGATCTAGTGGAAAACTTGAAGCAGACCATCCAGAACCATATCGATATACGAGCAACGTTCTAAGTTTCAGAATGTGAAGGTAAAATGTTGAGGGACTCTTCTCGGCTAGAATATTATGATGTGGCAAGGGACTCTACCATAATATTAAATTTGAGAATGCGAGGAGGTTCTTTAGCCTTTAAAAACCTAAGCCAAATCCTAGGATTGCTAATGGACCTATATTGTTCAAGGATGCACTCAAAGGGAATATTGTCACTCAATTCAATCGGTCTCAAAATTTTCGAGGACCATACATTGTCGAGCAAAAGGACAAGGTACCAACCATGGACATAAAATTTCCAGAGGTAAAATCTTACTTTACTGATCTACAATCCACGATGTTAATATGTCAGTTTAACGATTTTTGGCCAAAACCAGCAAACTTGTATGAATGTGTGTACTCTTTTTGGACAAAAAAGTGTGATATGTATTTGTGCTCAAAAGGCTTCTTCGTAGTACATTTTGAGACACAACAAGGAATGGAAAAAGTTATGAAGGAGGGACCATGGTTTTGGGGTAGAGTCAGGCTTTTTATCACCCCATGGTTCCCAAATTTTGATGCAATAAACATGGTGGTAACAACAATGTCGGTCTGGGTGAGGTTTCCAAACCTTCCCATTTCTTTTCGGCACCATCAAGTCTTGGAGGACATTGGAAATATTTTGGGAAAATTCAAACTTTTGCCAGAATATATGTAGAGATCGACCTTAGCAAATTTCTTCCTGATCATCCTCTTATAAAACATGACATCTTTTAGTGGACACAGGTGTTAGACTATAGTCTATGAGAATACAACTTTCAAATGTTGAACCTGTTTCTAAACAGGTCACTTACAAAATTCTTGTCCACAAGCGAAAAAGGTCCTAAAAAGAAAAAGAGGCAAACCCCTAAAAAATGAGGATGGCAGTTTCATGACAACTTAGAAGATGAAAAAGAAGAGCCCAAGGAAAATCATCCAAATTCAAAAACACGGACTCAACCTTCCAGCCAAACAAATAGTGGTGAGGGTGATAGGTCTGAATCCGTGGATGTTACCCAAAAGGTTACTAAATCAACAGAGATCATTGCACCAAAGTTGCACAAATGGGAATTACCCATGGAAAAGGATTCAGGGGGCATACATAGATATCATGTATTTGAGATCTCAAACTTATACGAAGACATCCCCCCAAAGTCAAATGGAAATCAACTCGAAATAGTAACAATTGCTCCCAATCAAGGAGTTTGGCAAAATGTGGAGAAAAAGAGAGGAAAAAAGGGGAAGTTAAGTCATTTTTGTCACACTTAGCCCCGTAAAATTTATGTAGTTTTTTTTTATAGTTTCTTCTTTTTATTATGCATTAGTCGCCAAGCTAATATGATTGAATGCTTTCAAGCATTTTCAAAATGTAATTTTATTCCTTGTTTTTCAGGTTAAATAAAATTACGAATTTTTCTTCAACAAAAAAATAATATTGTTATTTATGTTCTTGTTTTAAATGTGGTTCACGGACCCTAGAAATTGGTGACCGCTACATGTACTGAATATTTGTACCATACAAATCCACCCAAAGGGATCACTTCTTGTTAGCTCATCCACATAGCTTGACCCTGAGGGTGTGGAGAGAATTGAACCTATGGCCACTCAGTAGCAAAGGTGCTTTAACGATGGGGACTCGACCAATTGAAATAACCCTTGGGGATTCGTATAACAATAATGTTATAAATGTTACAGTGACAAAAACTATCTAGATGTTATCATATAATATTTTTCAAATCAACATTTAGGCCAAGTTATTGTAGTCCATCATCAAAGGTTCATCACATAAGATTTTTTGAATCAACATTTTGGACCAAGCTATTGTGGTCCATCATCAAGATCCATCACATAACATTTTTTGAATCAACATTTGGACCAAGCTAATGTGTAACATCATCTTTTTTTGAATCAATGTTCCAAACCAAGCTAATGTTGTTTGACATCAACATCTTGATGATGGACCACATTAACTTGGTCCAAAATGTTGATTTGAAAAATATTATGAATCAATGTTTCAAACCAAGCTATTGTGGTCCACCATCAGGGTGACGATGCACCATAGTTGCTTGATCCAAAATATTGATTCAAAACATGTTATGTGATGGATCTCGAGTATTTCTCACACAATTGCATGTAACATAATCAAAAGCTTTTAATCCAATATTTTAAGATCAAATTTACAATATAATGAAGTGAAAAAACAACCATAAATGTAAATGATTCAATATAAAGATATATAGTGAATACTTATTTATTCAACGATGATGGTATTTTTCTCTTATGTAAGAGGTTAAATTGTCATCATGGGTACTATCTAGTTTATTTATGGGACATCTAGATGCTACTTGAATGCATGTGACCCCATTATTATGAAAACAACGATGATAGTATGGGACAATGGTCTTCTTGTAAATAATATCATGGCTAAAACAACCCTTTGTTCCTGGAGTACTTTACATTTCTTTTGATTGGCTAAGATCTCATCATATGCAGAGAACCAAGTTAACAACCAAAGACTCAAAGGCATATTGTAGGATGGAAGTCTAGCCCCTTACAAACCACAAGTAAGTTGTTTTAGGTGGCTAGGTTTTATTTACACTTAATGACATAGTTACACCTCTCGATCTTGAGACTGTATTAATAACAGTAAAAAAAGCTCCTACTTAAGATCTAGTTTTGAAAATAAAATTAAACAACAAAGAAACCAAAGCAAACTACTATGAAAATATCATTATTGATGCACCCCTAGGCAAGATGTTAAATTGCAACCAAGGGTAGTATTTAATATTATGTTTGGGGCTAAGGTTAAATGCTACTAGAAAGTGGATGATCCTACTAGGGATAGCCTCAACACTGACCACAAGGACACTAGTTTCCATGCAGATACTACCTAGACCACCTAGACCAAAACTACATTTTTTGTCCTAAAGTAAAACCTAGCATTACCTTTGATTAGCTAAGAAATCATCTTCCTCATGCGTAAGAAAACAAGGTAATGGTCCAAGACCCAAAGACATCTATCATGGATGAAACTACACATCCTTATAGACTATCAATGGGCCATTTCAAGTGGCATGGTTTTTTTTTTAATAATTATGATGAGTCAAACTCGCATTCATGAATAACAACGAACCATAGATGTCATCATTGTTGCTTGAAAATTAAATTATGGAACCTTAAAAAATGTAGGAAAAAGAATTCAAAACAAAACAAAACAATAATAAATCTCATTTTTTATGATAATAATTCTAATGATTTTAAAATTAATAAATTATTATAATTTTTCAAATAACAATAAAGATAAAAATGACCTTAAATAGGATATGGCTTAGTCTGTCTAAATTAAAATCTTACATAGAGAAGCCAAAATATCTAGAATACGAGCCATGACCCTTAGGCTAGAGTGCAAACATTGTGATGGTTGGGGATCACAATCCCACACTTCTCTTGATGATCCACACATCTATGATACTCTCAAGTCCAAATGGCAAAGGCTACAAAGCATTCCAATAAAACCATCCCATTCTTTTAAGGGTTGACAAGTGCGACAGTCATCTTTGATCTCTATGGAATTCGTGAAGCTACATTTAAATGGGATTTGGATCTAGTCACAAACAATCAAGCTAACACCCTCACTTTTTTTCAAGGAATAACAAATCAACTCTAGGAAAAACAAGGACATTTTAATTATTGGAGATTAAATCATCCAATTGACAAAAAACTTGTTAGGCTCATTCTTTGAATCCAAGAGAAAGTCCATCATTTTGAATCCCTGAAAAATCCATGTTTTAGGGGAGCATAGTAATTGTGTGGATCATCTAACTATTGCAACTTCTCATCTTGCAAGAGTCCTCAAAAGAAAAGGGCATTAATCATGGTCTCCACTACTGAAATAATTTAATATGGTCTCATCAAGCACTTACATGCCATCCATGAGCCATCACAACAAACAAAGTGGAATCAAAGCAGAAGAGTGTGAAACAATGGACACCATGAATAAACTACATTCACACACTTTCTTCATAACCCAATGCCAACATTAATGATCGTGAGGATGTTGAAAGTTGGGCATCTATGGGACAAATTTCCCATGTGAAATCCTATTGCCCCAAAGAAAATCCCATCGTGCTCTAAAGAGAATAACCTAACCTTGACATGGTTGTGATGGCAGTGACCTTGAAGGCAAAGACTTTGTGTATGGTCGATATAAGATAATATCTTGACAGTGATGAAGACACTTATATTGTTTCTAGTAAATTATGATACGACAACAACTCTCTATATCATTCAGTTCACAAACGAAGTTATGCACTGAATTGGTTTGGCTTGAGAGGCCTGATGTATCTCATTATCATTGTACTTTGTATCTAAGCTGAACAATTTATAAATATATAAAAGAAGAAGAATTGGGTTGGGTTTTCCCCCTTGTGGGGTTTTTCCCTGGTTTTTGACCTGACTCATGGTGTCTCTATTGTGCATGTTTTCTTCTATTATTCTTTTTTGTTTCGTTGCACTATTGATGTTATTGTTATTTCTACATAATTGCTAATGATGTTATGATGTTATGGGGTGAATGCAATATGTAGATGATGAAAAAGTTTGTAAATGAAATTATCTAAAGAAAGGAACAATCTAGCCCCAAAAATTAACAAAGGATACATGCAATTGGGACAATGGAATTTACAGTGACAAAGCATGAAAGCTTTATATTTGTGATTTGAGCATAGCTATCTCAATCTCATATGGTAATCAAATAAGGCAACACTGAAAATCTTTCCAGTAATATCAAAGAAATTTCTCAAATGTATTGTTCATTATGAAATTGATTTGGGTTTGGAGTCTAATATAAGGAGAGAAAGCAAACTGGGGTTTTAGAGGTAAGATTGGGTTCTTTAGATTGGATCATTATGTACTTGGCTTCTTGTCTTAGTGCCTCTAGCACACTCCTCATTCCTTGAACTCTAAATTTGGTGGATAAGAAATCAAATAACCCTTGTGAAATTGTTGATACTTCTGAGTTTTTTGGTCTGATATCCAATGTTAGACCATGAGTCCCTAGACAATCACAAACTCTGAGAACATGAATTGTAGACCTTATCTTTATGAGGTATCATCATGATCCATAAGTTGTCAGTATGATCTAGATCTAGATCATCTAGAAGATTCAATCATGTATTATATATTTGGATTTTGAGATCAATAGAAAGTAACAATAGATGGGCTTTAAGCCTTTTTTGAATTTAAGATGATTATGTCATAAACCACCACATTATTCAAATCAAATCATTATGGTTATTGGTCATCCAAAAACCACCACCTTATCCAAAGAAGATTAGTTATTGGTCATCCAGAAACCACCACATTATTCAAAACAATATAGTTGGTGGTAAACCATAAACCACCATTTTTTATGGAAGATGGTTAGTGGTAAACCTAAAAACCCACCACCTAAAAAATCTAAAGCCCTAGCTTGGATCCTTTCTAGAATCAACTATTAAAAAACTTCTCTCCTTGCACATGATAATGGGGGAACATTAGATATCAGGCTTCAAGTTTCGAAGTCTTATCGGCATTCAGTGAGTGAATGGAGAATACCAGTGATCATTTCAAAGGCTATGTTCAGACATAGAAACTAATCACTTCCATACATTCATATATGGGCAGTTTTTCATAGATATCTTCATCAAAACTCAGTTCAACAATTTCAGATTGAAGATTTCAAATGTTATTGGTTCACTTATTCAAACTTTGTTTTTCAATAGAAAAAAGAACGCTTTCTTTTTATTACAAAAAAGAGAGTACATACAACATAGTTCTCTCTGTAAAGCCTCCTTGATTCGCCATAGGCCCATATGTGTTACAAAAACATCTAAATTCCACTATTTTCCATATTAAGATGTCTTCCTAACTAAAAACATCATGATGTATCTACATTATAATCTAGCAGTGTTTCTTACAAGACATTACATATACCAATATATCTAACTTGGAAATTGTTTAGCATGTAATTTATCGTCACAAAAAGTTGTTTAAAAAACCCTTCAAAAACCATAATAAAAACAAAACGAGTTAGATGGAAATCTCCTATATAATATTAATGCTTCCTGCATTGGATAAAGTACCTTGGACAAAAGCAGCAAAATAGATCACACTCGACTCCTTTGCAACTCCTCTCTTTGACAGATCGTCCATGATCTGATTCTGCTCCCTGTAGATGTGTCTAAAAGATATTTTTTGGGAAGACCTCTCTAGAGTACGTATGTGGCACATCCAATTTGAGAGCAATGGAGGTTGAAATTGTGAGTGTCTATTTACCCAATCAATGATGCCTTTTGAATTCCCATGCACCTGTAGTCCATTGATACCCAACCATTTGACACAAACGAGAATGCCCCCATAGTGCAATGATTTCTACTCACCTAATTGAACCATTTCCACCCTCCCACAAGCAATGATAGTATTGACCCCACTCTATAACAATGTAGGCACCACATCCACACTTCCTTTGTGAACATGCACCCGGCTCTATAACAATGTAGGCACCACATCCACATTTCCTTTGTGAACATGCACTCAGCTCTATAACAATGTAGGCACCACATCTGCACTTCCTTTGTGAACATGCATCATCAAAGAACCTGACCAAGAATTTCCTCCATATATCCCTTTTGCTAATCATTCTCTTTTTCTATATCTCTAAATAATATGCGAGTAAATTATGGTGCTCCTAATATTAGTCGCTTGTTGCTCAAAGATTTGGTTCAATTATTCAGTCTTGTGATTGAAGAGGGGAATGTTATCTGAGTCTCTAAACAATCACAAAGTCCAAGAACATGAGTTGTAGACGTTATTTTTATGAGGTCTCATCATGATCCATAAGTTTTTAGTCTGATCTAGATATAGATCTAAAAGATCTAGAAGATTCAATGATGTATTATATGTTCAGATATTGAGATCAATAAAAAGTAACAACAAATCGACTTCAAGGCTTTTTTGGGAATATGCTTGCTTCTCCCCCATGGTAATCTTAACATCCAAGTATTTGGGCTAGAACATTTGGGTCAAATGGACAATCCAAGCGAGATCACACTCGCCAAGGGTGTTGCTTTCATTGTGAGGTAATAGTAATTCAAAGGGCTTTGCAAATGTATGAGAATCTCATTTTCAATAAATTTTTTGTAACATATAAATTATATGGGCATGAGAAAAGCATAAAAAGGAATATGATATTCTAATGGAGGTGATACTACAACATAACTTTTTTCCCTTGGAAAAATCGTAATCTGTCATTTATACTTTGAAAAATTACATATTGTAGATGCACGAATGCATATGTTGTAAGTCTGTCAGCCTGAGGGCTCAGCAAGCGGTCAAAAATATGTCAACATATTTACCAGAATCATCACGCAGGATGTTCAAGAACAAGTATTTTCTGTTTTATGTACCTATTTGCCACGCAGGGCCTTTTATATACTTCAGACCATAAATATATACAAAAAATTGTACAATAACATCATCAAAATTTTGTCAGCCATTCAGATCATGGGCTATCCGCCCTGTGGTAGTGAGGGTCTATGTAGGGTCGATGGTAATATTGGAAAGCATTTGACCCTCGCTGCTCCTGGATCAACCACTCTCCTCGGGGAAGTGACGTGGCCGCCTTGGATAGTTCGTCGGCACTGTTGTTGTGTTCCCTGTAGATATGATTGCAAGTGATATCATTAAAATGTGCCTTCATATTATTTATTTCATCCAGTATAATGCTGAGTGTGTGAGTGTGGCAAGTAGTAATATTATTGAACCAGTCTATAATGATCTTCGAATCTCCATATATATGAATGTTCATGCAATAATGACCCAATGAGAAATGCATGAGATGACGGAGAGTAATGAGTTCGGCAAAATTGTTTGAGCCAATCCCCAAGCCCATTTTGACTTTATAGTAATGTAGATCATTAATGTAAAGGATGAAACCGCCTCCGCAACCCTGCTGTTGGGCTGCACCATCAAAAAATGCCCAAGGGACATTTTTATCGATGTGTGGAGGGTCATGAGGCCTTCGGGCACGAGGTTGAGGAGGCTCAGGCATATCGTTGTAGGCCGAAATGATCAGCGCAGAAGTGTGTGGCCAGCTCACGGGTTTGCCATCGAATATGTTCTGGTTCCGTGCCAGCCAGAGATACCAGCAGATTATAGGCGGAAGGCTCTGTAATTTTGATCCTTTGTGCCTGTGATACCAACTTTCCCATGCTCTATTCAGGTCGTCGCCATCCCATGTGCCCGTAAAACTGATGGAATTTGATATGTTTTGCCACAGTTCCATCAGGCCTGTACATTTCAGAAAGAGATGTGGAGTCGATTCAGCTGCGTTTTTACATATTGTGCACCAGGTTGGTCCGTAGATGGCTCGGTGCATGAGATTTTCACCAGTGGGGACTTTATCTCTTAGTATACACCAAAAAAATAATTTGATCCGAGGTGGCACTGTGAGCTTCCAAATAGTGTAGAAATTTTGAATAATAAACACTTATTCACAGACATTATCTCGATTATACACTATTGCGGAATACATACACAATACATAATCTCCTCTACGTTGATCATCTATTTAGCAGCATTAAAAACAATGAAACATCAATCGCATGCGCACATTAACACAGTATGTAACCCGGGGAAAGCATACAGTTGAAAACCCCACACTATCTGTATATTATAATGATTGAGAACATGTAACAATACATAGTACAATACTCCTCACAAGTACTCAGTATTATCTCCACCTGTTACACACAAAACTAGCTCAGATCCGAACAAGTCACAGGTTCAAATCTCCTTCGCTGCTTTGCCTGCCTCCACTGCACAATCCTGCAAAAGAATCACGTGAGCACAAGCTATAATTGCCTAGATATTGGCCCACACTGCGCAATCCTCATTGGCATTACTCAAATCCATGCATGTGCAAAATCTCATGCACAACTGATAGTCACAACTCACCCTTTCACTTACCTCTAACACATGTCTCTGTTGAACTGTCCATGCACTGAGTTAACTGATGTATTCTTTAGTTGCTTTATGAGTTAATAATTAGTGAATTAATTAACAATCAATTCACACAACTCATCACTAGTGTATTCTTTAGTTAGACTAAATACAACTAGTTCAACTAAGTCAAACTGAACACAACTCCATCAACTCCACATCCAACTCCACAGAACTCACATGCATGAGTTCTAACTGAAGTCCTCCATGCAATAGCTCAACTAACACATAAGAAACCACGTGATTCCTTCTATCAGCTGCATGTGCCACATCCATAGCTCGAACTGAAGTGCTCCAAGAGAATAAGATAATGTTTAGAGTCCAAATATTACTAAGGGCTAATAATATTTGACTGTTTCTATTTTTAGCTTGGAAGTCTAAAAATAGACTCTGATCACTCCGCTGTGAACCAAAAATAGAAGTCCATCTATTTTTCCCAACATGACCAATCATCCATAAACAGCATCCTACAACTTATAGACCATGATCCATATGTCTAAAAATAGACATAGTCTAAAAATAGACTTTGCGCCAAAAATAGCCCGCGGGCCCACTTAGTGAAGGCGACGCCTTTCCACTAAGATCCATTATCTTGTTGCATTTTCAACACTCCCTCTCAACAAGATATGGATTATCTGCAACTCCTTATCCTGCAACTCTGGAATGTTCTGCATGCAACACATTTGCTCGGTCCACTTGCTCTAACAACACTTGGAACAAAAACACTCCCAACTAACCACTTTGTTGGGCTAGGAACATACTCTGATGCTGAAGCTCTACCTGTTGTTGACAAGTGCTCCCTCTCTGACATCTGTGCTACTGCAACATCTCCATGCATCTCGCACCATTGCACACTTCTCTGTGCCACCTAGCATTGTGCAAAACACTTGTGCCTCTCGCATTGTTGCAGCCTGCTAGCTATGCGCTGTCCTGGGATTCCCTACACTGTCACTCTCTCTGTCGCTCCATCCGCATCTGTCTCTACCCAATCAGTCAGTTCCTGCTACTCCACATCGGGGCTCCCGTAGCAAGGTCTCATCTAAGAGGTTGGGTACCTCAAGGATCTTGCCCCTCCTTCTTGGGACGATCAATCCACATCACCCCACCTCCTACCTGGAGGTATGGCTGCATGCGGTCCCTCAGCCCACCTGGCTTGAAGTTTCCCCCTACTGGAGGTCTCTGCATGAGTAGATGTCTCTACTCGATCTCCTCTCAGCTTCCCTTGTTGTGGCTACTCCACAACCTCCTGAAGTTGCTGCACCAATCGTGGCTCCTCCACAATCGTCTGAGACTTCTTCTGGCTCTGCATGTTGAGAGGTAATATACGCTCCCTCTCAACCACCAAGTCTCCGTTAGTTGCCTCGCTGCTCAAGGCTTTGCATGCATCTACATGCAACTGATAAAGGTTCCTGACTTGAACCTCTATCTTCCGGGTTTCTCCAGTTGTCTTGCTGCGCAGGAAAGCCTTTCCCTCGCTGAAGACAACATCATATCCCTTGTCTTCTAACATCACCATAGAGATAAGATTCTTCTTCAATCCTGGAACATGCATCACTTCCTTCAATCTGAAGGGTTTACCAGACTCCCTCTCAAAGGAAATGGTACCGATATCGGCCGCACTGTATCTACCATCATCGCTCATCTCGATGTGCACTCCAAGATCTTTATCATCCAGATCAGAAAACAAAACTCGATCTCCTGTCATGTGTTATGAAACCAGCTCAAGAAAGAAAAGATAGAAAAGATAGATCAACGCCTTAGAATTCAGCCTCTTCGAGGGGGAAACCTCCTTTACATTACATAAATGAACAATTCTTGGATGATACAAATGAAAAGAACTCCTTTCTATATATAGGAGTCTAAGGGGTCATAACATAATCAGAGCCGACATAACAATAATAATGTAAGGGCACAATAATAACAATAGTGGGCTTCTATGGTGCACAATAGTAACAATATGGGCACTACATGGGTACATCAATATAATAAGTGGGTTGTACTAATAACAATAAGGGGTTACACTAGTAGTATAGGGGCCTAACATGCCCCTCTCCTTCAAAAAGCGTTGTCCTCAACGCTTGAGTAGTTCTTGATGCTTCTGTATAAAATTCTTGTCCTCCCATGTGGAATCTTCAGCGGGTAAATTCTTCCACTTGATGAGATACTCTGAAATTGATCGATTTCGTAGCTGTCTGGTTCTTGTTTCTATGACTGCTCCAGGTTCCAATATGATTTTTCGTTCCTCTTCAATTTCTGGAAATATTGCTTGAATTGGGATCTTTTGCAACTTTTGAATAAGTGGCCATACTTCTTCGTCCTTCTTCCATTCATCCCTTGCTTTGTTTATCCAATCTGGTTGGATAATAGAAATAGCACAAAACAATGCTTCCACGTCCTCATCCTTCCTTGAGAGTGCATCTGCCACCACATTTTGCTTCCCTTTTTTGTAGATGATTTCAAAGTCATAACCCAACATCTTTGTGACCCACTTTTGTTGCTCTTCAGAGGATAATCTTTGTTCTAAAAAGTATTTAAGGCTATCATGATCCGTTTTTACGTTGAAGTGTCTTCCCATTAGGTAGGGTCGCCATTTCTTAAGTGCATGGAGTATTGCCAACATTTCCTTCTCATAAATAGCTTTTCTTAGAAACTTTCCCTTGATTGGACGACTTTCAAAAGCAATGGGTCTTTCATCTTGCATTAGAACAGCACCAATTCCATTTCCTGAAGCAACACATTCCACAATAAAGGTTTTTTTGAAGTCCGGTGTAGCTAAGACCGGTGCTTGGCACATTGCCTCTTTAAGATGTTCAAAGGACTTTGTTGCTTCCGGAGTCCATGAAAATGCATCTTTCTTCAATAATGTCGTTAGAGGTGCTGCTATTCTCCCATAATTCTTAACAAAATTGCGATAATACCCTGTCAACCCAAGAAATCCGCGCAAATGCTTTATGGATGTGGGGATTTTCCATTCCTTAATGGCTTTAATTTTGGTAGGGTCTACCTTAACTCCTTCATGAGATACAATATGACCCAAATATTCCACCTCCTGGACTCCAAAGAAACATTTGGATCTTTTGGCATATAATTGTTTCTCCTCCAATAGTTGTAGCACCTTTTCAACATGTTCAACATGATCCTTCCAAGACTTGCTGTAGATAAGTATATCATCAAAAAATACTAACACAAATTTTCTAAGGAATGGTTTGAAAATTGAATTCATCAAACCTTGAAATGTTGAAGGTGCATTGGTAAGGCCAAAAGGCATGACCAAAAATTCATAATGACCCTCATGAGTTCTAAATGTCGTTTTCGGAATGTCTTCAATCTTCATTCTGATTTGATGATATCCTGAACGAAGATCCAACTTGGTGAAGTAAATTGATCCATGCAATTCATCCAGTAATTCATCAATGACAGGAATGGGGAACTTATCTTTAATAGTGAGCTTGTTGAGCTCCCTATAATCCGGACACATGCGCCATGATCCATCCTTCTTGTGCATCAATACTTTTGGAGTAGAGAAAGAACTTTGACTCGGTTGAATTATACCAACCTCTAGCATTTCTGCAACCATACGTTCAATTTCACTTTTTTGGACATAGGGATATTTGTACGGCCTGATGTTTGGAGGAACACTTCCTGGAATCAGATGAATAGCATGATCATGATCACGCATAGGTGGGAGACCTTTGGGAGTCTCAAATACCTTGGAATGATTGTCCAGGACTTTTTGGAGATCTGGAGAAATAGATGATTCTAATGTGGAAACATCTAGCGAACATAATTGTGCAATTACACCCCTTTGCTCCTTTTTTAGAAGCTTTGTCATACCATTAGAGCTGATTATCTTTCCTGGTTTCCCTGCAATACCCCTTAATTCAACTTCCTTTCCTTCCACAGAAAATTTGATGAAAAGTTCTTGAAAATTAAAAGCTATTGTACCCAAGGATTGTAGCCATTGGACTCCTAGTACAACATCAGCACCTCCCATTGGAATGGAAAGCATTGGGCTAGTCAATACATATTCTCCCATGGATAGCTTGATATTATGGCACTTTCCAGAGCAATTTATTGTTCCTCCATTTGCAATCATCACTTGACACTCTGGTGCTAGATATAGGAAGCAATTCAATTCTTTTGCTACCCTACAATGAATAAAATTGTGGGTGCTTCCTGAATCAATCAACACTATCACCTTTTTCTTCTTGATTTGTCCTTCTATCTTGATGGTTTGAGGAGTGGTAATTCCCGCCAATGCATTACAAGATATGGTCGGATTTATTTGTTCTTCATCTAGGCTTTGTTCCTGGAGCATATCCTGTTCTTTTGACCTTTCTTGCTCCTTTTCTTCTTCCTCTTCACAATCTATGTAGAATAATTTCTTCTCAGCACACTTATGACCTTTAGTGTATTTGCTATCACAAATATAACAAAGCCCTTTTGCTCTTTTTTCTTCCAATTGTTGTGGTGTCAACCTTATAGGTTGTGGAAGACTAGGGGCAACTGCACTTTCGTCTTTATAGTTGTGAGTGGTATGCTTCTTGGTTGCCATAATTTTGCTTTCCATTTTTCTTGCTAACCTGAATGCCTTTTCTAATGAATCAGGTTCCCAAAGTTGAACATCATGTTGGATATTATCTTTTAAAGACCCTATGAACACATCAATCCTATGCTGCTCTGGAATATCTTTTACCCTTATGTTCAATTTTTGGAACTCCTCAATGTGCTCCATTATTGAACCCTTTTGTTTGAGACTTATCAATTGGCTAAAAAAAATGTTGCTTTTTGTATCCTCATAATGTGCTATCAATTCTTCCGTAAAAATTGCCCAAGTGATAAATTGTTTACGAGAGCAAAGCCATTGATACCATACAAATTGATTTGGTTCCAAATATAAAGTTGCCATACGTACCTTTTGTGTGTTTTGCACATTATTGAGATCGAAGAACTGCTCCATCTGTAATATCCATGTGGCGGGATCCTTGCCATCAAACTTCCTCATATCGATTTTTGGAATATGGTGGGTCTTCGATCCAACATTAGAGTCTATGGAATCATGATTAACATTTCTTTTGTTCACATCATGAGTTTCCTTTACAACCTTTTCACCATTAGTAAGTATTTCTTGTAGAAAATTTGTCAAATCTGTCTTCAAATCTGCCATGTCTGTCTTCAAATCTGTCCTCAAATTTATCTTCAGATCATCCATCTTAGCTTCCATGCCCTTTATCTTAGATTCCACGCCATTTATCTTAGCATCTGTTAGCTTTTGTGAGCGTGACATTTGTTGCACTTGTTCTTGTAATTTTGATATATCATGTAGCATTTCTTCCTCTTCTTCATGAGTCATGCTAGAGCTTTCAGGTTCCTTACTAGGTGTTTTCATTTTCTTTCCTCGGGGCATCAGTTACCGATAATAATGCTTTACTATGCCCTTTGAATTCCTTCAAACCAAGCTTATGCAAAAATAAGAAATAAAAACTACACACCTTTTTTTTTACTTTGTAGAAGCCTGATATTGAATTTGATTTATCTCTGTAATTTCGAATCATCCAGTTCTAAAATTGTGACCTGTAGTAGCCTTCTATGTCCTCTTTCCAATGCCACTAGTCTGATCCAAATTGGATTCTCCAAGAAAGAGTTATGCACAATCTCCCGCAGTGACCTGATTATAGACTAGTTCAGTAGAGCGAACTTGTATGAAGTGCCCCGTGTCACTGTTTTAACCTTTGACTATGAAAATATATAAAAGAAAACTACAGTCCGTCCTCTTTCTGTACCTTCTTACGAAATTTCAATCCGATTCTCAGAAAGAAAGTTATGACGATTTTCCCCAGGTCACCTGTTTTGAGTGTAATTCAGGAGTCTGCAAAAATACCATCTTCCTCAGATCATATCTCCGAAAATATCACACGAAAAGCTCTGAAATTCGGACCCAAGGTTCAGCGCGATTTCTTCTCAAATGGGTTTTTTTTGTGACTTCTGAAACGTCACAGAAAAAAATGTTATAGAAAAAATGCCACGATGACCTGTTTGGAGCAGCGAAACCCTATAATCCAAAGCTTTGATACCAAATGTTATGAAACCAGCTCAAGAAAAGATAGAAAAAATAGATCAACACCTTAGAATTCAGCCTCTTCGAGGGGGAAACCTCCTTTAAATTACATAAATGAACAATTTTTGGATGATACAAATGAAAATAACTCCTTTCTATATATAGGAGTCTAAGGGGTCATAACATAATCAGAGCCGACATAACAATAATAATGTAAGGGCACAATAATAACAATAGTGGGCTTCTATGGTGCACAATAGTAACAATATGGGCACTACATGGGTACATCAATATAATAAGTGGGTTGTACTAATAACAATAAGGGGTTACACTAGTAGTATAGGGGCCTAACATCATGTGAGAAGACGCACCATTGTCCAAGAACCATACCGATCCCATCACACTTGATACCAAGCATGCGATCAGCAAAAAATCCAGCTCAAACTGCGAGGCTAAGGCCTCTCCTGCTGCAGATCCAACAGCTTGCTTATTTTTCTTCTTCTGCGGACAATCTGTGGCATCTCCATTCTCAGCTTTGATGTTTCTGAGTTTATCCTTGAGCGCCATTCCACCAGCTCAAAACTCAACCGCTTCTGATCTAAAGTTCGTTAGAACAACGTATTTCTTGTACAGAGATCGACTGTATGGGCATTCACCGGATATCTCACCTTCCAAAAGAAGGATGAATCCAGAAGCTACCTGGCCCGATTACAAACTCTGCCTGAAGAAATAAAATGTAAACACTTTCTGAATAATAGATCTGATGATCAATCTCGCTTTGATATCCTGTAGAACTTTTTCTAGAAATCAAAGAGCTCTGATACCATGTAGAAATTTTGAATAATAAACACTTATTCACAGAGATTATCCCAATTATACACTATTGCGGAATACATGCACAATACATAATCTCCTCTACGTTGATCATCTATTTAGCAGCCATAAAATACAATGAAACATCAATCGCATGCGCACATTAACACAGTATGTAACCCGGGGAAAGCATACAGCTGAAAACCCCACACTATCTGTATATTATAATGATTGAGAACATGTAACAATACATAGTACAATACTCCTCACAAGTACTCAGTACTATCTCCACCTGTTACACACAAAACTAGCTCATGTCCGAACAAGTCACAGGTTCAAATCTCCTCCGCTTCTTTGCCTGCCTCCATTGCACAATCCTACAAGAGAATCACGTGAGCACAAGCTACAATTGCCTAGATATTGGCCCACACTGTGCAATCCTCATTGGAATTACTCAAATACATGCATGTGCAAAATCTCATGCACAACTGATTGTCACAACTCACCCTTTCACTTAACTCTAACACCTGTCTCTGTTGAACTATCCATGCACTAAGTTAAATGATGTATTCTTTAGTTGCTTTATGAGTTAATAATTAGTGAATTAATTAACAATCAATTCGCACAACTCATCACTAGTGTATTCTTTAGTTAGACTAAATACAACTAGTTCAACTAAGTCAAACTTAACACAACTCCATCAACTCCACAGAAGTCACATGCATGAGTTCTAACTGAAGTCCTCCAAGAAATAGCTCAACTAACACATAAGAAACCACGTGATTCCTTCTGTCAGCTGCATGTGCCACATCCGTAGCTCGAACTGAAGTGCTCCAAGAGAATAAGATAATGTTTAGAGTCCAAATATTACTAAGGGCTAATAATATTTGACTGTTTCTATTTTAGCCTGGCAGTCTAAAAATAGACTCTGATCACTCCGCTGTGAACCAAAAATAGAAGTCCATCTATTTTTCCCAACATGACCAATCATCCATAAACAACATCGTGCAACTCATAGACCATGATCCATATGTCTGAAAATAGACATAGTCTAAAAATAGACTTTGCACCAAAAATAGCCTGCGGGCCCACTTAGTGAAGGCGACTCCTTTCCACTAAGATCCATCATCTTGTTGCATTTTCAACAAATAGCCCTCCACCAGAATGCAATTAAATCCATAACTTTGTGTGATATCAGCACTTGGTAGCCCGCCTTTGGAGTATACAAACCGCTGTCTGATTGGTGCCATATGAGTTGATCTGGTCCCTCTTTGATCCTGATATGCGATTCAAGAAGAGCTGTAATATAATCATTCCATTCTTGATGCCAGCATTGTGGTAAATTGATTTGATGTGCGGATTTCCATCGTTGTGCAAATATGGTGGAATTGAGAGGATCTGCAATGTTAGCAAGGACCTTAATCTCATGGGAGTGTAGATGCTGGATGAGGTTCCTTGATAACAGATGCCTGCCACCGCTCCCAATCCATGGATCTAAACCAATGCGGGCCAAATGTCCATCATTTATTCTCCAAACCAGATTGTCCCTAATGAGAGGCAGAGAATGCAGTAATGCCTTCCAAACAGATGAGATGCCAGTTTTGGGCCAGTTTGGAAGTCGAATCCATTCCATGATATTCATAGGCCAAATGTATTTATGATATGAGATGCAGGTCCAGAGATTCTGTCCCGTGAGCAAAGTCCACCCCATTTTTGCTGCAAGTGCTTGTGCGAATAAAGGCAGGTCTTTTAATCCCCAGCCTCCCCATTTCTTGGGCAACGCTATCCTGTTCCAGCCCACCCATGCAAAAATCCTCTTATCTTGGTTCCCATTCCATAAATATCTGTTGCATATTTGGTGCAGCCTGGCCAATATGCTTCTCGGAATCCAGGCAAGGGCCATCCAATAGACAGGCATAGCCTCAAGAACAGATTTTATCAATACAAGTCTGCCTGCCCTGGACAAATATCGGTGACTCCAAATGTTAAGCCTCTTCTCCAATTTTGAGATGAGCCAAGTCCAATCAGCTATCTTCTGGCTGACAGGCTTGATCCAGAAGCCCAGGTATTTAAGACCCTGATCTAGAGGATTGATGCAATAAGGAAACAGATGGTGAGAAAAATGAGACTCATGGATGGAAGTACGAGTGAAAGTGATGGTGGATTTTGAATTATTTGCTATCATTCCAGAGGCTGATGAGAAAAGAGAGAGGATCTTTGAGAAAGTTCGAGAGTCCCTGATACTGCCATCAAGGAAAATAATGACATCATCCACAAACAGTAGGTGGGTGAGGAAGCAGTCATCAGATATCTTGAGACCACATAGCTCCCCATCTCTCTTGGCTGACGCGATCAATCGGCTGAGACCATCCATGACAATTAAGAACAGAAGAGGAGACAGGGGACAGCCCTGTCTGAGACCTCTTTCAGAATGGAAAAAATGAGATGCAGACCCATTTATAAGCACACTGAAAGTAGGAGTGGTAATGCAGGCCATGATCCAAGTAATGAAATTGTGAGGGAACCCCAGGTGGATAAGGAGCATCTTAATGTATAGCCAGCTGACACGATCAAATGCCTTTGCCAAATCGATTTTTAGGGTGATGGCTTTTTGGTGTCAGGTCCAGATGGAGTGGATGGCTTCCTGGGCCGAGCCAATAGCTTCATGAATCTGACGATGTTCAAGGAAGGCAAATTGTTGGGGGGCGATATGACGGGAGAGGATAGGGCAGAGACGGTTTGCAATGATCTTGGAGATGATCTTATAGAGACAATTGCACAGGGATATAGGTCTGTAGTCATTGAAGGAGGATGGGGAGTCTGATTTCGGAATGAGAGCGATAAAAGTCGAGTTGATGGCATTATACAAGGTCCCTGTTACACGACATTCCTCCACTACCCTTAGCAAGTCATGGCTGAGCAACTCATAGAAAGCAAGGTAGAATTCAATGGTCCAACCATCCGGACCCGGGCTTTTATCCTTTTTGAACCATTTCAATGTGCCCTCAAGCTCCCCAGGAGTCACAGGATCAAAAAGAGCCTCTGCTTCATCCCCTTGTACAAATCTGGGGAAATGACCAGCAATATTTATAATATCAGCAATAGTCGAGCCCGGGGATTTTTGTATAGATTCCTGAAGTGTGAAGATCCTAAGTGTGAGAGCTTGTTAAAAGTGTCAGCCACACCTCCCTCAGGATTCGGCATGCTCCAGATAGTATTTGTGACTTTTCTGCCTTTTGCATAATTGTGGAAAAACCGGGTGTTGTCATCCCCTGCTTTTAACCAAATAGCTCTGCTTCGAAGGCGAATAGATTCCTCTCTATCTTTTAGTATCTGTGACTTCTGGCTTTCAAGCTCCACCAGGTGAGATTTATCTTCAGCAGTGACAAACCCCAAACCTCGTTCATCCTGTAGGGAGCAGAGTTCTGATTCAATATGCAGAAGAGCCGAGTTTTCCCTCTGATGCTTTTCTCTGGCCCAGTTTATGGTTAGGTGCTTGAGCTGTGATAGATTGGAGCAAAAACCCTTTGCTAAAGAGTCAGATCTATCAATCGGATTCGCTGCCCAAAAATCCGAGACCATCCGAATATAAGATGGGTCCTGAAGCCATACATGATTAAACTTGAACGGGGCTTTTGGCTTTTGGATAGGTCCCGAGATCTCCAGGTATACAGGGGAGTGATCCGATATGCCTCCAGCTCCAACCCATTGTTTGTAGTGGTGCATCTGTTGTATAAGGGTCCCTTTCATGATATATCTGTCCAGTCTGCGAGCAAGGGCAGCTTCACCCACCCTTCTATTCCACCAAGTGGGGAGAGGTTTGTTCATAGGGACATCAATCAGATTGTGTCTTTCCAGGAGATCAGTCATGTATCCCGTGATCGAATCCACCTGAGCCATAGATCCCCATGATTCCCCATAGCCTAGGGAGAAATTGAGATCGCCTCCCATGATGATGTGCTCAGCAGAGAAAATAGAGAGACTAAGCAGGTGTTGCCAGAATTGCTCCCTTTGTTGACAAGGGCCATAGACGTTTATAACCCTAAGGTTGTGCCCTAGGTCTGCCGAAAAGAGATCTATGCCCATAAACCCCCGACCTCCCCAGGAGGCTTGTACTCTGATGGATTTGGGGTTGTATCCAATCGCAAGGCCACCTGATCGCCCAGTAGAGTCTATGGCCGAAAAATTCCACCCTGGACACATAGAGGTTAAGGAGTCGGATATGAGATCAGCCGGGCCTAGGGTTTCTTGAAGAAGTATAATGTCAACAGGAACAATCTCAAAAAGTCTATGCAGGGCTAGTTTCTTGGAGGCACTAGCCATGCCCCTGCAGTTAAAGGAAAGGCATTTCATGGGGGAATGCTAGCAGGGGTATTCGTTGCTCTAAGAACCCCGTCAAGAGTAGATTGACGGCCAGAGGCGACTTCAACTCCAGCACATCGGATAACCTTTGATAGGTCAGATTTTCTCCCCCGAGATGTCATGGGGGTTGAACCAGGTATGGCCAGACCCAAACCAGCATGATACATCGGGGATTCTCGGGAGATAATGCGAGGACGTAGATTGTAATGATGAGGCTTTGACCCCCGAGATGAAGATGGAGAAGTGGAGGGCGAGGATAGGGAATGTAAAGAGGGAGCGGATGGTGCAATGACAGGCGAGGATGACAAAGTGCAGTGTGAAACAGAGATGGATGGAACATGCATGGATGAACAGAGAGAAAAACCAGAGAAAGGGGGAGAGAGATGTACCCGAAACAATGGTGGCATCAGCAGCTGCTCGAGATCTGGTGACTGGTGGCGAGCGAGTACTGTGAGCCGCAACCGCTGCCTGTTGAGATAAGTTGGCTGAGGGGGTAGGACCCGGTGCGGGAGGACGCTGTGTAGCCGGCGATACGGTCCTGGAGGGTACAGAAGATGCTATAGGGGTCTCCTCTGGCTTCTTGTTGAGGGGGCATTCCTTGAATAAGTGCCCTACCTTGTGGCATCGTCGACATCGAAAAGGAACCCCCTCGTAGTCCAGAATCTGAATCCTGGTGTAGTTTCCCCAATGCAGTGAAATTTTCTCCTCCATACCCTCGCGGGTATCCAAGTGAACTAGAATGCGAGCAAGGGTTCTGTTCCTTGACTCCACGAAAGTTCGGTCATGATCAAGATATGTGCCCAGTGCATTCCCTATACGAATGAAAACCTCCTCACACCAGTACTGAAGAGGGAGTCCTGGCAGGCGAACCCATAATGGACCGGCCCCAATTTGTTCTCTCTCGGGATCAAAGAGAGGGCTCCATCTCTTTAAAAGGACCGGTGCCATCTCAATGTGCCAGTATCTGGCGAGCACCAAATCCGTATAGTTTTCTTTAGCAAAATGGAGAGCGAACCAACCTCTAGGTAAAACCTGAACCTCTGGTAATTCTTTAAGAACGCCCCCCCAGATTTCCTTGACCCATAGAGTAAGTCGAGTGGCCGAATACGCCCTTCCACGAACATGACCGACCAGAATAGTGTTTGCCATGATAGCCGCTTCCCCAATGGCCGAGGTCTCTCCAAACCGGATCGAGATGTCCTTTGAGGTCGCTTTCACGCACTTAGATTTTCTCTTCCGCGAACGAGGAGCAGATGGGTGGTCCACTAAAGGGTCCGGGGAGCCATCCAGAGAGGTGGATTTACCCGATCTAACCCTGACCGTCGGAGTCTCGAAGCACCCTGATGGCGAATGTAGAGAAGCAGAAGGGTTTGGGGCCACCGAGGGTAGGGGACCTGCGGACGTCGCGGCAAAGATAGAGGTACTGGGTGGATTAGGGTCGAAAGGAGGCGACTGAGGCGAAATAGCAGTCAGAATGTGAAGGGTACCAGGGGACAGAGGTGGGATGTCCAGAGCAGAGGAAACCTGGGAGATATGCCCAACTGTAGGTATGGCCGAACAGTGCTCCGGCAAGGTGACCACAGGAGATGTGTTAGACGGAAAACGGTCCGACAGGAGACTAGGGCCGGCATCCAGAGATAAGAAATTAGGGCACCCGAAAATAACGCGCTCAGGATGTGGGTCTTCAAAATAATCCACCTCCTCCGTGTCCATTGATTCTCCCAATATACCTGCAGATGAAGACATCCTGAAAACGACAGATGGGCCAGGAAAACGGGTAAAGGAGTTACTGTCGGTTACGGGTACGCAAGCAGTAATGGTAACAGGCTGCAGAATAAACAAGGGTTAACCAAAACCCTTACGGAGACCTGCAGTGCCCATCCTAACCCTATATGTAACAATATTTATTTCTCTCTAGCACCACAACATAACTTATCCATTAAAGTTATCCAAATTTTTATTCTTTTTATTGATTGCTATGCTAGCCTTATTCAGAGCCCTTATTGCTTAATGTTGCTTGTATCCATTTTTAATAAACACGTTTATTAGATGGGATTTTTCTTTTTCTAAGTGATCTTTGTCGGAAATTCTAATGGATCTTGTAGCAAGAGTGTTTAGGATTCCTAATTTTTGGTTGGGATGATGGTGAGAAGTGGCATGTATATATTGTTCGGTATGGGTCTTTTTGCGATAGACTTGGTGAGATATGGACCCATCTAAATTACAGGTGATGAGAATGTCGAGGAAGGGTAGGCTATTGTTGACCTCCACTTCCATTGTGAATTTAATTGAGGAAGAAATACAATTTAAATGTTTTTTTTTTTTAATTTTCTAGGGCTTCACGACCATGAGGCCATATGATGAAAGTATCATCCACAAATCTTTTCCATAGTTTGGGTTTTAAGGGAGCAGTTTTAACGGCTTTGGCTTCAAAGTTTTCCATGAATAGATTGTCTATGATAGGGGATAGAGGGTGTTGACACCTAATCCTTGTGATTGGGTGAGTTTATGTAAATAAATAAATTAGAAATATGAACATTCATCAGGAGATGAACTGAACAGTGTCTCCCTCATGTATATAATGAAGACCTACCTGATGGAATAATACACACGAATCATTTTTTCCTTGTGGAGTTACTACCTGTCCTGACATGGTATCAGAGCCAGCTCCTTTTTTTAGCTTTTATGCCCTTTGTAACTCCCTATTCTGCTCCTCTGCTCCTCTGCTCTCCATTCAAAATAGTTGTCCATACAAAGCGCTGTCTCTCCATTCAAAAACGCTGCCTGTTCATAAACGTTGGTAGCCTGCTCCACGCAGTCACCTGACATTCACCTGAACGCTGCTCCACGTATTCTCTGCTGAAACGTTCCTCTGCCACAACCCAGCCATATCCTCTGTAGTGTCTGGCGCAGCATTTGGACAGACCATCCGCATTCAATACATTTTTGAATGTGTTGATTGCTATTATTACGTTGCTCTCTGGTGTCAAAGTGCTGCATATTGCGCTGCTCCTCCATCCTCCATGTCTCAGATATCAATATCGCCCTCCACTTCCAGTAAACGGTAGCGAATGAACTCCAACATACTTATGTTGAGACTCGCCTCTGCAACATCCATTGAAATTGTCTCTCGCCGATCGCAAAGAGATGGAGATTCAGATAGATAAATTTTATTTCCTAACCGGTGCTTCTCCTGCAGGAAACGAGTCGGTCTGACCGGCTTCAATTGTCGGTGCGGAAATATTTTCTGCAGCTTTCAGAAAGCTGAGTACAAGGCGGAAAAACAAGATATGTGGGGTGTGGAAATACTTGCTCCTTCGATTTCAAGGTTGTTGGTCATGAGGCCATTGCCAAGGCCAACTTTATCAGCACGATAAACCCTGACATGCGTCCGAGTTCACGGAACATTTAGCATTTTTCCGACCAGGAATGGACTAAAATCATGTATTTTTGCAGTGTATTGGGGTATCTTAGCATATGAAATTGCTTCTTTAAAGTGTTTGAATTGGAGTTCCATCGGCAGGACATATAAAGTATCTGCAGTTGGAAATCCATAGAAGAGACACACTGTTCTTTTTTTTGGAAGCTAAAGCTACATAGGAGAGATAAATCTTCAAAGTATACTTAAAGACAGAAGCGATGTATTTTTCAATGTTGTTCTCACTGGTGTTTCGTTTTATTATAGCCGAGTATTTGTTTAGAAACTACTAGTGGTAGACTTTTGTTTGGGGATCATAGATTTCTAATACTATGTTGCACTGGCGCATTGGCTTTGAAAATTAAGGCATATGGTTTTTTCTAGTTGAATCATTTTGTAAAAATCTCGGAGCAACTCCCTCTGTAGTATTGTGCTTCTTGAAGTTCTGATAAATATTACAACTATTTTGCTGTCAAAAAAAAAAAAAAAAAAATTACCACTAGAAGTAAAACTTTACAGTATATTGGCAGAAGTATTTTTCTATCAGCAAAAGTTTTTTTTTACAGAATGCATTCAATCATATCCATGGTGGGAATAGTTCTCACTGGCAAGGAGAACTATCATGAATGGTCCCGGATGATAAAACACACCCTCATTTTCAATTAGTTGTGGAAAGGAGTGTGTGTCGGAGATGGAGACAATGAACCAGTACAGCCTACCTCAGACAAAGAGCTCGTCATTTGGGAAAACAAGAATAGCAAAGCTTATGCATTAATCGCAACATCTGTAAATGAAGAAGTGAGTCGCCATATTTCGTCATATTCAACTACCTTTGAAGCCTTACAAAAACTGAAAGAACTCTATGACTCACATTATGCAGTTGAAGTTGTTCAACTCATGATTAAACTCTTCACTCTTGAACTGCAAAATAATGATCCTCTTGCTTTTGCATTTGTAGTAAAGTCTATAATGCATGATATCAAATCCTCTAAGGTTGAATTGGATATTCCTCTTATTGCTTTTCTTAAGGCACTTTACCCTACTTACTCCAATTATCTTGAGTCATTGCAAGCAAATGGAAATCTCAAAGATATAACCTTTGACTCTCTTGTGAAAAAGTTTGCTGAAAGAGAGAAAGCTTTTGGAGAGAAGACAGCGTCTGAATCTTTTGAAGAGGTTGTGTGCCTTGCTCATAAAGAAAAGCATCCTGCTCAAGATTCTACAAGAGGAAGAGGTGGTCGAAGAGGAAGAGGAAGATATTTCAGAGGCAAGGGGGCAGACATTCTTAAGGAGAAAAGGCAGATTTGCACTGCATTCGCTGCAAAAGAAATGGATCACATGATGCCTCTACATGCAAGCTACCATGGGACAAAATTGAGCAGAAAAGAAATCAACAGAAAGGTAAAACTGATGATACAGACAAAGGTAAAGCACCTGAATCCGCTCACTATGTTGTGGCACAATGTAACATTGGAGTAAATGAAGATTTATTTAATGCTTCACTTGCTTCTTGGAAAAATGATTGGTTGCTTGATTCAGGAGCAACCTGCCACATGACTCATAGAAAAGATTTTTTTGAAGATTTCACTCACAATGTTGATGGAGTAGTATACTTTGCAGGTCAATCAAAAATCAAGCCATCAGGGCTTGGCACAATCAAGCTTAAACTGCCTCGTCTTCCAGACTTTCTTCTACATCATGTTTTATATCTCCCACGGCTCAAGAGAAACTTGTTGTCCTTGGTCCACATCCGCCAACAAGGTCACTCCATTCATATGTTTGATGGCAAACTTGAGATAAGAAAAGCATATGACCACTCACTGGTCATGAGGGGAATAGAAGAAGAAAGGCTTCTCAAGCTGCAAGGAACCTCTGCTCGTGCACAACATTTCTCATACAATTCTCATCATGAAGAAGGTACACTTCCATCAAGTTTATTATGGCATGCTATATTTGGACATTTGAACTATGACAGTCTCCGCTTATTGAAGAAAAATGGTGTTGCCAGTTTGCCTACAATTCCTAGGAAACTTAAGCAATGTGATGCTTGCATTCTAGGAAAGCATAGCAAACAGTCTTTTCATGATTCACATTCAAGAGCACATAGAAAACTTGAACTCATTCATTCAAATTTATGTGGTCCAATCCTTGTTCCTTCTGCAAATGGAAATAAATATATCATGACATTTATTGATGACTACACTGGAATGTGTTGGGTTTATTCACTGAAGAACAAATCTGATGCTTTTCAAACATTCAAGAATTTTCATAAATGGATTAAAAATGATGCACAATCTCATATTGGATCTATTCGCACTGATAATGGAAAAGAATACACATCAAATGAATTTGAAAACTATCTTCGCCAACATGGGATCAAACATCAAACAATTGTCCCTTATAATCCCCAACAGAATGGTGTAGCTAAAAGAATGAACAGGACAATCTTAAATATGGAACGATCCATGCTCTTCTTCAAAAATGTAAAGATAATGTTTTGGGTTGATGTTGTTCTATGTGCTGCATATATAAAGAATAGATGTCTATCTAATGCTATAAGAAACAAGACTCTATATGAAATGTGGTATGGATATGTTCCTTTGGTAAAGCATCTCAGGGTCTTTGGTTCCACCTGTTATGCCTTGATACCAAAGGTACATAGAAACAAACTTGGTGCTAGAAGTCGTAAGTGTATCTTCCTGGGGTATTCCTTGATACCAAAGGTACATAGAAACAAACTTGGTTCTAGAAGTCGTAAGTGTATCTTCCTGGGGTATTCAAACACCTCCAAAGCATACCGCCTCTATGATGAAGTAAATAAGAAGTTTGTTGTATCTAGAGATGCAATTTTCCTTGAATCATCCAAAACTGAAAATGTTGTTGAGCGGCAACTTGATTGCTTGGATAGATTCGCAAAAGCAAAATCATTTCAAGAATTTGATAATCATATTCCGCATCCTGAAGGGGGGATTCCTATACTAGATCAACATGTGGAATCTTCTTCTGAAGAACACTCTCCTCCGCATGAAACTCCAACAACAGATGATGCTTTAAGTGATGTAATTGATAGAATTGGGAGACTCAATCTTGATTCAGTCCCAACTCAATCAACGAAGAAGCCTGGACCATCTCAGAAAGGTCCCCCAAAGTGGCTGACAAAGACACTTGAAAGTGTTCATCCTGATGAAGTTGGAAAGACAGGAACCAGAAATTCAAACCGGCAAAATGGAGGTGATGTAGATGACTCTAATTCACCTGTTGATATGGATGTTTCTTATGATTGTGAATTGAACTTGTCTACAGATTTTGAAACAACTTCCTTCAAAGAAGCTGCTTCTCATGATGAATGGAAAGAAGTGATGCAAAAGGAGTATGATTCCCTCATAAAGAACGGCACTTGGAAGCTTGTTGATCCTCCTTTAGGAACCAAACCAATTGGCTGCAAGTGGGTCTACAAGAACAAGTATAACGCTGATGGCTCACTTGACAAGCACAAAGCTAGGCTTGTGCCAAAAGGTTTTGCACAGAAGGAAGGGGTCGATTATGAGGAGACTTTTGCCCCCACAGCAGAATGGGCTACTATCTGAACACTCTTTGCAATAGCAGCTCAGAACGGTTGGAAAGTCCATCAAATGGATGTAAAAACTACTTTCTTGAATGGAGATCTAAAAGAGAATGTTTTTATGTCCTAGCCTGAAGGATTTGCTATGAAAGGACATGAACATAAAGTATGCAAACTTGTGAAGTCCTTGTATGGCCTCAAACAAGCACCGCGAGCCTGGTATGAAAAACTAACTGAGCATTTTCTAAAACTCAATTTCAAACATTTTGATCTTGATGATGCAACTTTATTTGTCAAGAAAATTGGAAAAACAGTTGTATATCTTGTGGTATATGTAGATGATATTTTGATGACATTGAACAATGAAAGCTACATTGCATCCATAAAGAAGGAATTGGGGAAAATTTTTGAAATGACTGATTTGGGCTATGTTCATTACTATCTTGGCATTGAAGTAACCCAACATCTAAAGTCCATATTTCTTTCTCAAAAGAAATACATTGGAGATCTGTTGAACAGGTTTGGCATGACAGAGTGCGATCCTCTTACTACTCCAATGAAACAAAAATTAAACCTCACATCTATTGAAGGAAAAGAATTTAAGGATGCAACAAAGTATAGACAGCTTGTAGGAAGTGTCAACTACCTAACTACTACCATACCAGACATTTCGTTTGTTTTTGGAATCCTCTCCAGGTTTATGCAAAAGCCTTGTGAGGGACATTGGTCTGTTGCAAAAAGAGTTCTAAGGTACTTGAAGGGAACTCAAGACTTTGGAATCAAGTATACACAGGTGGACGACTTCCGCTTGATTGGATACTCTGATTCAGACTTCGATGGAGACAAAGAAACTGGGGTATCAACTTCAAGATATGCTATAAGTTTTGGATCAGGAGCTGTCTCTTGGAGATCATGGAAACAATCAGTTCCAGCAGATTCCACAACAGAAGCAGAATACATGGCAGCAGCTGAAGTAACAAAAGAAATTGTGTGGCTCAGGAAAATTCTTGAAGATTTGCAGGTGAAACAAGTACAATCAACTCCACTCATGATTGACAATACCTCTGCAATAAATTTAGCCAAGAACCCAAAATTCCATGATCAAACGAAGCACATCAATACTAAATATCATCTGATTCGACATCATGTTGAGGCTAAAACAATCCATCTCCATCATTGTTCCACAAATGAGCAAATTGCAGACATCTTCACCAAAGTGCTTGGAAGAGAAAAGCTTGAACGATTCAGAATGATGCTTGGACTCACCAACATCCCTTAAGATTAAGGGGGGGAATGTTAACACCTAATCCTTGTGATTGGGTGAATTTATGTAAACAAATAAATTAGAAATATGAACAATCATCGGGAGATGAACTGAACAGTCTCTCCCTCATGTATATAATGAAGACCTACCTGATGGAATAATACACACGAATCATTTTTGCCTTGTGGAGTTACTACCTGGCCTGACAGAGGGGAGCCCATCTCTGCTCCACATGTTTGTTCATATGTTTCACCCATGAAACTAAAAAAGGTTGATTTGAGGCAAATTTCAACAAGTTTTGAAATATTAGGATCAATATTTTTTTGGACAACTTCCATGGCTTCATTAATAGCAATATTGATATATAGAGCCGAGACATCAAATTTAACCAAAATGTCATTTTTATCAAGCTTAATATTCTTGATTTCATAGAGGGTAAAAAAATCGCGCGCGCTCTGCTCTGCTCTGCGGCGTTGTGATTAGGTCTGCAGCCGCCGTCGAGCTTTGACGCTGCGATGAGCGGTCCTGGGGGTGGGGAGTCCTCTCCCACCCCACCATCATCTTTTGTAGACGCATTTCGTAGCCTATTAACGCAGAAAGGGAAGAAACGCCAGATCTCTGAAGTGCCGAAATTCATAAAAAAGCTCGAAGAAATACCAGAGATTGCACTTCCAGAGGAACAATCGATTAAAATCGCTCTTGCTCTGGCTGACAGAGGCTTGGTAGGGCAGTTTATGGGCCGCTGGCCTTCCACAAAAACCACGGACGATTGGATTCAGCGAAACTGGAGACCTCAGCTGAAAAATAACGTGATTTGTTATGCTGTGGGAAGAGGCTATTTCATTTTTGAATTTACCTCCAAAGAAGATCGTGATCTGGTGTTCAGAAATGGACCGTATTTTATGGGAAATCAGGGACTGTATCTTAACAAATGGAGCCCCGATTTCGATCCCTCTGTCGATGTCCCTAAGGAGGCGCCGGTCTGGGTTCGCCTCCCTAACCTCCCGATACACTGCTGGAGCTATCAATCCCTGCAGAAGATTGGTAATGGGCTGGGTCGTTTCATTGACAAAGCTGATCACAAGGGCCAATATACCTGCGCTAGAATCTGCGTGGAAGTCGATCTGGAAGCCGGTCTGCCAGAAGCGGTCAAACTTACAGTTGGAGAATGGCAGCATTACCAGAAGCTGGACTACGAGCAGTTGCCTTTCAAATGCCGAACCTGTCATGAGCATGGACACTTCCAGCGAAACTGCCCAAAAGCTCCAACAGGGAACAAGGTTGAAGAAGAAGGATGGAAAGAAATTAAAAAGGGAAAGGTTGTTCCAAAGCCCCCGGGGCAGAATAACTCCATTCCATTGGAGAAGCCACAAACTAATACAAAGGCCATTGCTACTTTTAAAGATGGCTCCTCCTCAGGAGAAAAGGTGGATGTCATGGAGACCCAAGAGGATACAGAAAATAAGTTGAAGCAAGTGAAAGAAACTGAAGTCGAATCAACTGTTCCACCAATTGATGATGGTCAGAGGGGAAACGAAGGCAACGAAGAGCACATCAGTCTCGCCTCCGATTCTGAGGGAGAATCAGAAGAGAGAGATTCTGAAACTGACAATTCGCAAGTCACTCCTATCAAGACGACTAGGGGTCGGAAATCCAAGAAGAAACAGAGAGAGGAAAAAACTTATCTAGATGTCCTCCAAGGTTCCCAAAAAACCCTCAAAGGAATGATGAATACCAGATCTGGGCGCAAGAGTAACAGGGCTCCAAAAGGAGCCTCAATCCCCCAAGTCAGTAAATAATGAAATACGTCTCCTGGAATTGCAGAGGTTTAGGTAGCAGGTTGAAAGAGGAAGCCTTGAAAGACATAGTGAGAATATATTCGCCTGAAATCCTCCTCATCCAGGAGACAAAGCTGGAGGATCTTCTTCTCCTCCAATCTAGTAAAGTTTTTTGGCAAAAAGGTCATGGAAGAGAGGTAAGTGCTAGAGGTGCTTCTGGTGGAATGGCCACCTTTTGGAACAGCACCATATATGATCTTATTCAAGAAAAAAGTAGACCCCATTGGCTTTTCACTCAGCTCCTCCACAAAGATTCTGGTCAACAAGTAAGTATGTTTAATCTTTATGCTCCAGTATTGCCAGGCGAGAAAAAAATTTGTTGGAACTCGCTTCAATCCTTTCTTTCAGAGCAAAATCCAGGAAATATCATTATTGTAGGTGACCTGAATGTCACCCTTGTTGTTGATGAGAAAAAGGGAGGCTCCATTGTCAGGGACCCTGCCAGAGAATGGGTTGAAGATATTATGTTGGGCTGGGATCTGGAGGATATTAAAACTTCTTCAGGGAAATACACCTGATCCAACAAAAGATTAGCCCCCAATCACATTGTTTCCCGTTTGGACAGATTCCTTGTCCACTCTTCTTTCCTGACATGCGGTCTTATGGCCACTTCTAAAATTCTACCAAATCTCACTTCTGATCATAAGCCCATCCTCCTCGAGCTTTCCCTGGATGGTAATATAGGCCCCATCCCTTTTCGTTTCAGTGCTCTGTGGATTCAGCAAGAAGGATTCCAAGAGGTGGTTTCTGAAGCCTTGAATAGGCCTGTCCATGGTTCTCCATTCTTTGTGTGGGAAGAGAAAATCAGGGGCCTGAAAAGAAGTCTTAAGGAGTGGGCTAAAAGATTGAAAACCCCTTCTGCCAAAAGAAAAGAATCTCTTAATAGTCTTGCTGCTCATCAATTAGCTATGGAGCACAGTCCTGTAACACAAAGTCTTCTCCAAAAAGAAGTCGAGCTGCAAAAAGAGGTTCACAGATCTAGCAGGGAGGAGGAAGAATTCTGGAGACAGAAGTCTAGGAATCTATGGTTACAGTCCGGAGATAAAAACACCAGCTTCTTTCATAAGCAAGCCGAAGCTCGAAAGCATTTCAAATCAGTTTCTGAGATACATTACCAAAACACTGTGGTTAAGGATTTCGATGGCATTAAGAGAGCTGCTTACTCCTTCTTCAAAGATCTTTATTCGGCTCCTGAAGAACCCCCTATTGATCCTCATGCCTACCCGATTGACTTAATTCCCAAGTGCGTTCAGGAATCGGATAATGCTATGTTGACTGCTCCGATCAGTATGGACGAGCTTAAGAAAGTTCTGGATTGCATGGAGCCTGATAAAGCCCCAGGCCCTGATGGGTTCTCTGTCAGGTTTCTCTTGACTTGCTGGTCAACAATCAAAAAAGATCTATTGAGAATGGTCAGAAAGTCCCAGAATTGTGCAAAGCTGGGCGGTGGCATCAATTCAGCCTTTCTCGCCTTGATCCCAAAAGAGAAAGGCGCCTCCGACTTCAGCAGATTTAGGCCCATTTCCTTGTGCAATTCCAGTTACAAGCTGGTCTCCAAAATAATTGCCAACAGGCTTAAGAATATATTGCCAGCCATCATCCCTGAAAATCAAGGCGGCTTCATAAAAGGAAGAAAGATATTGGACAACATTGTGCTGGTGCAAGAAGCAGTTCACTCTAGCTGCCAAAGAAACGAGAAAGGAATGGTGATTAAGCTCGATCTGGCTAACGCATTTGATAGGGTGAGACATGAATTTTTGTTCATTGTGATGAAGAAGTTAGGCTTCTCATCAGCCTTCATAAATTGGGTGAATGCCTGTATTGCCTCGCCATGGATCGCGCCACTGGTCAATGGCCATTCTACTGACTTCTTCCAAGCCTCTAGGGGCCTTAGACAAGGATGTCCTTTGTCTCCACTCCTCTATGTTGTTCAGGCCTCGGTGCTCAGTTTCCAACTCGATCATAACCAGCAGATTCAAACCCTGCCTGGCCTCAGAATGACTCACAAGGTGAAAGACATTAATCATGCCCAGTTCGCCGATGACACCTTGCTGCTTGGAGGAGCCAGCATAAACTCTGCCAGATCCTTCAAGAAGGAGCTGGACATTTACAGGTTGTTCTCGGGCAGCAAGATTAACTATCGAAAATGCTCTATCTATGGCTGGAACTGCTCGATCAAGGAGCTGTCAGATATTGCAAGGCTCTTAGAAATGGACGGAATTCGAAATTGGGAGTCATTTAAATATCTCGGGATCCCAATCTTCAAATCCAAGCCTAAAGTTGCTCATTGGCTGCCACTGCTCGACAAGCTAAAGATCAGAATCCAAGCTTGGGGAGCCTCTTGGCTGAATAATGCAGGGAAAGTCATCCTTATGAAATCGGTCCTTATAAGTATGCCTCTATATCAACACTCCATTCTCCTTGCCCCCAAAACCTTTCTCAGTAAAATGGACAGTGTGTTGAGAAGATTTCTGTGGGAAGGTGGGAACAACAACGATAGAAGGCTCCACTTAGTGAATTGGGAGACTCTCAAGAGACCTCTTGTGGAAGGAGGCCTCCACCTGCGTAACTTGGCTGCTCAAAACCTTGCTTTGGGATCCAAGATCCTGTGGAATTTAGTCTCTGGAAACTCTAGCTGGAGTAAAAGAGTCATTTGGAAGAAATATTTCCAAGGGCAACGCTTGAGATACTTGGATAAGCCCCCAAGATCTTTAAAAGGATCTCCGATCTTTAATCTTTGTAGTTCTGCTATGGAGCAATTCATCCATTATCTTTACTGGATCCCTGGTAATGGGAGAAAACCCAAAATCTGGGAAGACTCGATTCTGGGTGATCAACCTTTGATTCATGTGGAAGGTCTAGCAAATATCAAAGCTTGGCTTCAGTCCTGCAATTTGTACACTCTGTGGGATATATCTAACTGGAAGGATGATCCCGGTAGACTCTGGGATTGTTGGAATCTGGGGGAGATTCCCCTTATGTTGCAGGGGGAAGCTTCATTACTGTTAGATCTGCTTCAAGGCAAAACTCCCTCAAAGGCCACTTCTAAGCACAAAAGAGGCTGGGCCTCCCTTTCAGGCTCTTACACTGCTTCCGAAGGTTATAAAATAATGACGGTTGTTCCATATGCTCCTCCTAACCCAACTCAATGGAAATTTATATGGGATTCCCCCTCACTCCCCAAAATTGACTTCTTCTGTTGGACTGTAGCGCACCAAAGCATTCTTACCAGAGATAATTTGCGTAGACGAGGGATGGAAGGGCCTTCCAGGTGCCCCCTTTGCTTGTCTGATGAAGAAACTGCCAATCATCTGTTGTTGCTTTGCCCCTTTGCTCTGGTAGTCTGGAGGGGAGTACTGATGTTAGGTCCAGCTAAACTTGACCTCCCAGGCAACATTCCTTCTCTGCTTCGAACTTGGGCCAGTTTATCTCCCTTTTGCCTTACAAAAAAAAGTCTTCTTAAAACAAGCTGGATGTGGATCCCTAAATTCATCTACTGGAAGCTGTGGTTGGAGAGGAATAATAGAATTTTCAGAGGAGAAAGCTGCACTTCTACAAGAGTTATTTCTAAAATCAAAGCTTTGCTGGGCGAGGCCTTGGAAGCCAATACTTCCTCAAGGAATGAAATGAGTCTGGTCAAAGAGGAGGAGCAATGGCTTAAAGAACTGGTTCCGAATCTGAAGGAAAGGTCCATTCCTCCTGCATTTGCCCATGCCAACTGGGAGATTAGGCTGGAGGAACTGGAGTTTATCAAGTGGAGATCGGCCTTGGATGATCATTGTTTATTCTTCGATGGGGCCTCTAAAGGAAACCCTGGGGTTGCTGGCAGTGGTGGGGTTCTTCTGCGTCCTGGAGGTTCATCGGAATTGCGGTTCCATTGGGGTCTGGGTATCAAATCCAATAACAGAGCGGAGGCTCTCGCACTGTGGCAGGGGCTGAATCTGGCGATTAATAGAAATATCCTCTCTCTCTCTCTGTCTTTGGAGATTCCAGACTTATCATCCAGGCGTTGACCTCTCATAAGACCCCCCATCAGGTTCATTTAGCCACTATTATAAAAAAAATTCGGCTCTTATTGCCCAAGTTCAGTAAAATCTCCTTCTTCCACATATTAAGGAATCTCAACTCTCAAGCTGATATGGAGGCCAATCTTGGCTCCCTCTGTAAACGGAGATCTCTGGTGGTCAATTCGATTGAATCTTCCTGTTCCATTCCTTAATGTTCCTGCTGATCGGACTTCCTTTCCTAATTGATCCTAGGGCTATCATTCTACTCCTCAGTGCCCTGCTCTTCGGGATCTCACCTCATTGTATTATCAAACTATTTAAAACTGTGGTCTCAGGCCTGTTCTCATCTCCTGTTAGTCTTCCTTTCAATGGCCTCTGTTTCCTGTCGGCGCCCTATGTTTCAAGCGTCCACAAAGGACCTTCAAGATGCCATCTCAGTTCCAGTATTGACTTTTACTCTGCTCTCAAATCTGAAGCCCATTTACATCATTATCAAAGTTTCTCATCTCCGAAAGGCTGCAATCTCGACTTGTATATCTGTGCGATGCAAAAATTGGGCCCTGCGTTGGAGCTTCTCCTTTACAGCAGCAGCATCTCCAAAGTAGAAGCGGATAATCACTACTTTCCACCAATCAATTGCATCGTTGCTCTTATGTATTGCACGAAGGAGGTCGCCACAAACATGAAATGCCCAGGGAAGTCTTCTGGCCCTTGTGCGATGCTTCGCCCATTGCCCTACAGCACCTCACTCAGCTTTGAGGGACATTCTCCTGTCAAAGTAGGCGAAGCGAACAACCCATTGAACCCGATCACTTGTCTGCCTGGTAATATCCCTAAAGTGAGGCGAACCTTTCTCGGTGATCTGTCTTCTGGTTTCTTTGACAGCAATTCCAAACAGCTATCCACGAGAATCTATCTCTGTCATTGCTGTAATGTAAGAGCATGCGGCAGCTAGTTTGCCGCCCTAAATAAAAATATCCGTTATTGTCAAAAAAAATATTCTTGATTTCATTGATGAAGTGGGTGGAATCTTTGACAAAAGACTTTGTGTTCCCTACTAAAGGTTTTAGTTTATTTGCAAGGAATTTGACTAGATGATATGTAGAACCTCTTATGGTATTAACAATGGGTTTGATAGGAATTCCTTCTTTGTGGAGTTTAGGCACACCATAAATTCTAGGGGTATATGGACAACTTTCAATGAGAGATTTATCCTTAATATGGCTAGCTTTGATTAGGTTGGAAACTTCTTTTGTGATTTTCTTTAGAGGATTTTTACTTCACCTTTTATAGCACCCATTGTTGTTTAGATGATCCAACATTTGATCATTGTAGTCTTCTTTATTTATGATGACATTGAACTCCCTTACGAGCGTTTAATATTACTATGTTGGGGTTTGGTTTTATGGACTTCAAAGCGAGGTATTCATCTTTGGTAATGTTACTTTTGGGAGGTATGTATTTTCTAAGGATGATAGAGCAGTCTTGTCTAATTAATTCTTTGGAATCTTTAGGAAAGTCTTTAATGCCATATTCGAGTTGGCAAATAATATCTTATATGGGAATTTTTCTAGGTGCTATGGAAAAGTTTAATCCTTTATTTAATAAATTAATAATATGTTGATTTAAATTAAGATTGGAAAGGTTAATTATTAGGTTAGTTTTGTTAGATAAGGGAGGACAAGGAATGTTGTTAGGGTTGTTGGAGGGAGTCAAATTTAGAGTTGAATTATGAGTGCGATGAGGGAAAAGAATTTGTGTTGGATGGCTCAATAGTAGCGTTCACTGTGCAATTGTGGGAGGGGTGAGAAGGAGGTTGAGTTTCCAAAGTTGAAACAGCTGGTTCAGAGGGTGTAGCATTGGCGTGTGGCTGAGTGTCAGCAGAAGGACGTTGTTGTTGAAGAATCTAGGGCAATTAGGTGTAGTATGATTCCTCTTGACTTTATAACAATTTGTGAAGCACTTTTACAATTATCTTAGCTTGATCTTCTTCTTCTTATTAGCTGCTACCAAAAACATAAACACAAGAACACAAAAGTTGGCACTCTGCGAAGGCCAAAATCTCTCTCTCTTAGAGAGGAAAACCCTTTGAATCTCTTCTTATAGATGTTTAGTAGATGAATACCAAGACCCTTGACAAAACTTTTGACTAAGGATTACCTTCAATATGCTTGTCACTATCCCTTGCACTATCCGACTTTGTTTCACAGTCTTTTTGTCTTTATGACACTGTACTCTTTCTGACTTCGGCCTCCTTATACATTCGCCTTTTTATCACCATCCACTACTTCTTAGCTAGATCATCTGAACTTCACTGAAAGGCAGACTTTATCATGAGACAGACTTGTATCTGGATTTCACCAAGTCATTGTGGTTCTGTGTAGACTTCACCGAGAGAATATGTATGCCTCACCAAGAGATTGTGGATGCCTAACCGAGAGACTGTAGTTCTGTGTAGACTTCACTGAGAGACAATGAATGCTTCTTCACCAAGTGACTACGGTTCTGTGTAGACTTCACCGAGAGAATATATATATCTCACCGAGAAACTGTGGATGCCTAACCGAGGGACTGTAGTTTTGTGTAGACTTCACCGAGAGACAGTGAATGCTTCTTCACCAAGAGACTGCGGTTCTGTGTATACTTCACCAAGAAACAGTGTATGCTTCTTCACCAAGAGACTGTGGTTCTGTGTACTTCACCTTCGCTTTTCCTCTTCCGAAATCATCCGAAGTGTTGTCCTTGAAATGTCACTCCATGCGTTATACATATAGGTCATCGTTGACATCCATTAGGCCGACATGTGAGCCATAAGTCAGGCCGACTTATCAAGGAGATCATTGTGTTTTTCATTTAGCCGACTTGCAAGGGATAGTGACACTTATTCATTTGAAGCATAGATCTTTTTGACATGACTTCCATAATATATATGTTAAAACACAAAATCCTAAAGACATCAAGAAGATGTTCTTGACCTATGGTATACACATCTTGCTCATGAAACCCATGATGAAAGGAATAACAAGTGTTTCTTATCATAATATTATATTTACAAGTCGTAATGAAAATCGAACCTAGTTACGTTTTCGTCCACAACTGCATCGTGAAGTCTTCTAACCAACTGCATTCTGATATGGGAACCTGTGGTGGAGAGGGGGGGGGATTGTGTTCATGGTTTTAATGTCGATGGATCATAATATGGTTCAGGTTAACATCAGATTCTTCATGTTGAGCAGAGAAGTCGTCCGCCAGAGAGAAATGAGATGGGGTTGAGTTATTGTAAACTTGTATCTCTCGGTGATTACCAACAGATTCCGAACGTTGTGTTGAGAAGCTCACAGCTGGAGAACAGTGCAATGAAGTTGAGGGGTTTTCTTCCAACTCAAAATTGTGTGCTAGGGATGTGTAATTTTTATTGGTAATTATACAATTGTTGCTTACTCTGTATTTAATATTGGTGGGCTTTGGATTAATTTCAGCGTTTAAATTAATATAGGTTTGGGTGTTTTTAATGAATGAGTTTAAATATGATAATTGGGATGGAATGATTCTGGACTTTGACAGAGAGCAACTAGATGGTGAGGATTTGATAGGAAATTTGAAGGCTTCGATGGACTGGATGTAGAGGGTTCATGTTCAGAGGTAGTCGAAGTGATGGGAAATCCTTTATCTTTGAGAAATTTTTTTGAGAATTTAACAACTTGTTTTTTGCAGGTTATTTCTTCGGGATGGAATGATTCTAGACTTTGATGGAAAGCAACTAAATGGTGAAGACTTAATAGGAAATTTGAAGGATTCGATGGACTGGATGTAGAGGTTTCATGTTCAATGGTAGTCGAAGTGATGAGAAATCCTTTATCTTTGAGAAATTTTTTTGAGAATTTAAGAGCTTGTTTTTTGCTGGTTATTTCTTCTATTTTTAGAGTTGGGAATGAGGATGCATCAATTTTCTGCCAGTGTCGAATCAATTTGGTTGGCCAATGTAATGTGAAGGTGGAAGCTTTGGTTGGCCAATGTAATGTGAAGGTGGAAGCTTTGTTTAGACAAAGAGTCAAGTAGAAATCTGATCTTTTTCATAATTTATTTTTGTTATTTACAAAACAATAAAGATGAAATTCTCTAATATTCTTTAACATTATAGTTTTATTAATAAATTACAATTATCTTTTTCATAAGTTATTTTTGTTATTTACAAAAAAATTCTCTAATATTCTATAAGGATACAATGCTACAATGCTGTCATAATTTTCAGTAGGATAAGAATATGAAATCAACTCTGCTTTATATAATTACGTTGAAGAGGGAAAAAGACAAAAGTTGATCAAATTCAATAATTAAATAAAATTGTATATAAAATTTCATTTATATTAAATAAGTTTTAATAATAAATTAGTTATAATACATGGTTCAGAAAAATGATATTTACGAAAAAATATGTACATTGTTAGTATACTCTCTCTTGCTCTATTTTGAAAATCTTAATTAGTATACAAGTCCCTTGTACCCCACAAACAAAGGAATCTACACCTTTTCCCTGGGCTTAGTGTACTGTACTCTCTCTTGCTCTATTTTGAAAATCTCATTGAGAAGTAGCTTTCAACACCTCATCAACTAGAGAGTGTTGTATGATCTAATGTTCAGCAGCAAAGTACAACTTCGTAGAATATAACCATTATAAAAATTTGAACCATGGTACTCTCTAACAAGGGGAATGATATTATTACTAATATTACTACTAACATTGTGCTACAACTGTGCTAAATTTTGCTCTGTTCTGGGAATATTATGAAAATGCAACACTTGTTTTCACGTTAAAAATATCTATTGAAAATGATTGTGTTAGAAGTGTGATAATTTTTGCTCTGTTCTGGGAATATGATGAAATGCAACACTTTGCTTTCACGTTAAAAATATCTATTGAAGTAATTTTGCTTCATAGCACGCAAGACCAACACCAACTGCATGAAACAATCCCTTTGCAGAAGCAAAACAACCCATATAGAAGGATTATCTAGATCATTTTAGCATAAATGAAGTTACAAGTTATAAAATCTACCACTTCCACCTCCAAGGGTCTCTACTCTAGAGTATGATGAAATGTGACACTTGTAACCTAAGTTTAGTGTGAAAAATATCTACTCTAGAGTATGATGAAATGTGACACTTGTAACCTAAGTTTAGTGTGAAAAATATCTACTGCAACAATCCTGCCCCATAGCACACAAGACCATTATAAAAGCCCCAAGAGTTAGCTCAATCGGTCAAATCAGTGCCTCGCCAATCGAGAGGTCACAGGGTCAATTCCCGAAAGCTCTTGGGGTCAGGTCAGCATAGGCCGAGGGGTGTTCTCCCCTTCGGGGTATGAGCTACCCAGTTCTTACCGTGGACGTAGCGGCTGCCCATTGACCATGGGTATCCGTGAACCACATGTGAAAAAAAAAAAAAAAACCATTATAAAAAAATTGAACCATGGTACTCTCTAACAAAGAGAATGACATTCCTACTAACATTGTGCTACAAGTGTGCTAAATTTTGCTCTGTTCTAGGAATATGATGAAATGCAACACTTTGTTTTCACGTTAAAAATATCTTATTGAAGTAATTTTGCTTCATAGCACGCAAGACCAACACCAACTGCGTGAAACAATCCCTTTGCACAAGCAAAACAACCCATAAAGAAGGATTATCTAGATAATTTTAGCATAAATGAAGTTACAAGTTATAAAATATACCACTTACACCTCCAAGGTTCTCTACTCTAAGAATATGATGAAATGTGACACTTGTAACCTATGAAGTTCAGTGTGAAAAATATCTATTGCAACAATTCTGCCCCAAAGCACACAAGACCCAATCCTAACCAAATGAGACAACACCCTTGCACGGGAAAGACAGCCTGTGGAGGGTAAAAGGTTTCTCCAGATGATTAAACGAGGTTATAAAAATCCTACTTCCAAGACAGCTTGTGCAGAACAAAAGGTTTCACCAAATACTTAAATGAGGTTATAAAATCCCACTTCCCCCTACTAACCAAGGCCTCGATAAATATGGTGGCAATGACAATCATGTAAATGATACAAACCCAATTAATACATATTACAAGCCATGAGTCTTCATGAGATTAGGATAGTCAAATAATAGAATTACTGTCTTTATCAAATGTCATTGTTGCATGCAAGACGAACCTTTTGGACTTCATTTCCATCACTGCAAATTTAACAAAATCCCTTTGATATGTGCTTATTGCGTTTGTATACGTTCCAAATGATGAATTTATTCATATCCATTGTGTTCCCCAACTGTGGTTCCTTTCTGTCACTGGGACAGATAAAGAATAGGTTACTGAACACTTAAATAAGAGTCCTTGAAGCTTCGTTCTCAAAAGAGAATTGGGTGTAGTTGAGGTAAATGGGCATACCAGTTGTATTTATGAGATTTGAGTGAAAACAAGTGACAAGGAACAATGGTAAACCTTGTTCACCATATTGGAAAAATGAATATTACCATTGTGTGCCAAGATTTGGCGATATGTTTTATTTCATACAGCTTACAGATCATTTGCATATACATTCATGGGTGAAACTCAGCAAAGCCATATCATATTTTGTAAATCTGAATGATACTGTATACGTGACATCAACATAGACAGGATCTTCGTTGTCAAGCATTATGACTTGTTGCCTTTGGTAGTTATATGCATTTAAGAGTGACAAAGTAACGTATTTAAGAGCAACAAAGTCAATAAGAAGGTGAGTCAATTTGATCTTCAGTAAGCTTGCAAATAAGAACGCATTACAAAGAAAACAATCAGAAAGCAGAAATTTCTCCCTTCAACCCCTGTGGTATATTCAATCATATGAAGAATATATAGTTTTGAGACGCATAAACATGGTCTCTTTACTGGTTTATATTAAAAGATAATGCAACCTAGGGAAAAATTTTATAAGTAAAAGAAATACTTCTTGCATTCTTGGGCAAACATGTATTCATTCTCACAACATTGATCAATCCCACATCCAAGAAAATTTGAAAAAACAAATTATGTAACCAAGAAAACACAAAAACAGCTGCTATAATATTCATATTGAAAGAATGTACTGTAAGATAGAAAAATCATAAACAAAGATCTTCTACAAACGTCACTGAGAGGAACTACTACTAACCAAAACAATAAATTATGAAAACAGACCCATGCCCAAGCTTTTGGGGCACTTCACTCACTGAATTCGACTCTAGCGGGCAATGACAAATCCTTGTACATTCAAAACAACCATACCTCTAGCCAAAACGTCTTAAAATATATCAATTTGTTAATGCAAGGCAAATCTATAAAGACAAAACAAGAATTTTGCCCATTTACTATGTTTCTCATAAAAATTATTTTCAAGCATGGCCTTTGGACTACATAAATATTCAAATTCAAAAAATAGTCTAGCTTGAATTAAATGCAAAATTTTAACTATGAGATGCTCTTCTTGATCAAAGCAGAGCAAAACAACAAGCTGTGTCCATCCTTCAACCCAGTTTTAACTAAAAATAAACCCATAGTTTATATGATGCCAATCTTGTTTGCTACATCCAGAGCATCATAATCTGGAGTTAACCTCACGTACGCCTTCTTCAATCCATCGGGCCTAAACACCACAACACAATCAATTATTCCCATGAGAAAGCAGTTTATAAAAGAAGGCTGTGTCCATGCCAAAATAATTTTGCTTCTCTGTATACTCTCAAGCACAGGATACAATAAATTACCAAACCTAAACACCTATTAGAGTCTACAAATACAACCAAATTAACTAACAAAAAAAACCAGAAATTAATTAAGTCCGGTTTGGACCCCCCTACCTGATTAATGTGTTGACTTTCTTTGTCTGAATGTCATACATTTTTTTCACTGCATCCTTGATCTTCTTCTTGTCTGCCCGGACATCGACAATGAAGACAAGAGTGTTATTGTCTTCTATCTTCTTCATTGCAGATTCTGTTGTCAAAGGGTATTTGAGCACTTCATACTGGTCAAGCTTGTTCCTGGGAGGAGCACTGATACGAGGATATTTGGGATTACGAGGTCTTTTGAATGTCCTTGGTCGGTGAAAAATAACAGATGTTCGAACCTTTCTGCTTTTCCTCTTCAAACTGCTTGCTCCAGACTTCACAGCTTTTGCAGCCTTCTGTGCCTGGGATTTTGGGTCAGACTTCTTTGTAGGACCTAGAGTCAAGAACCAGATGGAAACAAGCATAACACATCAAGCTAACTGCAGAAATCGTGAATATAACATGCATAAATATCAATAAACCGCAACTTAAAATTTAGCTTAAAATTTAGTAAAAATTTGAGATGAAATGGAGTTCAAAATATTTATTAACATTGCAAAGCCCAATGCATTAAAATGCACAACTTCCACCGAACTACAAAAAAAACTGGAAATGGTGGTGGACGATACACAGCTCACCAACTAAAGAAAGGCATATTTCCTATTCTAATAAATAAACTATGTATGAGAGTTTGCAAGATAAGTCAACCTCAAATGATTTTTTCCCAAAAATACTTGGTATATTCTCCTGAGTAATCGTACATAGCAGGCATCTTGTGGACAAAAATACAAATCAGATTAGATGAGTTTTCCACATACCAGACATAATTTATAAATTGAGATCACTGTTTGCCTGCTGTGTTGAGAGCAACAAATCATATATCCCTTGACAAGAAGACCACAATTCTAAAATTAAAGCATTCACGATGTCCCCAACTAGAGAAAAAAACTATCAAATGGGCTCATAAATGGATTTTGAGCATATCTGCTTAATAGTAAATACAAAACAATAAAACCGTCAAACCATATAATTCCCTCACAAAATATTAAGAAAGCATTAACAGAGTCCCACATTAGAAAGTTTAAAAGGGCATTTGGAGCAAGGGCAATCAAAATGGATCTTACAATGGAATCTAAAAATGGAAGCATAGTTACCAAGTTGAATTCAAATTTGGCAAACTATGGAAATAATTAAATGGAAAAAATCCAGTATCAAGAAAAAATAGCACTACACATTTAAGAAGTACTAAATAATCATGCAATGTTTTTCAAATTTTAGGTTTTAAATGTGTCATCCTCCTTCACCCCAGTCTCAAGGTTGCAATAAAGGAACATTCCTGCTCCCACCTTCCTTTGCAAATTGCACAGAGTTATCATTTCAAAGGCAACTAATCAAATTTCCTTTCAAAACACTTTTAATATATGTTCATTATTACACAGATTCAAACATAGCACTCTTGGTTTTCTAGCATCACAACATTTCCTTTGGATTTTAAAATATGTTTTTTTCAACTTCCAGCCTTTGGACATTACAGCAGACCTTATAAACATATAGTTGCAGTTTCATGGTTTTCTATCAAGTAGGCTTTCTTGCCTTCGAGTAAGCTCTCTGACCCCTTCACACGTTGATTGGCTATTCACAAGTGAATTGACTTGTTTTGGATAAATGATAGTTTGTTTTGCTTTCAATACTTTCTCATGCAAACCAGTTAATCAATGTTGCTTATATTGAAAGTAGCTAAATTCTCCAACATCTCAAAACCACCTTTGCAGCCAACAAACACTACAAGCAGCTTACTAAGTTGTTCAAAAGGTCCAATCTGTGAACATTTTGATTTCCTCAGTTGCTTAAATCTTTAGAGGAACCTTCAGTTAATTGCAAACCGTTAAACATAGCATAGCAATATTCCGAAAACTGTGAATGCATTCTAAAAGTCCAACATTACCTTAAGACGGCTAACAACTGGTACTCTATCAGATTTCTCAAAACTTCAGAAAACTGCTTTCATAAGGTACCCAAAACTTAAAATCCTTCATAACTTCCAGGAATTAAATATGAATTATTCAATACAAGAGAAGTCAATAATCTAAGGCCTGTTAACGTCCCCTTCAAGATCCTAAACTGATTTAAATCCTAACCTTGTCTAACAAAGAACAATTACAGCAAAAGCGTATTTTATTTTCAGATATGAAATTTCGTTATTACATTTAAAATGAGATCACAAATGCTTTGCTGGATGCTGACTCCGTTAAAATACTCTCACCTCCTAATCTCATTATGGAGACCTTATTTTTTCCAAAAAAAAATGCTTTCAGAAATATGCTCAAGAGCTGCATCGGATGAGGCATGCATCCTTCAATGCTTAGGTGTCGGGTCTGACGGAAATATTCTGCCAAAACCACTCAGAGCTTGCATCCGACTTCATTCATTTTTGGCATCCATGCAGGACGGCCAAACTACGGCCAAAATGCAACTCGCTTGTATGGCTTGGTACTCCATCAATTTCACCAGTGATCCCAGGGCCATATTTACGATTATAACCTTCAACACACCTCAGCTACTTGAACATTTTACTAAAATGGCCATTTAGCTGTAACCTATAAAAGCTAGATCAAATTTTGATGGACAACCCAACCCGAAACTAGATTAATGACAGCAGGAAACTCTTCATGCTTAAACTAATGTTCGTTTCGAAATACATTTTGAATTTTTAAACGTCCATTCAAGGGTAATGCTTATGGTTTCTCGACGGTCGGAGTACCTTAATGTGCACCAAGTGACGCTTTTGACTGTAAATATGGACACCGAGATGCAATTTTCACAGATATTTGAGCTTAAATTGGCACAAATCAGGTTCAGTGAGAATAAATAAGAGTATTTACCAATGAACATAGATGGATTTACGACGAAAGCAGAGGAGACATCACCATACCTTTGGGTGGAGCCATTGCCGCCTCCTTCTAACCTCCAACGCCGTCCGCCTCCTCGCCTGTGAAACCCTCGCCTTTCTGCACACAAAACCCTAGCTCTTTCCTCGGTTCGAATAATCCACCTACATATATTGACATTCATGTTATGTTTAAATTATAATCCAACCCCAAAAAAATTATAATCATATTACGATTTTTATTTAAAGTTTAAATAAAAAAAATATATTCATATAATAATCCAAATTATATTTAATTAATCAAATCGTTTTCGTTAAGGGATTTTTTTGGTTCATAGGTAAGAGGATTTTATGCCCATGAGGGGTAGGATATTTGGTTAGGGTGGGGTTTAGACTTATAAGGTTTTAGAATTAAACTTTATGAAGAGAGGTTGAGGGTGGGGTTATTTTGGTAAAAATACATTCTTATAGAAGATGTAAGTCTAATCAATCCTCACAATTTTGATGGTATTATTTTTATTGGGATATAGTAATTTTTTCTTTCATTTAGGATAAAAAGTTAATTTTAAAGATGGCATACATTCAATATTATTGTTTTAAAAAATTATTATTTTTTTCCTTTGGCTTTATTAATTTGAAATGTTGGGAAGATATCCTGAACAAACTAAAAAAGAAAATTCATGTTTGGGGAGCTCAATGGTTATTTAGAGCTAGCATAGTTATTCTAGTCAAATCAGTTCTATCCTCTCTTTCTCTATACCTTTGCTCTAACATGTTAGCCCTAAAATCTGTGATTATTGAAATGAGCCTTTTAATTGATTCTTCTGGCCAGGAGGGGGGAGGGGGCAACGAGAGGAAGTTCCACCTAATCTAGTGGAAAACTGCCCCAAAATTTGTGATTACTCAAATGAGCCTTTTAATTTGAAGATTCCTCTGGCAAGGCCTCATTATCTTGATTTAAGAAGGTGGAATTCTTCCATATTTTCCTAGATTTAGATTCGAATGTTAATGGGCTAGCAAAAAGGAGCGGAAAAGAACCAAGGGATCATAGAAATAAACTACAGATTGAGTCCCTCTCCAATCCCTTAATGGCTCTTAATTTGTCTAGTAGTTGGATCGTTGGGGAGCGATCTCATTTCTCATTTCCTCGGACTTTAGTCTCAATGGGTTTACTAAGAGGCTCCTTCCCTCATATACTAGTGGATTGTCGAGCCCATCTTCTCTGGTCGACTCCACCATTTTCTCGACCTATGTTATGCATGGATTTCTCTCGATGGCACTTCCTGGTGAACAGGTGCAAAGATCGTTGGTCTTGTCCATTCCCTGCAGTCATGTCCATTTATATTCCCTTGGTTTGGAATTATTGCAGCTTGTTTTGGTTACGGTGTCTTCCCTCTCGCGCATGACTATGGATTTAATTCTCTCGTCCTCAGTGGAGCTCAAGTCATCTCCTCCCTGTCCTAGCGAGAATTTCATATAGTTTTGAATTCAATGGTCTCATAATGGCTCATTCCATGGTTTGGGGTTCAATTATATATCATTCTTTAGAGGTCTCCTACTCTCGTATTCACCCTCCCTGGTTTCTTCCCTCGTCTTAACTTGTGGTGTTTCAGCCATTCTCTCTCCACAAACTTCACCTTGGTTTGGTGGGAATTTTCTTGTAGCTATCTGTGTTTCAAGCAAGATGGCTAGTTGATCAGACCTCCAGGGTTCCATTAGTGCTTCGGAGTTGATTGATAAACTCTTGGACTCTGCCTAAGCTTTGATTACCTCAATCTCCAACCTCGAAGATATGATCAAGCGTCAGCGGAATTCATTCCAACTCTTCATTGAAGCCAAGTTACTAGTGCATCATGTTGATATGAAGGATTCTTTGGATAGGCTCAGTGAGGAAATTCGTTAGCTAAGTGCTCGAGTGGTGATTTTGGAGGTCTCGACCTCTCAAGTGGAAAGAATGAAAGTTGGTGGCAATGCTTTTGGTGGTCGCATGGATAGAAAGAGAACTCGTCGTGCTTGGGACTCAGAAGTCAACAACCGTGGCCCATCGTGATATAATCTACATGTATGATGAGACAATTTTTTGGCTAGTAGTCTATTCCATCTATATCTAATCTTATAATTGTGGTCTGTAAATTTTGTTTTTTGCTTAGAACTTTTTGTAGAGTTTACGGTGGACACTTGTTTTGTTTTAAAAGTTTAACTAGTCATGGAGGAAGTGAACATTTTGTTTACTCTGTTGAAGACTTGCTTTTTGTCCCAGACACAAGATGTAGGGGTTCTGATCCCATTTCCAATCTTTTATTAATATAAATACCCTTACTCGTCTCATTGAAAAACAAAAATCACTAATTTAATTATTTAATATTAATTTATTTTTAGATTCACTACAAAGTATTCAATTTTTATTATTGAAGCAATAACTTAGACCTTCTAGATTCGAAGAGAGAATTCAAATTATTTTTAACATAAAGTATACAAATATATTTTTTAAAAGTTATATCTATATATATATATATATTTTGGAGTAGGTTTAATGGTTGAAAACATGTGTTTCCTCCTAAGGGGTTATGGGTTTAAATTCAAAGGGCAGTAAAATATGTACATCTCTATAGCCTTTAGTAGTCAAATTGTTGTGTGGAGGGGTGCCCTTTGTCCCACGAAGAAGGGGTTCTCATAAACCAATTTGATTTCTAGCCGTCACCTTAAAATTAGATTATTATTATTACTATAACATTTTGCTTGAGCCAGCTTTAGAATAACTAACATGAGATACATTTACAATTCATATTACATCTAAGCCTTGTATATAGAAGAACACTTATCGATTTATCTCTTCAAGGTCATTTCCTTGTTTACTCATTTATGTCTTTTTTCTTTATATTTGTTTTAATTGCAATCCAATCCTCCAAATTGTCATTTGTTAGCATCATTATCAATTACTTCTATCCAGCCACTAATGACAATGAAATTAGATCCCTTTCTTAATCTAAGAAATTGTTTCACAACTTTTTTCCCCTTTCAAGAGGAACTTTCATGCTAAGGTATCAACAAGACCAAAATTTCTTCATGAGATATGGCACTTCACATGGCTTCTCCACTACTCTTGTGCTCTAGAAAATTTACAATTATGATTGCAATATTATGTCCACCATGTTTCTAGATTATGATTTTATGCAAGGTTTTTGAAAATATGTTTACTATTATTGATAGGGTATTTTTTTAGTCGGTATTTTGGGCATTTAAAAAAAATGGAAATATTACATAAAATATGCTATATTGGTAAATGCAAGGATTATTAATAAAATGCATGTTTTTATGGAATATTCACCAACATGGATTACATGTATGATTTTAGCTTAGGTTCAAATCTTGCTTGTGAAATGCATTCCCCTCATGTGTGGATTAGGGTTGTCAAGGTTTCAACTCTCACTCTAAGTTAATTCCTCGAGAGTGGAATGAGAAGTTTCTAAACATTTTTGGTAGAGGTGAAGAATGAAACATGAGAAAATTCTAGTGTAGGGAAAAATGGAGGAGTAATTGTTAGGCTACGCATGGGAGGGAGAAGACGAAGTTCTATAGTCAATATTTAGTTTAGGGGATGAACTAATCAAAATTTGGAAGGCCCCTAAGGTTTATGGGGGAGAACTGAATTATAGTATAAAAGGGGATCTAGATCCTAATAGTGCAAAGGTGGACTATAATATTCCAGTGGAAAATCAAAAGCTACATAAAGTACCCCTAGTTTTTTTTCTTAGTGGGATGAAAATGGGAGGGTTGACAGCATAAATGGACAACTCAAACCAAATCTAGCGTTTACAAGATCACATGTCAATAAGGAATTAAATGTGGTTAGACATGAGGTTGGGAATCTAACACAATCAAACGTGGGAAGAAGTTACCAATTCCTTTGGAAGGGATGGAAATTGAGAACAACATGGAGTAATGAAACCTCTAGATTTGAATGGTAGTGGATTCAAGGTTCACGAAATATGACTAGTAGATCTAGCAAGAGGAGAGGAAGGAGGTGGGGGTGAGAAAGGTTTGTTTCCAGGCTCATGTAGTTTGAAGAGCAAGAGAAGGAAGAAATCTATCGAGTCACAAAGAGATAAAGGGAATCAGTTCTAAATGAAGATGTGGGGATGGAAGACATTATTATGTCAATGGATAGGGTCTTAACTAACCGATTTATGGGGGAAGAGGTGGTGGAGGGCTCATGGTATTTGTGGATGGAAAAAACATGGTAAGAGATTCTTTGTTATATTCCAAAATTCCATATATTCATCAAGGGTGGTTGACCTTTGAATTTTGATTTAAATAAGATGCAAATAAGAGAATGGAAATATGGTTGTATTGGGGTCCCTTAACCCTTAATCTAAGGCAATGGAACCCCATATTTGATCTAAGACAAGCGTTGATATATAGACATTTAGCACGGGTCAAAATTCAATGCTTAGTAATAGAATTATGGAATGAGGAAGCGTTGAAGGCAATGGGGAACATGGTTGAAAGGTTCACCGATCTTGAAGTTCACGTTCACTCAAATGTTGACAAAAATGTGATAAAATTGATATTAATGAAGGGTTGTTTGGGAATTGAAATGGTGGGGGCTCCTGGAAATGCACTCAAGTTCTCAACTTTTGGAAGTTTCCTTTTAAATGCTTAAAATGACATAAACTTGGTCATGCCTAGAAGGTATGCTCACAAACAACAATTTAGTTGTGGAGGAGGAAAGGTAAGGGTTAAAATAAAATATCAAAAAAGGAGGGCATGGTAGTCAAAGGTAGCAGAAGGAACTATGGTACATCCAAAAATATCGAAGGAAGAAGGGAATAATGACGAGAACAACTCTGACAAAGACATGGACAAAGAGAAGTTAGGTCTAAAGGACACGAATGCATTATTGGTATCATCATTTTAAGCTATAAACAAACTTATTGCATGTAACTCTCCTAACAATCCTCCTTTATCGAGAGTCAAGAATAAATCCCCCTTGTAAAATCAAAGTAAGATAGGGCCAAGAAGAAAGTTACATTGCAATAAACTTTAAGGGGGATATCAAACATATGGAATACCCTAACTCCTAAGAGGGAAATGAAGAGAATCTAAAACAAGAAGCTTCGCAAGAAGAGGGCAATAATTCCTCAAATAATACAGTTAGGTAAAGAATCAGAGGAAAAATTTGAAGACCCAAGAGGGGGGGAATTTGTCTATATCTAAGCTAAGGCTAGGCAAGATGAGTTCTCTAACAAAAGATGAAAATATATAAAGGAAGTTGGCCCGAGATTCAAACACCATATTGATTGTAGGAAGAAAATATTTTCTTTCCTAGTTAAAAACAAGGCCAAGAAGGAGGTTAAGGAAGGTAGACAAATGATGATTAAGGGTTCCCTTGGAGCAAGGATATTCTTTGATAGAGTTAACTTGTAACCATGATTTTCCTAAATGTAGGAGGGGTAAGGGGTTCCCATAAGAAGTTGACGCTCATAAGATCATTTTTAAAACATAATCCACGTGTTAAATTGCATTATAAATGTAACACCATCCTCCCACATTTACCCAAGCTAACCGGTCCACCAGGGTAAACATGTGATAAAGAGTTATTATGATATGATTCAACTCCCCAAGTACAGTTAAGGAAGTGGAATTGACAAACGAAAATTGACCTTCCTCAGGAGCTACAGGACCCCTCAAGAGCTAACCAACCATTCCAGGTGCCCAACCCCTGAGTTAACTTGCTTTTTACTGTCCTAAACCCCCAGCCGCTCCCATGATAAGCCCTCCATGTGACTAAAAGCCTCCAATCGCTCCCACAGTAAGGCCTCCATGCGACTTCAGTCTTTTTCAAGAAGTTTTTTGCCAGTGACCCCAAAATATTAGCCACTTTTTCAAGGCTAGGACTTAGGCCTCTGCCCATAACTTGATGAAATTCTCAAAATTATAAATAACAAGAAGACAAGGCCTCTAATGAAAAACTTGAACAAGCACCTGACCTATCTCACCCTAACCATGACAACCATTCCATCAAACACATCATGAACATGTAATGTACAAGTCATATAAACACATTTGAACATAGGGACCTCATACTTATCTGAGATTCGTCAAGAAGTTCTGATTCCCTCTCACAATAGTTGCATTATCATCTATTAGGTCATACATTCATTGACATTTCATTTACTAAACAAAACATGATGAGAGCCACAACCAAAGTTTGTCATAAAACCATTCTTATAACCAGCATATAACCAATAGATTCACAATGATAGAACAACCATTAAAATCACATAGTAACAAGCACATTTACTCATGAAATACAAGGGAAAAGATCTCTTATTAACCTATGCAAAAGCCAACCAAGTCAGGGACTTCCATGTACCACTCGACCATAGATTGGGTTAAACCAAATCTTTCTTTCAACCAATCACCCTTGTGCCATATTCCAAGCATGAATGTGGGACTCACAACAAAACCAACTAGGGATTCTCAGGCTTTATTGTGTATCCCGTCATTACCGATCAAGGGATTCCTAGGCCCGAAACCCTCATCTATACCATTGGGCTCTACCATGTATCCTGCCATTACCAGACAAGGGATTCCTAGGCCCAAACAAAGAAACATACACTACAGGCTTTATTGCAATCCCACCATATACCAGTCAAGGGATCACTATGCCCTAAACAAACATGCATGCCTCTAGATCTCTCCACCTAAACCGTGAGGAATTCCTAGACCTTTCATAATTATCCTGAGACCACCCCACTTTTCGAACCATCTGATAATCTAACTCAACCAAGTAAAATAATCCCATCACACCATGGCTATCCAGAAATGGAAAGGAAAGGATGAAAACCATTGTCACACTTAACAAAACCTATGCCAATGATAGCAAGAGAACCAACTGCACACATGCATGTACCATGAATGCCAAACTAGCAAGGTAATCATACATGCAACTCGATACCTACAAATAATCTCGTTTTAGCCGCCCTATCCAACTCTTCCTTGCTTGATCTTTGCTTCCCTTTGCCTTCTTGTCCTTGATTTGCTTTCCTTTCTCCAATGCTAAAGCACTCTAAGAATGCTCTAAGTGTGCAAGAGTATGTGAGAGACAAAATAGAGAGAGAGCTCCAAAACGGAACTAACGAAAGGTTAAACTGACAAAAGATATGAACTGATCATAAGCCTTTTTGTTATTTAGGCTTCTATTTTCTTCTATTTCCATTATTTTTCCTTCATTTTCCTCCTCACATGCAACCTATGACCTTTCACCTTCCTTTTATCATAATTTCCTTTATTTTCATAAATAAAATGCCAATTAATGTATTTTGCCTTTTCAATTCCTTTTCCATTGCCTTTGCCAATCTCCCCTTAGCCATAATAAACCAAATGAACACTCGTTGGGATGTTTTTCCCAATGTTCAGCTTGGAATACGTGCCCCATGACCTTGGTCTTATTTTGCCTTTATTAACTTTATTACATGAACTTTTGACTCGAGGTTGTTATAAATCCCTCCCCCTTGGGGGAACATTGTCCTCGATGTTCAATGACACCTACAACTAGAAGGATTGTTGAAGAGCAAAACATACTGCCCATGAAGCTTTATAACTTATCTCGATGTAGTATTTACAATGATCAATCTGTTGAAAATCAAACCAACATGACAAACATAGCAACATGACACCCATACCGCTTATTGGAGATTTATAACACATCTCGTTGTGGTATTTACATCCATATACATATATACATATACCAAAACTGCTTTGCCTCAACCGAAAATTAAATGAAGGATACATAGCCCGCATATGATCAACCATCTCCCATGTAGCTTCATCGGGCCCAAAGTGCTTCCACTGCACTTTAACCTGCTCAATTGCTCGGTTCCAAAGCATGAGCATCTTTCTCTACAAAATGCACTAAGGTTACGGTTGGAATTCTCCTTCTGGCTCCACCTGTAATATAGACCAATCAATAACATGATCAACATCTTTCACATATCTTTTAAGCAACGAAACATGGAAAACATCATGGACTTTCACTGTCGGAGGTAGTGCCAGTCTATAGGCCACTGCTCCAATCCTCTCAAGGATTTCGAAAGAACTGCAATTCTGAGGTGCCATCTTCGCACATGACCCGATCCTCAAGGAGCTCTTCTTGGGCTTGGGCCAAGAAGATAGTGTCTCCATATATTCAATGCATGGATGATCATTACCAACTCAAGATCATGTGTAACACAATTCTGCTCGTGGTCATTCAATTTCTTTGATTCAAAACATACCACCTATCCCTCTTGCTTCAAGACTCCACCAAGTCCTCTTTTGAAAGCATTTGTATACACTACAAACTCATTATCCTAGTCTTCAATCTCTAGAACTGGAGCATTTATCAACAACTATTTCAATTGCTCAAAACTTGTTGCACCTTCCTCTATCCATTCAATTCTTTTTTGCTTTTCGTTGCAATGATGTGATAGGATATGCAATCTGTGAGAATTTCCTACTGAACCTCCTGTAATAACCTATTAGCCCCATGAATGATCTGACCTCATCCACATTCCTAGGAGTTGCCCATTCGATGATAGCTTTAATATTTTCCAGATCCACAGTTATGCCTTCCTTGGAAACAACATGTCCCAAGTAATGTACCTTTGTCTGAAAGAAACTGAATTTGCTAAGCTTGGCATACAACTGATGCTCTCTTAGAAAATCTCAATAATGTTGCTAAGTGTTCGACATGTTTTTCCTCATTCTTAGAATATATCATGATGTCATCAATGAATACAATAACAAGCTTGTCCAGATAAGGATGCAACACATTATTCATCAAGCACATAAAAGTAGTTGGATCAGTGAAATCGAAAGGAACTACAACAAACTCATAATACCCATACTTGGTCCGAAAAGCAGTCTTGTGGATGTCCTCTTCTTTAATGCGTACCTGATGGTATCCTGATCTCAAATCAATATTCGAGAACATTGTTGCTCCCTTCAACTTTTCAAACAAATCATCAATCCTCGGCAACAGATACATGTTCTTGATGGTTACCTTGTTCAACTACCTGTAATCAATGCACAATCTAAGAGTACCATCCTTCTTCTTCACAAACAGTACTGGTGCACCCCATGACGACACACTTGGACTAATGTATCCTTTGTCAAGCATTTCCTTCAACTACAACTTCAATTCCACTAACTCTGGAGTGTTGATCTTGTAAGGTGCATTTGACGTTGGTGTTGCCCCTATTACCAACTCAATAGAAAAGTCCACTTCCCTGTGAGGCGGAAACTCTGAAATCTCTGCTAGGAACACATCCTGAAACTGTTGTAAGATCGGGTACATGCTCAATACCTCTACATCCTCAACATCCTTACCTTTATCACTAGAAATATGTATTACAAATAATACACATCCTTTTTTGCGACTACGCTTCACTTGCATAATTGTAACCATTCTAACTGATGTTGCATTCTTCTTACCTTGTAAATTTTTTTGTTCTCCATTGTCATACAAGCACTCAATAGCCTTGTCATAACAATCTACTTTGATCATGTGAATGTATAGTCAATTCATACCCAACAACATATTGTATGATCCCAACGAAAGCACATTCAAATGCGTTGATGCAGGCATACCATTCAACTCAAATGCACAAGCTCTTACCTAATAAAGAACTCTCTTCTTGGTACCTGTAACCAACTGCACTAACCAAGAACCTTCATGTGCTTCTTTATTCAAACCACACTTTTCCACCAGGTCAGGATTAACATAACTATAATTAGATCTAGGGTCAATCAAAATAGAAACAACTTGAACACAAATCTTACCATCCATCTCGATAATAGATGCCTGGTGATTCGCCTGCCTGTTATCCAATGTTGCATAGATTCAAGGAATGCTTTGTCCAACGTCCCCAACTGTCTACGCTTCCTGTGCACTGTATATATGAAGCCTACCACCCTGATATGATGGATAAACCTTCTTGAGATGCTCCTTGCCACATATCCAACACTGAAATTGTCCCTTACCATCACATTTATTAAGATGCCCTCCAGGTTGTGACCCATGTCCATGTCCAACTACATTAAACTTCTTGTAAGTAACCACACTCTTTCTCACTTGCATTCTTAGGTCTTGTTCACTTCGGTGGCCACTTGCCCTTAGCTTTGTCTTTCCCTTTCCAACCTTGATGATATTATGCCTTACACTTTGATTGCTCATAATAATGCTTCAACTTTTTGATGGCTTCCTTCAACGATCTAGGCTCTTCAAACTCAATCTTGTCTTTGAACGCTACCAAAAACTCGCTGATGAATCTATGAATCTTCACCTTCTCCTCCTTCAAATAAGGCACATACCTCAACAACTCCAAGAATATGCTAGTATACTCCTCATCGGTCATAGACCCGTCTTCAACTCATATAACTCCTTCACCCTGTCATCATAGTATCTCTCAAATAGATACTTCTTCCTAAAAAGTCTTTCAAACTCCCTCCAAGTCAACTCCTCTTCCTGAATTCTTCTGACATTATTCATGTCTTCCCACCAATTTTTTCTTTGACTTTAAGACTAAGCATAGTTATTATGGCCTTCATGTTCTCAGAGTAATCATACAATTTGAAGAACTTATTCATTCCAAGCAACCAAGCTTTTGCATCCTGCAACTTATTCATTTCTCCATCAAATGTAGGTGGCTTAGCTTTCGTAAACTCATCCGGAAAATATCCCCTGTCACTCCTCATGTACAGATGATGGCGATGATGACCATGGTACCTGTCTGAACCAGAACTAGAATAATGCCCATGTCCATTGCCTCTTCTATTAGGTGTGTCCAAGAATCTGCCATCCTTGATGATATCATCCATGTCTGACCTATGTCCATCATGAGATCTGCTACCATAGGCTCCATTAGTCTTGTCCTCCTATCCATGACTAATCCTAGGTGGTCCTTGCCTCTGCAAATCTGAAAAGCTCTGAAGAATCACTACATTAACCTCTTCTTGTTTCTCCTGTGCTTGGAAAGTCTCTCCTATGACTAAATTATCCTGTCATTGTCTGATTTGCAACTCCTTATTTCGGGCTTTAAACTTCTCAAAGTTTATGTTATGTGAGGGGAGTATTCATCACCGTGTTGCTCATCTGATCTATAGGGAGAATCTCGTGAATCGTAATCTACCATCTTGCCAATCATCTTTGATCTTCTTCGTGCAAGTATACCATGCCAGATAAACCAAATTATAAACATAATCAACATACCTCAGTATAGTTTAAGGTAGGATATCTCGTCTATAAGATCAACCTAATTAGCACAATACATGTATAAACATAATCATAACAATATATAAATATCATCTCGATCATCATCTAGTTACCATGCATGACCATACCAACCACATACCATGACCCCATGCACGACAACTATAACCATGACAATGCATGCATACATCCACATAGACAACAAACATACACAACAAATGCATATTCAACCGACATGCATTCACGATAAACACATCTCAACAACAACACCTTCAACTTCTATATGAAAACACAACTGCAACAATGACCATCACCATGCATACACATCAAGCACATATACAACCTACATGCATGCATGACAACCATATTCCGCCCATCCAGTCCAAGGGGTGAACCATGCTTTGATACCACTCTGTAACACCCTCCTCCCACATTTACCCAAGCTTATCGGTCCATTAGGATAAACATGTGACAAAGAGATACTAGGTTATATTCAACTCCCCAAGTATAATTAAGGAAGTGGAATCGACAAACTAAAAGCAAACTGACCTTCCTCAGGAGCTACAAGACGTCTCAGGGGCTAACCAACCACTCCAAGTGCCAAACCCTGAGTTTACTTGCTTTTCACTGTCCTAAACCCCTAGTCGCTCCCATGACAAGCCCTCCATGTGGCTGAAATCCTCCAGTCGCTCCCACAGTAAGGCCTCCATGCAATTTTAGTCTTTTTCAAGCAGTTTTCTGCCAGTGACCCCGAAATTTGAGCCATTTTTCAGGGCCGGGATTTAGGCCTCTGCCCAAAACTTGATGAAATTATCAGAAATTATAAATAACAAGAATGCAAGGCCTCTAATGCAAATACTTGAACAAGGACATGACCTGACTCGCCCTAACCATAACATGCATTTCATCAAACACATCATGAATATGTTATGTACAAGTTAGATAAACACATCTGAACATAGGGACCTCATACTTAACTGAGATTCATGAAGAATGTTTGATGCCCTCTCACAATAGCTACCTTATAGTCTATTAGGTCATACATTCATTGACATTTCATTTACTAAACAAAACATGATGAGAGCCACAACCATAGTTTGTTATAAAACCATGCTTATAACCAACAGATAACGAACATATTCACAATGATAGAACAACCATTAAAATCACATAATAACAAGCACATTTACTCATGAAATACAAGGGAAAAGAGATCTTATTAACATATGAAAAAGCCAACCATGTCAGGGACTTCTATGTACTGCCTGACCATAGATTGGGTTGGACCAAATATTTCTTTTAGCCAATCACCCCCGTGCCATATTCCAAGCATGAATGTGGGACTCACAACAAAACCAACCAGGGCTTCTCAGGCTTTATCGTGTATCTCACCATTACCAATCAAGGGATTCCTAGGCCCGAAACCCTCATCTATACCACCGGGTTTTACCGTGTATCCCGCCATTATGGGTCATGGGATTCCTAGGCCTAAACAAAGAAACATACACTACAACCTTTACTCAATCCCGCCATCTAATCAAGGGATCACCAGGCCCTAAAAAAGCATGGATACCTCTGGATATCTCCACCTAAGACGTGAGGAATTTTTATGCCTCCACCCTTAGGCTTTACCATGTATCCCTTCATTACTAGTCAAGGGATTCCTAGGCCATTGGGAATTTTCCTGAGACAACCCCACTCAGTTTTGAAGCATCTGACAATCTAGCTCAACCAAGTAAAAGAACCCCATCACACCATGGTTATCCGAAAATGGCAAGGCAATGCTGAAAAGCATTGTGACTCCTGGAAAAGCCCATGCCAATGAGAACAAGAGAACCAAATGCATACATGCATGTACCATGCATACCAAAACTAGCAAGGAAATCATACATGCAAGTAATCTCAATGTAGCCACTTGATCCAACTCTTTCTTACTTGATCTTTGCTTCCCTTTGCCTCCTTGTCCTTCCTTTGCCTTCCTTTCTCCGATGCTATAGTGCTCCAAGAATGCTCTAAGTGTGCAAAAGTACGTGGGAGAGAGAATAGAGAGAGAGCTCCAAAACTGAACTAACAAAAGGTTAAATTGACAAAAGCTGTGAACTTATCCTTATAAGCCTTTTTATTATTGAGGCTTCTATTTTCATTAATTTCCATTAATTTTCCTTCATTTTCCTTCTCACATGCAACCTGTGACCTCTCACCTTCCTTTTCTCATAATTTCCTTTATTTTCATAAATAAAATGTCAATTAATGCTTCTTGTCTTTTCAAAGCATTTGCCACTGCCTTTATCAATTTCCCCTTAGCCATAATAAACCAAATGGACACCCACTAGGATGTTTTGCCCAACATTCATCTTGGAATACGTGTCCTATGACCTTGGTCTTATTTTTCCTTTAATGACTTTATTACATGAACTTTTGACTCGGGTTTGTTACAATAAATGTTAAAGCCCTAATAAACATTCGTTATTGGTTTGTATGTTGTGGTTAGGTTGGTATACTGGTTGGTTACATCATGTTACTTTATATTCTATTTAGAATAAAGGAGATTCGTTTGTATATGCATCATAATTTGTTTTGTGTATTGGATTCATTGTATAAGTAGGTTTCCCCCTTGAAGTGGATTGACATTCATTTATTTTTATCATTTTCAAGGCATTGGTTCATAACATTTGGTATCTGAGTCATGATCTTAAGTGTTTTGCTTCTTTAATCAAGACATCTTGGTACTTTTGCTTTTTTCTTTTTCTTTTTTTTGGTGGGAAGTTTCAAGCAATGAAATATTAACAAAATCAAGGCCAAATATCTAGGTATAGGTGGTAAAAATTTGAAGTTATTGTTTTGTTGAGGCCTCAAAACCTCCCCATAATTTCTCAGAAATTAAAAGGTCCCTCATATAAATTTTGCTAATTTTGCTTTTAGATTCCTTTAACTTGCTTTAGTTTGAGTGATTTTAGATTTCCTTGGTTTCATTTTCATCAAGGCACTGCTTTCGCCTCTCCTACAACTTTCCAACAATAAGAATTTTGCTTAATTCCAACCTCTCAATTGAAAGTTATAGTCTTTCAAAGATTTGAACCATTTTTATTATTTTTTAAGGAGTTTGTGAAACATTTAACACATACACGTACCATGACACATCTTTATCTACTTGACATTCTCATATTAGCATTCCAATAACCCTCCCCAAAGGAACAAACATATATGTACATATTTATATTAATATAAAACAAACTTGTATTCTATATTCATTATATATTTTATTATATATATTATGAATATACATATGTGTTATTTTGTTATTAATCTATATTGCAAAACCAAAATCCACATAACATATATATATATATATATATATATATATATATATATATATATATATATATATATATATATATATATATATATATATATATAGATATATATAATTGTAATTAATAAAATACACTTTAAATATCATATATTAAACAACCAAAAAAATCCAAGTTACATATAAATTTAGGGAGTTGTCTTTAGTGCGATTTTTTGGATTTTTTTTTTCCCGGTCTAATTTCTTTAAAGTCCGGCAAGAAATTATTGAAATCACAAGTTTCATAGTAATCCCTGCACAATCTAAGTGCCCTAGGGGTTTCTGAGGGTGGTGAATCCATATATACTGTTATCACCCCAAGAAACTCTCCTAGGTTGTATCTCGGAGATGCTTGGGAACATTACAAACTCAACAAAATGTTGGAAATGGATGAATGGAAGGAATGATGCTTGTCCAAGCCAAATAACCACTTCTACTATGCTTAACTCTAGACATGGGTGAACACCCCCATACTACAAGGCTTTAGACCACCAATTACTCACAGTTTGAGGATTAGGTGAACATGGAGAATACTGACCACACCAGCAGATGCACAAGACCATGTGATGGCCGGCTGCAACCAGTAAAGAGGTCTACAAATCTATTTCCTAATGCATAGATAGGATGACAACTCTCTAGCATTAAGTAAACAGAAACCTGCATAACACATTCAATGATACATACTAGACTTCAACACAGAGGTGGGATGACAGCCCCTCTAATGCTAAATATCAAGAGCACATGAACAAATGCATAACAGGCACAACCTAGAATAGAGTAGAAATGGAAAGTGAGCAATTAACAACAAAAGAAGCTTGTATTAGCTGAAAATGAAGACCAAACACTACAAGTATCAAAGTAGTTACAGTCTCCAGAAGTTGAACCTTACATCAAAACAATAACCATCAACCCTGCTTACATCTGTGTTCTGGGTATATATAGAGTTTGATTACAAAGATATGCTACCGTTCTATGTGTGGAGGGGTCATAATTGACCACCAACCACCTTAACTCTCTGATGGAGTCTCTGCTACAATATGCTTGTTTAATGAATTAATTTGACATTCTCTGGTGCTTTGTTGTACTCCTCTAACAGGTAGAGTGTCGTATGAAAGAAGCCCCATAACTGATAAATGCATTTAACTGCTCGAGGCTGGTCCTTTTCTTCTCGGCCACTCTGTTTCTTGAATGCAGTTGTTGGAGATGAAATGCGCCAAGTACAGGCGAATAGGTTATCTTCGTCCTTCGGATGCACGGGAGAGGCTATGGACGTGGACAATATGACAGAGGCATGAGTCTGACGGGAACAGATACCAGTCGTTGGATCGCACAGATGGATGGCGGAGAGCACTTGACACGGAGTATCGGGAGGAATCGAGTATAAACAGGATCAAACAACGTGAGTCGTCAGATCGCGGGCGGACAGATCTGACGACCATCTGGCGGAAGAGTAGCACATGAGGTAACAAGCGGGGACAGGCAAATGGGTGGTAAGCGGTATGTATCGCACCACTTTAGGGCCTACAGCTGTAATCGTACAAAGCCTCGTGATTCCACCCAGACGATGACACGTGGCGGAGTGACGGGAAAAAAACTGCTTTCCCCGCGAGCTAATGCACGGTCAGTTTGCGAGAGCGGGAGGAGTGAATAACGTCCGATCATGTCAGAGATGATTGGACAGTGGAAGATCGACGCACATGTTTTTTGGTTGAACACGGCTGGGGACCATTGGATCGGGGTGCGGCAAACCAATGGCTGAGATTGCGGTGGAGGGTTTATGAAGGCGTGCGAGCATATGAGCGTGGGGTCACGTGGTTATGGTGATAAGGGATCTTAAACTTAGCGCTCGGGGCTTGGAAAAGCAAGGCTTATTCCGGGTTTTGGAGGAAAGAAAGTAGGTAGTGGGGTTTATGAGAGTATGAACGGAGTGAGGGAGCGGGAGAAGAATGACTTATGTGAGCTTTCTTTAGGCACAAACAACACGGCCAGGCTATCTTTGAACCTCAAATGCTGAAGTATGTAGCAGAGCTAACACTGGCTCCTTCTGGGGATGAGATCCTCCCTGTGAGGTCTCAAGAGCTGCAGACCAATGCCTTCATACAAAACAAGCTTAAAAACATTGCCTAGTTTCCATTGGCCATGGAGTCTAATTAAGTCTACGCTAAAACCTGTAAAAGAACATGCTTGCAATCATTAAGGCTCGAAAACCTTAAACAATATAATTCTTCAAAAACTAGCCATCTACTGGACCATCAAAACTGTTTCTCCTCCTCTCGATCAGTGTATGAGCCGGTTCATCAAAGATCTACAAAATTGGATTTATTTGATCCTCAACCTCAAAAAGTTTCGGGCATTTGACCTTATCGGGTAGAGATGGCTTATATTTCACCCCCTCTTTGTATGCTCTCATCCTTTGATGTTCTTCATGGGAGCCTTTGTACACCTGCTGAACAACAATGATTATTGTGCACTTGTCTGAGTCGTTTGTGGCCTGCACAATCAATATGAATGGTGAACCACTGTACTCCTGTGTGGCGGACACAAAGACTTCATCTACTCCTACATCTTTCTTAGAACAATCCACATCCAAGGAGGTGTCCCAAAACTGTGCACCCTCTTCCTCTGTGGTCTGGAAAACTGCCCTTTCAAGCTGTGTGGAGGCTGGCTGGGCAGGCATCAGAATATCAAGATTGAGATAATCAGTATCAGCCTTGGGCATTGAATTATAGCTTGCTCCAGTGCCTAATGGGCAATCATGAGGGCTTGTCACTTGGACAGACAAAGAAACATAAGATGATGGGGAGCTTTCTTCTCCCTTTTTGATCACTGGACTGGGGATAATAGCAGGCCGGTCAATTTGCAGATCTGCATAGTCATGGGAAGATGGGCTGGCTTTAGGCTCGAGGTCTTCAAGGATGGTGGGACCTACTACTGATTGCTTCTACTGATAAGCTTGTTATTCTGCAGGTACAACAAACTCACGAGTAGTGCCTCTGGATAATGAATCTTCATAGGCAGCTCTGGTTAAGAAAGGGGCACTGCCCTTATCTTCCAAACCATGGACCTCCTCCTCTTCTTCAAACTGCTCTTCTTCCATGACTATATTCTAAAAAAGGGTCTTCACCCTTTTGTCTTTGTTTGCATCTTTGTTTCTTTGCAAAATCTGCAACTGCTCCTTTGCTCCTCTATATAGATTTGGCTTTGGAAGAGAAAAGGTACTAGATTCGAGGATGATGAGGACTCACCCCTCTGTCTTCTCCTATCAGCATCACCTCTGAGCCTCTCTGCAGCTATTATGTTTGATTCTACTTCAAAGGTTGCATCTTGCATATCAGCCAAAGAAGCACATCTCCTTTCTCTTAATAGCCGGAAGAACTGAGAATCAAAGGCATTGGCATAAGTGAGCATAGCAGAAGTAGGGGTAGGTTTCACTTCAGCTGGTATTCTGCTGTACATATGGTTGAATCTGATGTTGAAATCAGACAGCAACTCACCATTCTCCCTCTGCAAGTTCCCAAATTCAGTATGATAGTAGAGCAGATCTTTCTTATCCCCCTAGTGCTTTAGGAACACATCATCTAAGGCCTCAATGTCTGCTATAGACCTAGGGGTTAATTCTTTGAACCATTTCCTAGCTTCCCCATCTAGGCTTTGGACAAAAACCCTCATCCACACATCATCTTCATTAATATCTAGATTATCAGCATAGCTATAAAAGGACTCTAGATGTTCTTCAGCTGATACTCCCTCTGCACCAGTAAACTTAGGCATATATTTCTAATAATATCTTGCAGGCATAGCATTCAAAGGGACAGGCAAGACCAGGGGTCCATACCTAGCAGCTATGATTCTTTCAATCTTTGTGAGAGTTTGCTGGCCAGCCATGATTGAGGTAGGTGGAATGATACTGGTAGATTGAGTGGTATGAAGTGATGCAATGGATGACAGAGACAAAGTGTTATAGACATTTTTGGGCAATGAAACCCAAAGCATAAAATGTCCATAAACCAAGGGCTCCTAAGTACCTAAAGGTGTTGTTCCAACCCCTAAAAGAACAAGGTCAACTGATTACAACTTCTCCCAGAAGTTCTCCATGAAAAACTACTCAAAACTGGATCACTTCACCTGCTCCATAGGCAAAGTGCATTGCATCTCACCTAAATACACACAGTGGGTGCGTTGCATTTCAAAAAACCCTTCTATGGGGTGCGATGGGTGAGAAGGGACAAATGACAGTGTCAATCCGCGAGTTGGAGAAGCATGGAATCTTCCAGAAACTTCTCCTGTGACACTTGCCTCTCTGAATTCGACCAGGGATGAGTAAGAGATCATCAATCTCCAGGTGGAAGCAAGAACTATCAGAGGGAAGACACTAATCAAATCACAAGCTGACTCATCTCCCTTACAGACATCTATATATGGATCCATCATCCCAAAGATCCAGAGGATGGAATTTTGCATCTTGTAAGGAATTGTTGTTAGTTTCTAGAGGCAACATCATAGTGTTGGGTGATCTAAGCTTTTCATGAGGTGAAGAAGGGCTTACTTGCTGAGAGGATGATGCTGGGTCAGAACAACTGGTTGTAACTCTCTTGGCTCTTTCTTGATTATCAATAAAGCTATTTAAGTTTTCCTCCATACTCTTGTGTGATTTATGTTTTATGTATTTGTATGGTCAATTTACATTTGATCCTAGATTGTTTATGATAATAGATCCATGTTCTCGTATAGTGTTATGCTGCTTTGATTCTGTAGGTACTCTGTGAAGCTGGGTATACAAGAGAGCAAGTAGCAAAGGACTATCAGAAGAGAGAGGAATCGAGCAAGGAACCAAGTGCAAGACAGAGGTTGGTCTCCTTTATTCTTCCCTCACCTATCTTTCATAAAGGAAAACGAAAGTAGCTTTACTTTATTTATTTCTAAGGTAGCTACCAGCCTTAGTGGGATTAGCAGTTCTGCATAAACACTTTTCCCTGTAACAAAATGGCGACTCAGCTGGGGAGCGAATAGATTCATTGTTCATCTACATTTGTTTACTTTATAAACTTACAGATGGAGCCTGAAGTTGAGCCAGGTAGCCTTCGAACTGCATTTGCTATGCAAATGCAAAGTAGATAAATACCGCTTCAATCAATCTCCGAGTTTTGTTTATGAATTAAACAACTGATTTACAAACTCTCTAATTGCTCTTGTGGTGGCTCTAGTAAGCTCCTTAGATCTACCCCTGTGATTGATTTACTGATTACCACTTGCTCGGCCAAAATCCTTGAACTGAACTGCAAACTGTGACCCGGAACCCAATCAAAGTCTCGTCCCTGGTCCAGTGCACTGTCTGTTCTGTGAATCTCAAATTCAGCGCACTTCCCGAGTGTAGTAGGTGCGCTGCATTTCAAATTCACTGTGTTACAGGTGCGCTGATCAGACAAGGCCTTGTTCTTGAATTTTGGTTTCTGTGTTCACTCTTTTCAGATCTATTCAAGAGTTTTGCTGCCTGTAGTCAGTACACCTCTGTTTGAAACCCCTTTCCTTGCTGTTATTCCGCCTCCATTGTGCAAAGAACTATAATTTTTTTTATGTATTTGTTGAGTCATTTTCAGTTCTCCCTTACAAAGAAGTAACGTAATTGTACTATCGTTTCTTGATTTCAAAGTGTTGCAAGTGTCGTTTTCAGTCATAGAAGAGAATCTGATTGTTATTGATAGTCGATTACCCTGTTACTATTGTATTTGATCTGAATTAGTAGTTTTTCTAGTGTCGAAAGCAAGTTTTCATTTCCAAATCACAAAGTGTTGTCATTGTCTTCATTTTGATTTTGAAAAGAAACTTGTTAGTAATTGTCGCTTTGAAAAATAAATCAGATTTTCGCATTAGCTTTCTTTTATCATTCACATATTAAGAAGGCTGAAAACAAATACATGCATGTGCATTTGCTTTTAGACTGTTTGATTGGTTTGATTTAGGACGGTGCATATAGTGTGTGCTCTTTGCTCTTTGTTGAAAGAATATTGTCTCTCTTTCCTTAGTAGTTAGGATTTTCATTGCACAAAGAAGATAAAACGACTGTTTATCATCTTAGATTGCATTTTAGGAATTGCACATCTACATCACGCGATGAACCTGAAAGGCAAATTTCTTAAGCAAGATCAACTATAAAATAAATTTAATGAATCTAACAACGCTTTGGAACCTAACGCACAACATCTAGAAGTCTAGGCTAGAGACGTATTCCGGCGTCGTAAAGCCTATTAACTGTTGTTCTCACTGTTGGTTGGGTGATTCCTCCACTTTGAGACGATAAGTGCCAGTACGGACTTGTGCTCCCACGTACCGTCGAGTATATTTTGGGAGACCACAATAGGCTTTATCCTTTATCCATAGGAAGCCGTGTCTGTCGCCCTATTGATCGCAATGCATTGAACACAACATTCGGGAAGATTGACTGCCGTACCGTAAAAAGTATTCTTCAGTTTTGTGATTGGTTTGGTAATCCCTCTGTTTAGATTTCCAGAGCAGTCCCTTTCGTTCCTTTTAAGACTCCTTAACGGAAAAGGTCCATCTGAGCACTTGTCACTTCAGGCTCATTAAAAATCGAAGGCGACTAGAGTCATCTTTTGTTTTTTCTTGACTCTTAAAAATTGAAAAAACAAGTTGTGTCAAAGCGTCTAAAATTTATTTTAAACGGAATAATCATCACCTTTCCTACGTTGGTCTTAGGTTGAGAAAATGGAGTCCACCAACCAAGGAGTTCCCCTTGGAGGAAATCCTAGTCCCTTCTCCTCTTGGGGAGATGTTGGTGCACCCCATATGGCCACATTGTCGCTTCCAGGATTGACAATCGGCTTGCCCATATGGATTTTCTCAACCTCCGTCGTTCAGAACACCGCAATTCCTGAACAATCGAGTCAGCAACTAGACAATTCCAGAGTTACCCCCCAACCCTCTACTTCGTCCAATTCTTCCTCTCCTCCTTCCTCTTCGCTTGATGAGGTTGGTAAAGCCAAAAATCAAGTACCTGAGAAGAAGAAGGAAAAGAAGAAGAAAGAGAAGAAGAAGAAGGAGCCAAAGGCGAAAAGGGGCAACCAAGTGTCGTCTAGCGAAAATCCACACACTGCACCGACCAGGCCTAAATCGCCATGTGTCATTTGCAAAGGAGACCACTATCATAGAGATTGTCCTTGCATCCCTTGGATCTTAAGGGACTGGTCTCCTCGTTTGCACAACCCGGTGTCGTCAACCTCTGATGATCATGTTGAAAACACACCGTCGACTAGTGAAAGTGAAGCCCCTGGACAAAAAGGAAAGTGCAAATTTCCTTGTAAACTGTGTGAAGGCGATCATGCCGTCCACCGTTGTCCCTTCTTAGACGAGGCTAAAAGAGTTTTGGACGATCGTCTGGTTTCACCGTTACGACTTCCTCCTGGATATAAGAAACTCTTGTCAAGTTCGTCACTAGTTGAAAATCCGGCTGACCCGCTCAGGTGGTCGGCCGAAGTGTCTACCATTGAAGATAAACCATCTGAACCCATACTAGATGAAAGTCAAAAGGTCGAGGCGGCAGTTGACCTGGTATTGCCTTCAGAGGTTCCATCTTCAGATGATACCGTCACCAAAGAGAACAAGGATGACACCGTCCAAATTCTTTTCGTAAACACAGACTCCGATGAACATGGGCGCAATTTACCCATTCCTTTACTGCAGGAAGGAAGTTCGTCAGAGTCATACCCGACCGTCTATTCGGTCCCACCTCCAGGCAACCTGGTTGTCTCCTTCGACTGGAATCAACTAGGCAGACCCCCTTTACCGGCTAGTGTACCATTCCGAATCATTGCTCAAATATATAGAATGGTTATGGCCGGTACCATCATAGATGAAGGGGCTTCTGTGAGTATCCTTTCCTCGACTGCTTGGAAAGCGCTTGGTTCGCCATCGCTTTTGCCTGAGATGAGAAATCTAACAGGCTTTGACAAAGGAACCAGTCGACCGTTAGGGATCCTTCCTAATGTGCCCATAACATTGAGAGGGAAAACCATTCAAATGAACGTAATGGTAGTCCGAGGACCCCTGGATTATAATCTACTTCTTGGACGTGACTATATTTATTGCATGGGAGCCATTGTCTCATCACTCTTTAGAGTAATGTGTTTTCCGCACGAAGGAAGAGTGGTCAAGCTCGTAGACCAGCTTTCATTTCCTGGTTCACACATGGAAAATAGTCATATACCATCCCTGAATGGTCTTTTCACGCAAGGAATGTCTCATCAATCCCCAGTCTTTCCACCTGATGAGCGCAAGTGATTCGGGGGACATGACTGAAACCTAGGGGGCATGTACCCTGGTCTGCTTCGGCAGGAAAACTTCAGGTATAGGATAGGTTTCCGCGAGAGATATATGACTAGTCTGACACTCCCATCTGTGATTGGAAAAGGGGGTTAGAATGGAATAAGATTCCCTTGTCAAAGTTATGTGGGTGGAGGAGTCTGCGCCACGCACCTTTGTCTATTTCGGTAGGCATTGCCGAAGAAGTGTTTTGTTTGCGGTGCAGATAAAACAGTCTTTGGTAACCTGAAAGAGGTAAACCCTTCCCGATAAAACAAATGTTTTGTCGGTAGATTGAAGGGTGACCTTGAAACTCTATTTTATACCTGGGGGCATGCAAACCTTTTGGCGTGCAAGCGAAGAGTGACCATTTATTTTTTTAAATTTGTAGGTCTTCTAACCCTTTAAACTCGTAGGATTGGTCGTTTCCTAACTTGCATAAAGAAAGGATTTGGGGCAAAACTTTGAAAAATTGTCGTTTTTATATATGAGACATCCTTATTATGCGACTGGATTAATCAAGCAGTTTTAACACGGACTTCATGCTCGTTAAAAAATAAACATAAGCAATGAGCAAATGTTTCCCCCAACGTTTAAGCTCAATAAAAAATGAACCAATTTCCGGTAAATAACCGTTCTGAATGTAGTACTTCAGCCTTTAAAGCCTTGGTCGTGTTCTCATCATCACCTCCACTCTGTATTGGCCGATCATTCACCTCCATTTGATTGTTTACCCCTTTTGAGGAACAACTGCGAAGAGTGATCCTATTAGCCATCCTTGTAACACTGCCATGATTGGAAAATTCCAAACCTTACCCGGAATCAGCTGCTACCCAAATTTATCACTCGTTCCTCAAAGACGAGTCTCCTTTAAGCTCTTTTCAACTGACTCGTAAAATATGAAAATATTGCCGAGCCATTGGCCTCTCCAGCTCGTTAAAGGGACCGGAAGTTCTATCCCTCCTTTAGATTTTAATCTTTTTGGACCTGAGGGATTATTACACAAAAAGATCGAGTGCTTGTTTTGTTCGGCTCGTTAAAAGTATCGAAAATTCATCCCTTCTGTATTGTTTTATACTTTTTCGGACTTACGAGATTAGATGACGAAAAAGGATTTTTGGAGTTTCCTTTACGTCCCTTTTCAGACTCTCTCAAATTGAAAAGGACCGAGTTATCTTTGTCGTTAAACTTGTTAAAACCTAATAGCGACAAACTTGTCCATAGCAGACAAGAACGAGTTTCACTATCGCTAGGCTCGTTAAAACATAGCGATGGGTTTGCCCAAAGGGAAAATTATAGAACAAGCATATGTTATCCTCCTCAAGCTTGACAAAAATAAAGAGGTACTCGTCAGCAATGACTGGGGAAAAATTGGGAAGAAAACTTGAAGAAACTTTGTTGGTAGCAAGTCGCTCTTGAACATGACACTTTCACTCCGCATCCAAGTCGGGTTGGGTTGTTTCATTCACCGGTCACATCACCATGGTCGCATCACACCATCCACATTTGGGGTTAATGCTACCAATCCATCATGTCAGTGTCGTCGGTATGTTCAAGAGAAGTCACTCAGAGAATTCACCTGTGTCTCACCCGCTGCAATACATTTACGCTCCATTCTTTCATGACCACCACCCTGAACCTTATATCACCAGACCATTTTCACCTCCATTAAAATCATTTGCTTCGTTTCGTGTCATTGATGTGGGATTCATTAGGGCCCTCCTATGACGGATCGCTTCTTGTCGACATTAGCTCATTATCCAAGAAGTCGATCTAAGAACACCCATTTCAATACTTTGAAGCTTGCATGCCTCAATGGCAAGTTTCTCACTTCCGGCGACAGGTTTACACCAATGGCCTTCGACTGAAAGATTTTGCGTGGTGTTCGACGCCAAGTCCCTTATTCACACTACGTGAATTGTATTGTAGTACCTTGAGGATCATTATCATTATCGATGATTCCTCTCGTGCCTGTTAACAACTTACATCATTGGCTGGTAATCAGGCGATGTCTTTCCATGTTCGACTCCAGAACATCTCTCACATGGATCGACTTGTACTTTGAGTGAATATCGAACGAGATTGAAGACCCCGGATCTAGTTTCATCCATCCGGGCTGCGATATATTTTCAGGAAAATAAAGACATCAAATGTACATCATTGCTGCACAGATAATCATCCAATCTATGGGATGATGGCTCCTCCAGGATCATCAGTCTACACTCAGACGATTGTCTGTCCTATGTACATGAAAATGAATTTATAAAGCTGAGCATGGGAATGCCCACCTCAGCTAGATCATGAAAATATTGTGAAGATAATGTATTGTATTGTATCTTATTACAGGTCTCCTTCCAGCTTGAAAGAACTTCGGATCCTCATGATAAAGCATTTCACCCGACATAAAAAAAGATTAACGACCTCATGCTTTAGGGGGCAACTATTACAGACATTTTTGGGCACTGCAACCCCAAGCATAAAATGTCCATGAACCAAGGGCTCCTAAGTCCCTAAAGGTGTTGTTCCAACTCCTAAAAGAATAAGGTCAACTGATTACAGCTTCTCCCAGAAGTTCTCCATAAAAAACTACTCAGAACTGGTCAAAACTGGATCATTTCACCTGCTCCATAGGCAAAGTGCGTTGCATCTCACCTAAATACACACAGTGGGTGCGTTGCATTTCAAAAAGCCCTTCTATGGGGTGCGATGGGCGAGAAGGGACAAATGGCAGTGTCAATCTGTGAGGTGGAGAAGCATGGAATCTTCTAGAAACTTCTCCTGTGACACTTGCCTCTCTGAATTTGACCAGGGATGAGTAAGAGATCATCAATCTCCAAGTGGAAGCAAGAACTATCAGAGGGAAGACACTAATCAAATCACAAGCTGAATCATCTCCCTTACAGGCATCTATATATGGATCCCTCATCCCAGAGATCTAGAGGCTAGAATTTTGCATCTTGTAAGGAATTGCTGTTAGTTTCTAGAGGCAACATCATAGTGTTGGGTGATCTAAGCTTTTCATGAAGTGAAGAAGGGCTTACTTGCTGAGAGGATGATGCTGGATCAGAACAACTGGTTGTAACTCTCTTGGCTCTTTCTTGATTATCAATAATGCTATTTAAGTTTTCCTCCATACTCTTGTGTGATTTATGTTTTATGCATTTGTATGGTCAATTTACATCTGATCCTAGATTGTTTATGATAATAGATCCATGTTCTCATATAGTGTTATGCTGCTTTGATTCTACAGGTACTCTGTGAAGCTGGGTATACAAGAGAGCGAGTAGCAAAGGACTATCAGAAGAGAGAGGAATCGAGCAAGGAACCAAGCGCAAGACAGAGGTTGGTCTCCTTTATTCTTCCCTCATCTATCTTTCATAAAGGAAAACGAAAGTAGCTTTACTTTGTTTGTTTCTAAGGTAGCTACCAGCCTTAGTGGGATTAGCAGTTCTACATAGACACTTTTCCCTGTAAAGGGACAGGCAAGAACAGGGGTCCATACCTAGCAGCTATGATTCTTTCAATCTTTGTGAGAGCTTGCTGGCCAGCCATGATTGAGGTAGGTGGAATTATACTAGTAGATTGAGCGGTATGAAGCGATGCAATGGATGATAGAGACAAAAGAATGTGATGGACTGTATGGGATGCTTTCTTTGGACTAAGTTTCAAAGGGGGACTAAATGAACAAGGAGCTCTATGAATCTCTGAAGGTATTTCTTCACTGACAAAGATACATGGGATTTTTTTTTAGGCTTACATGATCCTGATGGTCCTTTTTGCAAAGTTTTCTTCGGCTTAACAATCTTCTTAGGGTTAGGCACTGGGACAGCTGGTGATTTCTGAGGATTTCTTTGAGTATGCCTCACAAACTGAGCCAGGACTGTGATATGGAGTCGCCAAAGGTTGGTCTTCCTCCAGTGGAGTCGCCAGATAGATGATTACAACCAGAAATGTGTCCAGACCTTGTCTATCATCAAAATCTGGAACTGTGTCATCTCCCAAGAAAGTTGAGCTTCGATCTCCTCTCCCTGGCAATGGCGCCAATTAATGTTATCACCCCAAGAAACTCTCCTAGGTTGTATCTCAGAGATGCTCAGGAACATTACAAACTCAACAAAATGTTGGAAATGGATGAATGGAAGGAATGATGCTTGTCCAAGCCAGATAACCACTTCTACTATGCTTAACTCCAGACATGGGTGAACACCCCCAGACTACAAGGCTTTAGACCACCAATTACTCACAATTTGAGGATTAGGTGAACATGCAGAATACTGACCACACCAGCAGATGCATAAGACCATGTGATGACCGGCTACAACTAGTAAAGAGGTTTGAAAATCTATTTCCTAATGCACAGACAGGATGACAACTCTCTAGCATTAAGTAAACAGAAACCTGCATAACACATTCAATGATACATACTAGACTTCAACACAGAGGTGGGATGACAGCCCCTCTAATGCTAAATATCAAGAGCACATGAAAAAATGCATAACAGGCACAGCCTAGAACATAGTAGAAATGGAAAGTGAGCAATTAACAACAAAAGAAGCTTGTATTAGCTGAAAATGAAGACCAGACGCTACAAGTATCAAAGTAGTTACAGTCTCCAGAAGTTGAACCTTACATCAAAACAACAACCATCAACCCTGATTACATCTATGTTCTGGGTATATATAGAGTTTGATTACAAAGATATGTTGTTGTTCTATGCGTGGAGGGGTCATAATTGACCACCAACCACCTTAACTCTCTGATGGAGTCTCTGCTACAATCTGCTTTCTTTAATGAATTAATTTGACATTCTCTGGTGCTTTGTTGTACTCCTCTAGCAGGTAGAGTGTCGTATGAAAGAAGCCCCATAACTGATAAATGCATTTAACTGCTCGAGGCGGACAGATCTGACGGCCATCGGGTGGAAGAGTAGCATGGGAGATAACGAGCGGGGATGGGAAAATGGGTGGTAAGCGGTATGTATCGCACCACTTTAGGGCCTATGGCGGTAATCGTACAAAGCTGCGCAATTCCACCTAGACGATTACGCGTGGCGGATGTGATGGGAAAAAAACCGCTTTCCCTTAGAGCTAACGCGCGGTCAGTTTGTGAGAGCGGGAGGAGCGAATGACGTCCGATCATGTCAGAGATGATCAGACGGTGGAAGATCGATACACATGTTTTTTGGTCGAACGCGATTGAGGACCGTTGGATCGAGGTGCGGCAAACCAACGACTGAGATTGCGGCGGAGGGTTTATGAAGGCGTGCGAGCATATGAGCATGGGGTCACGTGGTTATGGTGATAAGGGATCTTAAATTTAGCGCTCGGGGCCTGGAAAAGCAAGGATTATTCCGGGTTTTGGAGGAAAGAACATAGGTAGTGGGGTTTATGAGAGTATGAACGGAGTGAAGGAGCAGGGGAAGAATGACTGATGCGAGCTTTCTTTAGGCACAAACAACACGACCAGGCTATCTTTGACCCTCAAATGCTGAAGTATGTAGTAAAGCTAACATATAAAGTCAAAAAACTAGTTTAAATAAAACAAATAAGGATTTCACCTCAATTTTTCTGCCTAATTCCGGCACCAGAAAATCCAAAATGTTGCACTAAAGACAACTCCTAAATTTAAACTGTATGCTAATTATGTATCTCACATTCTATTATATTGGTATCAAAACCTCTCACATATTATTTATGCCTCACCAGTTTATAAATCAGTGTTTTGGTTTTAGCATCGTTTTGGGTGTCATGAAAACCAAATTACTGCAAATAAGCTCATCTCCATCACGTTAACAAAAAGTCCAAGGGGAAAGCTACTAATCCAAAGCGACAATCAATGGAAATCACATTTAATAGTTAAAATCTTATCTTTGCATCTCGGGCCTTATGTGTAATATCAGTACAAACAAAAATTTAAACTATTAAATAATAAAGTTAGAAATCGACCTTACTAAATCAAAATTAAACATTGAAACTTAAACAACAATTAAAATAAATTTGAGCTAAACTAAATTAGTTTTTAACCATAACTAAAGAAAACCATTAATATAACTAAAATAAAGTAATTTAGATAAAATAAACTAACAAAAACTAAAATAGTTATTAAAAGAGTCATGACATAAAATGAAAGAAAATTAGGAAGTTCATGTGATCGGAAGAGCCTATCACTAATTTCATATTATCATCAAAGATATGTTGAATTCCAAGCTTTTCCAGTAACCCTTGTACATCATCTGCAATAACCATGCCATCACCATCATTGTCCAAGGTATTGAAAATTCGAGATAGGTCCCATCTTTGAACGAAGGTCGTGTATATTTTATTTACAAAATCATTGCTCGTTTGATCAATCCTACCTCCAGACAAGTGGTATTTTCCAAGATCACTTATAATATGTGGGTATTTTGGATTGCAAAGTTCAGGAAACTTAGTTTCCCATTATCTCAGAAACCCAAACATGAACATAAAAGTTGTAGAAACTATAAAATTTTTGAACCCAACTCAGGGACATGGATACAATAATGCTCCAATACATAGACATGGTAGACACATTTGAAATTCCTATTGTTGCAGTGCTCAAGTACAATCATTCTTGAAATCTGGAAAAAACAAGAAGGGAAAAAAGTAGAAAAGCATGAGTCGTCTTTGTCCACCTCTGTAAGTTTTAAATGTTAGAGCTGAAAATATTATCGAAGCAGTAGAGGGTTTGGCATCAGATGGAGCCAAAGAACCCATCTTTTCTCCCAAATTTTGCTAATGTGGAAGTTGGAGGAGAACTTATTTCAGAAACCAGAGAAATGAAGGTCAACAACTATGAAAGTAGTAAAGATCTCCCATACCGAACAAATGTCAATTACAAAAATGCCCAAAAATTATCAATACCAAAACATTCAATCAACTTTAATATCATAATAGTTCAATCCTTGCAAGATAAATACACGAGGCATGATCGACAAAAAATACAAACATAGTATATCAGTTAACCTTTGATTATTTGCTTTGAAGGTTTGGTTGGAAAAAACAAAGAGATCACAAGAAATTCTCTGCAAACAAATATAGACAATACATGGAAATCAATTTGCTTCAGTGGAAGGCAAACAATGGAAAAAAAAAAACTCATATATATGAATACACATAAAGTTAAACAAATTAAAGAAATGAACTCGTTGGATAACTCTATAGCATACATAAAAAATCACCTATGTTTAACTAATGAAATTATTAACATAGATTCGTAGCAACCCTGGATCTATTAAATTTCCAAGCCGATCAAAATAAATAATTGAGTACAAACCTATATATTCCTTTGATTTATTAAATTCCCAACGAAATTAAATAATTGAGTACAAATCTCTCCACGCATAAAAGATCTTATGTGTGTGTGTGTGTTATCAATTTTCTTTTTCCTATCTTCCACTAATAAGTAGCCTGAGGAATAAAAAAACTTCAATACAGACCTCTTTGCAATGTTATTCCCAATAACAACAACCACTGGTGCAACAAATGTTAGTTGCTCAAAGAAGCAGCGCTCATATTCCCAGATTGATAGGGAAAATGGTTTGTATCTGTATGACCAGATGGGTGGGTCAAGTTCTCTTCATCCTGATGATTCTGATTATTTGAATAGGCGTAATATGCTGGAGCAAGCTCGATACCAGTTCCTATCATCAATGGTCGATCGTGATGAAAGGGACATGGAGGCTCTTTTGGCCTTCAGAGAGGCCATCACATCAGATGGTGGATCACTGTCCAACTGGACAACTGATAACTCAAAAAACGTATGCTCCTGGAATGGAATTTGGTGTCGAAGAAACATTGAAAGAGTAGTTGCCATAATCCTTCCTGGATTAGGATTGCAAGGCACCATTTCTCCATCTCTAGGCAGCCTCTCTTTATTACACACCTTGGATTTTAAGTATTAAGAAGTTTTCATAGTGCATTATATTAGATATCATTTTTGGGATTGAACTGCGTTAAGTAAGTCATTAATGTATGACCATTTCAATAAGAGGTAGTCATAACTGACTAATTTCTCATGATTTTTGAATAGTCCTTATTACACACCTTGGATCTTTCTGGAATTTATTGACAGGAAGAATTCCACCAAAGATTGGGCAGGCTAGAGCGCTGAGCAAACTTGACCTCAGCTCTAATGAGCTGTCGGGTACTATTCCAACAACATTGTCTAAATGCACACAGTTTCTATCAATCGATCTTTCAGGGAACAGTTTGACAGGCATGATACCGACATAAATTGGTCATCTAATCAAGCTAGAACATCTGGGCTTGTACTTAAATGCTCTGACTGGAGGTATTCCAAATTCTTTGGGCAATTGCACAACCCTTCGAGAATTGTGGATTCGAAACAACAATCTCAGTGGTGCAATTCCTTCGGTTTTGTGTCGAACACGCCTATCTGAACTCAACTTTTTATACAACTCTCTAAGTGGTGAGATACCTCCAACACTAAGCAACTGTACTCAACTATCGTCCATCTACTTTTATAACAAGCTCTTGACTGGAAGTATTCCAGAGGAACTGGGGTTTCTCCATAATTGGGAGAACTTGGATCTAGAGTCTAACATAATAGAGGGCTCCATTCCTCCGACTTTGGGAAATTGTTCTTCCCTTCAGACTTTATATTTGGGACACAACAGATTGTCAGGAGTATACCATCTAAATTGGGTAATTTGAAAAAACTTTATGTATTGTCAATATCGCCCTTACGTTCTGCTGGCCCAATGGATATTCAAGAGAGTATTCAGGGTAATATTCCAAGTCCTATCCATTATGAAATAGGAAATTGCAGCAATCTTGCCTCTTTGACTTGAATACATAATAACAGATTATTAATGTTATGCCCATAGCTAAATACATGCGAGAATCTGATAAGAATTTTTTTGACCAAAATATTGTTATTTTTAGAGTGATACAAACACCAATGGAATACATTACAAAACATTTTTCTATGGAATTTTGCATAGTTAGTGTTGCCACAGATGATTGATTAAGTGAACGCTTCTTTAGCTTTATCAATCATTCCATTAAGCCATGCCTTTATGGTTTACCATGATTGTGTGTAAATATAATTTGTATGAGCAACCAACGTCCTTTTCATTAAACAATCTTCTTCATCTATATTTTGACATGACTCCTCATCAATTTCTTCCTGTTTGGGCATTATTTAGAAAATAGAAGTATAAACATAAATCAAAACAAATATGTTTGGGCATTATTTCGCAAATGGAAGTATAAGCAGAAATCAAAACAAATATGTGAAGCTGGTGGGTAGCTAAATTAACAATCGCTTTGTTATGAAGTATTGGGTAAAACAAAAAATTAAAATTTCAAATGTACCTAATCAAGCTAACCAAAAAATATATATACAAATTATTCACCTTATTCTCCATCGCTTTAGGGTTTACGTTGGTCACTGGATTGCCTCTGCCTGCTTTATGAATTTAAAAAAGAAAAAAGTTAATGAAATTGTTGGGAATCACAAATCTGGTGATGTATTCAATAACATTCGCTAACTTGGACCTGGACCTTGTTTCAGAGGACGACCCACCAGTGCTGCACTGGTCAGAAGAAGAATAATACATATAATCACTAGGACAATGTTATGTACAGTGCATGAACTTAGTTTCACCATCAATAAATCGAAAGCAAGCTATCACTTAACCTAGAAGAAAATACTATAGTAATGCATAGTATGAATGAGATCAATGATATATATAAGCTCATGGGCATACGCGCAGATCATGCCAGCAATTCCCGCAATAGTTACAGGGAGGAATATAAACACACCTCGCCCGCTCGCCTACAACAAATTATAAACACGCCTCGCCTGCTCGTAGGTGTTCATACTTGGTGTAGCAAGAGAAATTGGGCTTTATAAAAGTTTACACGTGTTGAATATTAATAGGACAGAACAACAAAAATGGAGTGATGGGATTGGCTGGGCTAAACAGTGTTTGCCAGCTACCTTCATAAAGAAAACACCTTTTAGCGTAAAAATGGACATGAATAAGTGAAAAAGTATCTGAATGCATGAATGCCCAACGAAAAAATGGAGATTCCTCTCATTTTCTTTGTTAATTGCTTTTATATGCACATATTTATTTAAGATTTTACTAATTACTATTTTTTTAATGGTGCAGGTTCCAAGGGATCCATCATAACTCATTTAACAAGATAAGATGGATATGGTTGGAAAAGTCAATATAATCCAACCCATTAAGGCATCAAATTAGGACTTGAAGTTATGCTGGAAAACACATAGTGAAAGAATGATAAACCAAAGTAAGAAAAAAAACCTCTATCCGTTGACAAAGAACAAATTACAAAGTTGTGGGGAACAAAACTTCATCACCAGTAAAAAGAATAAGTCAAAATAGTTATAATTCATGGAAAAAATGGTAAGTCAAAATAGTTATAATTCATGGAAAAAATGGTAAGTCAAAATAATTATAATTCAAGTAAAAACTTGTAAAATAGGACAAGAGAAATTTTGATAGAGATTGAAAAGAGAGAATTTGTTGAGAAAAGAAGCAAATTATGTCCTAGAACTCCTTCATGTAATGTAATGGTTCCAGTCAATACTAAAGATTTGATTATGATTTCTTAATAAATTTTGTGGTAACAAATTTTTGTTGAAAAAAATGTCTCGATTCATTATAAAAGAAAAAACTCTTTGCACCGGGTGGGGTTTCTTCAAGAAAACTATGTTTTATCATTGTAAGGGAGACGTTCGAGGGGAAATTTTTTCTGTACATCTAGGCCTAGAATCAAGGACTTTCTTTTTAGGATCCTATCTTTGCAACTCAGACGGACTTTACACTATTGTAGATCTATCCTTTGTTTATAGAGTTGAGAGTCCAAAGAGCAATGTTTGGAGGGTTCTCTGTGATATACGCAGACTAGTGGACAAGGTTGAAGATTTGAGGTTTTGTTTATATTTTAATTTAAATATTGTTATTTAATTTTAATACAATAAATCTCCAGTGTTGGCTTCATATCTACATGTTGATTCATGTAAATGTACATTATTGTTTTTTATGTAAATTATTTTCTTGATTTGAATGTTATTATCAGTCCCACAGTATGATCTTGTTCATTAATGACTTTCTGGTAATTATTTGCTTAGAAATTTGTTAATATACATTGGTTTAATAGCCCCTTAAGCATGAGAACTATTTCCATGCTATGGAGACATATTCTTAATCAATTTTCGGTTTGTAATAATTCATAGAACAAAGCATGAACAAGATTAAATAATAGAAGAAATCAAAACTAATTTTGTAATTAGATATTAATCATAAATTTTATGTTAAATCCCCATTTTTAAAACCATTGCACATGGTATGCAGAAATTGTTTTCTATCTGCCAATTTAGGATAGTTTTATCTATTTCCACATTATTACTTAGGCTTGCATTTTGATTTAGTTTTCATTTTAAACAAAAGTCTCCTTACATAGGAGCAAGCTTCCCGGTGGCTTGGCTAAGCCCACATTTCAACCTATGCAAATAAATTTTTTTTTTTTTTTTTTTTTTTTTATACCTAAAACGGTTATTTTTATTGATAGTAAGCTGATCGGGCATTGCCTAAACGACCATTACAATTTCCATTGCTGATTACAACACTCTTTCACTTAGGGGATGTTTGCCTTAGTTGGATTTCCTGCATTTATGCTGATCATTCCTTCCTGAAGAGTGCATCCTATATTTGCCAATCTGTCTGCATCCTTGTTTAGTCCTCTAAGAATATGATATATTTGAACCGAGCAGAGATCTTTCAATATTCTGTTCACTCTTGTTAGTTGCTTGTTTAATGCCGGATCCTTGAGCTTTTCCTTTTTTGCCAATGTTTTTATCAACAGTTCTGAATCTCCTATTATTAAGATTTCCTTTGGGTTTTCTTTACTTGCAATTTGGCAAGCTTTCCAAAGGCTAAGTATTTCTGCTTGGTTGTTTGTTTTCACTCCCAGGCCCCAGCTGAATTCTTCTTTTTTCCCGTTCCGATGGTAAATCAATCCTCCTGCTCCTGCTCTCCCTGGATTGCCTTTTGAGGCTCCGTCAAAGAGAATGGTGCATATATCCTGGGATTTCCTCCACTTCTGAAAATTGTCTTCAGTTTCTCGAATCTGCCACCTTTCTTTGTGGATTGGTCGCAGTGGTGCTTGCTGTCTGCCTTTTCCTGTGTAGTCTTCCAACCACACGCTTTCTTCTTTTCTTAGTGAGTTATCTTCCTTTGTTGTATGATGATTTAGAGTTTCTAGGAGGAGCTTCTTTGCCTTTTCCGCCACTTTCATTGCTGGTTGCTCAGTGTTGTTGAAAATGGCCTCATTCCGGGCTAACCAGATTTTCCAACAAACGTATTTAGGCACAGCTGTCCATACCTTGTTCCAAATTGATTTGTTGACAATTCGGTGAGGGTAGTTTTCATTCCAGGATGTGAACATGGAGGTTATTGTGCTTTGGAGAGGGGCACTCATGTTTAGTCCGGACAAGAAAGTAGACCATACCTCCTTCGCAAACTCACATGTTATGAACAGATGGCTTGCTGTTTCTAGCTCTCTTTTGCATAGAATGCATCTGTGTGGCCCTGCTATACCCCTTTTGCTCAAGTTTTCACCTGTGAGGATTTTGTTATGGAATAAGGTCCAGAAAAAGAAGTTGATTTTTGGGATGCTGAAGCTGTCCCAAATCTGCTTCCAGACTGATCCCTGATATGGTGTATCTTGCTGACTTTGTAGTTGATAGTATCCCTGCTTTGCTGTATATATTCCTTTCTTGCCCCATCCCCAAGTGTCCTCCTCATCAATATGGATTGGTGTAAAATCAACAATTTCTTCATTGAGTACAGCAAACTGGTTTTTTAGCTGTTCTGGAATTCTGGGCCATTTCCAACGCAGCCAGTTGCCTTTGCTGTCCCATGCGGTTATATCCTCTATTTTTTTAATTCCTCTCGCTCGAAGCCATGCTCTGATCTCGGCGATCTCTGCTTTTTGATTTAGTGGCTGATGTCCCATTATGCGGTCTTTCCAGAGGTTCGTATTCTTCCCGTTGCCTGGAATTCGGTATAATTTGCTTCTGAAGAATTCGATACCTCTTACGCACAGCTTCCAGGCCTGCGTGCCTTTGGGGTGCTTCTCCGGTTTGTAGCTCATTATAGATCGATTTTTAAGGTATTTCTCATTAAGGATCTTACTTACCGGGTGATTGGGCTCCTCACATACTTGCCACAACAGTTTGCATCCCAAGGCCACGTTTGCTAGCCCGGGATCGCGCACCTGAAGGCCTCCTTCCACCATCGGCCTTTTAACTGTTTCCCACTTGATTAAATGGAAACGATTGCTGTTCCCTCGCCCCCCATTCCACAAAAAATTGCGAATATATCTTGAAATTTGGTCTGAGATGTGTTTGGGTGCCATCATCAGGGCCGCTTGGAATGTTGGCAACGCTGAGAGGACGGATTTGATCAATATGAGTTTGCCTCCTGTGGATAACCAGAAGCCTCCCCACGCTGTTATCCTTTTCTTGCATTTAGCTATTACTTCGTCCCACAGGTGATTCCTGTTTGAGCCCAAAGTTATGGGAAGTCCCAGATATTTAATTCTTTCCCATTCTGCATACCCTTTGTATCCCAGATCTTCTGCTATTTTCCTTATTGTTTGCTGGTCTGTGTTCCAGCCATATACTGCACTCTTCTTTTCGCTTACTAGAGCGCCAGTTATGCTGCAGAACTTCTGAAGAATGGATTTGAAAGCTGATGCTATTCTTGGGGAGGCCCCCCCCAACAGGAGCGAGTCGTCCGCGAATAATGCATGGTTCATTGGTTCTATGCCTTTCTCTATTCTGATCCCTGGAATACTGCCTTTTTGTTTTTCCATTGTTAACTTCCTGCTTAAGGAATCAACCATCAGGATGTAGAGGAAGGGCGAGAGGGGGCAGCCCTGTCTCAGGCCCCTTGTGGCTAGGAAGAAGTTTGCAGGTCTTCCGTTTATCATTGGCGCTATCCATATCTTTTCCAGGCAGGCTTTAATTATATCAATAAAATTCTGGTTGAAGCCAAAAGCTGATAGAACCCTGTATAAAAAGGATCTATTTACCCTATCAAAAGCATTGCACATATCCAGTTTGATTAACATACCTTGTTCTCTGCGCAGTTGACTTGAATGCAGTGCTTCCTGCACTTGGATGACGTTGTCCAGGATGTGTCGACCTTTCACAAAACCTCCTTGAGCTGGGGTAATTAATTTTTGAAGTAGTGGCTTAATTCTATTTGCCATCAGCTTGGCCAGGATCTTATATGATGAATTGCATAATGATATAGGTCTATATCTGTCAAAGGTGCCTGGATTGGCTTCCTTTGGGATTAAAGCGAGGAAAGTTGAGTTTATGCCGCCTCCAACTTTTGCCTTCCTCATGAAGCCCTGAACCATCCTCATCAGATCGGTTTTGATTATCTCCCAGCATATTCTATAAAAGTGAATTGAGAATCCGTCGGGCCCAGGGGCTTTATCTGGCTCCATGGACCAGACTATGTTTATTATTTCTTCTTCTGAAACTGGCCTTATTAGAGATTCGTTATCTTCTAAGCTTACTAGCTGGGGTATATTGATAAGGAATTCTTCCATGTCCTCCTCGCTTCCATCTTTTCCAGCGCTGAGGAGATTCTGGAAATGGTTTACTGCTGCCTCCTTGATCTGTTCGAAACCTCTGCATACCTGACCATTGGTGGTAGTAATTTCTGCGATGTGATTTCGCGAGATCCTCGCCCTGTACTGTCTATGGAAATATGCTGTATTCCTGTCCCCTGCTTTGAGCCACAGGCTACGAGATTTTAATCGCCAAAATTCCTCCTCATCTCTAAAGGAACTGTATGCTTTCCTTTGGGCGCATTTTTCTTTGTCTAGATCTGTGGCTGAGATGGTTTTCTCTTCCAGTCCCAATTGAAATTCTTCCAGCTGTCTTGTTGCTTCTTTCCTCTGGCTGGTGGGGGAGTTGACTTCTTTCTTTATCCATTCTTTAAGTGACTTTTTGGTATTCTTAATTTTTTGCTCCCATACATAGCTTGGGGAGCCTGAGATTTCTTTTTCCCAAGCTGTTTGTACAGTATCAAGAAACCCCTCTCTTTTGGCCCAGAGAGGGCTGAATCTGAAAGGAAGAGGGCCGAGATCTTCTTCCTCCTTTATGTGCAGAAGAATTGGTTTGTGGTCCGATGTTAATTTTGGCAGGATCTTGGAGTGGACTATTCTATTATCCATCATAATAGCGCTGCTGGCGAGGAATCTATCTAGCCTTGCTGAAATGTGTTGTTCCCCTGTTCTATTGTTTGTCCAGGTATATGCTCCTTTCACCGGTTTAAAGTCTACCAAATCCCATGACTGAATAAGATTTTCCACAGTGAGGAGAAAGGGATCTCTTGTGTAGGATCCTCCTCGTTTTTCTTTTGGGTCTAGGATTATATTCAGATCTCCTCCTATGATTATATTCGTGGGGCTGCATTGCTCTATGTACTCTGTTAGAGTTTTCCAGCATTCTTTTTTCTCCTCATAATGCACCGGAACATACATATTAAACAAATCTAGTTTAACTTTGCCTGATGTGTGCCAAAGTTCTGTATATATCCAATGTTGAGTCTCATGTGTTTTGCCAAGGTTGAATAGGTTCTTTGACCAGAATGTGCCTATTCCTCCTGCTGATCCTCTTGCACTGATTACCTTCCCTGAGTCAAATTTCCATTTGGAGGTGCTGGTATTTAGAAGGATCTCCCCTTCTATTTTGGTCTCTTGGAGCATGAGTACGTCTATGGGTTCCATTTTCATTAGATCCTTGATGGCCTCTGCCTTGTTGGGATTACCCAGACCCCTGCAGTTCCAAGATACCAAGTTCAGGTTCATCATTTACAACTTGTTGGTGTGGGGCCTCCTCCCTTGGATGCCCTTGGCCTGATATTTCTCCCCAGAGTCATTTCTATGGTAGCTTGACTTCCTAGGGTTTTTTGCTTTTCTGATTCTTCTTCCCTTATATCTTTGTTTGATCTCCTTCCCGCTCGCTTGGATGGTCTTTCTTCGTCATCCGATGAGCCAACATTTTCTGTCTTTTTCTTTTTCTGCTTGATTATGTCTGCATATGAAGGGGAGGTGTTGTTACTTGGATTCGGGTTAGATGTGTTACCTGGATCTTGCATTTCGCTGTCTTTGTGCTGAGATGGAACTTCTTGCTCTTTCTCCAGGGTCTCTGTGGTTGGTGTGAGAGATTCGAATGGGTTCTTGTCCTCCACTGCGCTGGTGCCTTCCTTACTCCCGACGTTTTGCTGGCTTTCCGTTTCTTGTCCTGTTTTGCTCCCTGTCTCCTTGCCTTTGTTTTTGTTGCTCTGCCTATTATTTGCTGCTTTTTTAACTTGCTTCCATTGCTCTCCTTTTTCTTTCTCAGTGGATTCCTCATTTTTCTTCTTACAATATCTTGCGAAGTGTCCGTATTCGTGGCAGTATCGACATTTGAATGGAAGCTGCTCGTAATCTAGTTCTTGAATATGCGTCCAGTCTGCCACCGAGAGCTTGATGGCTTCGGGTAGCCCGATTTCTAGATCAACCTCCACGCAGATTCTCGCACAAGAGTATTGATCCTTCCTTGGAGCCTGATCTATGTATCTGCCAAGTGCGTTTCCAATGGATTGCAGCGATTTCTGACTCCAACAATGGAGTGGAAGATGTGGTAGGCGCACCCAGACTGGCACCGCCTTAGGCACATCTTGGGATGGGTCGAAGTCGGGAGACCATTTATTCAGGTACAGTCCTTGAGGGCCCATGAAATATGGCCCGTTTCTGAAGATCAGGCTCCTATCCTCTGCATTTTCGAACACGAACACGAAAAAACCCTTGCCCACGAAATGGCTTTTTATTCCTTCTTTGACCAGGGGAATCCAGTTGCGCTTTACCCATTCTTCTACTCCTTTCGGGGAGGGCCATAGCCCTGTGAACTGTCCGATTAGTCCTCTTTCGGCAAGGTTCAGAGCTGATCTGCATGTGTCCTCCACCGGCAAGGACACCGTTGGAATGCTTTCCAGCTTTTTGACAAACTTGAGCTGAGGTCCAGAAGGCTGGCGTTTTCCTGAGGCCGCCACCAAGGCACTAAATGCCTGCAGTTCTGATGGGGTTTCGGCGCCATCTCCCCGTTCCATGTTCCTCGAGGGAGAAACCGGCCCTTGTTAAATCGAGGACAGGGCCCCCATACGAGAGCGGTGCCCACTTCAGCCGATCCGCGGATCCCTGTCGACTACGCCGCTCTGGTTCGATCTCTGGTGCGCGCCTGAGTTGCAGAGCTCCCTGTCGCAAAAATGATGAAAGACTATTTTTCGCAAATAAAGTTTTTTTTAAGCAACTGCAAAAGGTGAGTATTTCTTGTTACCTGTTAATACCAGCAAGTATTATTATGCATTAGCAGATAAAAGTTAGAGTTAGAGTTAGATATATGCATTTATATTACTTTTAGATTAGAGTAGGCATTTAAGTTAGATTTAGGTTAAGGCAATCGGGCCCATAAACAGTTGAAATCACCACACCAAATAGAAAAGGGTTTAATTGGGGCTCTGATTAGGCGATTTCCTTAATGTTGGATATGGTCAATTTCGACCATCAAAATTTTTTGCACTAGAAGGAGGGAAGACTGACAAGCTAACCCTTTAGAGCTATTTGTTTTAATTCTTGTATTTATTTTTAATTGACACCTTCCCATATCCCTATTTGGAGTTGTATTTTTGAGCGAGTATCATGCACCACTCCATCCAATATAGTTAAATTCTTGTTGAAAAATAAATTTGATGGTGAGGGTAAGTTTTTGCATTTGAACATGTATCTCACTTTATTGACACTTCTACTTTTCATAATATGTTTCGTGAGGATGTTTTGTGCATGACTTTTACGCTTACTTTCAAGGGTTGCGTGAAGAAACGGTTTGAAATGTTGTCAACTTACTTCCTTGGGATCAATTTATAGGTGAGTTTTTATTGGCTTTTGAATATTTTAGTTATGTTAAATTATGTGAAGAGATTAATGATCGCAGGATGAAATCTGATGAATCACTAGAAGATTTTTCAACTAGATTTATTAATCTTGTTGTAGTTTTCCTTTAGAATATTTTCCTTCTATTAGCGAATGATTTCAACATTTAGTTTCCTTTTCTTTGGAACATGATCAATCTGAATCAAACATTTATAACCAATTACTAGTTGATTCTAAAGATCTAGAAGTTATAAATGAACAACTTGTTATGCCAACTTTTGTCTCTCTCACAAATGTCGATTAGGGAGAATATCGTACTTTGAAAGAGGAACATGTAATCCCTAATATCTCTCATATGCTTACATCTTCATCTCTTAATTAGCATATCTCTTTTGTAAACAATGAGATCTCACTTACCCATGAACAAAGGAATGAAGAAATTTTGAATAAAGAGAAACAAAGTTGAACTATTTTTGAAATTATGACTAGTACCTCAGAAATGAAAGCGACTAAACCTTAAATTTGTGAACAATTTTCTCATAGGCCTAATAATGAGATTCAAGAATATTCCACTAGTTATCTATCATAAACAACCTTGAATATTCTTATAATATGCTCTTATATTCACCTCTCTACAATGAACACATTATTGTTTTGGAAACAGTTGGATGTTCAAATATTTCAATAGGGCATAACATACATACTAATCAATTAATCCTACAAGAGGATATAAATTCTCAAAATTTAAAATTGGAATCAGATACAATAATAGAAGGGTTTCCTTTTGAAAATGATAATACTTTAAGAGATTCTTTCTATCTTCTTTCATCTCTAACTTATTGCTCCTTGTACCCTGACTTGTTTAATGGATGTGTTACACAACAAATCATTTTAAATCATTTAGATATGCATCCTATTTGGAAAGATCCTAATCAGTCGCAAGACGGTAATATCTTACATGTAGAAGATGAACAAAATGAAACTTCTTCCCATTCTCTTTCGGTTTTCAATCTTCCACATGGGAAGAAGGAAATTCTATAGAAAATGCATTTTGAGAAATGTTTTCTATTGATTCTCCTATATTTGCAATCGATGAAGAGCCTTGTTATAATTAGCTAGGTGAAATTAAACCTCTTTATCGATTTGATGATGTTACTAGTTATCATCCCACAATTGCCAAATTATCTTATACAAAGAAGGAGGACAACTCTTTTACATTATTTGATCCTATCTATCCACCATAAGTTGATTCTTACACATTCAAATTTGTGGGGACTTGCCAAGAATATGAGATGTTTTAGTTGTAACTTTTGATTGTAGCAAATTCTCGTGATCTTACTATGATCTCTAAAGACAAGCACATCAAGATTTTTCCTCAATATTTTCTTCATAATAATTCTACATATGATTTCCGCTCATTTGTAAATTGTTTCCCACTTTCTCATGCCAGTCATTGTACATATTGGAATAGAATATAAGATCATTTGGAAAAAAAAATGCAATATTCTTAGTTTATAATGTATATTTGACTGTATTTTTACATTTTCCTAACAAACTTTGTTGTTATTTCAATGTTGACAGTTTAACGTTGAAAGATGCATTTATTGATTCAACTAATTTGTTTCGAGTTGATGAAACAACATTGCAATTCCAACATATGACTATGCTACATCATCTTGTTTTTTCTCTAAGAATCGATTTTCATGATCTCACACAAACATCAATACTTGATTCCTACCAATCATTTTTTTCAATTGTCAACTCATCCCAATCATGAGTATTTGTTCAACCTAATTTTAGCAACTTGATTGAATTATAGTTGAAAGAATACTTGGCATATAATGATAGAAATGATATATGGCTGGAGGAATCATTTCAAATCAAATTTTATGTAAATAAACATAGACCTATTGATCTCCTTACTAACTTTAGGTTTAATAAATTAGTTAAAATGATCATGTACGTATAGACTCTTATCAAGTGAAGGAGGCACTTTGTTCTCCCATATGTTTCATGTTCATTTTCTTATATTTTCCATTATACATATCACAATAGGATCAAGTCATGGTTAGAGGAGTCTTACAGTAGAAAATTTCATGTACATAATAATCTTCCACTCTTGTATATCCTTGATGGAGGTGCACATAGCTCTAGTGTTTCATGTTGCTTAATATTACATGCATTTATCTTACTGATCCTTGATGTGCATTTTCATGTAAGACTTAAGCAACATGAATGGCTCCATTAGAAATATGATTTCACTTGGTTTTGATCTACTTAGCTAGATTACAATAGGAATAGGAGTAGTTTAATTTTGTTCACATTGCTTTTCTTTTGCTTACTAGAATAATGCAACTATGAAATAAGCAAGTGATGAGCCCTTAATTTTTTTTTCCTTGGTTAGCCACTATACTTTTTGGTAAGGGATGGTTCAAAACATTGCCAATAAAAATAAAAATAAGAAATTACTTCATGGAACTTGTTTAGGGAAGTACTTTTTCTTACTCGTCACGATTTTAGTTTTAACAAGTTGTACTCTGAAATAGATCATATTTGTCTGCTTGAAAATACATCGATGGATATGCTTCACTCTATATTATTTTTCTTTGTGGGTTTCATCCTGAGGATTTACCCTCTGAATGGGGTCTCATAAAATTATTTTATGCTGATGTTTGTTCGTTCATGATGATGTTCTTATTTAAATATTAATCACAATGAACATAACATAATTTGGGATGATGATTCTCAATGTAATATGACTTCTTAACCTCTTACTTACTCATTTCATTATATTGAAATTCATACCTCATTTATGATTTGCAAGAGAAAGAAGTTTCTGATATTCATAGCTTTGAATTTCATACAAAGCAAAGTTCAATACATCCACATCTAGTCATAACAAATTCTTATTACCTAAGCACAAGATCTAAAATCACAATTTATTATTTTGATGATGTTTCTTTTACTTCCTTATAATTCATTTCAAGTATTCAACTATATTCATGTTAACATTTCATTGAATGCTTGCTATGAACAAATATTAATGAGAACCATTTCCCTTCTTTTCTTGGTGGTACTCTTCACTGTCTCGATGCATGCACTTAGTTTAGATTTAATAAATTAGATGATCATGAGCATATGTAAATTTTGTAGGAGAATGCAACTTCTCCATCCCATTATATATTTTTTTCAAAAGAAGTTTTTTTTAAAACACTAACTTTGGAGACTATCAAGACCTCTAAATTGAATTACAATGGGATTCTTCAATGTATGCTTGCATATGTTTATCTTCATCTTCTCATAGTTTTTATTATAGTTCCAATTTTCTTGTTTTAGTTACATTTTTGTTTCTAATCTTTATTGTTTATGTTCTTGCAAGTCTTTGATGACTTTATTGGAAATTTGACTTTGCTCGTAGATTAAATTAGATTTAGGAGTAACTTAGTTTGTTAGATCTAAGACTTATGTCATCCATAATGTATGTAGAAGCCTTTCGGATTAATCACATAATCATGAATTGGTCAACGTTTCGAACCAACTAAGGTGCTCCATCCTCAGGACAAGGTGAAGAATTTGTTGGGATCTGTTAAAGACCCTATTGACCCTAAAGATATGAAGGGCGTCTACCTTGTTCCCTGTTCCTGTGGTATTCCCTATATTGGGGAAACATGTAGGTCTATTAGGTAGAGAATCCATGAGCATGCTGCAGATATTAGACACAATCGATCCCGCTCATCAGCCCTAGCCGAGCATGCAGAGAAAACAAATCACCATGTCTGCATTGAAGAGTCCAAAGTCATTGCTAGGGTAGATCACTTCCACCATAGGAAGCTTAGGGAAGCGATTGAGATTGAAAGACATGCCAAAAATCTTAATAGGGATGACGGGTGGAAACTAAGTAAGAGCTGGACTCCGGCTCTCATTTCTTGATTCCTCCCGCTCCTCTCCTTGGTTACTTTTATCTCTAGCTCTTCCTTATTTTTTCTTTCTTTCTTTTTTTTTTTCTCGATTGATTTCATGAATCATTTTCTTTTTCTTGTTTCCTCCTTTTCATTCATTTTATGTTTCTACCCTGTTTCCCCTCTTAATTTTATGGATTTTATGAATTTTTGAGTCTTTCTCTTACTTTTATTTTGAGCATTATTAATATATCTAAGAATTGTATATAACATTATTAATATATCTAAGAATTGTATATAATTTTATATTTAATTTTTAATTAATAACCCCCCTCCCTTTTTCATTTTTATAATTTGATCTCTTTAACTTGGGTTCTCTTCCTTAATCTTATGAATATATTTGATTAAGGTAGCCCCGAGGATTTTTATAAACTAATAATATCTAATTAATTATTAAAGCATTAAAATAGAATTTTGACTCAAGAGTAGATTTAAAGGCTTTGATATAATAAATAAAATATTTTAAAAACAATTAGTTGTAAATAAATATATATTATTTTAACACCTTAATTAATGTTTAAAATCAATATAATATTTATTTAATCCTAACTGCTAGTTTTTAAACCAATTTATAATATTTTAATAATTTATTTTTATTTCTATTTTTATTTCTAACAGCTAGTTTTTAACAAATATATTTCATTATTTTATTATTTTACTTACCCTTTTTAACTAATTTAACTACTTTACCAACAACTAGTTTTCAATAGCTAATTCTGGGCAATGATGCATCCTTACTATTTATTCCTTAAGATCGACTGATTCTTCACCTTGTCTTGAGGATGGACCACATTAGTTGGTTCGAAACGTCGACCAATTCATGGTTAGGTGATTAATCTGAAAGGCTTCTATATAAAATAACTTAGCTTATTTTGTGTGCTTGAATAAAGCAGTTATGATGACATTCGAGTTGGAAGTGATTTACCATCAACGAAGTAACTTTATCTTTTTTTCTAGTTTTTAGTTTTCGACTTTGTAACACCCTCCTCCCACATCTAGCCAAGCAACCGACCAGCCAGGGTAAACATGAGATGAGAGGCCACTATGATATGATTCGACCTCCTAGGTAACCTTAGGGAAATGGAATTAACAGAACATCACACATAGTCATCCAACATCCTCAACAGAACCCTCAGAAGACAAGTCAGTCACTCAGACATCTTGTCCCTGGGTCCTATTGTTGTTCTGGACCTCTTAGGCCATAGTTTCTCTCATGCTATGGACAAGAGAGCGACGGAAACCCAAATTCGCTATCATAGGCCTGCCTGCTAGCAACTGTAGACCAAAATTGCCAGTTCTGTGCCAACGACCCCAGGATTTAAGCCACTTTTTTCAAGCCAAGAGCCCAGGCCACTAAATGCTTAGAATCAATAAAATTACAGGGAAACAATGATGCAAAAGCAATGAGATGATCAAGACCTTATCCAGACCCGTACTAGCCATGACAGACATTTCGTCAAACATATCATTGACATGTAACATATAGGTGTAAAAAACATAATTAAGTGTAGGGATCTCATACTTACCTTAGAATCGCTATGAACCATTGTTCCCTCATGCCATTTTCTGCATTATCATCTATTAGGTCATAGACACATTATCCATTCATGCACAAGTAAAAACACGCCGAGAGCCACTCATAGCTATTGTCAAAAAATATACATATAACTAGCATAATAGAGACAAAAATATCAATAAAATCATAACCATATACACTACATATAATCCATCATAATGCTCATAGAAATACTAGGAGATCTCACCTTTCATTAATGATGCAAAATCCAAACCCGAGATGGGACTTCCATGTTCCACCGAATCGTTGAGCCAAATCTCTCTTTAGTCATTCACCCTCGTGCCATATTCCAAGCATGAATGTGGGATCTCATAGAACAAAACAATCAAAACTCATCCAGGGCTTCTAGAGGCCACCCACCTCAACCCATCAAATATTGATTCCACCTCGTGGTTGGACATCACAAAACCATCATCAGATTGGTCTCCATCCAAGCCTTCCAGGGCTTCTAGAGCGTTTGTTCCAACCTGGCTCCCAATACTAGTAACTCAACCCATGGTTGCCACCGATCTCTAAAACGTTTATCCAACCAAGGCTTCCAGGACTAGTAACTCAACCTATAACTGTCACTGGGCTTCCAGAGCATTCGTCCAACTAAGGCTTCTAGGACTAGTAACTCAACCGACCAAGCGCTTACAGAGAGTTTGTCCAACCAAGGCTTCCAGGACTAGTAACTCAACCCAAGCTGTTACAGGGCTTCCAAAGCATTTGTCTAACCAGGGCTTCCAAGACTAGTAATTCAACCCAAGTCGTTACAGGGATTCTAGAGCATTTTTCCAACCAAGGCTTCCAGAAACTAATAGCTCAACCAAAGCTAAGGAAACATGAGGACCAACCAAAAACAAAGCAAATAAACCTACAACACCATGGCTATCTAGAAAATGGCAAGTCTAGGCAATCCAATGTCAATCCCGACCATCCTCCATGTCAATGACAAATCATAACCAAGAAACCACATGCATGTGTCATGGATGCCAAAACTAGTAAAGGAAACATACATGCAACTCGATACATGCAAGAAAATCTGATGTAGTTGTTGATCCTGATGCCCTCCTATACTTTCCTGCTCTTCCTTTGCCCTCTTGCTCCAAAACTCCAAGTGTGCCACACCCTCCAAGAGTGCTCCAAGAAAACTCTAAGTATCCAAGAGTATGAGAGAGTGAGAGAATAATGAGAGAGCTCCAAAAATGAACTGACCAAGTCTTGCCCACTGATCCTCAAAAGCCTTTTTATTAATGAGGCCTCTATTTTCTTCAATTTCCATTATTTTCCTTCAATTTCCTCCTCACATGCAACTTGTGACCTTTCACCTTCATTTTCTCCTAATTTCCATTATTTTCATAAATAAATGTGCCAAAATACCTTTTTGCCTCTTTAATGTCTTAGCCATTGCCTTTGCCAATTTCCTTAGCCATAATAAACCGAATCAACGCCCATTAGGATGTCTCACCCACCATTCAACTTGGAATATGTGTCCCATCACCGTGGCCTTATATATATTTTACATGGAATTTTTCACCAGTGTTGTTATAGAATTACTCTCATTTATTTCATTAAATGTTTATCATAAGTATTATCTTTAACAACTATTCATTCAGCCTTATTTGGTTAATAGTTAGTGTTACTATTAATCATGAAACGTGATAAGCAAAAGGAAAAAGACATCTTGATGAAACACTCGTAACTAAACTTTTAATCATAACCACACTTTAGGGATTTACTTTTGATTAAAGGAATGACTATTAACTTGCATGACATAATCAATTACAATCTTACGAGAATGAAAATATACATTTTTCACTTGATACTTTTCTTTTATGCTAAGACTTCCTTTTATATTTTGTCTTGTTTAAGTTTTCTTTTATTCATAGCTTGAGAAGTTTGCAAAGTTTCATTAGTGTTGGGCCTCAAAATAGTCCCTATTTTCACTCCATTATTCACCAATATCTTCACATTTTACCTTCATGTCACCTCCATTCCACCTCCACATCATTACATTTACCTCATTATTGGGTCATCACTATGCTTTTCCAAAGTTTATTAATTCTTAACATTTTTAAGTGGATTTATGGCTAAACTTTAGAAAATAATATGCTTATACTTATACTTAACAATTAGAATGAGTTTATTGACATGTGTAGGTACAAAGGAAGCTTCCAGGGCATCTTTATGTGGCCTTGAATGATCAAATTCGAATTTGATAAGATAAGCCTCATGGAAAAGATCATGATCTCATGGAGAAGATCATGGAACTCATGGAGGAGATCATGGAGGATAGGGTTATGTGTCTAGATGGTTGAGAAATGTATGGAACTAAGAGAGATTAGTGGATCATCATTATGAGTTTGTTATCTCATCTCATTGTATAAATAGGAGTAGCTCCTCCATTCCAAAGGGAGGACCCTTGGAGCATTGTATCCAACTTATGATGGAATAGAATAAAGCTTCATTTTGCATATATTTCCATTATGTAGTTATAGATATAAGTTGCACATATATTTCCATTATGTAGTTTTAGATATAAGTTGCCTTAATGTAGTATATGGAATAGCTTGTCACTTTGTTCTTAGGAGAATTGAGCTCACTCTAGAAGGATCAAAGGAACATGTTATTTCATATTAGATCTTATTTCATTTAATTGCTTAGATGTTTGATGTTTGAGGATTTGTTTGTGATTGATGAATGAGTTTTAAATTAGAATCTTATTAGCATATGAGAGGATAACCAAGGGTCTAAGTTAGGCTCTCTCTCTCTATTTGATTTGCATGATAATTGAAATTCATTATTTTGCTTTTAAGTTTCAAGTTATTTCATTTCTTATGCTTATGGATGAATCTTAGTTTAGTTTGGATTAGTACATGAGAGGACAATCAAGAGACTAAGTTAGTCTTTCTCTCTCTTTGAATCTGAACAACAATTAAAGTTCATTCTCTTGTCTTCATTTCAAGTTTCTAGTTTTATGTAATCAATGATTTCTCTATGATACTGTAGGGAAGGACAACCAGGACCTCCTTAGTTAGGAGCCTCTTCCCTTGCATATTATATTGAATCGTAAATAATTTAGCTAGACATAGAGTTAGTTGCCTACTCCTGCATATATTTTGCTGGCATCATCACAAGCTTACGAGTTTCCCTGGTCGATAATTTAATGCAGCAATTTAAGCCCAATAAATTGCCCAACATTTTGGCGCCGTTGTCGGGGATGGTGCTAAGGGATTAGGCATTAGGAATTTAATTCAGTACTAGTATTTTTCTTTAGACAAAATAATTTGTGAAACCTGGTGACAACAGGATCTTCACAAAGGAGTTTAAGTTTGAGTTTTCTGATGTTTTAGTGTTTAGCTAGTTTTAAATTTCGTCTTTTCAAAAAAACCCCCCTGCATAAATAAAAACAAATCAAGCGATTAGTATGCTCTCTTCCTGCGCTTCGTGCGATCAGGAAGATCAGAAAATCTATTGATTTTGTTCAAATAAAAATACTCTTGCTGGAGAACTAATTTGCAAAAGAAAAAACAATAAAGAATTTTGTGAATGAAAAAAACATCTTTAAATTGTTAGATGAAATTTAGTTTTTTTTTATTTCTAGATTTACAAAAATAAAAAAATTTAGTTTTTTTTTTTAATTTTAGATTAAAAAAAAAAAATTCCACAAAATAATAATAATATATGTATATACACATATTATTATATAAAAATAAATAAAAAAACTAACTTTTTTTTTTGTTTTTGTTTTTGTTTTTGTTTTTTTAGATATTTAAAAAACTAACCATTTTTTTTGTTTTTTAGATATTTAAAAAACTAACCATTTTTTTGTTTTTTAGACATTTTAAAAAAAATGCAAAACATTAATTAAAAAAAAAAAATATTTTCTTTTTCTTTGTACATATGCACGTTGTTGAGGATCCATGCTACCATGATAAAGTGCAACTTTGTGCCCTAATTCCTGTAACCTTTCTGAAAGCTTTTCGCAATCCATCCAAGATAGCCAATAAATTATTCCACATTCATTACGGTGGTTCTTTCTCACAAATTTGTCTATGTCCTCAATACATTTTTTTCTTCTTTGGCATAACAAAATACCTCAAATTAGATCGGTTAAACAAGCTTTCGAGATGTCTTAGCAAATTATCACTTCTTGCAATCTTCTCTGGCGTGCACTGATGGATGAAATGGCTGTTGTTTCTACAAAGGAGTACAGATCAACTGTTTTCCAGAACCCGAGATTCGTTGAATATTTTCGTTCTGCAACACCAGAATTGGAGTATGGACGAATGAACATCAGGAGCCGCCCCTCAAAAAGGAAGCCAAGTGGAGGAATTGAGTCACTTCGTGCCATCCCATGGATATTTGCTTGGACACAAACCCGATTTCATCTTCCTGTTTGGCTAGGATTTGGTGGAGCATTCAAGCATGTTATGGAGAAGGATATAAGAAATCTCCCTAGGGCACACCAAACCCTCTGCTCATAATTCTCTGTCTAATCGGCGGAAGCGGAATTAGAGTCAGAGGCAGAGGCCGAGGGTGCAAGCGCAGTAGTAAATCCTTTCTCTGCATAGAAGAGATCAAGAATGGCCGTCTCATTCTCCAATCTCAGCACTGAGTCAGGCATGGAGCAGCTGGATCAGTTCTTGCTCACACGCAGTGTTAGGCCCCTATACTACTAGTGTAACCCCTTATTGTTATTAGTACAACCCACTTATTATATTGATGTACCCATGTAGTGCCCATATTGTTACTATTGTGCCACATAGAAGCCCACTATTGTTATTGTTGTGCCCTACAATATTGTTGTTATATAGGCTTGGATTGTATTGGGACCACTTAGACTCCTATATATTGAAAGGAGGTATTTTCATTTGAATCATCCAAGAATTGTTCATTTATGTAATGTAAAGGAGGTTGCCCCCTCGAAGAGGCTGAATTATAAGTCGTGGATCTCTCCTTTCTATCTTTTTGTGAGCTGGTTTCATAACATTTGGTATCAGAGCTTTGGATTCTAGGGTTTCGCTGCTCCAAATAGGTCATCGTGGAATTTTCGCTATAACTTTTTTTTCTGTAATGTTTCAGAAGTCGCAAAAAAAACCCATTTGAGAAGAATTGGCGCTAAACTTTGGGTCCGAATTTCAGAGCTTTTAGCGCGATATTTTCGGAGATATGATCTGAGGAATTTGGCCTTTTTGCAGACTCCGGAATTACATTCAAAACAGGTGACCTGGGGAAAATCGTCATAACTCTCTCTCTGAGGATCGGATTGAAATTTCGTAAAAAGGTACAGAAAGAGGACGGATTGTAGTTTCTTGTGGGTGAGTTTCAGATTCAAAAGTTGAAACAGTGACTTGTGTCACGTCGTACAAGTTCGCTCTACTGAACCAGTCTAAAAGCAAGTCACTGTGGGAGATTTCACATAACTCTTCCTTGGAGAATCCAATTTGGCTCAGACTTGTGGCATTGGAAAGAGGACGCAGAAGGCTACTACAGATAGCAATTTCAGAACTGGATGATCTGAAATTACAGAGATACATCAGATTCAATATCAGGCTTCTATAAAGTGAAAAAAGGTGTGTAGTTTTTTTTTTAATTTTTGTGTAGCTTGGTTTAACGGAATTCAAAGGGCATAGTAAAGCATTATTACTGGTAACTGATGCCCCGAGGAAAGAAAATGCAAACACCTAGTAAGGAACCTGAAAGCTCTAGCATGACTCATGAAGAAGAGGAAGAAATGCTACATGATATATCAAAATTACAAGAACAAGTGCAACAAATGTCACGCTCACAAAAGCTAACAGAAGCTAAGATAAGTGGCGTGGAATCTAGGATAAATGGCGTGGAATCTAAGGTAAATGGCGTGGAATCTAAGATAAAGGGCATGGAAGCTAAGATGGATGGCATGGAAACTAAGATGGATGGCATGGAAGCTAAGGTGAATGGCATGGACGCTAAAATTGATGGCATGGATGATAAGATGGATGAATTGAAGAAGTTGCTACAAGAAAGGGTCACTAATGGTGAAAAGGTAGTAAAGGAAACTCATGATGAGAACAAAAGAAATGTTAATCATGATTCCATAGACTCTAATGTTGGATTGAAGACTCACCATGTTCCAAAAATCGATATGAGGAAGTTTGATGGCAAGGATCCTGCCACATGGATATTACAGATGGAGCAATTCTTCGATCTCAATAATGTGCAAAACCCACAAAAGGTACGTACGACAACTTTATATTTGGAACCAAATCAGTTTGTATGGTATCAATGGCTTTGTTCTCGTAAACAATTTATCACTTGGGCAATTTTTACGGAAGAATTGATAGCACATTATGAGGATACAAAAAGCAACACTTTTTTTAGCCAATTGATAAGTCTCAAACAAAAGGGTTCAATAATGGAGCACATTGAGGAGTTCCAAAAATTGAACATAAGGGTAAAAGATATTCCAGAGGAGCATAGGATTGATGTGTTCATAGGGTCTTTAAAGGATAATATCCAACATGATGTGCGCCTTTGGGAACCTGATTCATTAGAGAAGGCATTCAGATTAGCAAGAAAAATGGAAAGCAAAATTATGGCAACTAGGAAGCATACCGTTCACAACTATAAAGACGGAAGTGTTGTTGCCCATAGTCTTCCACAACCTACAAGGTTGACACCACAACAATTGGAAGAAAAAAGAGCAAAAGGGCTTTGTTACAATTGTGATAGCAAATACACAAAAGGTCATAAGTGTGGTGAGAAGAAATTATTCTACATAGATTGTGAAGAGGAAGAAGAAAAGGAGCAAGAAAGGTCAAAAGAAGAGGATATATTCAAGGAACAAAGCCTAGATGAAGAACAAATAAATCCGACCATATCTTGTAATGCATTGGCAGGAATTACCACTCCTCAAACCATCAAGATAGAAGGACAAATCAAGAAAAAAAGGTAATAGTGTTGATTGATTCAGGAAGCACCCACAATTTTATTCATTGTAGGGTAGCAAAAGAATTGAATTGCTTCCTATATCTAGCACCAGAGTGTCAAGTGATGATTGCAAATGGAGGAACAATAAATTGCTCTGGAAAGTGCCATAATATCAAGCTATCCATGGGAGAATATGTATTGACTAGCCCAATGCTTTCCATTCCAATGGGAGGTGCGGATGTTGTACTAGGAGTCCAATGGCTACAATCCTTGGGTACAATAGCTTTTAATTTTCAAGAACTTTTCATCAAATTTTCTTCGAAAGGAAAGGAAGTTGAATTAAGGGGTATTGCAGGGAAACCAGGAAAGATAATCAGCTCTCATGGTATGACAAAGCTTCTAAGAAAGGAGCAAAGAGGTGTAATTGCACAATTATGCTCGCTAGATGTTTCCACATTGGAATCATCTATTTCTCCAGATCTCCAAAAAGTCTTGGACAATCATTCCAAGGTATTTGAGACTCCCAAGGGTCTCCCACCTATGCGTGATCATGATCATGCTATTCATCTGATTCCAGGAAGTGTTCCTCCAAACATCAGGCCGTACAGATATCCCTATGTCCAAAAAAGTGAAATTGAACGTATGGTTGCAGAAATGCTAGAGGCTGGTATAATTCAACCGAGTCAAAGTTCTTTCTCAGCTCCAGTAGTATTGGTGCACAAGAAGGATGGATCATGGCGCATGTGTCCAGATTATAGGGAGCTCAACAAGCTCACTATTAAAGATAAGTTCCCCATTCCTGTTATTGATGAATTACTGGATGAATTGCATGGATCAATTTACTTCACCAAGTTGGATCTTCGTTCGGGATATCATCAAATCAGAATGAAGATTGAAGACATTCCAAAAACGGCATTTAGAACTCATGAGGGTCATTATGAATTTTTGGTCATGCCTTTTGGCCTTACCAATGCACCTTCAACATTTCAAGGTTTGATGAATTCAATTTTCAAACCATTCCTTAGAAAATTTGTGTTAGTATTTTTTGATGATATACTAATCTACAGCAAGTCTTGGAAGGATCATGTTGAACATGTTGACAGGGTGCTACAACTATTGGAGGAGAAACAATTATATGCAAAAAGATCCAAATGTTTCTTTGGAGTCCAGGAGGTGGAATATTTGGGTCATATTGTATCTCATGAAGGAGTTAAGGTAGACCCTAGCAAAATTAAAGCCATTAAGGAATGGAAAATCCCCACATCCATAAAGCATCTGCGAGGATTTCTTGGGTTGACAAGGTATTATCGCAAGTTTGTTAAGAATTATGGGAGAATAGCAGCACCTCTAACAAATTATTGAAGAAAGATTCATTTTCATGGACTCCGGAAGCAACAAAGGCCTTTGAACATCTTAAAGAGGCAATGTGCCAAGCACCAGTCTTAGCTACACCAGACTTCACAAAAACCTTTATTGTGGAATGTGATGCTTCAGGAAATGGAATTGGTGCTGTTCTAATGCAAGATGAAAGACCCATTGCTTTTGAAAGTCGTCCAATCAAGGGAAAGTTTTTAAGCAAAGCTATTTATGAGAAGGAAATGTTGGCAATACTCCATGCACTTAAGAAATGGCGACCCTACCTAATGGGAAGACACTTCAAGGTAAAAAGGGATCATGATAGCCTTAAATACTTTTTAAAACAAAGATTATCCTCTGAAGAGCAACAAAAGTGGGTCACAAAGATGTTGGGTTATGACTTTGAAATCATCTACAAAAAAGGGAAGCAAAATGTGGTGGCAGATGCACTCTCAAGAAAGGATGAGGATGTGGAAGCATTGTTGTGTGCCATTTCTATTATCCAACCAGATTGGATAAACAAGGGAGGAATGGAAGAATGACGAAGAAGTATGGGCACTTATTCGAAAGATACAACAAGATTCTAGTACTTCTGATACATTTAGCTGGAAAAATGATTCATTATGGTACAAAGATCGCTTATACCTCTGTAAGAATTCCCAGCTAAAACAAAAGATTCTTATGGAATTGCACACTTCTCCCTTAGGAGGGCACTCAGGATTTTTAAAAACTTACCACAGGGTTAAGAAGGAATTTTTTTGGCATGGCCTTAAATCAGATATTCAAAAGTTTGTGGCAGAATGTTTGGTTTGCCAGCAAAATAAAGTTGAAACAATTAAGACACCAGGTCTATTACAACCTTTATCCATTCCAAGCCAACGTTGGGAGGAGGTTTCAATGGATTTTATCACAGGTTTACCCAAGTCTGAGGGAAAGAGTGTCATCATGGTGGTAGTTGACAGACTTACCAAGTATGCACACTTTTGTGCATTATCACATCCATTTAAAGCCAGTACAGTTTCTACTGCATTTATGGAAACAGTTCAAAAGCTACATGGAAACCCAAAGATTATTGTAAGTGACAGAGATCCCATTTTCACTGGAAATTTTTGGACAGAATTATTTTCTTGTCTTGGTACTCAGTTAGCTCATAGCTCATCTTATCATCCTCAATCTGATGGGCAAACTGAGATAGTAAACAAATGTTTGGAAGGATATCTTCGTTGCTTTGTATCTGATAAACAGACACAATGGGTCAAATGGTTGCCTCTGGCTGAATGGTGGTATAACACTTCCTTCCATACAGCAACAAAAATGACCCCATTTATGGCACTTTATGGGTATCAACCACCATCCATCACATCATATTTAAGAGAAAATTCTAAGGTTCAGGCAGTGGAACATCACATCGAACATCAACAACAAGTCCTCCAACTCTTAAAGGATAACCTCGTGTTGGCACAAAATAGAATGAAACAACAGGCAGATCAACATCGCAGTGAAAGAAGTTTTGAAGTAGGTGATTGGGTATTCCTACGACTACAACCATATAAGCAAATGTCCCTAAAGCAAGCTAAGAAGGATAATAAATTGTCACCAAAGTATTATGGTCCATACAAGGTGTTGCAAAAGATTGGTACTATGGCATACAAATTGGAGCTTCCTGCAGCTTCTCGATTGCACCCAGTCTTCCATGTTTCATGTTTAAAGAAGGTTATAGGTGACAAGCTTCCAATTCAAACAATATTGCCAGAACTTGATGAGGAAGGAAAAATTATATTGGAACCAGAAGCAGTCACAGAAACAAGAACTCGACAACTACGAAATCAATCAATTTCAGAGTATCTTATCAAGTGGAAGAACTTATCCGCTGAAGATTCCACATGGGAGGATGAGAATTTTATGCAGAAGTATCCAGAACTACTCAAGCGTTGAGGACAACGCTTTTTGAAGGAGAGGGGCATGTTAGGCCCCTATACTACTAGTGTAACCCCTTATTGTTATTAGTACAACCCACTTATTATATTGATGTACCCATGTAGTGCCCATATTGTTACTATTGTGCCACATAGAAGCCCACTATTGTTATTGTTGTGCCCTACAATATTGTTGTTATGTAGGCTTGGATTGTATTGGGACCACTTAGACTCCTATATATTGAAAGGAGGTATTTTCATTTGAATCATCCAAGAATTGTTCATTTATGTAATGTAAAGGAGGTTGCCCCCTCGAAGAGGCTGAATTATAAGTCGTGGATCTCTCCTTTCTATCTTTTTGTGAGCTGATTTCATAACACGCAGTTATATTTCCGGGTATCAGGGATCAACAGATGACATAAGAGTATACTCTGCACTTGGCCAAGCACCTGGATCCCATTACATCAATGCCTCCCGTTGGTACAACCACATCAATGCCTGGGGAAGGTGTTGGTGTTCAAATCGAAGGAGGGAGTCAGCCATCAAAGGAGTCGGCTTCTGTTCCTGTTAAGGACGAGGATGAAGACGACGATGATGTGGATCTCTTCGGTGAAGAAACCGAAGAGGAAAAGAAGGCAGCCGAAGAACGCTCGGCGGCTGTAAAAGCCTCTATTAAAATGAATGGCCATTCTTTCGGGTTACAATTGATCTAGTTGAAATGGTTTTTGCAAAAGATGATCCAGGGATAGCTGCTTTGTATGACAAACTACTGGTATCTGATGATTTGTGGGTCATTGGTGAGGGCTAACTGTGTTGAAACCGGCAGCTGACCAGCATACACATCGACTTTAAGTCCAGTTACAAGATAGAAACGCGTTCGGTTGCTCGTTGCTTCTGGTGACGGAATTACTGCTAATTTCTTTGCGCTTGGAAGGCTCTCTATCCTGTAAAATTGCATTGGGAATAACAATTTTGCGAAACCGCCGCATCCACATCGAAAAAATCTGCCAATCCCTGGAACTTTGTTTCATCTTGCTATTTTAATCTGTTCAAATCTATTTCACCCAAATACCTTGACCAACTTTCATTCCCACAGAGCCATGTGGACACATAGGAATAGAGGTTACAGATATGATAGGCTGATATTTCGGATCCAATCTCACCCATGTTCTTCAAACTTGATCTCCATGTTCTCTCTTGCGGCATTGCATACTTTTTACCTTTAGTTGAGCTGTGCTCGAGCTGTAAACAGAAGGAGTTTACTAGAATTTGTCCAAGTTGGATTCTAAAGGAGTCAGAGCATACATGTATTGTGTCAGTCTTACAATTCCCAAATTGCTGCGGCCAAGAATTGGGTAGTTTCTGTAATACGAACTAAATGCATTGAGTGTACCGATTGAGCATTGCAGGTGGAAAGTGAAGGGATTTTTGAAAGCATGACGACGGATACAGAGGGTCAAGAAGCCCGGAAGGATGAACAAAAGTCTATGGATGCGATAGTTGTTGGGTTCGCGAAACATAATCCATTGTCCGAGTCATTTAAATCCACATCTCAACCTGCACACCATTGGCGCTCACGGAGTGCTCCTGATCGTGAGGCGTTATCAGATAATTGGGATATGTCACCTCGAATACTTCATAATTTGAAAACAGGTTGGACACGAGTGAAAATGCATTTTTCTCAGAAGGACCGCCAAGCTACGCTGAAGCAAAATGTTGCCCAGTTGGAACAAAAGCTGCATGATCAGTTGGCAGTGCGGGAGGCTTTGGAAAATGCCCTGGGCCGAGCCTCAACCTTCTGCAGTTCAACTTGTGGGAATCATATTCCTAAGCAGACTGAAGAAACGATTCAGGAAATTGCACTACTAGAGTCAGAAGTAGCACGCATGGAGCAACACCTTCTTTTGCTATATCGCAAAGTCTTTGATGAAAACTTTGCAATTAATTCATCTACACTAAACATTAGCGAAGATCCTGCACCTGCATCTGGTCCATTGCAACAATCCAGTGGATTGCCTAGTGAACTGAAGCAGAATATGGTTCAGCGTAGCCATTCATCTTTGTCTCATCTTTCTTCTAGTAGTTCACTGTTATTGGCCAGTGGGACTAAGAGTACACGGAAGCAGGCAGATTATTTAGTTTCACTTAATATATATGCTGATGAGGAGTTCGATGAAAGGTGTCTGAGTGCTATCTCACTGCCCCAACTCATGGAGATTGAATTCTCGGCAGCTTATCCAACAACACAAGAGGCAAGACTCTGCAACATCCACATTAGAACATTTAAAGCACGAGTTGTTGCTTAAAGAAGATTATGGAGCCTTAACTACAGCAATTATAGGCTACCTTTTTATGGAAGAAGAAACTTCCAAATCTATTTTGGAAGTCGATCTTGGCTTTCTCTGATTGTATCGGTTGCGTAGGGATCCTCCTGGATCAAGGACACAAATGAAGACAACGTTCAAGACAATAACATGTTCAGATCCATCATTACTGCCCGCGGTGGTGAGCTTGGTGTGATTTTGCTTACGGTTTGTTGGTTTTTTTATAGTTTATTTATTTTTTTAATTTATTTACAACTTAAAAAAAAAACAAAAATTTAACAAATCAACATAAATAATAAATTAAAAAAAGAGTTTTTAATTTGTTATTTAAAACAAAACACAAAAAAATAATAATGAATATTGTGTGTATTGATTAGATCTTCTTTATAACTAAAACATAACATAAATAATAAATTAAAAACAATTGTTTTTAATTTGTTATTTAAAAATAAAAATAAAAAATTGTGTGTTGTTTTTTTATTTAAATAAAAATAAAAAAATATTTTGGATAATAAAAAAATCAAAACAACACAAAATAATTTTTATTTTTATTTTTAATTAAAAAAAAAAGATTTTCTTATTTTTATTAAAAAAAAAAAAAAAAAAAACCATTTCAACTTAAATAATAAATTAAAAAAAATTTATGTTTTTTAATTTGTTGGTAAAAAAAAATCTAAAACAATAAATAAAATCAACATACATAAAAAAAAATAAAATAAAAAAAAAAAAAAAAAAAAAAAAATGTTCACAAAATTCACACAGCTTTGAAAATAAAAAATAGGATACTTGGAAACACATTTCGAAAATCAATTGGAGGATTCTCAAGACGATAATTATTTCTGATAGCTTTAAGTTGGCGTTACCTCATCACATCTTTCTGTTGTATGCTTTATGACGCACTAATATGCAGAACACAACAGACAATTCTAATGTCCATCTTTTTGCCAAGTACATTTCATGAGTTATCTGACACAGACAGGGAGTATTATTTTTCATGGTTGTGTTTAGGAATGGATTGAAATTGATATCATGAATTGAGTTATTTTCAGCACTTTGATTTTTCCTAAATCTGTTTTATTTGGTATGAAATTTTTGCGTAAGAATCATGAAGAAAATGCGCAATTCTTCTTGAACAAACTTATGTTTTCTTTCTGCCAAGTTTTTAACAGGTTACAGGATAACAAAGTGATCATTAAGGAGATTGCATTGTGACGACAATTAGTCTTCCAAAGACTAAATTCATGAAAAATTCTAAAGACAAATCCATCTCCACAACCACTACCTTGCACTTCCCTTTCTTCAAAAAGATTTTGAATTCCACCAATTGTACATCCATAAAGCGTGACATTTCCATATCCATTTTTCACAGCAAGAGTTCCATTTCCTTACATCCATCCATTTTGCTTGTCATTACCATTCCCCTTCATTTCCACCAATAAAACCCTGCTTGAGTCAAAGTCCTAGAGTCTAAGTATCATTGAAAAAAACACCTAGAGGCTTGCATGCCTTAATGGCAAGTACTCTTGCCAATGAACAATGGGAGTACATTAATATCCCTTGTTCGTTGGATCTTGTAGGTGACTCGACCACGACAAATTTATTCGTACCTACAAAGATGTGTTAGGCATCCTGACTCCCATTGGAATCAATGGTGGGAGCTCTTGTGTTGGCTAGGGGCATTCATTAACGGCCACTAAGTCAACAACTTCTTGCTATGTTCGACATCGACACATTTAATCACATAGTAAGATTTGTGCCATCGAGCGTTGAAGACTTGAAGACCCATATTTTGTAGTAGACGAAACCAATTTCTTTTCATTGTTTTTCAGTTTGTCATCACTTGAGGACAAGTCAATCAATAAGGCTGGGAGGGAAATGTAACTTCTATATTTTGTATACCTTCCAAGCCTTATAGATTTTCAGCCATGTTCAACAGACTCAGATTCATCATTTAGTAGCAGAGGATCCAACAGCCGATACGACAATACAGATCCATCTTTCATCCACCATTTTCACAACCAAGTAAGGAAGACTACGAACAACAGTTTTTGCAGCCACACGTGCACGACTCTCATCTATTTTTGGAAGGGTAAGTTAAGGTATGATATTTTCTAACTTTTAACCATTAAATTCCTTGAAAAGTTAGGATAATAAATTTTGGAAAAACTTCACTTCCTTTCCCCTTCTTTTCCCCATTTCACATAACTGCCCAAACCATCCGTTTAAGGGGAAGGATACATTTCCATACATACTTTGTCACATTCATATAACATCCACATTCATATATCACATTCTTAACCCCGCTTACCTTCAAAATATATTCACTATTACATGAGCATACAAATGGCTTTGTCAAAAGTATTTAAAAAATAATTGGATGCCAACACAATCATCGTTGTTACACAAGAACCAACCATGACGCATTCCAACAAAAATACTCTTACATGAGCATACAAATGGCTTTGAAAAAAGTATTTACAAGTGAATTGGATGCCAATACAATCATGGTTGTTACACAAGAACCAACCATGATGCATTCCAACAAAAATACTCTGCAATAAAAATCACATTATCAATATGCAAAGATCATACATTGAATGCAACAAACAAAATATGGTTGAAACACAAGCACCAACCAAGTTGTAGTTCATCAAAATAACGCTTTGCAAAAGTTAAGTAAATGATATCATGCAGAGTTTAAGCCAAAGCTCAAGTACCAAATGTAATAGATTGCATGAGGACATGCAATACCTTCAGTTTGGGGGAGATGTTGGGCCTCAAAATAGTCCCTATTTTCACTCCATTATTCACCAATATCTTCACATTTTACCTTCATGTCACCTCCATTCCACCTCCACATTATTACATTTACCTCATTATTGGGTCATCACTATGCTTTTCCAAAGTTTATTAATTCTTAACATTTTTAAGTGGATTTATGGCTAAACTTTAGAAAATAATATGCTTATACTTATACCTAACAATTAGAATGAGTTTGTTGACATGTGTAGGTACAAAGGAAGCTTCCAGGGCATCTTTATGTGGCCTTGAATGATCAAATTCGAATTTGATAAGATAAGCCTCATGGAAAAGATCATGATCTCATGGAGAAGATCATGGAACTCATGGAGGAGATCATGGAGGATAGGGTTATGTGTCTAGATGGTTGAGAAATGTATGGAACTAAAGAGAGATTAGTGGATCATCATTATGAGTTTGTTATCTCATCTCATTGTATAAATAGGAGTACCTCCTCCATTCCAAAGGGAGGACTCTTGGAGCATTGTATCCAACTTATGATGGAATAGAATAAAGCTTCATTTTGCATATATTTCCATTATGTAGTTATAGATATAAGTTGTACATATATTTCCATTATGTAGTTTTAGATATAAGTTGCCTTAATGTAGTATATGGAATAGCTTGTCACTTTGTTCTTAGGAGAATTGAGCTCACTCTAGAAGGATCAAAGGAACATGTTATTTCATATTAGATCTTATTTCATTTAATTGCTTAGATGTTTGATGTTTGAGGATTTGTTTGTGATTGATGAATGAGTTTTAAATTAGAATCTTATCAGCATATGAGAGGATAACCAAGGGTCTAAGTTAGGCTCTCTCTCTCTATTTGATTTGCATGATAATTGAAATTCATTCTTTTGCTTTTAAGTTTCAAGTTATTTAATTTCTTATGCTTATGGATGAATCTTAGTTTAGTTTGGATTAGTACATGAGAGGACAATCAAGAGACTAAGTTAGTCTTTCTCTCTCTTTGAATCTGAACAACAATTAAAGTTCATTCTCTTGTCTTCATTTCAAGTTTCTAGTTTTATGTAATCAATGATTTCTCTATGATACTGTAGGGAAGGACAACCAAGACCTCCTTAGTTAGGAGCCTCTTCCCTTGCATATTATATTGAATCGTAAATAATTTAGCTAGACATAGAGTTAGTTGCCTACTCCTGCATATATTTTGTTGGCATCATCACAAGCTTACGAGTTTCCCTGGTCGATAATTTAATGCAGCGATTTAAGCCCAATAAATTGCCCAACAATTAGTTTTTATGTTTATACAATGGTTTGATCCTACTTCTACTTTTATTTTAGATTTATCTTTTGCAACATTTGCGCAATCTTATGATTGCATTCTATGCAGTTGTTTGATTCCACTTTTTGCTTAGAGTTGGATTTCTTGATATTTTCAAAAGCTATATGGGGATCTTTTCTGTGCAACATCAATTGATAACTTTGGGAGATCTATACTCTCTTATTAGAATGGGTTTTATTTATCCAAAATACCATTCTTATCAAGTTTCTTCTCCTTACATTGGCTCAAAGACTATGGATGAACACTAATATGACTCTCAAGTGGTATGGTTCATCTTTTTAAAGAAAAGAGTCAACTCTAGTATTTTCCTTAAATCCATCCCTAATCTCTCCACATTTAAATAAATCATCTACATTGGTAGATGTAGGGAAGACCTATGGGGTCATATGTAACAAGTATGACATCTATTTTCCTCAAATAAAAACACCTATTGTACCACCCCACTCTCTTCACCCAATTGAAAAATGTAATTCTCCAACTAAGCAAATCAAAAGGGTGGAGGCATAAGAGAGTTGAAAGCACTGAAGTGTGGGAAGTACAAGTAAACTCGTCAATGCTATGGACACTCGCTGGTAGCGAGACACCTTCGTTCGGGCTATGGATGCTTGCGGGCAGTGAAGCAATGTCGGGAAAAATAGGTAAATTTACATTCAGTAGATGTATACTAATCATAAAACTTCTTAGTCCTACCTCTTTATCCAATAGTATGAGGAAAACATAAGATTAAAATATTTCCGTGTGTTTGGATTCATGGATTCTCGATTGAGTTGATGTTGAGTACTTATATTTTAGGGCCAATGTTGCTTGATCTATTTTATGTGGGACCCATAATTAATGGTGTTATGTGTGAGGATTATGTGAAGCTTATCTTTTCGAATTTTGATAAATTTAACCCCATTATTTATACACCAGAGATAACTGCTTCATCCCTGTGTGTCACCAATTGTTGAGGCCTCAAAACCTCCCCTTGATTTCTCAGAAATTAAAGGGGCTCCCATATAAATTTTGCTAATGTCACTTTTGGATTCCTTTGGTTTGCTTTGATTTTAGTGATTTTAGTTTTCCTTGGTTTCATTTTGATCATGTCATTGCTTCTACCTCTCCTACAACTTTCCAATGATAGGAATTTCGCCTGATTCAAAACTTTGAATGGAAAGTTACAATCTTTCAAATATTTATACCATTTTTATATTTTTAATGAGTTTGTGGAACACTTAGCACGTACACTTACCATCACACATCACACATCTTTGTCTACTTGGCATTCTCATGACAACATTATGATGACCCTTTGTAAAGGGACAAACATATATTTACATATTTATATTAATATAAAACAACTTATATATATAATGCATATACATATGTGTTATTTTATTATTCTCTGTAAATAATATATAAAATAAAAATATTATTTGCTAATAATATGTAAAATTAACATATATTAATCCATGTTAAAAACCAAAATTCATAGAACATCATATATATATATATATATATATATATATAATTGTTTGTTGTAATTGCTTCAAGAGGCGCTCTACAACCCAGTATAGGGTAGATGTGTAAGTGTAATGTAAGTATGTAAACAATTTTCGTCGATTCAATTAAAAAATAATACAAAGTTAAAAGTGATATCGGAGATGAGTGTAAACATTTGAATGCTGGCTCAATTAATAATAAAATTCAATTTGTTATATTTTGATTTTTTTATTAACTTGTGAATAGGCTTTGTTAGAATACCATGGCGAATACCATGGCATATCAATACCACATGCCCAAAAACCATAACTTATTTTGCAATCAATCTTTTTTGTAACAATATGACATGTTTTTAACCATGGATATCCATCCCAACTTTATTGTGAATATTGTTATTTGTTACAATACCATGGGCTTATCAATACCACATGCCCAAAAAACATAACTTATTTCACAATCAAAATATTTTATAACAATATGACAAGATTATTAATCATAAATATCCACCCCAACTTTACCATAGATATTATTACCCTGTAAATATGATTTGTTACAGTACCATGGGCCAATCCCATGGCTTATCAATACCGCATGCCCAAAAAACATAAACTTATTTCACAATCAAAATATTTTATAACAATATGACAAGATTCTTAACCATGGATATTCAACCCCACTTTGCCATTGATATTATGAACTTGTGAATAGGATTTGTTACAATACCATGGCTTATCAATACCACATGCCCAAAAATAATAACTTATTTCACAATCAAAATTTTATAACAATATGATAAGATTCTTAGCCATTGATATTCACCCCCACTTACCATGGATATTATTAACTTGTAAATAGGCTTTGTTATAATACCATGGACTAATACCATTACTTATCAATACCACATGTCCAAAAACCATAACTTATTTCACAATAATAAAAAATTATAAATATTTTATTTTAATTTAATTTAATTTTATAACATTTTTTAGTTAAATTAAAAGGAGAAAAGTTATAATGACTTTTGAGATATATCTAAATCCTCTATCCTCACAAGGCTACTAAAAATATTTCCATATAAATTAAATCAAGGTTCTAATCAAAAATAAAAAATAAAAATGAGAATACTTTTATATATAAAGATGTGAAATTTATAGATTACTAAAAAAATATTTCCATGGAAATTAAATCAAGATTTTAATAAAAAATTAAAAATGAGAATACTTTTATATATAATGATGTGAAATTTATATAATATAAATAATATTATTAAGAGCCAGGATAGATCCATCTTAACTAAGGATCCAAGTGATGAGAGCAAGCAAAGTGACTAATAATAATAGAGGAAATATAATGCATGATCCTTTTAAGTTTTTCATTACTATGTTTTTTTTAACATGATTGATCCAAAATATAAGTTTAACATTTTACAATCAATTGAGTTTTTTAATTTAGATACTTTCTTAAACATAATACAATGTGATCAAATTTAAGAGAGAGAGAGGAGGAGGGGGTGCGGGTGCGGGTGAGGGTGGCAGAGGGAGCGTGATAGTGACAAAGCTCGACAAGAGAGAGAGAGATGGGGTGAAAGAGGGAGGGAGGTGAGAGGGAGAGGGAGAGGAGAGAGAGAGAGAAAATGAAAGAGAGAGAGAGAGAGATGGAGTTGGACAGGGAGAGAGAGGGGAGAAAGAACAAAGACATAGAGAGATAGAGGTGGAGAGAGAGGAGGAGTGACAAAGGAGAGAAGAAGAGAGATTGAGGGAGAGAGGAGATTAGGTGAGAGAAGAGTAGAGGAGAGATATAGGGAGAGAAAGGGAAGAGAGAGAGAGAGGGAGACACAGAAATGGATGAGAGAGAGAGAAGGAAATAGGGAGGGAGATAATGACAAAGTTGGAAGGAAGAGAGAGAGTGTGATGGGGGGGGACAAGGGACGTGGGAGAGAAAGAGAGAGAGAGGACTCAAGAGAGAGAAGGAGAGAGAGAGGGAGGGAAGAAGAAAGACACGGAGGGAGAAAGGTGGAGATAGAGAGAGTGAGGGGGAGAGGAGAGAGAGAGAAGGAAAGAGAGAGGGAGAGAAAGGGAGAGAAAGGGAAGAGAGAGAGAGAGATAGAGAGGAAGAGGGAGAGAGAGAGAGAGAAGATAGATATGGAGGGAGAGTGTGTATGTTTGAAGGGTGAGATAGAGAGAGGGAATAACAAAGAGACACATAAATACAAATATAGTCATTATATAGCATTGCATAACTAGCCTAGATCCATCTTAACCCAGAATCTATCAAGTGTCAAGAAAGATCAAATCTCTCTGGAATCAAACCTTTTTCTCATATTTTGCACTCAAAAACGAGATTTGCACCTCGAGAGATTTGATCCCTCTCGACGCTTGATAGATGTGAGATTAAAATGAATCTAGGCTAGTTAATAAATTACACTTTAAACATTATATATTAAACAACTAAATAAATCCATGTTACATATACATTTAAAGTGTAGGCTACTCATGTATCTCACATTTTATTATATTGGTATCAAAATCTCTCGCATATTATTTATGCTTCACCATTATATAAATCATTACTTTTTAACATCGTTTGGGGTGTCATGAATGCCAAATTATCACGAATAGGCTCATATCCATCTTGTAACAAAAATTCCAAGGGGAAAGTCGTTAATCCAAAGCGACAATCAATGGAAATCGCGTTCAATAGTTAAAATCTTCCACAAGTATCTACCATCTAGAGCTAAGCTTAAACCAGTGCCCACACTATTGAATTTTTAGCCTCGGATCTCGGGCCTTCATTCACCGCTGAGAACGTTCACCATAACCCAAGAAACCTGAGACCACGAAATCCTTGAATTGATTAATACGATAAATTTTTTGTCCCGAGAGATAGGAAATTTTACGTTGGATCTCGCTTTACATTTATTCTATTTCATGTTCCGTCATGATGCCATCCCAGGCTGACTTCAGTTAATGCCAAATTGTAATCTATGATAAATATTCACCACGTGGGCAGTATCTCGCCTTCATATCAACCAACACAGTTTTAAAAATCCAGTGCAACGAATGATGCAAACAATCAAGTATTGAAATAAATTGAATACTACGAAACTTTTGAGTATCCAAATTATGCTAAATATTATGTGGTAAATCTAAAAACATAAGATTTTCGTGTAAGTAGATCTACAATACATCAACAAATTTGAGGTCTGAAATCACCGAGTTTATTATAAGAAAAGAATAGGTCTAAAATCACCGAGTTTATTATAAGAAAAGAAGCTGACTAGTAGGGAGTAATCGTAATGAAACTACAAGTTTGTTGAATCAAATTTTGGGTGGTTAAACTACATTCATTGACAACATGAGATTTGAAAGGTTCAATAATGCCTAAGAAAATTATCCTTGAAGATTACTTATTTATCATGACAAAAAGAGGGTAACTTACCTCGTAAAATGAGAAGACTAATAGAATAGGTGGCATCAAAATTACCTCCATTTGTTTAATGGGCCTGTCAAATGTGGTTTTTTTGCTCTCACATCTACTGTTATGTTTTTTGTGGGCTGTACAGGACTATTTTTCAGTTTTGTTGTGTTAAAATGTTATTTATTTTTCTGTTGTATATGTCCTTGTGACGATGATAATTTTGAACAATTATTTTTTGATATGGATGGGTTGTTTTTTGTGATGCTCAAAGAGACCCGATTATATGGTACTAGACTTCTTATAAGTTTTTCTTTGTGCTTTTTGGTATTGAGTAAGTGATGTTTTATCCACTTTTCTCAGTATGTTGTGCTTTCACTTTCTGGGTCTTGTGGATCCACAGTCTTGATCATGAATGCTTTATTGCATCTACCTATGTAACTTTTTATACTCTTAATAAAAAAATTGATTTTTCCCTTGGAAAAAAAGGTGGCATCAAATTGTTGAATCACAGTTTTAAGAGCGTCTCAATGATAATGAATGAAATTAATTTCAACTAACATCAACTTATAAATAAAATAAAAATGGGCAACAATAAGTGAAAAAGTATATGAATGCATGAATGCCAAATGAAAATATGGATATTCCTTTCATTTTCTTTGTTATTTGCTTTTATATGCACAAATTTATTTAAATTTTTACTAATTACTATTTTTTTTTTAATGGTGCAGGTTCTGAGTGATTCATCAAAACTCATTTAACAAGATAACATAGAAATTGTTGGAAAATTTAATATAATGTCGCCCATTAAGGCATCAAATCAGGACTTAAAGTTGTACTGGAAAACTCAAAGCAAAAGAATGAGAAACTAAAGAAAGAAAAGAAGACTCTATTTGTCGAGAAAGAATGAATTACAAAGTTTTGGGGAACAAAACTTTGCCATCACTAAAAATATTAAGTCAAAACTACTATAATTCAAGCCAAAATTGGTAAAATAGGGCAAGATAAAATTTGATAGAGATCGAAAAGAGAGAATCTGTTGAAAAAAGAAGTGAATTATGTCCTAGAACTCCTTTATGGAATGGTTCCAGTCAATTATAAATATTTGATTTTGATTTCTTAATGAAGTCTATGCTAACATTGTTAGGTCCCTATACTACTAGTGTAACCCCTTATTGTTATTAGTACAACCCCCTTATTATATTGTTGTGCCCATGTAGTCCCCATATTGTTATTATTGTGCCCTTACATTATTATTGTTATGTCGGCTATGATTATATTATGACCCCTTAGACTCCTATATATAGAAAGGAGGTCTTGTCAGTTGTATCGTCTAAGAATTGTTCATTTGTGTAATGTAAAGGAGATTTCCCCCTTGAAGAGGCTTATTTCTAAGGCGTTGATCTATATTTTTCTATCTTTTTGTGAGTTGGTTTCATAACAAACATACTTTTGTTGAAAAAAAAATCTCGATGTATTATAAAAGAGAAAATTCTTTGCATGAGAGGGGGGGGTTTTCCTTATGAAAACTTCGTTGCACTGTTGTAAGGTAGACATTTGAGGGGAATTTTTTCTATACATCTAGGATTAAAATTAGGGATCTTCTTTCTAGGATTTGATCTCTGTTATTCAAGCAGACTTTACATTGTTGTAGATCTGTCCTCTGTTTATAGAGTTGAGAATCCAAAGAGCATTGTTTGGAGGATTCTCTGTGAGATATGCAGAGTGGTGGATAAGGCTGAATATCTAAGGTTTTGTTTGTATTTTAATTTAACTACAACTATTTAATTTTAATACAATTTATCTTCAGTATTGATTTCAGATCTTCATGTTGATTCATGCAAATGTATATTGTTATTGTTTCATGTAAATTCCTGTGTTGATCCAAATGTTATTTGTTAGAAAATTATATATTACAGAGCAATGTAACACATAAAATATATTACAAAAATATAAACACAGAAAACACATAAATCAAGAGAGACGCAGATATACGTGGTTCACCCAATTTGGGCTATGTCCACGGAGAAACAACCAGTCCTTCCTTTTATATTATCCAGCAAACTGAAGAGATACAACCTACAACAGATCTGTTGTAATTCCCTCTTCTCTCTCGCTCAATCTCCTCTCTCTTTCTCGCTCAGAATATAGATCTACATAAACGCAATACAATTCCCTCATATATAGCGAGGGGTTGCCTTCTAGGGCAAAAAACCCTAAATTAAACATAACTTCTACCATCAGATCTCCGCCTAATGAACGGCCCAGATTGACTACGAAATTACAACATTTTACAAGGCAATTTTACATCTATTTTTAGCTTCGAGGGAGGGTTGCCCCCGATCCTCTGCTAAGGGGGGGCTCCTAAAGATCGTTGCCGCCTCCCTAGACCCCCCTTGCAACGCAAATATTACAAGCGAAATTGTCGCCACATTACGAACTAGGGTCCAATGCGATGATACCTCTGAATAAAGAAGATAATCAGGCTCTACACCCAACATTATTATCAGTCCTAAAGTGTGATCTTGTTTATTAATGACTTTCTGGTAATTATTTGCTTAGAAATTTGTTAATATACATTGGCCTAACAAGCACTTAAGCATGAGAACAGTAACAACCACTGGTTGATTTTCCATGTAAATAAAATAAGACCAAGGTCATGGGACACGTATTCTGAGCTGAATGTTGGGCAAAACATAATGATGGGGTATCACTCATGATTAATTAATGGATATGGAAATTGACAAAGGCATTGGTAAAGGTAAAGTGGCATAATTGACATTTTATTTATGAAATAAAGGAAAATAGGATAAAAGGAAGCTGAAGAGACAAATATTTGCATGAGAGGGAAATTGAATGGAAAATGAAGAAAATAGAGGCGTCAATGATAAAAAGGCTTCTGAGGATCAGTTCACAGCTTTTGTCAGTGTAGCTTTTTGTTAGTTCAGAGTTGGAGCTCTCTTCTATTCTCTCATACTCTTGCACACTTAGAGTATTCTTGGAGCACTTTGGCATACATTGGATTTGGAGAAAGAATGCAAAGGGCAACAGGAAAGCATAAGGGAATAAGTGGATCTGCAACTACAGTTGGATTACTTTGCAGGTAACAGGTTGCATGTATGATTTCCTTGTTGATTTTTGGAAGCATGGTATATGCATGTGATTTTCTGGTTATGGGTTGTCATTGGCATGGATATTTTCCTGGATTGACAGTGGTTTTAGCCTTGCCTTGTCATTTTCTGGATAGCCATATTGTTATGGGTTTTCCACTTGATTGCTTTCTGATTGGTGATCATCATTCCTTATGGTTGTGGCTTGGAACAAATGCTCTGGAAGCCCTAGAACAACTTGGGTTGAGTTACTAGTCCTGGAGCCTAAGTTGGGACAAACACTTTGGAGCCCTTGGTGGGTTGAGCTACTAGTCCCTAGAGCCCAATTGGACAAACACTCTGGAGCCCTAGAAGTTTGTGGGTTGTTTTATTAGTTCCTGGATCCCTGGACAGCTTGGGTAGAGACCGATCTGGTTGGTGTTAGTGGTGTCCGACCATGGAGGTGGAATCACTGAGGTTGAGGGTTGAGGTGGTTTGGCCTCTAGAAGCCCTAGTTTGGTTTTGTTTTGGTTTATTCCAAGAGATCCCACATTCATGCTTGGAATATGGCATTGGTGTGATTGAATTTCACCCCAATCTATGGTCGGGTGGTACATGGAAGTCCCTAACTTGGTTGTCATTTTCATATGTTAATATGAGACATTTTCCTTATTTTGATCTATGAGCATTTGTAGTTGGCGATATTGTGGTTGCATTGCCATGGTTCCCGTGTTGGTTATTTTCTATTTATATGTTGGTTATATGATGTGGATTATCTATGGCTCTTGTCATGAATTGTTTAGTTATTGATCAATTGATGAATGTATGGACTAATAGCATTGTTTCACTTATGTGGAGAGGGCATAGGACCTTCTTGGTGATTCTCAGATGAATCTCAAACTATTATGATTAGATATGCACTCGTGACCTATAGCTTACATGTTTTCCATGTGTTTGAGGAAATGTCTAGTGTGTTCTAGGTAGTCTAGGTCAAGTTCTGGTTCTAAGTTTAAATGTTTAACTTTGTTTCCATGTCTATTATGATTCTGGAAAGTCTTAGGCAGTTATGGGTAGTGGTCTGGAGGCTGACCTGGAATTGTGGCTAAGATCTAAGAACCGTTTTAGAAATATCCACAAATGGAAGCAAACTAATTAAATCTACCAATACTTGCAAATTAACAACACCAAAATCAGTTTAACAACTAACTATGAGTATAACCTAAGCATACATATACAACAAGAGGAACCTCTGTTGCTAGGGTTGGGCCCTAACCCAAGAGCTTCAGCCCTCTGAGTCAACTCAGTGCTGGATCAAGGGAATGCTGCTCATTTTCATTAAAGAAATCAGAAATACATAAGAGTGCTTGGTTACAATGCTTCAACTCGAAAACTGCTTAGCTATCTTGAACAAAAAATCTGAATCCTAATGAGGCTCTAGGCCTCTTGATTTATACAACTGAAGTTACCAACAACTTCCTTAAATTTAGGGAGGCTTGGCTCCAATCTCAAGATCAACTGGTCTTCAACTGTCATTGGCTTGGCTGCCAATGAACTTCATGACTCGACTGCTTGCAACTTCGAGCTGATGAGATTTGATTGAGGAATCTTCGAGTGAGTGAGGAGTTAAGGAGGGAGATCCTGTCTCCTAGAATCCCTCTTGCTTGTCTCCATTCGAGTTCCTGCACTTTAATTAGCCAAAATTTGCTCCAAAACCTGCAATCAATGCACATTAGACCACTAAACATGACATCTCATCTTTACTCTCCTCATTAAGCAAACATAATTAAAACATGTAAAGAATGATGAGAAAAGTTGATTTTAGTAAGCTAGAGGTGCATTAAGGTCCATATAATTTACCCATTGATGAGCCTCATCATCATACCCCTAATTTACCCATTGATGAGCCTCATCATCACCCCCCTATTGAAAATGTTGTTCATCCTTTGAGCAACTCAATCTATGTCCATGTCTTTCATTGATTTGGTGGCCTCCCTGACATTCCCGACTTCTGTTGTAGTCTCCTCCTCTTGTGGATAAAACCCTGCATTCCTCTCTATTTCTTCCCACTTCTTTCTTTCTTCTTCTTCCTTTCCCCCCTCTAACATACCTAAAAGCAATGGTGGGCTGAGTTTTAATCCAATCCAGTTGACCTTGAGTCTCTGTAATGTTTGCTTATACATTGGGACTCTCTCTAGTGCATCCCTCATTCTATCAGGAGAATGATATTCTTTGATCTTTAGGTTGTAGGGTAAGGTGTTCCATCTCCTTTGGCAGGCTTGCTGGCTGTCATCTCCTAGCAATCTTAACATGTCTTCAAAATGAGTGACTGCTTGTTCTTGTACAACAAGGTATCATGGTGCAAGCTTGGGATCATTTGCAATGAGGTTGTGAGTGTTGATGACAACCATTGGGTTAGATTGTTCTGCTATGATGAAAAGGGGTTTTGCTTCTTCTCTTGCCAATACCCTTTTCATTTCTGTAGCTCTGGCTTCCTCATGACTCATCCAAGATGCCAAGGCCATTAGTTGTAAGTCCCCTAGCTTTGGATTGGGGTCCCACACATTTAAATTTGTTAGAGCTAAATTGTGTAGGTAGAACTCAGATATCTTTTCTCTATCCTCCAAGGTGCTTTGATCACAAAGGTCAATGAATTTCCTGTAGTCTTGGAAAGGCATAGTTCCTCTTTGTGCTAGGGTTTTTATCTGAAACTGTAACCATTGTTCTTTGAGGTATAAGGCATATGACTTTTCTAGCATCCTACATTGAATTGCCTCCATGGATAAACTTGCCATAGTTTCCAATTGGCCTTCCTTTTCCTGTAGCTGCTTTCTTAGCCATGTGTTCTCAGCCTCTAATTGAGATTTCATCATTGTTTCCCTGTCTCTTATGCTACTTAATTCTCTGCCCATTTCTTGCAACTTCTCTTCCATGTGGCCTACATCCTCCACCCCTTTTGATTTAGCAATTTGCATCCACCGATGTGTTCTTGCTCTCTCTTTTTCAAGTTCAAAGAATAGAGGAATGGAAAATTTTTGTGGTATCACCCTACCTCCTTCAACGAATCTATAGTAGGATCTGGGTTTTGGCTGTGGGCTAGGATCCTTCAGCTCTTGGGCCTCTTCCTCTAGTTTTTCTTGAGTAATTCCTTCTTCTTTTCCTTCCCTTTGCCCTTGCAGCCTTTCCTGATCTTTTTTCTGTGTTTCCTGTAGCTGTGATAGGGTTTCCTATAGGATCATTTCTGCTTCCTGTAGGTCTGACTGTGTTTCCTGTAGGAGACCTTTTCCTTTTGTTGAGGCTGACCTAGTGATAGGTATCCTAACATAGGTGACTGGTGACTTGGGAGAAGCTTGTTTTGATGTTCCTTCTCCTTCCTTCTTCCCTAGAGGGACTACTTTCTCTTGTTGTTTGGGTGAGTCCTCTATGATAATTGGAGTCTTGGTAGGGGTCTGAGGTCTCCCTTGTTTAATCCGGGTGCTCTTCCTTGTCCTGAAGTAAAGTGGAGTTTGCCTCTGTCTCTTTCCCTTTGATTTGATAGGTGTACTTAGGGTAGTTAGAGTAGCTACTATCTCCTTCTCTGTAGGATCTAGAGACACCCTTGGTGATTCTTCTTCTTCCTTGCTCTGTTTTTCAGAATTTTGTTCATCCTCCTGTACTTCATCCTCTTTTTCATCCTCTCCTTCATCTTCTTCTTCATCCTCTTTTTCTTCTTCTTTTCCATTCTCTGTTTCTTCCTCTTTGTCATCCTTTGTTTCTTCTTCTTTCTCACTAGAAGTAGGGACTCTGTCATACTCAATGGCTCAAATTCCTCCTCCTTCCTGCATGTATGGGAATGTTGTCCATGCAATAGGGATTCTTAAATTGTTTAGAGCATCTTCCAGGATGAGTTTGATCAACCCATGATGTGCTAGCTTTTAATGTTTCCTTCTTGTACCTTGATGCTCATGTCTATTATTGATTGTAACAGAAAATAAGGTACACTAAGTCTGTTATGAGGAGGTGTCTCCTCTCCAAATCTTAGCTCATGGAGGAGTCTAAAGTGGTACCCATACACTACACTGTATCTACCTTCACAGGAAATATACTTGATGATGTGGTAACTTACCTCATTCCAAGGATATGGAATTCTTTCCCTTCTAACCCCATTTTTGTCTTCCATTGGTTCTTCTCCTTCCAAGAAAAAACCCTTCTTTGCAAGAGTGTTGTTAGTCTTGTCCTCTTTTCTCCACTGCAACCCTAGGGGTAGTGTAGTTATCCTACTAATACTCTCAGGGGTAATTTCTACTGACAAACCCTTCACTACAGCAGTGGCATTGGCTCTAGTGAGAGGTATGATGGACATTGCAAATTCTATAGCCACATCATCATTTTATCCCCTCAGTAGCTCAAAGAACCCCATCCATTGATGCCTTGTAAAGATTTCTACTACAGGAGGATGTTGGTGTATTCTAGTTGTGTTGGTGGGCTCTCTTTTGTTGAAACCTCCTATCATATTTTCTGGCAATTCTTGTCTGAGTGAGGTTTGGGTGGCTATAGTTTAAGAACTTTGGTAGATGATGAGGTATCTTTCACTAACCTTCACATAATTCTTTCTACATTAACATAATTATTTCTACCTTAATGTGTACTGCAAATACTCAAAAGAAATGAGGATTTCTTCCTTTTAAATGAGAGACACAGAAGGTATGGTACCTACCTCCCTTTTCTATGCTCTGGTGATGAGAACTCTCGAATTGATTGCCCTCGGTGTCCACTTGCAACTTTGTGTGGTAATTCTCCCTATATCTTGTAGCTATCCTGTAGGTGCTCTTGTTTGCTATAGGTGTTGATTGTTTCCTGTAGGTTGTCACTGTAGGGATGCCGAGAGTAACAATTTCTTTCGATGACTCCTCGAATTTACCTATGCCTTCAGATTTTCGAAATAACTAATACTTCGCGTGGGAGTCAGTGATTATTTGTATTTGTGGATGATTTTGTTGGGTGATGTGTTGGTTGGCCGAGTATGAATACCTCCTTTCGGATCGTTGGTCCCACTACAAGTTCACCATATCACCTTTCCTCACAATCATCTCCCACTTTCATTCTCCGTAACTTAACCACTTTTTTTATTCATTCCCCATTTTCTTATGTGACCTTGCGACGTGTGGAGTTGACTAACGCTTTCTCTTTCATTATCTGACCGAACGTGGCCAAGTTAACTGGCCACCTTCGCTTATAAAATCAACTTCCTGCATTATTCCTACAGTTTAATCACATTCGTACCTATGAGGGAGTATTGGTGAGATGACATACTTGTTGGTCCTTTTCTTTGCTGATGCATGCTGGAGAGTGGTGCTAATTCGTTGTTCTTTGACTTAGCTGCATATTCTTCAACTATGTTTTTTCTTCTTCTTTTGTTGATGAGTTGCTCCTTTGATGATGTACAGGTGTTGGATTTTGTTGTTGCTGAGCTCTGGAGGAGATTCCTCATCATTGTAATCCTTGTGTTGAATGTGGAATGGAGTTGTTGTGGTCTTTTTTGTGGAATAGGCTGCTACAGGAATGTCTACAAGATGTCTTGTAGCTGCCTTTTTCTTGAATTTTTGCATCTCTTATCTGCTTCTGAAGTTGCATGGGTATTGGAATGAGTGGAGGATGTGGTTATGGAGTGGAATATGAGGTATGTTGTTGTATGGATACAGGGGTGACATGGTCATGAATGGTGTTGGCTGAGGTGTGGTGAGGTCAATTGTTATTTTCATATCCCAAAACAGGCTTGTGTCACCATTTTTCCACTGGATTGCCCTTCCTGTACTTTTTCAAGGCCTCCTGTAAAACCTATAGGAAACTCCTATAGTATTATAGGGAATCCTGTAGAAAACACATAATTGCTTGGAATTGGAATTTGGAGTTGAGTATGGATGGAAGAACATGGGGAGTATGGAGGAGATGAGATGGATGAAGAAAAACATGGTTTATGGTAGGGCCTGCTGTCCTCTGTAGCCCGTGCACATCATCTTCTTACAAACCTACAAAAACAAAATTGTTATTTTTGTATGTTTTTCGCTTCTTCTTCTTTTTTTCTCTCTTTTTTTTTTTTGAAAAGACAACTAGGCTGCCTCGAAGGAGGTTTTCATCCTTGTTGCCTGCCCTGGGCGCCTCAAAAGAGGTTTTCACCCAGAGATTTTTTTTTTCTTTTCTTTTAATACTCTTGGCCTGCCTCAAGAGGTTTTCAACCCAAAAGTTGGACTCAGGTGAGGTGGAAGCTGAGACTTCTTCAATCACCATCACTGCGTTGCTGATGCTATTGATGAATTCTTGCTTTGATAAGGGCTTTTTGTATACCTTTAACCTGTACCCATTGACAAGCAAAGGTATACCTTCTGCATCGACGGTTCTTATTTGAACAATGCCATTGTCATGGCACTTTTCTATCATATATGGTCCCAACCATTTGGTCATTAACTTGCCTTTGAAATATTTGTACCGGGAGTCATAACAAGGCCCAATCGCCTTCTTAAAATAGTTTTTCCTAGATATTTCTATCATGCCAGATTTTCCTTTGTGCTTGAGTCACTTTTGTGTGTAGGAGGGTCTACATCCTAAATTCATCTAACCCATTCAGCTAGAGCAATCTTTCATGTTGTGCCCTTGTGACATCTAGATCCAATTGTGCTGCCATCCTTAAGGTGTTGTATTCAAATTCAATGGACAACAAGGCTTTCTTCCCATATGCCAGCTCATAAGGAGTGAAGCCAGTGGTTGTCTTCCAAGTGGTATTGTAGGCCCAGGTGGCCTCAACTAATCTATTTGCCTAATCCTTTCTATTGCTGCTAATCACCTTGGTCAGAATGTTTTCCAATGCTCGATTGGTGACTTCCACTTGCCCATTAGCCTATGGGTGGTAAGGAGTGGATTTTATATGCTTAATCTTATGCTGGCTTAATAGATTTTCAATCACGTGAGATGTAAATTGACTGACTTTATCAATGACCAATTCTCTAGGTTATCCAAACTTATAAAACACATTCTCCCTCAATAATTCAACCATATTTTCTTCTGTTGCTACCTTAATAGCTTTGGCTTCAACCCATTTTGTTAAGTAGTTGGTGCACACAATGATGTACTTCTTCTATCTGGATGGAGGGTCAATGGGCCCGATGAAATCCATGCCCCACTTGTCAAATGGCTCGAAAGTCACTTGAGGTTGCAGGGGCATTTCATCCCTGGGGGTAGGCTTCCCCATCCTTTGGCACTGATCACACTGGCTGGTATACCTTTTTACATCTTGGTGGAGAGTGGGCCAGTAATAGCCAACTTGTAGTACCTTGAATGTTGTTCTTTTGGCTACAAAGTGACCTCCACAAGGTCCATCATGACAGGCCAGAAGAATATCAAAAACTTCCTCCTCCCTAACGCATCTTCTCAGAATTTGATCTAGACCTAGCTTGAAGAGATTGCTCCCAATCCAAGTGAATGGGGCACTTTTTCTTATGATTTTGCTTTTTTCCTTAGAGGAAAAATTTGGAGGGAACTGTGCAGATACGAAGTATTTTGCTATGTCAGCAAACCATGGAGGGAGAACTGAAATGGAGAATAAATGTTCATCTGGTAGTTGATCATCAACCATTCCTTCCTCCCCTGCAGGAAAAGTCAATATGGATAAAAAATCTGCAACTACATTTTCTTTGCCAGACTTATCAATAATAGCTAGATCAAATTGTTGCAATAAAAGTAACCATCTAATAATCTGGGCATTTACATCAAGTTTTTTCATCAAATATTTAATTGCAGCATGGTCAGTATGTATAAATGTCTGGTAACCAGTAATGTAATGTCTAAATTTATTCAATGAATGGACAACAACTAGGAGCTCTTTTTCAGTTACTGTGTAGTTTAACTCAGCTTTCGACAGATTCTTACTGATGAAGTAAATGGCATAAGGTAGCTTGTCATCTATTTGGCCTAGAGCTTCTCCTATAGCTTTGTGAGAGGCATCGACATGAATGTGAAAAGGAAGAGCCCAATTTGGGCTTCAAAGAATAGGTGTAGTAGTCAACTTATCCTTTAGGGTGTCTAGGGCTTCTTGGCAACTTTCTCACCATAAAAATTCGGAGTCTTTGGCCAATAACCCAAATAAGGGAGAAGTTAACTTGCTGAAATATTTTATAAATCTCCTATAGTATCTGGCTAACCCTAAGAAACTTCTGACATCCCTCTGCTTCTGTGGAGTAGGGACCCTTTTGATGATGGCTATCTTATTTGGGTCTACTTGCAGTCCTTCCTGGGATATTGAGTGACCTAGAACAGTCCCTGCAGTCATCAAGAATTCACATTTTTTAGGACTAAGGGATAAGTTCATTTCAATGCATTTGTTTAACACCTTTCCCAAGTTAGAGAGAGCCTCTTGGAAATCACACCCATAGGGTGTGAAATCATCCATATAAATTTCTACTACATCATGGACTAGCTCTGCAAAGATACTCAGGATTGCTCTCTGGAAAGTGGCAGGGGCATTACATAGACCAAAAGGAAGGACCCTATAAGTGAAAGTACCCCAAGGACAGGTGAAGGTGGTTTTATCCTAGTCCTCTAGGCTGATCTGGATTTGATTGTACCTGCTGAATCCATCCAGGAAAGAGAAGAACTTCTTTCCTGCCAGACCATCTAACACTTGGTCAATGAAAGGTAGAGGAAAATGGTCCTTCTTTGTGGCTTTGTTTATCTCTTGATAATCCACACAAATCATCCACTTTCCATTTTTCTTTGGAACCAACACTAGAGGAGACACCCACTCACTGTCTGAGATAGGGTAAATGAATCCTGCATCCAACAACTTTTGTAGTTCTTCTTTGACTATATCCTTGAGGGCTGGATTCATTCTCCTTTGGGGTTGGCAAACTGGCTTGCAACCTTCCTTGATGTAAATGTGGTGAGTACACACCGAAGGGTGCACTCCCTTCATTTCTTTGTAATTCTAAGCAAAGGCATCCAAATGCTCTCTTAGCATGTTACATAACTCTTCTTCTTGGTGTACAGAGAGAGAGGGGTTGATTTTCAATGCTCTTTCAGGGCCAAATTATATTGTCTTGACACGAGTAGGGTTTGATTTAGCTGAACATAGATCAATCCGATGGTTTTCCTTGGTTTCCTTCACTACTTCCTCCAAAGACATGGTGTTGGGAGTTTGATTTTAGAGGATGTGTTCAATCAAATCATCTTCATTAGGATGTCCCCCTCCTATGGTAGTTCTAGGGTATATATTTGGGAGGAGTAAACTTCATCTTCTTCCTCCTCTTCTAGCCATAAAGTTAATTCATGTTCTAGGGATGGCTGGACATGAGGCTACATGAACAATTGTTTGGACAGATGCCCATTTTTTATAGTCATATTTCCAGCCCTGCAGCTTATGTAGGCATCGACAATGGCTAACCAAGACCTCCTAAGGATGAGAGGATAACCATTGAATTTGGTCTTAGGGTAGAGAACTAAGAAGTCTGCAAGGTATTCCCAAGAATCAATGGAGACCACCACATCCTCAAAAATCCCCTCAGGAGCTACTGTGGATCGGTTTATAAGCTACAAGACTGTCATGGTCTTCCTTAATGATCCCTGAAGATTCAGCTGGAGCATTGTGTCCTTAGTCATCACATTGATGGCAGCCCCAAGATCAATCAAGGTATGGGGAACAATGGTGCCATCGATGTGTACATCTACTATAGGACTCCCAGGATCTAAATACTTCGGGCAAATTACCCGCCCCAACATTAAGTCAGACAATTGTCCCATAACATTAATGGTAGGGGTGCCTCTCTTTCACCTCCCTGGATGTTTGAAACACTTCTCTTTGATCAGCTTGTTGTAAATGGGGACATCCTTGATAAATTAGAGAAGCAGGATTTTGACACACAATTTTTTCAACTCACTCAGAAGTTTAGTCTCTTCTGGGGTGTGCTAGACTTGATGGGTTAACCTTTCAGGAAAGGGGGGTGGATTCATTCTAGGCACACTTTCCTCTCTTTCCTCTTCACCATCCCTAGGTGGAGATGGAGGTTGGTTATCCGAGAGAACTCTCCCATACCTAAGCTTAATTTCATGAATTTCCACAGCATAGGCATGGTAGGATGCTTCTCCACTGTAGACCTGTTGTGCTTATCTTTTGTTCGGGTTCGGCTTTTTTTGGGCAGACATCTGATGTTGTTTAGGTGGAGCAGGATGTAGGAGTTGTGTTTGAGATGGAGGTGTTGTGGCCACAACCACCACCCTATTAAAATGTGCTAGAGCAAACTTGAATGGGTCCCCTAGAAGTTTGATCTTTCACTTCTCCGAATGATCTGTTTTTTATCTCCGGGATTTTAACTCTGTGCCGAGTCAAATCTTCAATTCTTAATGGTCAAGACCCCCCTTTAATAAATCTCTGCTGCATGGTTCATTCATGACCCAGTCTAGCCCTTCATTCATTTCCTTCATCGGGACTTTTCAATCCCCATAAACCTTCATGGTGCTCTATGCCCACACATATAACCAAACCCCACTCTCTATTATGGTTGTATTTGGATTCAACCCACAAAACCTTCTATCGCATCTTTATTCCCATTATAACTCTTTATAATAGGAATGCTTCGCAAAACATGCATAACTTACCCTTTTTCACTTATCGCAATCAACATTGACACACAACGCGTACCATGAGGCACCGGACCCGACGGCATTATTAACCATAATATATATATTTCGAGTCTGAAGCCCATCGCATATTGCAATCGGCAAAGCCCAGGGCTTGTATATAAGGCGCACTACGATCTGCTGGACCCGCCGGGATCATTAAACATAATATATATATTTTGGGTCCGCTTTCCCCTATCGCAATCGCAATCGGCAGAGTCCATGGCATATACATAAAGCATGATGCGATGTGGCGGACCCGACGATAACTTTAGACCCGGGTGCATAATATTTCAAGTCCGGCCTTATGGTTGGGCATGGGTTTTCCCGTGTATTCCCATGTATTGCGATAATACGTTGTGGTCGGGGTTTTCAAAGGGAAATCTTATGTGGCAGATCCGAAGGGATTATGAACCACAACACATATATATATTTTGGGTCCGCTCTCCCCTATCGCTAATCACAATCGGCAATCGGCGAAAGTGAAGCCCATGCGATATGCGAAGGGGCGATTAGCGGACCTGACAATAATTATACGCCCAGGTGCATAATATTTCAAGTCCGGCCTTATGGCCCGGCTGCAGGTTTTCCCATGTTTTCCCTGTGTTTTCAATAAAGTGTTCCGGTCCGGGTTTTCAAAGGAAAGTCTTATATGGTGGACCCGAGGGGATTATGAACTGCGACACATATATATTTCGGGTCCGGCCAATCGCAAGTCACAATCGACAAAGCCCAAAGCTTAAACATAAGGCGCTATGCGATTAACGGACCCGATGATAATTATACACCCAGGTATATATTATTTGAAGTTCGGCCTTATGGCCGGACCATGGGTTTTCCCGTGTTTTCCTGTGTATTGCGATAAAAGGCTCTAGTCCGGGTTTTCAAGGGAAAATCCCGTAAAGTGAATGGTCTGCTTTTGAAGCATTGTTAAAGCAATCCTTGAGTAAAAATGAATATTATGGGCAACGAAAATACATGTCATAGCAGGTTCGGTGGTTTGATAATCATAGTTGCTCTGCGTTGTAAGATTAAATAGAAATTGTGGTTGAATGCAAGGTTTGTTTGTGAGCATGTTTGTCATATTTCTCATATGAATTATTTCTGCAGGCGAGTTCGAGTGGACCTGGTAGCGGATAAAGGCGAATTATATCAAGATGACACCTCTGCACCACCGGTGTCGATATTGCAAAGGCATATTTTGCAGAAAGGGATATGAACCACCATAGTGCATAATGGAGGCACACTCCATGTCAAGAGGAAGCACAGTGCCGATACATCAAGATGTTATTACCTCCAAACAAACCTTCAATCATGCCAGATGTGGAATGATGAGCGTGGTGTCTTCAGTTTCCTTCAGGAAATGATAGGGAATAACGTCCGCTCAATACAGGTGCGAAGGGATGACATGCAGTCATTCTCTTTTAATCAACATCCATTCATTTCCCCAAAAAAGGAAGCATTGCAACAAATATGCCTTCTACGTGTCAGCAGTTACACCGACTATTCTACATCTATATATTCTGATTTGTATATTGAAAAGAACAGGGGGGAGGTGAAAAGTTAAGGGAAGACCGAGAGTCATTTCCAGCTGTATAAGTATTACCTCCGGAGATGAGAGGAGGACCTTTTTTTGAGAGAACAATTTTTGATTTATTGTGAATAAAGAAGGCTGTTTTGTCGAGAAAGAGCCTTTTTCAGATTCATTTGCCTCTCCTTTCATGTGTTTAGAATCAAGATGTTGTTGCTGGCATAAATATAAATGTGATTTGTTTTGTGCATATTGATAACAGAAAACTCGTGACTAGTCTTGGATATTCAAATATGATTTGTTACCATGGTTAATTCATGAGTGATTGCTGATTCGAGACCTTGTTAAACATCAATTGCAAGTTTTATTTGTATGGAAAGGAATGTGTATTCCTGTATAAGTAATTAGATTGCAATTAAGATTTAATACAACCTTGTTCATCTGTGAACCAGTAATTGATTCATTAGAACTTGGAATTTATATATGATGTTTAACTTCCTTTTGTTATACTCATGCAGGATAGATTAGAATAGTTAGGACTAGCACAAGTAGTTAGAATTAGTGTAGATAGGATCTGATGCATATAGGTTAGCTGTTTCATTTGTTGATTTAATTGAAGTCTTCCTCCAAGAAGCAATCTTTCAACACATATAACAGTTTACGGGATCCTCTAAAACCCGTCGGAACTAGCCATTCCAAACGAAAGCAGATCTGATTGGGGTCTACAATTGGGTTAGTTCCCCTTGTTGGCGTAGCGAACATTCGCAGCATCAACAAATTGGTGCTAGAAGGAGGGCCTGAACCGCTGTCCACAACTTTTTATGATTTCATCTATAAATGTCATGGATTCGAAAAGATTAATGCATGGATCGTAAAGGTCAAAAAGATCCTTCCTCCCATTTGGAAAAGCCTCATTTCGAAGAAGAGACACTGTGGGAGTATCCTGTCACTCAGGAACAACCAGTCAGAGTACTTACTCAGGCTTACACTCGTTCCCTCTCTTAGCTCCCCATCTTTCACTCTTTACCTCTGACAACTAAAAGAAAGCCAAGGATCTGTTCCATAAACGAAGAGACATCTGCAGCCTCGTCTCTTGAAGATATTGTGCTAGAGTCCTTGCAAAGTATCGACACTCCTTGGGAAGAAATTCCTAAGGATCCACTCTCTGAAGGTAATCCCTGGCCCGATTTGGGAAATCCTAATAAAGAACGCCTCGAAGAAACCTTCAACCAGAACCTCCCCATCCATAATATGGCTAACGTTCCTCTTCCAGGTGGGAATCAACTTCAACCGGGTGGGAACCAACTCCCACCTCCTCCGGGAGCACTCCCTCCCTGGCTCGCTTAGGATGCCGTAGCAGTACCTGGGCAGCAGCATCCCTTACCCAAGAATGTAGAAAGAGTACTGCCTAAATTCGACCCTGAGCGGGGAGACACCGCTGATAACCATATTCACTCTTTCTTCCTGGCCATGTGCATGTTGGGGGTAGCCGATGAAGATATAGTATGTCGCCTATTCCCTTTTACTCTGATTGGTGCGGCCTCCACATGGTACTTTAGCTTGAGAACAGGATCGATCACCTCGTGGGCTGCCTTTCAACAGGCCTTTTTAGACAAGTATGGCAATGAAAAAACACCTACGGCCTTAGTTTTAGAACTATCTCGTTTGAAAATGGAAACCAAAGAAAAGGTCAAGGATTTTAACATCCGGTTCAACACTTTGTTCAACAGAATCTCAGCTAACGCTAGACCTACTGAGGAGGTGCTCATGGAATTCTACATCACTGCTCTCCCTATCCCTACTGCGATGTGGGTCAAAAGGAGTAACACATAAACCTTAGAGGGTACTATTGATGAAGCAATAAAATTTGAGAATGAAATGATCAGTCTCACAACATGTCATCATACAATTGGAGAAAAGAAAACCTCTCAGGCATCCAAGAAGAATAATGGGAGTGATAACAAAGGGGCTGAAATCAAAGAAAAGTATACCACACATGTGGAAGGTGTGCATTGGATCATTAAGAAGTTGACAAACACAGTCATCGATATGAAAAGGAATTCTGGAGAGAGTACACGTGGGAATGGAGGAGATTATAACAATAGAAAATCTTTCAAACCTTTCTATCGTAAGAAGACAGAAGGTGGTCATGGTCAACTTGCACTACCTGCTCCACCCAATGAAGGGAATTTAAATATGGAAGAGCTGGCTCTTATCAAATCGCTCCTTAACAACGAAGAACCTATAGTGGAGTTGGAGCCAAAACAAGAAAATGAGGAAGAATACCAAGTAGAAGAGCCCTTGGATGAAGAATCTCAAATCAATGTACTGTGGGATTTCTATACAAATGAGAATGATGACGACGAAGGAGGTAATACGGCAAAAATCCACACTAATGAAATCCACACATGAAGTAAAGGGCCACTTGTGGGCATGATGAAGCCTGTAGACCAGGCAAAGAAAGATGTTCGCCCCTTGAAGGCATCCACTCCCAAAGTTCCTATTGAGAAGGGTAGACCTGGTGGTGATCCCAAGAGTACTCCAGTTGTGAGTTGTCCACAGAAAGATAATACATCTCCGACTGCAACAAAGGTGACTCAAAATGGTAAACTCCCACCTAAGAATGGAAAAACAGGTATGTTTACTTTGCCCTACCCTATTTATAACATTGATTACAATATTGTGGATGATCTTAAGAAATCCCGAGCTAATATCACATACTTCGATTTGCTAAAATTAACGCAGCAAAGAGATCTACTCTTGAAAGCTATGAATGAACGAAATTGCAAATCTCCCACCAATCCAAGTAGTCAAACCAAAACTTCGGTGTCCAGACCCGTTAGTACCTCCAGTACATCCCAAAAGCCACCAGCCATGGAAGCCACTCTGTCAAAAATAAATCGAACGCCCCAAGATGTCAGTGCAACCATGATAGGAAGGAAATCAAAATCCTTGAATCTACATTTCCTTATCACATTTGAAATCTTCAACATGAACGTACACAATTGCTTGGTAGATTCCGGTGCCTCGTCCACTGTTATGCCTTACGCTGTTGCTAAAAGACTTTGCGCGATACCCGAGAAAATTGGAACTCGAATTATGCAATTGGACAAAACGAATGTGAAAGTAATTGGAGAATTGAAAGATGTGTTGATTCAGATGGTTACCAAACCACAGTACACACAAGTCATTGACATAGTGGTAGTCGACATACCCGAGGCTTATGGAATGTTGCTTAGTAGGGACTGGTCAGCAAAACTGAATGGATATTTCTCAACTGATTGGTCCCATCTCTTGCTGCCTCAGAAGGGAAAAGGTGATATGCTGAGAGTTGATCGAGAAAGATACATGAAGTATGTAGTGATAGAACTAAACGACCCCAATGAACCTGTGATGTTTACCAACTCTATCCTTGGGAATTATAGTTTCGAAGTTTGTGCCATTGAAACCTGTTTCAGAGAATTCCATGTAGAGACAGTTGAAGAAACTGTGATAAACACATGGTTGGAAGCTCTCCCCCGTAGTCCGACTGATGAGCTACCTTGTAATATGGTAGATGATAAGGCCAATTTCGTAGAAGGCGGTTCATTTGATATAACATCAGGTTCTATGTTTTGGACACTCTATTTTGATAGCTCTAATTGCCTAGAAGGTGCTAGTGTTGGGAGCATTCTCATTGACCCACGAGGGAACCAGCATCTGATGGCCAGCTGGTTGGAGTTCGCATGCACCAACAACACAACAAAATACGAAGGCTTGTTGTAGGGCCTGAAAAAGGCCATTGATATGAAGGTAAAAAATCTTAAAGTTTTTGGTGACTCACAGATAATTGTGGACTAGGTAAGGAAAAGGATACACTACAATTTGCCACACTTGGTAAGGTACCAACATGAGGTATGGAGCTTAATTGACAGTTTTGATTATTTTAATATCACGTACATACCTCAAGGGAAAAATCAAGATGTCGATCTGATGGCTGGTATGGCTGCAAAACTTTTGCTTGATTTTAGATTAAAGAAGAATAAATATTATGTTGAATTGATTTTCAGACCATCCGTACCTGATAACATCTCAAATTGGCAGGCATTCGAAGGTGACGAGCAGATCCTTGAGCTCCTGCATTGCGAGAAGACATTAAAAAATGCACTCATTGATGAAAAGGAGCATGACAGGCTTATGAATGAGAGTAAAGACGAGGTAATATCTTTCATTGAGAAATTTATTGTCAATAGGTTTGGCATCCCTGACGCTCTCATGTTTGATAACGCGTCTTATTTTTCATCACTAAAGTTGACTGAATTCGCTATCGATAAATCAATTCGCATAAGATATGCATCAAGCTATTACCCCTAGGGAAATGGAGTTGCAGAGTCCTCAAATAAAAACCTCATCCGTGTAATCCGTGCATCTGTCGCCGACAACCAGAGGAATTGGCACAATGCTCTAACAAATGCCCTCTGGGCTGATAGGGTCACCCCAAAGGGTAAGTACGTGAAACTCCAACACTTATGGCTGGGCCCGTTCCAAGTTGAGTAAAAAATTGGTCAGGGAACTTACAGATTGAAAACTTTACAGGGAGAAACTAAAAATATCCTTGTTAATGACCAACATCTGAAGAGATACTTCCAGTAGCTACCACATGGTGGTTACCTCCTGAGTAGGTTAGAATTCATTTTTTGCTATTAGCTTAGTTATATTTTCGTCCTTTCCGTTCTTGTTTTTCCGCAAAGTTTATTTTCCTTCTGTTTTGAATTTCAGTCCTTTTCAGCCAACTGATTTCGGTCCTCCAGTCTCGTTTTCACCTCTTATAACTCTCTTCAGATTGCCCTCATTCACCACCTTCAGCTTTTTCCTCCCTCATTAACCTGCTGATGGGTCTGCTGATCCTAAATCCATCGTTACCTTGCAAATCAAACAAACTTTCAATGAGCCCATGAGAACTGGAAAATCAACGGTGGAATTCAAACCGAAGCCACTCATTAGCATCTGTTGGGAACTAGGTAGGATCTATTGATGACCTGGATACCTGGAGCATGTAGGGGCATCTTGTAAAATGAAAAAATGTCTAACCACAGCTGGACTGGCATGGCGGAACGCTGCATTTTAAAATCCCACTCAGACCTAGCCTATACTTGCTTGTAAGGTTTGCAGTTATTCTCCATTGGTCTCATCCACCACACTAAGTTTCCAATACCTGTCATCTACAAGTAAACCTCCTTTCATGGGCTAAGCTCACTGTCATATACCCTGTGGCAAATCCAATTGTGCTCTAGTCCTTGTGCCTGAAACTAGAAGGACTTATTTAAAAGAAAATGAAATGTCGAGTCCTTGTGCCAATCTAGAAGGACAGGTTGTTTGGGAAGCCGGTTAGGGTAGGGACTGTTGCTGGGCTCAGAGTACCAGTTGACACAGCAAACCCAACCTTGCTTAAGCAGTTTAAAAATATGGCATGATCCATGACTGCGCCCCATTCAATGATGCGAAAACAAAGCACTGAAATTCTTACATAAAGTGTAGATAGCCTTGAAAGGATTTTTGAAAGTAGAAAACAGGTAAAAGAGGGTCAATAAATCCAATAATACTACCATTGGAGAATACCTATCAAAACCCTATCAGTAAGAAGAAGTTATTTGTCTTTATCCCGCCTGAAGCAATTAATGTTAAAGTGGAACCCATGCCTGTCCATATGTACAGTTTGCATTTCAAGTTTATCTTAACACCCTGATGTTCTATTGAACCAAGTTTTATTTGGAAACAGAGATAACGGATTCGCCCAGCGGTTCGCCATTTATTGTGGCCACAACCACCATCCTATCAAAACGTGCTCTGATAGCAAATTTGAATGGGTCCCCTAGAAGTTTGATCTTTCACTTCTCCAAATGATCTATTTTTTATCTCTTGGATTTTAGCTCTGTGTCGAATCATATCTTCAATTCTTAATGGTCAAGACCCTCCTTTAACAAATCTTTGCTGCATGGTTCATTCATGACCCAGTCTAGCCCTTCATTCAATTCCTTCATTGGGACTTTTCAATCCCCATAAACCTTCATGGTGCTCTATGCCCATGCATATAACCAAACCCCACTCTCTATTATGGTTGTATTTGGATTCAACCCACAAAACCTTCTATCGCATCTTTATTCCCATTATAACTCTTTATAATAGAATGCTTCACAAAACATGCATAACTTACCCTTTTTCACTTATCGCAATCAACATTGACACACAACGCATACCATGAGGCACCAAACCCAACGGCATTATTAACCATAATATATATATTTCGGGTCCGAAGCCCATCGCATATCGCAATCGGCGGAGCCCAGGGCTTGTATATAAGGCATCGCGATCTACCGGACCCGCCGGGATCATTAAACATAATATATATATTTTGGGTCCTCTTTTCTCTATCGCAATCGCAATCGGTAGAGTCCATGGCATATACATAAAGCACGATGTGATGTGGCAGACCCGACGATAACTTTAGACCCAGGTGCATAATATTTCAAGTCCGGCCTTATGGTTGGCCGCGAGTTTTCCCATGTATTGCGATAATACGTTGTGGTCAGGGTTTTCAAAGGGAAATCTTATGTGGCAGATCCGAAGGGATTATGAACCGCGACACATATATATTTCGGGTCCACTCTCCCCTATCGCTAATCGCAATCAGCAGTCGGCGAAAGTGAAGCCCATGCGATATGCGAAGGGGCGATGAGCAGACCTGGCGATAATTATACGCCCGGGTGCATAATATTTCAAGTCCAGCTTTGTGGCCCGGCTTAGGGTTTTCCCATGTTTTCCCTGTGTTTTCGATAAAGTGTTCCAGTCTGGGTTTTCAAAAGGAAAGTCTTATATGGCGGACCCAAGGGGATTATGAACCGCGGCACATATATATTTCGGGTCCGGCCAATCGCAAGTCGCAATCGGCAGAGCCCAAAGCTTAAACATAAGGTGTTATGCGATTAACAGACCCAATGATAATTATACGCCCGGGTATATATTATTTGAAGTTCGGCCTTATGGCTCGGCCGCGGGTTTTCCCATGTTTTCCTGTGTATTGTGATAAAAGGCTCTGGTCTGGGTTTTCAAGGGAAAATCCTGTAAAGTGAATGGTTCGCTTTTGAAGCATTGTTAAAGCAATCCTTGAGTAAAAATGAATATTATGGGCAACGAAAATACATGTCACAGTAGGTTCGGTGGTTTGATAATCATAGTTTCTCTACGTTGTAAGATTAAATAGAAATTGTGGCTGAATGCAAGGTTTGTTTGTGAGCATGTTTGTCATATTTCTCATATGAATTATTTCTACAAGTGAGTTCGAGTGGACCTGGTAGCGGATAAAGGCGAATTATATCAAGATGACACCTCTACACCATCGGTGTCGATATTGCAAAGGCATATTCTGCAAAAAGGGATATGAACCACCATAGTGCATAATGGAGGCACGCTCCATGTCAAGAGGAAGCACAACGTCGATACATCAAGATGTTATTACCTCCAAACAAACCTTCAATCATGCCAGATGTGGAATGATGAGCGCGGTGTCTTCAGTTTCCTTCAGGAAATGATAGGGAATAACGTCTGCTCAATACAGGTGCGAAGGGATGACACGCAGTCATTCTCTTTTAATCAACATCCATTCATTTCCCCAGAAAAGGAAGCATTGCAGCAGATATGCCTTCTACGTGTCAGTAGTTACACCGACTGTTCTACGTCTGTATATTCTGATTTGTATATTGAAAAGAATAGGGGGGAGGTGAAAAGTTAAGGGAAGACCGAGAGTCATTTCCAGCTATATAAGTATTCCCTCTGAAGATGAGAGGAGGAATTTTTTTTTGATAGAACAGTTTTTGAATTATTGCGAATAAAGAAGACTGTTTGGTCGAGAAAGAGCCTTTTTGAGATTCATTTGCCTCTCCTTTCATGTGTTTAGAATCAGGATGTTGTTGCTGGCATAAATATAAATGTGATTTCTTTTGTGCATATTGATAACAGACAACTTGTGACTAGTCTTGGATATCCAAATATGATTTGTTACCATGGTTAATTCATGAGCGATTTCTTGTTCGAGACCTTTTTAAACATCAATTGCAAGTTTTATTTGTATGGAAAGGAATGTGTATTCCTGTATAAGTAATTAGATTGCAATTAAGATTTAATACAGCCTTGTTCATCTGTGAACCAATAATTGATTCATTAGAACTTGGAATTTATATATGATGTTTAACTTCCTTTTGTTATGCTCCTGCAGGATGTTGGGTGCTAAAAGGTGTCTTTTAAAACTCCTAATTACCTCACATTAATCATCAACCTGGGCAAGTCCTTTTATTCCAAGAGTGTACACAATATGTGCATGCTATGAATCCAAAGAGTAATGTTTCTTCAAAATGAAATATAAAACTTTGATACAACTCAAAAACTACAACTATTAATGGAAATATTACATCAAGACTTAATCTTCAACTGAAACCGTAATCAGATCTCAAACCGGAAATTCAAATGGAAATGATGTCAACCAAGAGTTCGGTAGTAGTAACCAATCTCTTCTAGTTGATTCTATCTAAATCACATTCAATCCCAATTAAGCAATTTATATGGAGATGAAGTCAACCGAGAGTTCAGTAGCGGTAACCAAACTCTTTCAGCTGATTAGATACTAACCACACTCTTATTGTAATCAACAAGGTTCACTGTCTTAACTGCTAATTAATTTAATCTACAATAAGCATAAATAGAATCAAATGACAATGCTGCGAAGCATGTAAAGAAAATGTACTAACTTCAATATAGGAAATCGATAAATAGCAAACAAGATAAACTCACAGAAAATGGAAAAAATATCAAACCAATCAAACTTGCGTGAATTAGAAAGATATAACACAAAGGATAGCAGTTTGATCCACCATAGGCTGGGCCCTTAGCCACCAGCGAATATTGCTGAGCTACTTCAGAGAATACGAATGAACAACAACGTAAATTATATATTAACCATTGAACTCAATTCTCATTACAATATGGTCGTGTTCCTCCAAAGCAAGAGTCTGTACTTTAAAATTACAATTTGAAATGAACAGAAAGTCGATCCCCTTTCCTCCTACAGTTTTTACTTTTATAGTCAAAAAGAGGTAAAAGATAAATGTGATCCCTCAAGATCGGGAGATCCTGAGGGATTCACAACTGAATGCTATCTTCTGACACCCTTCATATTTAGTATTGATCCTCCTGATTCGTCCTCCGACCTGACCGCAATCGACGCGCCTCATTCTTCCTTTGTTGGTTTATGTTGTTCCATTCGTCGTTTCTCTGCATAAAAAGGAATAAGAGTTAGTTATGGTGGCTAAATCTTAATCGAGAGTAGTTCATTCGTTTCTTATCATAATCCATCAATATGTTAGCGTATCAAGATATGAAAGAGATAAGAAAAGAGGAAAAAGGTGATGGAATTAAGAGTAAATACATACCCATTGCGTAACTCAACATACTCCCCTGCTTACCCTGTTTCATGTCCTCATGAAAAGTAAATAGTTCTTATGCAGTGCAGTTAAAGAGTAGGCTGGAGAGAAAGCGTCAAAAATTGGTCTAAAACCATGATGTTGAGCCAGGAGCGCAAAGGCGGGCCCTTCCTGTCCTTCAGGCAATTCGTAGTCAGCCCGATACCCTTCAGGGGGATACCAAATAATGGGACTCCGAAACCGACATCCTAACCAATAAGGTCCTTCTCTCAAAATAAGATTGTTGTAGGTGACCATACGGGCCGCAACAGCTTTAAAATTTCTGTAATTAAATGGTTCCCTATCTTTCACATTATTAGTGGAGATCGTCCATCTAAGCTTAGATGCAGTCAGAGATCTTTCTTGAATGGAGAGGAAATATGATATTCCTTTTTGCACAATCTCCTTATGTATGGGCCCTAAAGTTTTAATCACCCCTTCTCGTTTCATCAGACTCTTATGGTTGGCAAACATTTGTAAGGGGTGTTTAGGTTCACTTCTCACCCAAAGATCCAATCCATGTTCCTGTCTTTGAAATGCATTATAAGCTTTAAACCATTTGAGTTGGTTAACTGTAAACGAAATAAAAGCCTGGAATTGAACATCTCCTACAAAATAGTTAGGGTTCTTTCCACCTCGTTTTCTAATATGAAATTGTGCAGATAAAACTCATAAAGAAGCCTTTGGACCTTTACACCATGTTTCTTGCAGCAATTTATAAAATCTTCAATTGTCCCTAATTCAATTGGTTTACCAGCTCTTACAGCTTTGATTTTCAATAACAGGTACCATTCTAATAGAAACAAGGCATAATTGGTGGTGGGAGACCTGCATGTTAGGACATCTGAATACAGTGAGCAGATGGTGTTTGTCTGACTTATGACTCTGTCTAGCTTGAACTTGATCTTCTCCATTTTTTCTTCCGCCTTTCTACACCTGTCAAAAGTCTCGTTCTCTGTTATAGTTAGTTCCCGAAGCTGTTTCTGTAGCTCTTGATATTTCTACCGGGAAACGGTCTCTTGTTCAAATCATTCCAACGCAAGCTGAGCTTGTGCCAATCCCTCCTGAAGATTTAGTAGAATGGGGTCATGGTGCGTCATAATGTCTTTGGCTTGTATGTCTGTCTGAGTGCCTATGCTATAAGAGGGGATATCTTCTGTCTGTACTTCTTTATTGTAGGAGGTCCAAACCTCCATCTGAGTAGCTACGTCTACTAAATCTGCATGCGGTCCTTCTTGAGTGACGATTGTTTGAGTAGGTATGAGCTTAGTTTGAGTTCCTGTAGCCCTATCTTCACATAATTCCATTTGCACGGCCACATTTACTACCTCAGGGGTATTGTTCAGAACCTTTCCCATTGTGATTTCTTTTATTTTTCTTCGGAGCCTCTTGACCATCTTACGAAGCTTCTGGTGTTCTTTTCTTAGCTTCTTCAATTTCGTTTTGGCTCTGTGCCTTTTCTAAGGAGTAACTGGTCTGCTAATAGTCTCGTTAATAGCTTCTGTCTCTAAAGAGCCCGTTGTTCACCCTGGCTTTGTTCCAATAAGATCGTGTCTCCAGATTGATTATCAGACTCCCAAATAACCTCTGTCTCTGCTTCCTCTTCTTGGCCTATGTTTTCTATGTCTAGACCTTCATGATTGTTTTCCATTGGGAGCATGTCACCAGATTGGTTCTCTAATTCCTGAATAGCCTCTGTATCTATTTCCGCTTCACGGTTTGTATCTTTTGAGGAAGACAGATTCCCTAGAGATTGGGTTTCTCCTAAGTTAGGAATAAGTGGTTCTTCAGGCTACATGTAGACGTTCATGTTGGCCAGGGCCTGGGCCATCCCTGCCTCAAAATCGTGCAAAATATCGTCTTGAGAACTCATATTTGGTGCTGGAGGAGGCCCCACTTCGTTTTTTCGTTCATTGTCAAGATGTCGTGCTCCTTCCTCAGGTTCTGGTTTAGGGTTATCTTGTCCTCTTGACTCTGGTTGCAAGTCTTGTACATTTACCAAGCTGGATAATTCTATGGGTTGAATAGTGCTGCCTTGAGGATTTTCAGATGTTCCCTGGTCTAAATTCAACCTTGTAGATCATCTGCGTTTGTGAGATCTGCTTCCTGAAAGGGCAGTCCTTTTTCTTTTTGGAACAGGGTTAGGTGCTAGCAGGTTTTCACCTCTTTCGAGGGCCGATATGAGATCATCCCAGATTGATTGTTGTTGGGCAAGGTTGTGACTAACTATTAACCTGATTAGACAATGGTGGCTAACTACTATTTCTGGATGTTGAGACCGTCTCAGCCTCTTGGCAGTGTCATGCAATAATGAATTCAACAGTGCAGGCAAATTAACAGAGCATTTTTGTTTTAAAACTGCTAAAAGTTTGAGTTGTCGTGACCTTACCACGTCTCTACGCCCATCGTAGGTAATATAGTTCTGGACAATTCGTGCCAATTCTCCCCATGGCTCTCCGAGAGAAGATGGCCGAATGCCTTTACCCTTCTTGATTAGCTCTTGTCCTTCGTCCCTAAAAATCTCCATAGTGTCATGCAGCCTTAATCGCTTGTCAGCCCATACTGGTCCTTCTGCCGGCAACCCAGACACTTCTGCTATCACAACATCTGTTATGGTGATTTGTCTACCTCTCACCAAGGATTGTCCATTCTGTAGATGCTGTAAAAATTCAATGGCGATTTCCTCATTAGGGGGTTGAAATCTTGTAAAATATGATGTTCATCGTGCGCGAGCTAGAATTTCCCTAGCTTCATCGGAGACAGCCAGTGTTAAAGGTTCTCAGCGCACTGTTTTTCCTCCCATGATGCTTGAGTTCTTCCCTCTTCTGCAAATGATTAGTGCAGTGGAGAAAGCACAGCAACGAGCAGAGCCGAGAGATGGAACAACAAATGGTTGTAATGGCTCTATCAGGTGATGTTTTATAAACATAAATATTGTTAAATCGAGGACTGTTATAATACCACACACTCTGTGATTATGGGATGTCGTATTATTCTACAAAATCAAATGAAAAGATGACAATGCATGCATGAGTATACTGGAGGTCCTCGCCTCCTCTCGAAATGATAGGTCGCCTACGACCGAATGGATGAAAAGATGACGTGTTGGTGGTGAAGTACAGGGGTGATGGATTGGGTAAAAGCGGCAGGGTATGTATATTAATGAAAGGATCATAAAAGGATATTGGAGTAATGAAAACAAGGCGTGTAACAAGAATTATTAATAAGTGATAAGATGTTGTGAGGTGATGTGATAAATAAAAAGGACAACATACGTAGGAGATGATACCTTACTGCCGTTATTCCACTTGAAAATGTTGTGATTGATTTTAAAAGATTAACTCATGCATAAAGGTTCAAGGTAAGTTAGGGAAATAATCTCTCCGTAGAAAAAAATAGAAAAATAAGAAGAGGGCATTGTAATAATTATTGATGTAGAAAATAAAACTTCAATACCATAAGCAGAGCTTCTGTTGCCTGCAAGCATCCATAGCCTCGACAAAGTTGCTTTCTAACCCTTGGGAGCCAGGGTCCTCTATGTATAATTGGGGAAGTGCATTATGATGTCCATAGTAGAGACCAATGTGCTAGCATGGTAACCAGATGAACACATTGCCATTCACTGGGAAGTAGCGAAAGTGGTCAGGCTAGCTCGTGATGAGACCTCCTATTCCAAGGACTTTGTTTCTTGATGCATCCATTGGATCATATCCCTGGTGTGGTGGCCATAGTGGGAATGCCACTTCGCTCCTTCCTTATGATCATGGTAGGTTGGCTCGTAATGAGACTCCCTATCCTCCATCTGTGGAAAAAAATCATAAAATTGTTAGTGAATATATATATATATATATATATATATATATATATATATATATTTATTTATTTATTTTAACACTCCCTGTTTTATATATAGAGGGTGGCTCAGTACTCCTTAAGAGTAGGGATGGCGGAAGAAGTTTGAACATATCAATAGAAAAAAATATACCCATAATCTTATTGATAATAAACAGAGAGAATTATACGAGATGGGGGAGAACCAGCATGGTAAAGATAATCAATCAGTTTCATTTATAGCGGAAATGAGGACAGTGAAGTGATATAGATAATTGTGTCCTTTCTTTTTTGATCATCACAAAGCAATCTTGTTAAAGATGATAATATTCAAGATATTCGCCTGCTTCAGTAGACTCCATACTTGTTGTCCTTAGATATGTATTGTACTTTTATGCCATAAAGAGGATCATAAAGAGTGAACTGGGATGGGCTAGGAATGATCATGCAAGGGGAAGAAAGGGTGTTCTAAAAAATACTCACAAGGTGTTGTTCCCTAAAGGGAACAACAAAAGAAAACACACGCAAAAGTGTTGTTCCCTATAGGGAACAACAAAGAAAAACACACACGAAAAGTGTTGTTCCCTGTAGGGAACAACAAAGAAAAACACACGCGAAAAGTGTTGTTCCCTATAGAGAACAACAACTATTCTCTGTAGGGAACAACAAAGAAAAACACACACGAAAAGTGTTGTTCCCTGTAGGGAACAACAAAGAAAAACACATGCGAAAAGTGTTGTTCCTTATAGGGAATAACAGCGATTCCCTGTAGGGAACAACGGAGAAAAACACATGCAAAAAGTGCAGCTTTTCCCTGTAGGGGGCAGCAGTTGTTCCCTGTAGGGAGCAACAAAGAAAAACACACGTGAAAAGTGTTGTTCCCTGTAGGGAACAACAAAGAAAAACACACACGAAAAGTGTTGTTCCCTATAGGGAACAACAAAGAAAAACACACTCGAAAAGTGATGTTCCCTATAGGGAACAACAACTGTTTCCTATAGGGAACAACAACTGTTTCCTATAGGGAACAGCAGCTGTTCCCTGTAGGGAACAACAGTTATTCCCTATAGGAAACAACAGTTGTTCCCTATAAGGAACAACAAAGAAAAACACACGCGAAAAGTGTTGTTCCCTATAGGGAACAATAGTTGTTCCCTGTAGGGAACAATAGTTGTTCCCTGTAGGGAAAAACAAAGAAAAACACACACAAAAAGTGTTGTTCCCTATAGGGAACAATAGCTGTTCCCTGTAGGGAACAACAAAGAAAAACACACGCGAAAAGTGTTATTCCCTATAGGGAACAACAACTGTTCCCTGTAGGGAACAACAAAGAAAAACACACGCGAAAAGTGTTGTTCCCTATAGGGAACAACAAAGAAAAACACACACGAAAAGTGTTGTTCCCTATAGGGAACAACAATTGAAAGTACACGCAAAAAGTGTTGTTCCCTATAGGGAATAGCAGTTGTTCCCTGTAGGGAACAACAAAGGAAAATAGGAAAAAAAAACTGACAAACAATCATCTCTATTGTTCTAAGCAAATACAATCGAATAGAAAAAAAAAAACAGAAAAACAATTGTATGTACAAGTTTCAAAAATAAATTCTTTACGGGACTGGTGCTTTCGAAGAGTTTCCTTCTGCAGCGAGAATTTGTATCGTAGAATCTTCACGTATCTGTTGGCAAAAGGATTCCCTTGTAAGCGGTTTGTGGTAGAGGCGTACCCAATGCCCATTTTCTTTAAAAGAGTAGCCAGACCCATCAATGGTGGCTAATGTAAGGGTGCCATTATCGTGCACCTCTTTTATCTCGTAGGGACCTAACCATCTAGTCTGGAGTTTGCCCGGGAAATCCTGGAACCTGGAATTGTACAGAAGTGCCCAGTCACCTTCATGGAATATCTTTTTCTTGATGAGGGTGTCATGCCATTTTGCTCTTTGTTGTTGAATAAGTGCAGTATGCTGAAGAGCCGATAGTTGGATTTCATCCAATTCATTTATTTGTTGTAATTTGTTAATCTGTGCTTCATTCAAATCTAGCCCTACTTCTTGGGCTATCCTCAATGTCTGAATTTCAAATTCTATGGGGAAGATAGGTTCCTTACCAAACACCAGCTGATATGGGGAGTATCTTGTAGTATTCCTCCAAGTCGTGTGATATGCCCACAGGGCTTCTAGCAATCGGGTAGCCCAGTCGCGTCTATGCGAGGTGACTGTCTTTGTTAGAATGGCCTCGATTACTTTGTTGGTACTCTCTACCTGGCCGTTTGCCTGCCGGTAGTATGGAGATGTGATTCTGTGCAAAATGTGATGATTTTTTAGTGTAGCAGCAATCTTATGGCCTACAAATTGTGGCCCTCCATCCGTAATTATTTCTCTGGGCAAGCCATACCGCACGAAAATTTCGAAAAGAAAGTTGATTACTGTTTCCTCTGTTGCTCTTGGTAATACTACTGCCTCCACCCATTTAGTCACATATTTCGTTGCAACCAATATATATGACTTTTGATTAGATGATGGATTTATTGGGCCAACGAAATTTAACGCCCAACGTTCAAAAGGTTCAATGACTAACTGTGGATGTAGGGGCATCTTGTTAGACTGGCCAGTGCGGCCCATTCTTTGGCAGCTGTCGCATACCTGGACAAATTTCTTGGTGTCTTTAAAAATCATGGGCCAATAATAGCCCATCTGTAAGATTTTATGTCCAGTCCTGCTATCTGCAAAGCGTCCACCACAAGGTCCATCATAATAGGCTTTTAGGATATCATAGATTTCGTCTTCCCTGATACACCTGCGGATATGCATATCGGCTCCTGTGTGAAAGAGGTATCCTCCGATCTAGGAGAACTGAGTGTTACGTTGCACTAGTAATTTTCTTTCTCTGGGCGTCATGTGTTTGGGCAGTTTTCCCACTACTAATTAATTCATGACATCTGCGTACCACAGTGTTTTCACGGTCATAGCACACAGGTGCTCATCGGGGAAATGGTCTTCTACCGCCACGACGTCGTCTGTTCTTGGCACACGTGAGAGGAAGTCTTCCACCAAATTTTCCTTTCCTGTTCGATCCTTGATCGTTATGTCAAATTCCTACAAAAGGATTAACCATCGTGTCACTCTTCCATTCGTAATAGGTTTATTAGCTAAATATTTGATAGCAGAGTGATCAATATATAGGACCACAGGGTATCCTGTTATATAGTGTCTGAATTTGTTAATAGCATAGATTACAGCTAGAAACTCTTTCTCGATCACTATGTAATTCAACTCAGCAGGAGTTAAGTTTTTGCTGATGTAGTATATCGCATAGGGTTTCTTGTCTTCTTCTTGGCCAAGAACTGCTCCAATGGCCGTATCTGATGCATCGGATGAAATCTGGAATGGTAAATCCTAGTTCGGGCCTCGTATCGTATTACTGGGGCTGTTGATACTAGCCGTTTTAATTCTGCAAAGGCAATGTCACATTTGTCAGTCCATATAAAATCGATATTTCCTGTCAAAGCATATAATGGTGCAACAATTTGGGAGAAGTTTTTTATAAATTTCTGATAATATCCAGAAAATCCCAAAAAACTACGTACCTCTGTTTGAGTGCAGGGGGTAGCTAGTAAGAGGATTACCTGAATTTTTGCTGGATCTACCTGAATTCCAGCTGCTAAGATGTAATGACCCAGGATCAGGCCTTCTGTCATCATCATGTGGCATTTCTCATGGCTTAAGCAGAGCCTAGTAGCAATGCATATTTCCAGGACTTTCTCCAGTGTCTGTAATGCCTACTCGAAGTCATCTCCATAGGGTGTAAAATTGTCCATGTACACCTCTAATCCCTCGTTTATCAAGTCTACAAAAATACTGAGTATGGCTCTCTGGAATGTAGCAGGTGCATTTCACAGTCCGAAAGGTAATACCCTGTAAGCAAATGTCCCCCAGGGGTAGGTGAAGGTAGTCTTATCTTGGTCTTCAGGGGAAATTTGGATTTGGTTGTAGCCACTGAAGCCGTCCAGGAAAGAAAAGAATTTTTTACTTGCTAATGTGTCTAGAACCTAGTCGATAAATGGAAAGGAAAAATGATCTTTTTGCGTTGCTTTGTTAATCTCTTTGCAATCGACACATATACACCATTTCCCATTCTTTTTAGGAACCACAACTAATGGAGAAACCAATTTACTATCAAATATAGGATAGATGAAATTTACATCTAACAGTTTATGTAGTTTGTCTTTAACAACATCCTATAGGTGAGGGTTTAACTTTCGTTGAGGTTGTCGAATGGGTCTCGCATCTTTTTCAGTGTAGATGTGGTGCATACATAATTGGGGGTCAATCCCTTTCATATCTGGGTAATCCCAAGCGAAAGCCCCTTTATATTTCCTAATGATTTGAATAAGCTTCTGCTACTGGTCATCACTCAAGTTTTTGTTAATGTTAAGGAATTTCCCTAGCTCAATTTCAATAGGTTTGCTATTATAAACAGTTGTTGTTGGTATTGTTTGGTCATTGATATCTTTTAAAGGATCTTCTTCAATTTCATTATCAAGGACTGCTTCAATCATGTGACATTTTAGATTAGATACGGCAGCTAGGTGGTTAATGTAAGTGTTAATAATATCATCTTCTGTTTGGTTCTTAAATTCAAGAGCATATGTTACAGTTAGTGGTGATCGAATATTTTCGGTTAAATATGTTACAGGTTGCTTCCTAGTTTTTATTATGGTTAGGCTTGGCTAAGCTGGAGGGTATAAAGCTAGGTTCTTCACATCATTTCCTCTGGCTATAGTCATACTGCTTGTTCGACAGCTTATATAAGCATCTGCAGTTGCTAGCCAAGGTCTTCCTAATATTAGTGGAAGTCCATCTAGCCGGTTTCTAGGATTAATAATCAAGAAATCTGCTAGGTACTCCCAAGAATCTACTAACACCATTACATCCTATAATGTCCCTTCTAGTTTAATAACTGAACGGTCAGCAAGTTCCAGCAAGGTTGTAGTTGGATCTAAGGCTGTGATGCCAAGTCTTTGACAGGTTGTTGTTGTGAGAATATTAATGGCTTCCCCTAGATCGACTAACGCATTGGGAAAGGAGCATCCATTTATTTGTACTGTGACAATAGGGTTTCCTGGGTCTTCATATTTCACCGGTATCTCTCTGCCTAATAATAAATCAGACAAAGTTCCGACTACGTGGACAGTTGGTGTTACCTTTATTTTCCTCGTAGACTTTTTGGTACACAATTCCTTAATGGTTTTTGCATAGATTGGAATGTCCTGAATAGCCTGGAGGAGGGGTATTTTTACACAAAGATTTTTTAATTCTCCCAGGAGATCAAAGTCGGGATATTCGATTAGGCAAGGTATAATCAATCTTTCTGGGAATGGTAGAGAAGAGGTAATAGTTTGTTCGTGGCTTTTCTACTTGACTGTATTCTCCCTTTGAGGTGTTTGTTCTACAGGTAGTGGTTCTTCCAATTGCATATTTTTATCATCCTCTGGCGCGATTATTCGTCCAGACCTCAATTTGAGTTCATTACATTCTCTCAACTCGGTTTCCGGATCCAGACCTTCAATAATTTGTACCGACTGGACTGTTCTATTGTCAGGATTTGGGTTGGGATAGGCTGGGAGTTGCGATCGTAGATTGGGTTGAGGATTCTGCTACAACGTGTAAGGTGTTGGTAGCGTAGGTTGAGGCAGGGGGACTGTCCCTACTGGCTGGTTCGTGGGTCTTTTCCAGCTTGATTGCCAGTTTTGGTTTTGTGAAGTGGAGGGGGACCATTGAGATGGATATGGATTGTTCTTCCAGAATGATGGAAAGTAAGAGGAATTTGGCCAACTATTGTTTGGATTTGACTGATTGGACCAAGGTGGCATAGAAAATGCTTGTGGTGACCAATTAGGAAAAGGTGGCTGGTTTTGCCATGTAGCTCCTGTGTATTGCTGAGAATTATATTGTGAAGGCTGAAAGAATGAAGATGGGTCGGTAGGCATACCTGTTTGCCGTGCTTGCCATTGGCGATGCTGGTTTAATAGGTAGACTGGTTCCGCTTCTTCCTTTGCCTCCTTGAAGACTGCTTTTAATCCTGGGAGCGATGGGAAATTTTCTGTGGCATGTTCTTTAGTGCATATGGCACAGGTCTGTACCATATCCAGTGGGCATTCTTTATGACTATGTTTCTTCCTGCATCGAGGGAAAAAAATAACCAGGTTCTATTCTGCTTCAACCTGCTTCTACTTGGCTTGTATGATGTCTAATTGTGTTGTCAAGGTTCCCAGGATATCCGTTTTGAAATCTTCCAGCAGGTTGCCGATTTCAGTACGAGTAATGCTTCCGCCAGAGACTTTGCTGTCCCTGGTGATCGCATCACGTCCAGCTGGTTTCAGTCTTGTACTACCCCTCGAGCACCTGATACAAAAATCAATAATGTTAGCATAGTCTTCTTGATAGATATCACCTTTACCCATGATATTTAGTGTCTCTATCCACTGGTCTTTCATCCCCTTAATCATTGTGTTTTTTAGAACATTGTCAGGAAGATTTTCATAGGGAGACCTTTGGAGGTTATATTGGAAACGCTCCACTTAATCTTCCAAAGTTTCGTTAGGCCTTGCTACCATTTGGAATATCTCATCTTTTAGTTCTCTGGATCTGCAATAATCTTGATATTTTTTAAGGAAGGCAGTTTTCATTTGGTCCCAATCATTGATGGTGCTTCCACCCAGTCCCATAAACCAATGCAGGGCTACTCCCTTTAAAGTGGAGGGAAACAGCTTCAGCTTTTGGGGGTCAGTGGCGTAATCATAACCTTGACATAGGACGCCGAATTCAAACAGGAACGCATCTGGATCTTCTGAAGCGAGTCCATGAAAGGTGGGAATGCTTTGTAGAGGGATAGCTTTCATGGGGGCGTTGACAGCTGTGTCAACAATAAGATACTGTAATGTAGAGGTATGGGGTGTTTGTGGATTATTGGCCATTGGATAAAAGATATGCCAGTATCCTTATTAGATCTCCGGAGCTGGAGAGTTGTCCCCAAGATGTCTAGAAGAGGTGGGAATGATTTTAACAACATTCCCTTAATCTGGGACACTGGGTGTCCTTTGCTCAATTACTACCTCAGGAGATCTTGGTTCTGCTGGTTTAACCTCGGATTCCCCTGTTTCTCCTTCTCCTTCACGGACGTTGCAAGAATTCCCTTCTTGTGAGGGAATTGATCGCGAATTTTCAATATCTTGAAAACTCTATTCAGTCCCTTCAGTTTTACTGTGGACCTCAGCGTAGGCTACAGATGGTGAGCCTGTGGCCCGAAGGGAGATAGTAGGATGTCTAGAAGCAACGGTTCGGGGACCTACTGATGGCTGAGATTCAACTTTTCTTAAGATGTCGTTGATAAAATTTGATCGTCCAAGGGTCACCGGTCCCTTAGATTTTTCAGGTTTGGGGTGTGGGATTGTATTGTTTTCTGGTATTTTCTTCTTAGTCATTCATGCAAAAATTCAAATGTTTATTTCTACCTTAAATTCCTAGCAATTCTGCTGGAAAGCGGGCGGGGGAGCAGGCATTTTACTTGCTCTGTATGCAGGTTCTTACCTTCCATTTTTAATACCCAGTTCTCTCTCAGCAGACAAACATCAAACACCTACTTTACTTTTTTGTAATTGTGCTGAAAAGCGGGCGGAGGAGCAAGCACTTTACTTGCTCGTTACATAGGTTCTTACCTTCCGTTTTCAATACCCAATTCTTTCCCAGCAGCAATTATCAGATATACATCACTCTTTGTAAAATGGCAACACTCTCCCTGGAAACAACGCCAAAATGTTGGGTGCTAAAAGGTGTCTTTTAAAACTCCTAATTACCTCACATTAATCATCAACTCGGGCAAGTCCTTTTATTCCAAGAGTGTACACAATATGTGCATGCTGTGAATCCAAAGAGTAATTTTTCTTCAAAATGAAATATAAAAATTTGATACAACTCAAAAATTACAACTGTTAATGGAAATATTACATCAAGACTTAATCTTCAACTGAAACCGTAATCAGATCTCAAACCGGAAATTCAAATGGAAATGATGTCAACCGAGAGTTCGGTAGTAGTAACCAATCTCTTCTAGCTGATTCTATCTAAATCACATTCAATCCCAATTAAGCAATTTATATGGAGATGAAGTCAACCGAGAGTTCAGTAGTGGTAACCAAACTCTTTCAACTGATTAGATACTAACCACACTCTTATTGTAATGAACAAGGTTCATTGTCTTAACTGCTAATTAATTTAATCTACAATAAGCATAAATAGAATCAAATGACAATGCTGCGAAGCATGTAAAGAAAATGTACTAACTTCAATATAGGAAATCGGTAAATAGCAAACAAGATAAACTCACAGAAAATGGAAAAAATATCAAACCAATCAAACTTGCGTGAATTAGAAAGATATAACACAAAGGATAGCAGTTTGATCCACCAGAGGCTGGGCCCTTAGCCACCAGCGAATACTGCTGAGCTACTTCAAAGAATACGAATGAACAACAACGTAAATTATATATTAACCATTGAACTCAATTCTCATTACAATATGGTCGTGTTCCTCCAAAGCAAGAGTCTGTACTTTAAAATTACAATTTGAAATGAACAGAAAGTCAATCCCCTTTCCTCCTATAGTTTTTACTTTTATAGTCAGAAAGAGGTAAAAGATAAATGTGATCCCTTAGGATCGGAGATCCTAAGGGATTCACAACTGAATGCTATCTTCTGACACCCTTCATATTTAACGTTGATCCTCCTGATTCGTCCTCCGACCTGACCACAACCGACACGCCCCATTCTTCCTTTGTTGGTTTATGTTGTTCCGTTCATCACTTCTCTGCATAAAAAGGAATAAGAGTTAGTTACGGTGCCTAAATCTTAATCGAGAGTAGTTCATTCGTTTCTATCATAATCCATCAATATGTTAGTGTATCAAGATATGAAAGAGATAAGAAAAGAGGAAAAAGGTGATGGAATTAAGAGTAAGTACATACCCATTGTGTAACTCAACACAGGATAGATTAGAATAGTTAGGACTAGCATAAGTAGTTAGAATTATGTAGATATGATCTGATGCATATAGTTTAGCTGTTTTTTTGCTGATTTAATTGAAGTCTTCCTCCAAGAAGCAATCTTTCAACACCTATAACAGTTTACGGGATCCTCTAAAACCCGTCGGAACTAGCCATTCCAAACGAAAGCAGATTTGATTAGGGTCTGCAATTGGGTTAGTTCCCCTTGTTGGCGTAGCAAACATTTGTAGCGTCAACCGAAGGTGAAGGCAATAAAGATGGAGCTTAGTTGTATGGGGGCCTCCACCTCTAGGATGGTGCATTCCACTGAGGTTGTGGAGGAGTATATGGCTGATATGGTTGGTTGGCCAATTAGGAATGGTATTGAGGTGCAAAAGACCAAGGAGAAGGTGTAGACCAGGAAGGATGAGTTGGGGGGCACCAAGGGGGAGTGGATGTGTTTTGATTAGGGTTGTAATATGAATAGGATGACCCTTGCATGCCCTGCTGGTATGGTCGAGGTCCATGAGGCCTCCTTTGATTTATGTAGCAGAGTTGTTTAGTCACCCCTTTGGTTCCCTGATACACAAATTTTAATCCAGGCAGAGAAGGGCACTTGTCTGTGGAGTGGTTTTCCTCATAGACCGAGTAGATTTCTATAAGGTTTAATGGACATTCATTCCTAGGGTGCCTCCTTGTGCATCTAGGGAAGAAGATGGCTAATGCTCTCTCTACTTCCTCCTGCTTCCGTTTGATTTGCATAGTGTCTATTTGCAGAGCAAGGGTTTGCAGCATTTCACTCTTAAAGTCTTCCAACATGTTCCTAATTTCACTTTTTATGGATGTATTGGAAGAGGATGAACTGACCACTGCTTGACTAACCCTACCCTTCTTTCTAGCTACCCTAAAATGATTCTTGAAAATTGTCTTGATATCATCATTAGGTAACTGGTAGATGTCCCCTCTTGATAGTAGGTTTAGGGTTTCTAGAAGGTATTCCCTGATTCCCCTAAGAAGGACTAACTTAAGTGATTCAGGATCAAGTGTGCACTTGGCCCTTTTGTAGCTGAGTTGGAATATTTCCTCATAATCCTCTAAGGACTCATCATGTCCCAAGGTCATTCTAAAAATTTCCTCTTTGGTATATTTGGACCTGCATTAGTCCCTATAATTGTTGTTGAAATCTTATTGCATCTGAGCCCAAGTGGTGATATTATCCCCAAGTAAACCCTTGAACCATCATAGCGTTGCATCCTTGAGAGTGGATGGGAATAATTTCAACTTCTGATCATCATAGGTGTAATCATAAGTTCTACATATGACAGCAAATTCAAACAAAAAAGTATCTGGATCTTCTGAGGTCATGCCATGGAAGTGAGGAAGAGTAGAGGGGATTATGTTTTTCATCTTGGCATCCCCATTAGTTTCTCTGATGGGAAAGGCACCCTCAATTTGTTCCCTATCTCCCCTTTCATTTCTATTTTCAGCCATTGTGTCAGTTGGAATGGTCTCTTCTTCTTCCCCTATAGGCTCTTCAAAAATCTTTGGTTGTTCGCCTAAGGGGTCCTCTAGCTCACAACCACCAAAGAAGAGGGAAGGTTGGATGTTTGAAGTGGTGGGGGTATTTGGCAGAAATTTTCCTAAGTTATCCCTATTCCTACGAGGCTAGTCCGAAATGTCGGTTTCATAAATTGCTCACAAGATTTTCCATTAATTAAAATACTCTACCAGCCTATATGAAATCTCTCTTCAACACCATTAAGTCCCACCATGGAAGGGACATGCATAACAATGCTCTTAAATTTGAGAAGATGAGAATTTCAAGAGCCAGAATCCTATCCAATCTTATATTTCTACCTTCTATTAATAGGTTCACATCTTCTTGACTCTCTCTTCTCAAAATACAGATCTCATTACCCTGATGATGGACTCACTTAGCTAGTCCGAAACGTCGGTTTCATAAATTGCTCACAGGTTTTTCCATTAATTAAAATACTCTACCAGCCTGTATGAAATCTCTCTTCAACACCATTAAGTCCCACCATGGAAGGGACATGCAGAACAATGCTCTTAAATTTGAGAAGATGAGAATGTCAAGTTCACATCTTCTTGACTCTCTCTTCTCAAAATACAGATCTCATTACCCTGATGATGGACTCACTTAGCTAGTCCGAAACGTCGGTTTCATAAATTGCTCACATGTTTTTCCATTAATTAAAATACTCTACCAACCTGTATGAAATCTCTCTTCAACACCATTAAGTCCCACCATGGAAGGGACATGCAGAACAATGCTCTTAAATTTGAGAAGATGAGAATGTAAAGAGCCAGAATCCTATCCAATCTTATATTTCTACCTTCTAGTAATAGATTCACATCTTCTTAACTCTCTCTTCTCAAAATACAGATCTCATTACCCTGATGATGGACTCACTTAGCTAGTCTGAAACGTCGGTTTCATAAATTGCTCACAGGTTTTTCCATTAATTAATATACTCTACCAGCCTGTATGAAATCTCTCTTCAACACCATTAAGTCCCACCATGGAAGGGACATGCAGAACAATGCTCTTAAATTTGAGAAGATGAGAATGTCAAGTTCACATCTTCTTGACTCTCTCTTCTCAAAATACAGATCTCATTACCCTGATGATGGACTCACTTAGCTAGTCCGAAACGTCGGTTTCATAAATTGCTCACAGGTTTTTCCATTAATTAAAATACTCTACCAGCCTGTATGAAATCTCTCTTCAACACCATTAAGTCCCACCATGGAAGGGACATGCAGAACAATGCTCTTAAATTTGAGAAGATGAGAATGTCAAGAGCCAGAATCCTACTCTCTATCCTTCTATTAATAGGTTCACATCTTCTTGACTCTCTCTTCTCAAAATACAGATCTCATTACCCTGATGATGGACTCACTTAGCTAGTCTGAAACGTCGGTTTCATAAATTGCTCATAGGTTTTTCCATTAATTAAAATACTCTACCAGCCTGTATGAAATCTCTCTTCAACACCATTAAGTCCCACCATGGAAGGGACATGCAGAACAATGCTCTTAAATTTGAGAAGATGAGAATGTCAAGTTCACATCTTCTTGACTCTCTCTTCTCAAAATACAGATCTCATTACCCTGATGATGGACTCACTTAGCTAGTCCGAAACGTCGGTTTCATAAATTGCTCACAGGTTTTTCCATTAATTAAAATACTCTACCAGCCTGTATGAAATCTCTCTTCAACACCATTAAGTCCCACCATGGAAGGGACATGCAGAACAATGTTCTTAAATTTGAGAATATGAGAATGTCAAGAGCCAGAATCATATCCAATCTTATATTTCTACCTTCTATTAATAGGTTCACATCTTCTTGACTCTCTCTTCTCAAAATACAGATCTCATTACCCTGATGATGGCCTCACTTAGCTAGTCCGAAATGTCGGTTTCATAAATTGCTCACAGGTTTTTCCATTAATTAAAATACTCTACCAGCCTGTATGAAATCTCTCTTCAACACCATTAAGTCCCACCATGGAAGGGACATGCATAACAATGCTCTTAAATTTGAGAAGATGAGAATGTCAAGAGCCAGAATCCTATCCAATCTTATATTTCTACCTTCTATTAATAGGTTCACATCTTCTTGACTCTCTCTTCTCAAAATACAGATCTCATTACCTTGATGATGGACTCACTTAGCTAGTCCGAAACGTCGGTTTCATAAATTGCTCACGGGTTTTTCCATTAATTAAAATACTCTACCAGCCTGTATGAAATCTCTCTTCAACACCATTAAGTCCCACCATGGAAGGGACATGCAGAACAATGCTCTTAAATTTGAGAAGATGAGAATGTCAAGTTCACATCTTCTTGACTCTCTCTTCTCAAAATACAGATCTCATTACCCTGATGATGGACTCACTTAGCTAGTCCGAAACGTCGGTTTCATAATTTTCTCACAGGTTTTTCCATTAATTAAAATACTCTACCAGCCTGTATGAAATCTCTCTTCAACACCATTAAGTCCCACCATGGAAGGGACATGCAGAACAATGCTCTTAAATTTGAGAAGATGAGAATGTCAAGAGCCAGAATCCTATCCATTCTTATATTTCTACCTTCTATTAATAGGTTCACATCTTCTTGACTCTCTCTTCTCAAAATACAGATCTCATTACCCTGATGATGGACTCAATTAGCTAGTCCGAAACGTCGGTTTCATAAATTGCTCACAGGTTTTTCCATTAATTAAAATACTCTACCAGCCTGTATGAAATCTCTCTTCAACACCATTAAGTCCCACCATGGAAGGGACATGCAGAACAATGCTCTTAAATTTGAGAAGATGAGAATGTCAAGAGCCAGAATCCTATCCAATCTTATATTTCTACCTTCTATTAATAGGTTCACATCTTCTTAACTCTCTCTTCTCAAAATACAGATCTCATTACCCTGATGATGGACTCACTTAGCTAGTCCGAAACGTCGGTTTCATAAATTGCTCACAGGTTTTTCCATTAATTAAAATACTCTACCAGCCTGTATGGAATCTCTCTTCAACACCATTAAGTCCCACCATGGAAGGGACATGCAGAACAATGCTCTTAAATTTGAGAAGATGAGAATGTCAAGAGCCAGAATCCTACTCTCTATCCTTCTATTAATAGGTTCACATCTTCTTGACTCTCTCTTCTCAAAATACAGATCTCATTACCCTGATGATGGACTCACTTAGCTAGTCCGAAACGTCGGTTTCATAAATTGCTCACAGGTTTTTCCATTAATTAAAATACTCTACCAGCCTGTATGGAATCTCTCTTCAACACCATTAAGTCCCACCATGGAAGGGACATGCAGAACAATGCTCTTAAATTTGAGAAGATGAGAATGTCAAGAGCCAGAATCCTATCCAATCTTATATTTCTACTTTCTATTAATAGGTTCACATCTTCTTGACTCTCTCTTCTCAAAATACAGATCTCATTACCCTGATGATGGACTCACTTAGCTAGTCCGAAACGTCGGTTTCATAAATTGCTCACAGGTTTTTCCATTAATTAAAAAACTTGGTAAGTCTATCAACTACCACCATGATGACACTCTTTCCTTCGGACTTGGGTAGAACTGTGATAAAATCCATTGGGACCTCCTCCCAATGTTGACTTGGAATAATTAATGGTTGTAAAATACCTGGGGTATTAATTGTCTCAACTTTATTTTGTTGGCAAACCAAACATTTGACCATAAATATATGAATATCGGATATAAGGGCATCCCAAAAAAAATCCTTCTCGAAATTGTGGTAAGTTTTTAAAAATCCTAAGTGACCTCTTATAGAAGAGGTGTGCAATTCCAAAAGAACATTTTATTTGAGTTAGGAGTTCTTACACATATATAAGTGATATTTGTACCACAATGAATCATTTTTCCAAATAAAAGTATCAGTTGCACTGAGATCTTGCTCCAAATTTTGAATGAGTTTCCACACCTCTTTGTCATTCTCCTATTCATCCATTACTTCAATTATCCAATTATGCAATCATGTTGGATAATATAAATGCCACAAAGCAATGCCTCCACATCCTCATCCTTTCTTTCCAAGTGCATTTGCAAGAACATTTTGCTTCCCTTTTTTGTACATGATTTCAAAGTCATAACCCAACATCTTTGTGGCCCATTTTTGTTGCTCTTTTGAAGATAATCTATGCTCCAAGCAGTATTTAAGACTATCATGACCTATTTTTACCTTGAAGTGTCTTCCCATTAGGCAAGGGAGCCATTATTTCAAGGCATGTAGTATTTCCAACATTTCCTTCTCATAAATAGGTTTATGTAAATTCTTTCCTTTGATTGGACGACTTTCAGAGGCAATAGGTCCTCCTTCTTTCATAAAAACAACACCAATGCCATTTGCTTGGGAATCACATTCCATAATGAAGGTTTTTGTTAAGTCTAGTGTAGCTAAGACGGAGCTTGGCACATTGCCTCTTTAAGATGTTCAGAGGTTTTAGTTGCTTATGGAGTCCAAGAAAATGCATCTTTCTTTAGTAATTTTGTAAGAGGTGCTGCTATTTTCCCATAATTCTTAACAAACTTGAGATAATACCCTATCAACCCAAGAAATCCTCGAAGATGCCTTAAGGTTGTGGGGATTTTCCATTCCTTTATGACTTTAATTTTGTTAAGGTCTACCTTAACATCCTCATGAGACACAATATGACCCAAGTATTCCACCTTTTGCACCCCAAAGAAACATTTGGAGGGTTTTTCATACAATTGTTTCTCCTCCAATAGTTTGAGCACCCTGTCAACATGTTGAACATGATTTTTCCAAGACTTGTTGTAGATTAGTATACCATCAAAAAATACTAAAACCATTTTTTTAAGGAAGGGTTTGAAAGTGGAATTCATCAAACCCTAAAGTGTAGAAGGTGCATTAGTGAGGGCAAAAGGCATGACCAAAAATTCACAATTACCTTCATGAGTTCTGAATGTCTTTCATAATGTCTTCTATCTTCATTCTAATTTAATGATATCTTAAACGAAGGTCCAACTTGGTGAAGTAAACTACTCCATGTAATGCATCCAACAATTCATCAATGATAGGAATGGGAAATTATCTCTAATAGTGAGCTTGTTGAGCTCTCTATAATCCGAACACATATGCCATGATTCATCCTTCTTGTGCACCAATACTACTGGAGAAGAGATTTTTTTTTAGATAGGTTGAATTATATCTACCTCTAGCATTTCTACAACCATACGTTTTATTCCACTCTTCTCGGCATAGGGATATTTGTAAGGTCTGATGTTTGGAGGAACTTTTCCTAGAATCAAGTGAATAGCATGATCATGATCGCGAATAGGTGGGAGACCTTTGGGAGTCTCAAATACCTTGGAATGATTGTCAAAGACTCTTTGGAGATCTAGAGAAGTGGATGACTTAGTTGTTTGAACATCTAGTGAGCATAATTGTGCAATTACCCCTTGTTTTTCCTTCTTCAAAATATTTGTCATGCCAATAGAGTTAATTATCTTACCAGGTCTCTCTGTAATACCCCTTAATTAAATTTCCTTTCCTTCCCATAAAAGTTTCAAGAAAATTTCTTGAAAATTAAAACTTATCGTCCACAAAGATTGTAACCATTGGAGTCCTAATACAACATCAACACCACCCAATGGAATGTCAATTATTGGAATATTCAATACATATTCCCCTATGGTTAGATTGATATTATGGCACTTCCTTGAGTAATTTATATTTCCTCCTTCTGCAACCATCACTTAACACTCTGGTACTATATATAGAAAGCAATTCAAATCCTTGGTTATCTTATAATGAATAAAATTATGGGTGCTACCTCAATTACTCAACATTATTACCTTTTTCTTCTTGATATATCCTTCTATCTTAAGAGTTTGAGGAGTGATAATTCCCGCCAATGGATTACATGATGTGGTCAGATTTATTTCTTATTTTTCAACCTCGGGGGCTAGTTTCTGGTGTATATCTTCTTCTTTTGATGTTTCATGTTCCTTTTCTTCCCCCTTTTCACAATCCATGTAAAATCATTTCTTCTCAGCACACTTATGACCTTTAGTGTATTTGCTCTCATAACTGTAACAAAACCCTTTTTCTCTTTTTTCCTCCAATTGTTGTGGTGTCAACCTTGTATGTTTTGGGAGGCTAGGAGTGTAAACACTTCCATCTTTAGAGTTGTGAGTAGTAGACCTCCTTGTTGCCTTATTTTTGCTTTCAACATTTCTCGCCACCCTGAACGCATTCTCCAATGACTTTGGTTCCCAAAGGCGAAACTCTTGTAGATGTTATCCCTTAAAGTCCTTATGAAGGCATTAGTTAGATGCTCCTCTAGAATATTAGTTACCTTGATATTCAATCTTTGGAAGTTCTCAATGTGCTTTGTAACTGAACCCTTTTGTTTGAGATTTATCATTATGCTAAAGAAGGTATTACTCTTTGTATCCTCATAATCATGGTAAATTGTAGGGGCGAAATTTAAGGGGTTTTTCATTTTAGAGGGGCAAAATTTTTATAAAACACCCATTTCATATATTTAACCCAACTTTTATTTTAAAAATAATTATTTTTTTTCATTTTAGCCCCAAAAAAATGGGCGGATAAACTATGAAAAGACTCATTTGACCCGATTCGTTTGCTTTGGGAGGTTATATTTCATTACAATCGCCCAATTTTCTCCTTTGCAATGTTAAATTTGTTTTCAATCACCCATTTTCTGGTTTGGGAGGTTGTATTTGGTCTCAATAAATAAAAATATAAATAAAGTGGAGGTATGGTAAATAAATAACACCTCTTTTTATACTTACTCCAAAAGGTATGGTAAATAAATAAAAATATAAATAAACTAGAGGTATGGTAAATAAATAAAATGTCTTTTTATATTTAATCTGTAACCCTCTTTCTATTTAAGAAGGCTCAAAAAAGAGATTTTATTTAAGTGAATCCTATGGGCCAAATACCATATTTATAAAAGAGGTATGGTAAATTAATAAAAATATAAATAAATAAAACATTTTTCTATATTTACTCCATGAGTCACCTTATATTTACGAACACGCAAGGGTGTAAATTAATAAAGTGGAGGTATGGTAAATAAATAAAACCTCTTTTTATGCTTACTCCAAAGGTATGGTGAATAAATAAAAATATAAATAAACTAGAGGTATGGTAAATAAATAAAATCTATTTTTATATTTAGCCCATAACCTTCTTTCTATTTAAGAAGGCTCAAAAAAGAGGTTTTATTTAAGTGAATCTTATATGCCAAATACCATATTTATAAAAGAGATATGGTCAATTAATAAAAATATAAATAAACGAGAGGTATGGTAAATAAATAAAACATTTTTTTTTATATTTACTCCATAAGCCACCTTATATTTACGAACATTAAAAAAATGCGTTATATTTAGGTGAAGCCTATGGGTCAAATAACATGGGCCAAATTATTATTAATACCATGCAAAAAAACATTATTAACCCTAATATTAGTATTAATAAAAATAAAGATGCACATGGTATTCATGTGGAATGTAGCCTATTTAAAGGGGGAATTAAATCAGCATAGATCCATCTTTAGTCTGGATCTACTAAGCCCGAGAGGGATCAAATATCGTGATATGCAAACTAGCATAGAGTGAAAAAATATTTGATCCCTCTCGGGGCTTGGTAGATCAAGAGTAAAAATGGATCTTGTAATTTAATGTCACTTAAACATATTAACTTGGTTAAAAAAAAAAATCAATTATTAATTTTTATAAATTACTAATAGTAGTTTTTAAGCTCTATGATAACCCATGGTAATACCATGGTATTCATGTGAGCATAGACTATTTAAAGGGGAAATTTTATCAGCTTAGATCCATCTTAATTCTGCGTCTACCAAGTGCTGAGAGGGATAAATAGATTTCATCCCTCTAAGAGTGGTAGATGTGGAGTTAAGATGGATATATGTTGGTATTTATGATAATGAAGATATTAAATAGACTTAGGAAATTATATTGTAAAAAACATTTTAAGGTGAATGGTTAAAACTACATTAGTCACTTCACAAAATTTAGTAAAAATACCACTATCTCCATTAATATTGGTTTTTGCGATTTCATGAAAACATTAAGGTACTCATGTTGGATTAGTTGTTTGAAAAATATGTTGGTATGTACAACCTCCATCTTCTCTGTTATTATTAGTTTGTCGTAATGATCTGTAGGGGTTGGGCCACTCCACCATATTGTCCTAAAAGGCGGAGATTGTGCACCAAAAAGAAAATTAATCCACATGTTACAACGCTGTTAAAAAATGCAAGACTTATGAAGGTAGTGAATTATGCTAATAAGCAATTCAGATTGGGAGAGCCATAATTAAATTTTATTATTTAATTGAAGATTTCCAATTAAAATAATAATAAATTTGCATTTATATATTTGTATATTGATTGGAAGGCTTCTGACAACGGTCACTTCTTTCCATTAGATCCCCTTCAGGCCTTTGGGATACCTACTACTTTCTTATATAATATAACTGGGGCTTGCTACTTTTTGGTGTGTTGGGGTAAACAAACTTGATGTGTGTGTGTTTTTTTTATCTCGCAGTTGGAGTCTATGGAATAAGAAAGAAATTTTATAGCTTGACAAAAGTGGTAGAGAAAAGATTAATCTCTCCTACCTTGACAGAACTGGTGGTCAAGATCAACGCCTAAAAGAACTTTGTTGTGGAATATTATCAAAAGTGATAGAAGGGTATGAAAGAGTGTACAGTAAGAAGCTTGACAAACACGGCCACTGAAACTTGCAACATTGTTTGTAGGAATAGAAAATTATGTTTCTTTTTTCCAAACATGTATGTCAGTATATTACAGTTTAATGAATATGTTTTCCTATTATCATATATGGTTTCATACTTTAACAAAACATTCGCTAAGACTTCACAATGTTTTATTATTCAATGAAAGATTCACCATGACTTTACAAGATAATATAATCTGGTGAGAGATTTGACAAAAAAATTATATATACATATTATATTATTGGTAAAATCGCCTCCCACTTTTCCTATGTATCATGGGGATTCACCCATTTATTATGCATATAAATTTAGGGTGGTTCTTAAAATTTTCCCTGCTCATAATGTGTTATCAATTCCTCCATAAAAATGGTCCAAGTGACAAGTGATTTACGTAACAACTCCATTGATGTCAAGGAAACTGATTGAGTTCTAAATATTAAGATGCAATATGTACCTTTTGTGTAAATATTTTGGTAAGCAACCACCTACTGTGGCTTATTTGATTTCCATAATGTATTGATAGGCTTGGAACCTTAGGCTAGAATTAGTGCATAGTTTTAGCTCTCAAATGATCTTATTAGGAGGATATAAACTATCCATTGCTTTACACTAATTAATACTTGTAACATAAGCGTAGAAGATTGTTGGGAATATGGTTGCAGAGGAGTTTAAGCTATAAGAATTCTTAGTTGAAGAATGGAACAATTATAGGTTTTCACTTATCAAATATATGAATAAACTAATGTGTGCTTGAGTTGAGAATATTTTGTTAAGGGAGGCTCTACGATCACTATTATTCACTCAATTGAAGCATAATCCAAATGGTGGTGGCATGTACTTTGGGAAATGCATTCCCCCACAAGAGGAGGAAATTCACATGGTTAGCTTTGAATAATAGGGTTCTCACTTGGAACAACCTTCAAAGGAGAGCATAACATGATTTGGGTATCTACCCATTATGTAGGGAGAACATTGAGTCTATCTTCCATCCTTTACTACATTGACACTTCTCATAGGAAGTTTGATATGCTATCAAAGGTATGCCTAAAGGGGTGGGAAAATGGAGAGGAGAGTATTTAGAGGATGCTATGGAAGCATGGTTGAGAAACCATGAAGTATGACAAAATTATCACACTCTCCCAATCATAGTCTTTTGTGTTTTTTAAATAACAAGAAATGAAGCCATATTCAAGGGCGCCTTATAGACTCTATTGATTTTTGTAGGGTCTTCTATAATGATAACTACTTCTCATGATTTAGATCTTTTTCACATTCTGATACATTAATACATCATTAAGTAATTATGTAGAAGACATCAACAATATAATATTTATGACAATAGGATCATGAGGAGACAACCACACAAAGAACACAAGAATTTTACCCTGGGAAAACCGACATGGGGGAAAAATGCAACGACCTTTTCCTTAGAGAAATCCTTCAATTCAACAAAGATACATCTAAGTAAGACATTAGATCAAACTTGGTCCATCCTCCTAGTCAAGTCAAACAACTTACCTAAGAAACTAACTTTGGTCTGCTCAGCTATGGCATGATTTTGTCCTCTATCTTCATCCATAGAACTTGGTCATGCAACTCTTGTGGTAATTCTGGTGCATGTTCGTCCTACACATCTTCTGGTACAAATTTTTCCTACACTTCTTCGTCTTCACAAAAATTTATTCGTGAGAGTTTTGACCTTTCCATAAAGTATCTTTGGTCCTTCAATACAAAATGCTATCACAGAGAATTGGTCATTCAACCCATAAATTCGTCCATTATGCTGCCTCCTTCACATGGCTTAATAGAAGATACAATGTCTTTATGATTAGATCTAGATTGTAATTGAGAAGAGGTCGAATGACTCCTATATAGAGAGATCAAATAGGTCGATTGGGTTCCTTTCGTGACAGAGCCAACTTCATCACTTGAAGGGGTCGACTTGACTAGGAGGAGGCTGACTTGGCTTCTTTTGGATCCAAAATTTTTAATTTTAAACATTCAAATTCTCTTCTTTTGAAAAGAGCATGAAGAATATGCTCTACAATATTTTAAGGAAAAAAATTATAATTACGAAGACCGGCCATAGTGATAAAATTCAACACTCCCTCTTAACTAGGGAGGCATTCATAAAGGTTATCTAGATGTTCTCATGTTGACAAATTTCTCTAAGAAAAGGTATAACAAATCCAATTACCATAATCAGGTCAACAACTATGACACATGGTAAAGTAAATTATTATAATCGGGTCAACAACTGTGACACATGATAAATCAATAACATTGACCATTTACCATAATTTAGGTCAACACTTCAGACCTATGGTATATCCTTATCATAACTCGTGCCAGTGCTTTAGACACATGGTAAATCAATTGCGTTGCTAATCACCATCATTAAGTCAGTACTTCAAATCTATGGTGTGTGCTCACCATAATTCAAGTCAGTACTTTAGACACATGGGATATCATTTAACATACAACTAGTCACCATAATTCAGGTTGGTACCTAACACATGGCATCCCGAATGAAACATGGCGAATTTACAAAGGCCAAACTCTACTTTCACAATCCACATCCTGATGCTAAATGAACATGATGTTCTAAGACCATTCTTCCTAATTTGAGTCATACATGACATAGGAAGAATTTTAGTGCTCTGTCGATCCATTCTCCTTAATTCAGTTTAATGTACTTGACACAAGGCTAATATCCCTAATTCTGTCAAAGTAATTGACACAGGGAGAATGTCAGTCCATGATGTTATCTCATTAGCACTTCCTCTAGATGAGAGAGCCATTACCAACAACTCCAAGATTGTCTTTGAAGTATATAAACTTCACTTGTGATAAAGGCCTTGTAAGAATATCAACAATCTGTTGTTAGTGGAGACATATTGGAGCTTCACTGCTCCCTTCTGCATCATGTCATAGATGAAGTAGTACTTGATCTCAATGTGCTTCAACCTATCATGGAAAACTAGGTTTTACGTCAGCTTCACATAATATATCAAGGCTGGCTCGAGCACATGATCAAACAATCCTGCGAGTAACTTTCGAAGCCATACTACTTCACAACTTGCCAAGCTAGCTAAAATATATTCTGCCTCAATAGTACTGATTGCAACATATGTCTACTTCCTACTCATCCATGAAATCATAGTGGAGCCCAAACTGAAACAATATCCTTATGAACTCTTTGTGTCTTCAACACTCTCTGCCCAATCTGAATTTGCACCTGTACTTCATAGTTTAAGACAAATATCAAAACATAATTGACTTTGCCTTGATCAAATGTACCAAGTTGGTACTCTAACTCATGTTGAGAAACGTGCCTTAACTCATAAAAAAAACTAATCAACTTCATTTCACTGGTTACATCACCACAATTGCTTCCCTATCACCCTGACTATGTGCTCCATCTCAAACTTAAACATGTCCTGTTGTGGTAATTGTGGTTGCTCCCTCTACTATTGTTGTCTTTTAGCGTGTTAGCTATCTAGCCTGATAATGACATTACTTCATCTCTAACTCAGAGGTCAACTCCCTATGAAGATAAAACAAGACTCTTTGACTACTCCTTATGTTACGAAAGTAATTCTTTCTACCACAATTGCTCCCTTTGACACATGAGTCCTTCTACTTCCATTAGAAACATATCATTTAAGATCATCCTTGATCCATCAATCCAAGAGTATGAAGTCTGAGGAGCCTTTACAAAAACCTCCTTCTGCTTTGCAATTACAATACTTCTTCATGTCCCTCACAAGCTTGAGGTAGCTCTTATGTACACTTCTTCTTTCATCAAGGAGGATGATTTCTACACTCATCTAATGTAATTTACAATAGAAATCATAAATATAATGAAATTTTAACAGAAGTGTACCTAACCTCATAGTCTTATTCCTCTTGGTGGGATAATCCTTTACTTTGTACCTTTTCTTAAGTTGCCATTTATTGCATACTTCATCTTAGAAGTCACTATTGATTTCCTTTCGTCATATATCAAGGCATACTTCAATCTTGCTGATTTTTTTGCTTCCTCTGAGTCCAAATATCATCTAGTACAATATATCTCAACACAAGTCCTCTTGTCACAAGATTTTCTTTATTCTTCCATCCTTTTCATCTACTACTAGATCCTTTGCAACCTTTATTATGTACTTGCAATCCTCACTAGGGGGCCACGGAAGAACAATTACAACCAAGAAAAGGATACAAAGAAAAGAGACTAACTATTAGTCAAACTAACAACAATAATAATGATTAAAGAAGAGAGATATAAAATACTTATCCATTGAGGTTTATGGGAAATGTCAGCTCCCTCTTGATATTTAGTTTTCTTGCATCCATCTTGCAAATCAACCTCATGATCATCATTAGTATGATGCGATTCCTTCCATGCATGAGCTAGTGTTTCCTCTTTTTGTAAAAATGTTGGTTTAGATCCATTCCTAGTGTTTTGTCCATAAACCCTAGGGCTTTCTTATCAAAGCCTTGTTGCTTGCTAGGGTTTGCAAACCCTAGACATTCAAATTTTCAAAACCTTAGAATCCCAATGTCATTGATTAATCAATCAAGGATGTCCAATGATGATCCTTGGTTACTCCAAACCAATAAAATCTACTTTCGCAAAATCAGTGTAATAGTAGTAGAAATTTTAAAGACTTGGTCTTCATTTCAATGTGCAAGAGCATTATATTCAACACCCAAGCAGGTTCGGTTAAACACTTAAGTTCAATATGTCTTTAGTTATAATACTAGGTCTGAAAATGTCCTTATCAAGAGAGCCTTTAATTTATGATATCGAAGAGAGACCCACCTTCTTCTCAATGAACTTTCTCCATTAAGGTATGTTTTCTTCAAATGCATATATGTGATCCTTTTCCTTATTGCCTTGATGTGCAAGATATTTATAACATAGGTCTTATCATTAGCACATGCAATGCATCTTTCCAAGACTTCAATAATATAAGGTTTCAATGCTTGTATAGTTACCCAAACTTTCTTCAAGCCTTATTAGACTTATATTTAATACAATTATAAGACATATCAATGTATATCTATCATCCCAGAGTTGCAGCTTACATTTATACATAGTTGTCTTTAAAGGATTCTTTAAATATCCCTTTCATATGATTTCCAAAGCATTGACATAGTCCTCTAATGCATTTTTCACAAACCTTCACAATATACTGATATCATCTTTACTAATAGTTCCAAAGAGAAATTTCATATAAGTCTTACTCTAGGCTTCCAACTAGACCTCTCATTCAAGCATTGAATTGTCGTATTTGAACATTATTGTAATATGCTTACAACAATTTTCTGTAGACAATGTTGTATCTTCATCCTAATAATTCTTCATGGAGGATTGGACATGAGATCCATGAGCCACTTTCATACTTGTGACATCAATTCCTTCTTTAGTGCCTTCTACAAATCTAGGATCAAAATATGATCAAAGTGGCATCAACTCATCTTCTCAAGTAACTTAGCTTCTTCAATTCTGACAAGGGACTCAAACTTTCGAAAATCATTGAAATAATGGTTTGTTTCCATTTAATTCTAGTTTTCTTTGGCACTTCTTGTTGAGGAGTTCTCGAGGATATGAATACCATTATAAACTGCATCATAATCTCTTTTACAAAGTATTTTTACATGTCCAATAATTAATGTAACATATAGGATCAACAAATCAATATTTTCCCCCGGATGCGGGTGTTAGCATGAATGGCAGTGAGGAGCCACATGCCAGACATGTGCCGCCTCGTGATCACTCCGGGAATTTAATGCCTCTTGCCGCCGAGAGTTAATAAGATGAGACGCTCTGCAGGGCACTCAATGCGGCGTAAGGTGAAATGGAGAGTCTGCAGAGAGCAATTAAGGAGAACAAGCTTCGAGAGAATGTCAGGAGATTTAAGGAGGATGAAGGAATGTTGCGGTTCCATGATCAGAGCAAAAAGCTCGCAGTTCAGGTCTCTGTGGGTAATTGTCTCTTTAAGGCTTCAGATCTTGCTGGTCTTGCCGGCATTCAAGACGCCAAAGGAAATTTCAATCTTGTATTCTCAGTGGGCTGCTGTTTATGTTCTGCTGAGATCGGTACCAGAACAGTTGGGAGAGGACGTAATTCTGTTGGGGGGCGACTCAAGACGGAAAAGCCCTCATTCGCTGCTCTGCCACAAGCCGCCGGCATTTCTGCAATCATGGTTCGACCCAGGGAAAGGATGCTCAGCAGAAGGGGATCTGTTCGTGGAGGTTCCTCACGCCGCCCTGCTGCGGAATCCCACCACCACTGCTGCTGCTGTTACTGCCATAGAAGGGCAGGGGCCACTCCTATACAGGCAAGTCAATTCATGGATGCAGGCAATCCCAATGCTGGACAACACCCTCTTCCAGCGTTCGGCTCTGCCATCTTCACTCTTGGCAGCTCGAGGGACAATTCACGCATTAATGCACACATATCGGTTCTTTTCACTGAGGATCCTCTGGAAGATGAAGACGGTTCGGGCAGCAGGGAGGAACACCCAGGTGAGCAACCAGAAATTGTCGAGGAAGCGCCAGCGAAGGAACCTGAGCAGATTCCCATTCAACCTCAAGAGCAGGAGGCGTCGACCTCCAAGCAGAACCCCATGGAAATGTGGGAAGGCATTCCAGAAGGCCACGGGTGGTGCAGAATTATTGAGGAAAAGCCTGAGGAATAGCTTCCAATGGCACACTTTGTCATCCATTTCTCTTGTTCAGGTCTGGTATAGGTCTTTCGTCTCTGTCTGTGTATGGTATAGGTTATATATCTTTGTCTGTGTCCCTCTAGTTCATGTTTATGTCCATGTTTGCTCTGGTTTGGTCAGTAGGACTCGCAAGGGAGCTGTTATAGGTCTTCTGATGCCCCTGCGAGGGATGGATTTAGCTCTAAAGCCCCTGCGCGGGATGTTTTGGTATGGTCTGAAAATAATGCTGTGTTGTGTCATGATGGAAATGCTGCCCCTGCGAGGGTGAATACTGAATGCGAAATGCCAACCCAAAGCACCACAGTCGGCCTTGGGCAACCTGTCTCTTTGAATGTAATGTTTTCCTGTATATAATCTAATAGAATAGAATAGATTTACCGAGAAAAAAAAAAACAAATCAATATTTTCACAGATCAACTCAATGTTGCGGGTAAGGCTCCTTTCTTTGAGTAAATAACTTGGTTGTTCAGAGAGAGAGGTATTCCTCATTTTGCTACAATAGGGCTTGAGGTCTCTTTTAGGTTTATGTATCATATTATTAGGTTTTATTTTTAGCTTTTATCGGGCTTTCTGAGATCACGTTTGAGACTTATCGACCTATTGAGACAGACTCTGAGATATCTCGACCCTTAAGTCTTTTGGATTGAGGTCTTTAGAGATTCGAATCAAACACACTAAGGTTTATCTTGGCTTCTTCCATGACCTGGAACCTTTTGACCTACCCTCAAAATTAAGGCTTCAATCTTCTATGCAAGAATGTGTCATGGTTGGCTTTCAGTAATGAAATTACGACTTTAAACTAGGGCTTTGGCCCTTTTTACAGCTTGGACTGAGATTGGCATAAACAATATGAATCATCAATGTTGCTTTCATCCACTTCTTGTTCCTTCTCACGATTTAGATAGACATTTGATAGGGCACTGATTTCACATCACCTTGATGTCATTTCTTTCTAAACTCAACCTGGTCAAAGATGACATCTGTATCATTGATTTGGTAGAATAAGATGTAGAATTTCTTTAAAAAATATGGTAGATCTCGACCTTCTTTTGGAATGTGTTCTTGAACTAGGGCCAGTGATAGAAGAAACCCTATAATTGCTCGAGACAAAGATGATTCATTCTTCAAGGCTAGTCCTTCACCATAGCTCTCATACTGTGTTGATTTTTATAAGGTCTTCTATATTGATAATTACTTCTCGTGATTTATAGTTTTTTTCACATTCTGATCCATTATTCCATTATTAAGTAATTACAGAGAAGACATCAACAATATATTATTTATGACAGTAGGATCATGAAGAGACGACCACATAAAGAACACAATAATTTTACCCTAGGAAAACCCACATGGGGGGGAATCCAACAACCTTTTCCTTAGAGAAATCCTTTAATTCAATAGAGATACATGTAAATCAAACACTAGATCAAACCTGGTCCATCCTCCTCATCAAGTCAAAAAACTTGCCCAAGAAACTCACTCTGATCTGCTCAACTAGGGAAAACTTTCGTCCTCTTTCTTCATCCATAGAACTTTGTCCTCCAACTCTTGTGGTACTTTTGGTATAGATTCGTCCTACACATCTTCTAGTACAAATTCATCCTGCACTTCTCTGTCTTCATAAAAATTCCTTCCTCGGAGTTTCGACCTTTCCACAAAGTACCTTCAGTCCTTCAATATAGAATGTTATCACAAAGAATTGGTCCTTCAACCCAAAAATTTGTCCACTATTATGCCTCCTTCGCATTTCTTAACAGAAGATATGATGTCTTTATGATTAGATCTAAATTTTACTTGAGAAGAGGTTGAATTCCTCATATGTATAGAGATCTAATAGGCCAAATGGGTGCCTTTCATGACATAGCTGGCTTGATTACTTGAAGGGGCCAACTTGACTAGGAGGAGGTCGGTTTGGCTTCTTTTGGAGCCATAAATTCTAATTTAAAAAATTTGAATTCTCTTCTTTTGAAAAGAGCATGAAGAACAAGCTTTACAATATTTTAAGTACAAAATAATAATTACGAAGACCGAAAATAGTTACAAAATTCAACATTTAACACGTATATTTCAAGATTTGTCATGCTTTTGAACACTTCAAAGAGAGTAGAACCCTCAAACCTTCTCACATAATAACCCCTTTACCTTTAGATCTAAGTTGTTTGTGGTTTTTTTTTCATGGTGCCTCCATAGAGAACCCACAAAGAAGTGGAGCAAGTGGGATGTTATTATTAAGTAGAGACATCATGATTACTTTCGTATGGGGGATCAATTAATGAATTTGAGATTATGGTTGACATGGTATATATGAACATGATAATAGACAATCTAGTGGAGGACCGATTATCACCCAAAATAGTGGTCGCATTAAGGTCTTCATGAGAGGCTAAGGTGGTACCACATAAGACAAGTGCCCATTATCACCTCAGCAAAAGTCCCCACTCTTTAAGTCCAACTTCTATTAAAAAAATATGGGAGTATTCCCTACAAAGATGCTTCACCAACGAAAAGAACCAATGCCTAATAATGGAGTCTAGAGTGAAGATAGGAGTTAATTAGTGTTATTGTTAATTTGGAAATTAAATATGATTATAGAAAAATGGAGACCAACAAGCAAAAAGACACTCAAAATACAAGAAATAACTCTTATAATAGCACCAAGTTGAGCATTAAGAGCCCGTATCAATTGAGAGACGAATACCATGCTATTGACCTTGGTAAATGGTTGTAAATGATTAAGTTATTTTCTGGTTTGCACCTTTAGATATAGAAAACACAAAAAGTAGCAAGCTAAACCCCCCTTGGGGACCATCCACAAGTGTAAAGACACTATAAGATATTGGTGTTGGAAATATTTGTCATTTAGATCAAAGACAGAGGGAGACTACTTATGTCCAAGATAAATATTAGAAAATGAAGAATGTTAGAAACATTGTTTTTGGACTTTTGATGCCACATTTGGATACCCCATATTTTAAGGAATTTTTGCTCGAGTTACCTAGCTCAAATGGGAGCATAGGATATATGGTTGGAAATATTATTCCAAGACCTTTCCAACAGTAAATGACACTCCCTCTAATTCCATAAGAATGAGGAGATACAAAATATTTTGTTAGGATAATCAAACCAAAGTACAAGCCGACAAACATAACCAGTTTTACAAGTTAGGCCCACAAGTGAATGTACAAACACTATAAATAAAGGCATATGAGTGCATTTTAACATCATCTAAGCAAGAAGATATCCAAGGTTGCAAGAGGAGTCAATGAATAAACTTCAGGGTGATTCTTGGAGTCTAAATGTGGAAGCAAAAATGTTGTTTATGGGGTGAACGAGCGATCTTTGCATTTTCACTATAACTTTGATTCTGCAATATCTCAAATCCTAAAACTTGGAGGCGCTAGAGAGAAGATCTTCATTTATCTGTGGTTAAAATTCCAGACCCTAGTTCACTATAATTTTAGAGATGTGGTCTAAGGAAAGTAGGCTTCCCACATGCTCTTGAAATCACATTCAAATAGGTCAACATGGTATTTTTGCTATAACTTTCTTTTGGGATGTTTTGGAACGTGAAATTTGTAGGATACAGATATAACATCTTCATGTGCCTATGATTAAAATTTCTGACCTTAAGTTACTATATTTCGAAGATATGATCTGAGAAAGTCGGACTTCTTGAATGCACATAAAATCCACTTCAAATAGGTCCTCTTGGTATTTTTGTTATAAATTTCTTTCTGTGATATTTTAGACTATGAAATTTGGAGGATATAGAGGAGAATATCTAGGTACATATGGTATAAATTTCATACCTCATTTCACTATAATTTCAAAGATATGATCTATGGAGGTTATTCTTCCTAAATGCTCCTAAAACATGCTTTAAACATGTCAGCTTGGGAATTTTGCTATATTTTTCTTTCTAATTTGTTTCAGACTCTGAAATATAGAGAATACAAAGAAGATATCTCAAGGTAATTTTGATAGAAATTTTAGACCTTGTTTCATTATAATTTTGGAGATATAATTTGAAGAAGTTAGTGTCCCTAAATGCTCTTGAAACATGCTTAAAACATGTCAGCTTGGCATTTTTTATATAACTTTCCTTTTGTGATGTTTCAGACTATGAAATTTGGAGGAGATGGAGAAGAGATGTCAATGTACATGTGGTAGAAATTTCAAATATATGATCTAAGGGATTCAATGTTCTTGAATACTCTTGAACATGCTTCAAACATGTCAGGATGACAATTTTGCTATAACATTCTTTCAGAGATGTTTTAGACTACGAGATATGGAGGAGACATAGAATAGATCTCTAGTTACCTATGGGGGAAGTTTGAACACTAGATTTTCATAATTGGATACATGGCATGTTCTTGAGGTTTTTTCTTGGGAAGAATACAAAAGCAACAAGTTTTGGGAGAAGCAGACTTGGTGAAGGAAGAAGTAGCAAGTAGAATTGGTGAAGAAATAGACAATTAATAGATTCGATGAAGGAAATATTAGCTCGTAGACTTGGTGAAAGAAGAAGCAACTAACATACATTGTGAATAAGCAAGAAGTATCAGTGAAGTAGGTTAGTGCCTATGAATATTTGCAACAAAGGGGATTGATGTCTCCTATAAGTTGGTGCCTAGCAAGCAACATAAGGAATTGGTGTCTTTTGTTGGTTGGTGCCTACAAAGCAACAGAGGGGATTAGTGTCTCCTGTTGGTTGGTACCTACAAATTGATGTAAAAACAAGTTGGTTCGTATAATATCTTTCATACAAAGAAGTTTTGTGGTTTTTTTCCCTTAAAGATTTCCACATATATCCTATGTTACTTGTTCAATTTATGAGATTTATGTTTTACGATGCTTGATTGAATTTAAATAAGTTAAAATTGTCATTATACTACTTCACTCCCCCCTTTGCTGGTAAATGTGAATTCAAACAATCCATGGGTGGGGAAGCTAGGGCAATGAATAATTATTAATAAAAATATCCCAACGCTAAAAATAAATGAGTAAAATTAATGATTTTGCAATTTGAAAATTGTTTACTCAACAATTAGGGACAACTCTTACTCAACAATTGGGGTCAAATCTCCTTAAGGTCATGAACTGCTCTTTTAAGCAAGGTTGTTGATGATCTATACATCCTATTGGCCTAACACACATAGGACAATGGTCCACTATCACCTTGGTCTAAGTCCCCACTCTTTAAGCTTATCTCTTACCAAAATGGGGAGGATTTACTTAGATGACTGTAGTCAACCACTACAAAATCAATGCCTTATAATGATGTCAAATGGTTGCAATGGAGAAGTTTATGTTACTATTTTGCTAGATTAATATGAAAAATTTATAAACAAAAAATACTAAACCAGACAACAAAGATACTTAAAGTTGATCAAATATGATATGTAGGTAATCAAATGTATTAACAAAAAATTAACTATTTCTATAAAAGAAAATTTTGGTCAGAGCTATTTATGTGTAAAACAACTTTCTATTTTACTTTTACAAGTTTGTACTTTCTAAACAACTTTCTATTTTACTTTTACAAGTTTGTACTTTCTTTCTTATAATTGTTATTTAAAAATAGGTAAAAGACATTGTACTTATTCACTCTCCAAATATACATTTAGGTAGAATTACTAGTTTGAAATTTACATAAGATAATTGATCCAATATAAACCGTGGACTTTATAGTAGTGTTGCAAAATTTTATAAACCTATATAGAATAAAATACATACAAAATATTCTCTATTAAAATAAAGCATATACATAATATTTTCAATTAAAATAAAACACAAACAATATGTTTAAAAGAAAATATTTTTTTAGTTTTTCTTTGGGTTGAAAGGCGCATTTTACGGCTCAACATTAGGGTGGTGTGATTTTGGCAGAGGCGGAGGGCGCGACGCGGGAACGAGTGTTCGACGCAGAGAGGCGGGTCTAGCAGGCGAAGAATTATGCGCAGATGGAGGAGCATCAGGCGGAGGAGCTGGAGCGTCAGGCGCAGGAAAAGGAGAGTTGTAACTGAAACTCCCCTGGCGGGTAGTAAGACTGATACCCTGGTAGGGTCCTTGTACATTGGTGGTTGAGGTACTCGAGGTTAATAGAAATTATCATTTGTATCCATTGAGAGAAGAAAAATAGCTTGCTGCTGAATTCCTTCGCAGAGTTCGAAAATCTTCAGCTCTCAGTGATACATGCGAGCGTCCTCTCATTTTCAAAAACTACATTAGACTTGACGCTATAGTATTCAATGTGCCCCTCCCATCAAGTATCCAGAACGTAGACACAATTAATGTGTTGTTTACCATGGTTGGTTTCAGGGATAATTAATTGAACTGCGCTTATAGTAGAGGAAATGTCCTTCTGCATAGTTTTCGAACAACCAATATGCATTGTTGCCACCTGGGTTTGTATCCAAATGTGTTTCCTCTATGGGATTAAGTTTTCAATAATTTATTTAGCATGTCTAACCAAAGATTGATAGGTGTAATTACACCAAATGTGTTTCTTCTATGGAATTGGGTTGGGCAAACACTGATCATCTTAGCCAATCTCAATGTCTCATTTTCGTCCTCCTCCATCTAATAAAAATATCACAAGTGGAAAGGGTTCTTGAACCATTTTTCCTTGTGGCCAACTCGGGTTTGACTCTCATTTACTTTTCCTGGGGAATTATTCATTAATTCATGTTTATCCTTGCTATGAATAAATGCATAGTATAGAAGAATGGTGGTACTTTCACTTTGAAACTATCTAAATAATCCATTATTCTACTAGAAAATAAGAGATTTTATATTTAATGATTTAGATTTTTAAGATGATCTTCCCAAATCTTTGATTCCTTCGGTGTATCTTTGCCCCTTTAGGGGCAATTGCTAGTAATAATAAAATTTAATATTGCTTATAAATAAAATATTCCAATATACATAATTAACTAATATTGTGAATGGACTCTAGAGCGATGGCAAGCGTATACAAAGGTAGGGTTTTCAAGTCTTACGTTATCGTCACCATGGATAGGGATCAGGAAGAGCTATGCAGACACAGAGGGGGGCATCTAGATTTGCTACTCCATCATCACAATATTAATGACACCTTCATCTAGGCTACTATGGTATATAAGTGGAGAGTTGTGAACGACTCTGCGCCAAAATTTCTTCAAAGGCTTTTGTGTCAGATCCAAGTTTTTGTGCTTCACACAAAGACAATGGTGAAGTATGAAGATGTTTGGGAATATATCTCTCTTTGGAGTCGTATGGTAGACACGTATCTATGGAAGATCAACCCTGTCAATGCTTGGCGGTTGACGAAGGAGGGGAATATAGAGCTTCAAAATTTCAAAATTTGTGGTTGCAGATCAATGGGACCCTCCAACCCCGTGATGAATGATAAGGGCCTAGATTTGGGGTTGGAGGAATAAAAAATGGGGAATTCATTGTTAGATTTGAGTGTTTGTAAGTGTTGTAAGCTAGATCAAGTAATGGAGGTTCCATTTCAAACATTCATGAATACAACAGATTGTAAACAAATCATGATATGGAGTATTCTAATTCAAATCTGGACATGAGGGAGAGGTTTTAGATTTTTAAGAAAACCCTAGAATGGAAATTGGTTATTATCAAGGTTCGAAAAGGGGGTTTGGTTCAAGATCTGAAACAAGCTGTTTAGAATAGATTGGGAATCCTACTGCCATTACAAAGCTTGATTTTTGTGGGGAGAGCACTTCAAGATTATGGCATCGAACAAGATTCATCCATTCCATAAACTTAAGGTTGCAATGTGGTCGTCCAGGATCCATTAGTTCTAAGGGTCTGGTTTCATTTAAGGACACGGTAAAAAGAAAGGTAGAGACACAAAACAAATCTGACCAAATAGCTAATATTCCTTGTCCCTACACCATGAAACATATGAATCAAGTTCTGACGATGACAATTAACGTTCTTTATGTTAATTCACTGTACACTAATTTTCATTCTCGAGCAGTTATATGCAGATTCAATGAATTTTGGCCCAAGTCGGAGGATTTACATCAGTGGGTTTTCTCCACTTGGACGGTAAATTGTGATATTCATTTATGTTCCAATGGTTTTTTGTCATAAATTTTGATACATTGAAAAAATGAATTTTGCCTTAAAAGAGGGTCCATGGTTATGGGGAAGTGCAAGCATTTTTATGACCCCATGATTCCTGGGTTTTGATGCTAATACCATGGTGGTTTCAAAAATGTCAATTTGGGTCAAATTACATAATCTCCCACTATGTTTCTCGCATCACAAACTATTAGAAGGAATTGGAAATACTTCAGAGAAGTTTATAATGTTGGATCTAGATAAAGGCGTAAAGGGGATTTTTACTTTTGCTAGGATCTGTTGGAAATAATATTGAGAGGGGGGGGGGGTGAATTAGTATTATCAAATCAAACACTTTTTCATTTCCATATCTTCAACTGTAATGATGTTTTCTCCTTTTGGTATGGTTCCCAAAATCTTCTCCTGCATTCCTTTGCTATATGTCCAAGCTTGTTACATGCATAACATCTTACATGTTTCATATTCCTCCTATAACAGTCAATGGCTTTGTGACCAAACATATTGCAAGAAAAACAATATCCCTTGAAGTACCTGGAACGTGATGATCTTTCTGTGTGACGGACTTGAACCATTCTACTTCTGCATCTGGCTGCAACATGTCCAAGATTATGACATACATAACATTCAACATTGTTCATCGGGGGAAATAATCGTCTATCACTTCCATAGTTCGAAGAAATTTCTTTCCTTGGCTGTTGATGGGGTTGTCCTCTCATCTTCTTGTTGAGAAATTCATATTTCTCATTAGAGTTCCTTGCCTCACCTTGTGAGCTAGATTCACCTTCAATAGATTCATAAAAACCAAGACCAATTTTGATAGCAGGCGACCTTTGACTACTAAGAATATCATCCAAAATCTTAGTACTATCTTGAAATCGTAATAGTTTATCCTTTTCTTCTAATTTACCTTTCAAGATATTTACCTCAACTTGATGTTGTTCTTCCTTTTCCATACATTGCTTCTTCAAAATTTCTTCAGACTTTCTTCCTTCTTCCACTTGTTGCCTTAGTTTGAGAATCTCTTTTTCTTGTTTTTCGTTCAGCTCCTGTAGCATTTGATGAACTCTGAAGGCACATTCCAGCTGAGCTTTTAAGCTGATAATTTCTTCCTTGAGGGCACTCTCCCTTTTGCTAAGTAGATCTTATTGATCTATGATTTTATCTAATGCTTCATTTGCTTGTTCATCTTTAATCTGAGGTGATTCAGAATCTGTTGGGTCCCTATAATACTAGTGATTACCCCATTACTATTGTAGTTGCCTCCCTTATTAATATTTTTGTGCCCCTATTATCCCCATATTGTTATTACCGTGCCCCATAGAATCCCTCTATTGTTATTTTTGTGGCTTTATATTATTATTGTTAGGTCTGCTGGGTTATATTGTGACTCCTTAGACTCCTATATATAGAAAGGAGGTTTTGTCATTTGAATCATCCAAGAATTGTTCATTTATGTAATGTAAAGGAGGTTGCCCCCTCGAAGAGGCTGAATTCTAAGTCGTTGATCTATCTTTTATGTCTTTTCTTGAGTTGGTTTCATAACATTTGGTATCGGAGCTTTGGATTCTAGGGTTTCGCTGCTCCAAATAGGTCATCGTGACATTTTCGCTATAACTTTTTTCTGTGATGTTTCAGATGCTAAAAAAAAACCCATTTGAGAAGACATCGCACTAAACCTCGGGTCCGAATTTCAGAGCTTTTTGCGCTATATTTGTGGAGATATGATCTGAGGAAGTCGGTCTTTTTGCAGACTCCTGAATTACATTCCAAACAGGTGACCTGGGGAAAATCGTCATAACTTTCTCTCTGAGCATCGAATTGAAATTTCGTAAGAAGTTGAAGAAAGAGGACGGAATGAAGTTTCTTGTAGATATTTCTCAAAGCCGAATGTCGAAACAATGACTCGTGGCACGTCGTACAAGTTTTATCTACTGAACTAGCCTATAATTAAGTCACTGTGGGAGATTTCGCATAACTCTTCCTTGGAGAATCCAATTTGGGTCAGACTGGTGGCATTGGAAAGAGGACATAGAGGACTACTGTAGGTCAAAATTTCAGAACTGGATGATCAGAAAGTACAGAGATACATCAGAGGCAATATCAAGCTCTTACAAAGTGAAAAAAGGTGTGTAGATTTTTTTAAATTTTTGCTTAAGTTTGGTTTGAAAATTTATTTTGAAGGAATTCAAAGGGCATAGTAGATCATTATTATCGGTAATTGATGCCCTGAGGAAAGAAAATGAAAACACCTAGTAAGCAACCTGAAAGCTCTTGACTCATGAAGAAGAGGAAGAAATGCTACATGATATATCAAAATTACAAGAACAAGTGCAACAAATGTCACTCTCACAAAAGCTAACAGAAGCTAAGATAAATGGCGTGGAATCTAAGATAAAGGGCGTGGAAGCTAAGATGGACGATTTGAAGACAGATTTGAAGAGAGACATGGCAGATTTGAAGACAGATTTGAAGACAGACATGGCAGATTTGAAGACAGATTTGACAAATTTTCTACAAGAAATACTTACTAATGGTGAAAAGGTAGTAAAGGAAACTCATGATGTGAACAAAAGAAATGTTAATCATGATTTCTTAGACTCTAATGTGGGATCGAAGACCCACCATATTCCAAAAATCGATATGAGGAAGTTTGATGGCAAGGATCCCGCAACATGGATATTACAGATGGAGCAATTTTTTGATCTCAATAATGTGCAAAACACACAAAAGGTACATATTGAAACTTTATATTTGGAACCAAATCAGTTTGTATGGTATCAATGGCTTTGCTCTCGTAAACAAATTATCACTTGGGCAATTTTTACGGAAGAATTGACAGCACATTATGAGGATACAAAAAGCAACACTTTTTTTAGCCAATTGATAAGTCTCAAACAAAAGGGTTCAATAATGGAGCACATTGAGGAGTTCCAAAAATTGAACATAAGGGTAAAAAATATTCCAGAGGAGCATAGGATTGATGTGTTCATAGGGACTTTAAAGGATAATATCCAACATGATGTTCGCCTTTGGGAACCTGATTCATTAGAGAAGGCATTCAGGTTAGCAAGAAAAATGGAAAGCAAAATTATGGCAACCAGGAAGCATACCACTCACAACTATAAAGATGGAAGTGTTGTTGCTCCTAGTCTTCCACAACCTATAAGGTTGACACCACAACAATTGGAAGAAAAAAGAGCAAAAGGGCTTTGTTACAGTTGTGATAGCAAATACACTAAAGGTCATAAGTGTGCTGAGAAGAAATTATTCTACATAGATTGTGAAGAGGAAGAAGAAAAGGAGCAAGAAAGGTCAAAAGAAGAGGATATACTCCAGGAACAAAGCCTAGAAAAAGAAGAAATGAATCCGACCATATCTTGTAATGCATTGGCGGGAATTACCACTCCTCAAACCATCAAGATAGAAGGACAAATCAAGAAGAAAAAGGTAATAGTGTTGATTGATTCAGGAAGTACCCACAATTTTATTCATTGTAAGGTAGCAAAAGAATTGAATTGCTTCTTATATCCAGCACCAGAGTGTCAAGTGATGGTTGCAAATGGAGGAACAATAAATTGCTCTGGAAAGTGCCATAATATCAAGCTATCCATGGGAGAATATGTATTGACTAGCCCAATGCTTTCCATTCCAATGGGAGGTGTTGATGTTGTACTAGGAGTCCAATGGCTACAATCCTTGGGTACAATAGCTTTTAATTTTCAAGAACTTCTCATGAAATTTTCTGTGGAAGGAAAGGAAGTTGAAGGTATTGCAGGGAAACCGGGAAAGATAATCAGCTCTAACGGTATGACAAAGCTTTTAAAAAAGGAACAAAGAGGTGTAATTGCACAATTATGCTCACTAGATGTTTCCACATTGCAATCATCTATTTCTCCAGATCTCCAAAAAGTCTTGGACAATCATTCCAAGGTATTTGAGACTCCCAAAGGTCTCCCACCTATTCGTGATCATGATCATGCTATTCATCTGATTCCAGGAAGTGTTCCTCCAAACATCAGGCCGTACAGATATCCCTATGCCCAAAAGAGTGAAATTGAACGTATGGTTGCAGAAATGCTAGAGGCTGGTATAATTCAACCAAGTCAAAGTTCTTTCTCTGCTCCAGTAGTATTGGTGCACAAGAAGGATGGATCATGGCGCATGTGTCCAGATTATAGGGAGCTCAACAAGCTCACTATTAAAGATAAGTTTCCCATTCCTTCATTGATGAATTACTGGATGAATTGCATGGATCAATTTACTTCACCAAGTTGGATCTTCGTTCAGGATATCATCAAATCAGAATGAAGACTGAAGACATTCCGAAAACAGCATTTAGAACTCATGAGGGTCATTATGAATTTTTGGTCATGCCTTTTGGCCTTACCAATGCACCTTCAACATTTCAAGGTTTGATGAATTCCATTTTCAAACCATTCCTTAGAAAATTTGTGTTAGTATTTTTTGATGATATACTAATCTACAGCAAGTCTTGGAAGGATCATGTTGAACATGTTGACAGGGTGCTACAACTATTGGAGGAGAAACAATTATATGCAAAAAGATCCAAATGTTTCTTTGGAGTACAAGAGGTGGAATATCTGGGTCATATTGTATCTCATGAAGGAGTTAAGGTAGACCCTAGCAAAATTAAAGCCATTAAGGAATGGAAAATCCCCACATCCATAAAGCATCTGCGAGGATTTCTTGGGTTGACAGGGTATTATCGCAAGTTTGTTAAGAATTATGGGAGAATAGCAGCACCTCTAACAACATTATTGAAGAAAGATGCATTTTCATGGACTCCAGAAGCAACAAAGGCCTTCGAACATCTTAAAGAGGCAATGTGCCAAGCACCGGTCTTAGCTACACCAGACTTCACAAAAACCTTTATTGTGGAATGTGATGCTTCAGGAAATGGAATTGGTGTTGTTTTAATGCAAGATGAAAGACCCATTGCTTTTGAAAGTCGTCCAATCAAGGGAAAGTTTTTACACAAAGCTATTTATGAGAAGGAAATGTTGGCAATACTCCATGCACTTAAGAAATGGCGACCCTACCTAATGGGAAGACACTTCAAGGTAAAAACGGATCATGATAGCCTTAAATACTTTTTAGAACAAAGATTATCCTCTGAAGAGCAACAAAAGTGGGTCACAAAGATGTTGGGTTATGACTTTGAAATCATCTACAAAAAAGGGAAGCAAAATGTGGTGGCAGATGCACTCTCAAGAAAGGATGAGGATGTGGAAGCATTGTTGTGTGCCATTTCTATTATCCAACCAGATTGGATAAATGAAGCAAGGGAGGAATGGAAGAATGACGAAGAAGTGTGGGCACTTATTCGAAAGTTACAACAAGATTCCAGTACGTCTGATACATTTAGCTGGCAAAATGATTCTTTATGGTACAAAGATCGCTTATACCTCTGTAAGAATTCCCAACTAAAGCAAAAGATTCTTATGGAATTGCACACTTCTCCCTTAGGAGGGCACTCAGGATTTTTAAAAACTTACCACAGGGTTAAGAAGGAATTTTTTTGGGATGGCCTTAAATCAGATATTCAAAAATTTGTGGCGGAATGTTTGGTTTTCCAACAAAATAAAGTTGAAACAATTAAGACACCGGGTCTATTACAACCTTTATCCATTCCAAGCCAACGTTGGGAGGAGGTTTCAATGGATTTTATCACAGGTTTACCCAAGTCTGAGGGAAAGAGTGTCATCATGGTGGTAGTTGACAGACTTACCAAGTATGCACACTTTTGTGCATTATCACATCCATTTAAAGCCAGTACAGTTTCTACTGCATTTATGGAAACAATTCAAAAGCTACATGAAACCCAAAGATTATTGTAAGTGACAGAGATCCCATTTTCACTGGAAATTTTTGGACAGAATTATTTTCTTGTCTTGGTACTCACTTAGCTCATAGCTCATCTTATCATCCTCAATCTGATGGGCAAAATGAGATAGTAAACAAATGTTTGGAAGGATATCTTCGTTGCTTTGTATCTGATAAACAGACACAATGGGTCAAATGGTTGCCTCTGGCTGAATGGTGGTATAACACTTCCTTCCATACAGCAACAAAAATGACCCCATTTATGGCACTTTATGGATATCAGCCACCATCCATCACATCATATTTAAGAGAAAATTCTAAGGTTAAAGCAGTGGAACATCACATCGAACATCAACAACAAGTCCTCCAACTCTTAAAGGATAACCTCGTGTTGGCACAGAATAGAATGAAACAACAGGCAGATCAACATCGCAACAAAAGAAGTTTTGATGTAGGTGATTGGGTATTCCTACGGCTACAACCATATAAGCAAATGTCCCTCAAGCAAGCTAAGAAGGATAATAAATTATCACCAAAGTATTATGGTCCGTACAAGGTGTTGCAAAAGATTGGTACTATGGCATACAAATTGGAGCTTCCTGCAGCTTCTCGATTGCACCCAGTTTTCCATGTTTCATGTTTAAAGAAGGTTATAGGCGACAAGCTCCCAGTTTAAACAATATTGCCAGAACTTGATGAGGAAGGAAAAATTATATTGGAACCGGAAGCAGTCACAGAAACAAGAAATCGACAGCTACGAAATCGATCAATTTCGGAGTATCTTATCAAGTGGAAGAACTTATCTGCTGAAGATTCCACATGGGAGGATGAGAATTTTATACAAAAGCATCCAAAACTACTCAAGCGTTGAGGACAACACTTTTTTGAAGGAGAGGGGCATGTTGGGTCCCTATAATACTAGTGATTACCCCATTACTATTGTAGTTGCATCCCTTATTAATATTGTTGTTCCCCTATTATCCCCATATTGTTATTACTGTGCCCCATAGAATCCCTCTATTGTTATTTTTGTGGCTTTATATTATTATTGTTAGGTCGGTTGGGTTATTGTGACTCCTTAGACTCCTATATATAGAAAGGAGGTTTTGTCATTTGAATCATCCAATAATTGTTCATTTATGTAATGTAAAGGAGGTTGCCCCCTCGAAGAGGCTGAATTCTAAGGCGTTGATCTATCTTTTCTATCTTTTCTTGAGCTGGTTTCATAACAGAATATGAATACTTGCTTCCACTTAACGACATGCTGTCATTGTTCTTTTGAGTTGTCTTCCTCTTTTGATGTGCTTTCTTTCCCATTGTTCTACGGATCTCCTTCAAGCGATCAAGCTTCTACCGAAGGACCTGCTCTGATACCAATTTTCATACTGGACCCATCAACAACATTGAAGCACAAAATTAATCATCACTGCAATGCACCCATCAACTACACTTGCATCATCAATCTCTGAATCACTGAAATACTAAAACATTGAAACCCTGCCAACAACACAGTCACCAGAACACAGAACAGACAACAAAACTTTGCAACAAAAACCAGATCCAACTGCAACTTCAAATAATATATCTCATAATGTATATGCTACTATGATGAACCAAACCAGCGTACATATGCGCTTTCACCAAAGCCAACCCGTGTACAAATCTAAAAATATTTACTCATAACTTTGCAGTTGTTCTAGACATCAGTCATACCCAGATCATAACATTCATACAATAAAACATGCGTCAATAATTTAGATCTAGTCTATCCATAATCAAACCATATAATTATAAACAGTCCAAGCCTTAAGCTCCCGATCCATCGTTCATCATCATCCACATGAGTGTATCTTTGGTTCAGATCAAACCCATAACCAGCATACTAGATCTCACACTTCATCAGATATTCATCACTTCCACACCTCCCTTGGCCTAATGATCTTCTCCTTATATAGGTTTAGGCTTCTCTCAATACCATGGTCCAAAACCATGTAGAAACAATACCTTGGACCCAATACCTGGGGTCAACACTTCGGACCAAATACCATGGACCAATACCGAAATACCATGGACCAATACTTAGTTTTCCAACATGTACGTGCCTTTCCTTCTGTGAACCTGTGTGTGTACGCATACGCGCCTTTTGTTCTTCTCACCCGCGTGTATATGCGCTTTCATCAAGGTTAACCTACATATATCTCTCTCTTGACCTGCTGTACTAAGATCTGTCCTCTGATTGAGTTGCCATCACCTGTATCATACCTCTGAGTGAGTTGCCATCAAGGACAACACTTGTATCATAATGCCAACAATCTCCCCCTTTGGACTTGATGGCAACCACCACACCAAGTCACTCTCCCCCTTTGACATCAAGGGCAAAGGGCAGACCAAGAAGTTCTCTCCCTCTGCTGTCCATACTCCCCCTGAGTACCTGTTGAAATCTCTGATTGGGCTCCCCCTTTGTATATGCCAAGATGTACCAATCCGTCCATGCTCCCCCTGAGCACATGCAAGGTCTTTATAACAAAGACCAACAATCCATTCAAGACCATGATAGTCATTAGCCACTATCATACACCATATATGATCTGCACCATAAGCATCAGCATCTAAACCTGCAATACCATTCCTTTGATCAAATAGCAAGATGTATCATTTAGCCTCATAAGCATCATCACCAAAGACTTCTAACCATAATGCCAACAGGATCTGTGTAGAGGTAGATATTAGTAAATGTTTATCGGACCCCGTACTTCTGGTTCATAATTACTTGCAGTGGACCCAACAATTAGAAAACACAACATTTAGATGTCGTATTTGTCTACAAATAGGACATTTACAAAATACGTGTTCTCGGGAAAAAAAAAAAAGACCCAAAAAGAAAAAAAAACAGATATAAACACCAAAAGGATGGCAGTTTTCAGAACAACACCTCTTTGAAGCAGAGGAGGAAGGTAATATAGAGAATGCTGCAAATATTGTTGAGCAGATTCCACTAGAAATTTTAGTGGAAGGAGGAGTTGAGCAGGCAAGAATTATGGTTCAAAGTATGAACATTAATAAAGCAACAAAAACTACAGTTCAAATGCAGTAGAACAAGAAGATTTCTCGTGAAAAAGAGGCAAGTGGCACTAAAAGAATTCATGCTCCAAAGAGTTTAGATTCATATAAAGAAGTCTATGTGAACGTGGAAGTGAATCAGATGCCTATTCTAACTTCCACTCCCAACCTTGGTGGTTGGCGAAAAATGGAGAAAAAGAAGGGTAGAAAAGGGTAGCTAAGTGCTTTCACACTTAACTCCCAAATGTATGTAATATTTTCTTGGTTGTGTTTCTCTTTTTTAGCTTTGTTTTCTTAGGCACTAGACATGGACTGGTATGATCTAATGCTTTTTGGCATCTACAAAATGTAATTTTTTCTTGGAATACAATTGCGATTTTTCCTTGGGGAAAAAACTAATATTGAGGTGTATTTTAAAATATATTAATAAAAAAAAATTAATTAATGTAGACAACTTCCATAAATAAAATATTTTGCTCATTTAAAATAAAATGTTTCAATCTCAACTATGTATATATTATATGTCATTCTAAAAAATTGAAAAAATAAATTCTTATGGTTAAAACATTTAAAGTAGTCTTACCATTTTACATTTTTGTCTAAAATCTAGCAAAGATTTGTTAGAGTTGAAAGTTTAAGTTGTGTAATATGCACAATCCAAGTGCCCAATGGAATGTTCAAGTCCTTGAATCCATTTATGCATTCAAAAATGTAATTTAAATAAAGAAAAATTACACACACACATACACACATCTTAACCATGGATCTACAAGGGACCAAATTTCTTGAAGTACACATATTTTTTTAGCATTTAAAAGAGTTTTTCACTTTAAAGAAATTTTATCCCTCTTGCTAGCTTTGTAGTTAAGATTGACCTATATTGGTTTTAACAAAGTGAACTTCAAAGAGTGGGCATAAAAGTGTTATCCTATGCTTGTGAGATGTTTCGTGATTATCTAGTGGACCCTAGACTATAATTATGCATCTCTTCTTATATTGTGATGTTTGCCATGAATTTTAGTTTATAAATTTTTTATCATTTTTTATTTTATTTTATTTATTTATTTATAATACTATAGAAAATATAAATTAAAAATATAATTTTTATAATATTAGAGGAAATATAATCTAAAAATATAAAAGTTTACATTAAAAATATGTATATATATATATATATATGGGATATCTATAATTACAATATTTTAATATGCAATATGCATGTGTGTGTGTGTATGCAAACTTTTTGTTAGAGTGCAAAACTTGAAAAGAGGTTTGCACATGGGGAGATTTTATCCGTGTTAATGCTTCATAGATATGGGTAAACATGGATCTATGCTTGTTATGTTTGTGTGTGTCAACTCCATATGCTTCATAGATATGGGTAAACATGGATCTATGCTTGTTATGTTTGTGTGTGTCAACTCCATGCTTAGAAGGAATTACACATATCCTTAGTTTTACGCAACACACCAATAATAGATAGGTTTTGCGTTAGATGTATATTGAAATATTATTATTATTATTATCCAATTTTAAGGTCACAACCAAGCCAAACATGAAATTGGTGTATGAGACCCCCTTGTTTGTGGGACAATGGACCTATCTCTATGCAACGATTTGACTGCTAAGTCTACAAAGGCATACATACTCTACCCCCTATGGTTTGACCTTGTGACCGCTTAGAAGGAAACACATGCTCTTAAGCATTAGACCCACTCAAGTTGTATAAATTACACACCTCCCTAAAAATGGAAAATAAAAAAAATAAGGCAATTTCTAGTTTAAATTATTTATCTCTATATATAAAATAGATATAACATTATGCTACTTAATATGTAGATTCAAATGTTTTATTCATAAGTGACGTTGAAATATATATATATATATATATATATATATATCAACTACCACATGTCAAATGAACATAAAATTAATTACACATCTCCTTCACATTGAACTATAATATTAATATTTTTTCTAGATGTAATGTGTCTATTCCATATTGAATAATGGAAGAATTAAACATCTCCACTTTGATCTGTGACTACTACTAAGAATATTCTAGAATATACCAGAGAGGTTAAATCCCTACCATCCACCTTTTTTTCGAAGGAAAAAAAGCTTGTAATTCATTTCAAGTCAAAATAAAACAAATTTAGAGATGCTTGTAGCATTCTATGGCTTTATAGCCCCCAAAAATTTTGTCCAGTAGAAACGAATTTGTCCCACCAATGCCAAAATAGATAAGTTCCCATATCTGAATATCAATGGAACATAGAAAAAAAAACCTATAAATGGTACTTAGAAAAGTGTGTCACGTGGTTTCCTTGAAGTATTGTTGGGTAATTTAATTGTTAGTTAAATTACTTGTCATTAAATTGTCAAACCCAAGGTTCACGAACTTGCGAAGTATACATGCACAATATATGATAGGTGTTAGCACCCTGTAATTGACCTCTAGGCTGAAAAAAAAGGATCACATGGGTAACCACAAACCTCTTGTAGGCTAAGGTCCAGCCCCCTAGCCTTGGAGAGGGCTCTCTCACTATCTCGTGCTACCAATCACCTAGGGAACTGATAGGATTTGGGTTTTAAACTGACTATGATGATCATAAAATGATTTTTGGTTTGATTTTTGGAAGGTGGGTGCAGAGGGAAAGAATTACTTTGGATCAGAGTTACAGATCCAAATGAATAAGGGACATAATGCAATTTTCAACAGGGGCAAGATAGGAAAACTTACTGGTGATTATTCAAAGTTCATTGTAGTGGAAGGATGAGTGGGGTAGGAGAAAAATTGACAAACTGAGCATCAAGTCACATATGAATTTAGATTTGTCGTAGAAGAAAAGTAACACATATGATCAACTGAAATTAAACAGATCAAATACATGAATTCTGAAATAAAACTTCTTTCAAGATGAGAATGGATAACTTATACAATATGAAACTATATTTTAGAAACAGATCTGAAAATAAAATACATAGGATTCGCAGAGGGAAAACAAACCAATAAGCATGACATAAGTATCCTTGTCCAAATATCATTCACCTTCTTCTATTCATTTGGAAAAGTAATACATGCATACAAAATAGCCTTAGCCTCTCACACTTTAGACCCAAATGAACCATTTTTTCATGTCTTGTCCTCCTTAGATACAATAAGGAATTCGAAATTGCCACTAGGTGGAAAAATTCATTGCATGGAAACTAAAAGGACTAGATAGAATGTATCTGCAAAAAAGATCAAGACTATCCCAATTTAGAAACATCATGTTTTAAAACTTAAATAAAAATTTAGCTACATCATGTCTAGAAAATCATAATCTAGCTTATCCACACTTATCTGATCACTAACATACTTCTAGAAGGTCCCAAAATACCAATATGCAAAAATAACCATGACTGATATACTTGTGCAACAAAGTGCAATAGGTTACCAACTCATCATGGTTGCAGGTTGTTCTGGATAAAACTGAGCAAATGGGTGTGCTTGAGATGATGTTGTGTTGGTGTAGAACCTCTGAGATACCCTCTTCAACCTTTGCAGACTTCCCAATCGACTGATCGAAACTTGTGCAACATAAATGAAATTTTAAACTTGTATTGACAGCTCCCACTCCAAAATGATTATAATGACCAGTCAACCATCTCATTCACCTTGAATTACCCAGCATACTTCAAACCTTCGAAAACTTTGAATTTACAAATCGAATTTAAAAAAAAATCAGAATTCTGTCAGCAAGAAATTGTGGAAAATGGGTCTCCAATTGACACTTGTAATTTCCCAACCATAATACTTGTGCACAAACTGAGAGAGGTTTTTGTTATTTGTCCTATTATAGATAAAACCATATTTTAGTTTTGAAAAAATCACTTCCTTCTATTAGAAAAACGTGCCAAAATAAAATGATTGAAACAGGAAGAAAAATACATAATTTTTCATTTTGAAACATAGGTTTCCAAGAGCATTGCATATCTCCAAAATAGTAAAACATGTGTAGAAACTGAAGGAGGTTTGTTCTTTGGCCGATTATTAGAAAAAACCTCTTTCATTTTGTTGAAATTCTTTTCCATTTGGTCAGAAGTCTCTTTTGAAAATGATGACCAAAACAATCGGTTTCGCAGCAAAGTGCAGCAGACCTCCATGGTTGATATGGTTGCAAATGGTTCTGTTCAAGGTTGAGTGTGTAGATGTGGAGATGACCTGGTTATTATGTATCACCCTCTGAGTGCTTGCCTCCATGCTTACAGACCTCCAAAATGGTTTTTCTCAGTTTGCGCAACAGAGGTTGAAATTTGAACTTATATTGAATTTCACTGCTCCAAAATGATTATGAGTGACCAACAACCATCTACGTTCACCTTATATCACCCTTATCATAAAATTTTGCATTTGTACAATTCATATAGTGCTTTATGGAACCTTCGAACCTAGTACCATCCATCAATTTATCCATTATCCATGCTTGATCTTGACAACCATGAACAACAGAAGCTACATGTTCTTTACTTCCATTCATTTTCTTGACTTTTTTAAATTCAAAGCTTTACTCATTCACTTCCCAGGGACAACATGTATCAATTTTTCTTTGTCCACATGTTTTTACATTAGAACAATTACTCAAATCTGAGTCTATACATGAAGGTAATTGAGAATATATTTCGTTGTTCCCAAATCCTTGCTGAGTAAATTGAAGTGAAACATATCGATTGTTGTTTGAGTGCAAATATTCTTTAGTGGCACTCAATTTCATGTTGTACAAAGAGTCACAACCAAAATTGATCTTCCCTTGAAAGTGAGGAAATTATAACCACCATTTCTCATCGAGTCAGAGGCTTCGATTCACGTTGATCCAACTAGCTTTGTAATCATATATTGCACTAGCGGGAAATTATATTTGAAAGAAAATGGGTTCTGAAACACCAACTATAATTTATCCACAATATTGCAAAGCATATCAAAGAAAAGAATTGCATTGAAGGTCACTCTAAAGCAGCTTGGGCATTAGATCTCAACAACAAATATATGCAATCGTTCCTTATCACCTAACAGTCCTTGGGCTTCTAAGATTTGTGCGCAACTGTTGCGCAGTAATTGTGGTTTGTGCAGCAGATGCGCAATGCCCTCTTTCACCTGAGCTTCAAACACCTCCCTTCGACCTTTGCAACCTCATAAACCTTCTCAGAGCTCAGATTACAATGGAGTAAGAATGAGGAAAACTTGAAAATTTTGAAATTTATGCCTCCACGTGGACTTTAGACGTTCACAAATTCGATTTTGGGTTCAAATACCCCCTTTATAACACATAAATTTACAATGAACTTTACTCATATGACTCCTTATACATACAGACCCTTTAGACTATGACACCTAGTGATTTCATAGGCTAGACTTTACAAAGTAACCCCCAAAATGAAATAGTAAGATATGCATATTGATTCTTAGACTATAGGACCCTAACATTAGGAATCAACTTTCAATTTCAAAATGGAATCCTAATCTATTGAAAGAAATGGCAAAATTGAAATAAAACCTATTCACGAAAACTATCTAAGATAAGTATGCACACACTTTCTTTTTCAAAAGTCAGAAATTCGGAACTTGGAAAGCAATCTTTTAATCTATGAAATTGAAATGACAACTGACAAGAAAATAAGCTTACTCTATTGACATGAAAATAAATCTATTCTAGTGACATGAAAGTGAATCTATTTTACTAGCAGGAAAGTAAATATATTCTAATGACTTGAAAGTAAATTTAATCTAGAAAGCAACAAATCCTATACTAAGAAAGTATTAAATTCTCAAACTATGAAATTTAAAGGCAACCTATTATGAAAACGGTAAGGGATCAATTGAAATTATTAATGTGTGCATTGTCAAATTAGAAAAATTCTTGACTATCTATCAAACAAATTGGAAAGCAATGAATCTATGAAATGAGAGAAATAACGCTTAACTTGCAAAAGAACATAAATGGAATGAGTATGAAAGAATGTAAACAATGCATCTAATCAAAAGACTTAAAATGAACATAAAGAAACTAAAAGATAAAACATTAGAATACATCCCATACTCATTAAGTGGCCATCCCAAAGTGCATGAGAGGTGGAAAGTTGAGAAAACTCTTGATCAAACACCAAACGAAGGCACAACCATATCAAAATGAACTACAATGGTATTCATAAGCATAATGCCAATACTTACCATTCGAAACTCAACATTGAAGCATGGGCATAGCTCCCAAACTTTCCATGCCTTTTGAGAGGAGTAAGCACTCCTATTTATACAAAAAGTAATATAACTAACTCATAAATGTAGATCCACAAATCTCTACTAGATCCAGAAATATCTCATGTGGTTACAACCATGTGTTGACATCTAGCAATTAACATCTCTTCATATCCTCTCACAAATATCTCCTAGTTTTGATAGGAGACACTTATGAAAACTTCCATGATTCTTCTCCAAGAATTGTGCTTGACCAATTATCTCAAATCTTTAATAGTTTAATGAAGAAATTCGAATTTGAGTCTTGGAGGCCAAATATGATTGTCCTAAAATATTCAAATTAGCCTACACATGTCACAAAACTCATCCAACTTTTATATATAAGTGAATACATGTTGTTTTTATAATATTTAACCATAAATTCTCTCAAATTACCAAAATAAATGTATTGGAAAATCAAATGTCCAAACCTTAATCTGATCATGAAGATGGTCTTAGTGCATAATTATGGAGCTGCGAAATATGGAAAATTTTGAAGCAAAGTGAAACAAAAGAGGGTGAAATGAATGAAATTTTGGAGACCCAACAAGTATCCATATATTCTTTTATCTTGAATTCGTAATAAAATTGTTGCTTAGCTTTGAAGGGATGTGTTTGTATGATGTATTTGTGAAAATCTATAAACATATTCCAAAACTGATAGTCCCATCGTAAAAATAGTATCATTGGTATCCAAAAACTATAATATGTTGATATGTATATTTAGTTATGCCCAATGGCATAACTGGAGAAAGTTGTGTGAACCTCATTGACCTCTTGGATTTTCCATTAAATTGGAGCCAACGCCAATCCTTCTTTCGAAAAGTCACCAACTTCTTGGTTTTATTCCCAGTATACATGTGAGTAAGATATATGTAACAATCCTGGTGAAAATTCCATGTAATAAAAGTTAAAAGAAATAACCACAGTCGATGGGACACTTATTCCAAGCTGAATGTTGGGAAAGACATCCTCGGGGGTGTTCATTTGGTTGTTTATGGCTAAGGAAATTAGCAAAGGCAATGGCTAAAGCTGTGGAGAGGAAAAATGGAATTTTGGCACAATTATTTATGAAAATAATGGAAATTAGGAGAAAAGGGAGGTGAAAGGTCACAGGTTGCATGTGAGGAGGAAATTGAAGGAAAATAATGGAAAATGAAGAAAATAGAGGCCTCATTCATATAAAGGTTTATGAGGATCAATTGGTAACCTTTTGTCAGTTGAGTTTTGGATATCTCTCATTATTCTCTCTCTCTCTCATACTCTTGGAAACTTAGAGTTTCCTTGGAGCATTTTGGCATTGGAGCAAGAAAGGCAAAGAAGGCAAGAGGAAGCAATGATCAAGCAAGGAAAGGCAAGATCAAGTAGTTATAACAAGCTTCATTGTAAGTATCGACTTGCATGTGTATTTTCCTTGCTATATTTGGCATGCATGGTATTGCATGTGGTTCTTTTCTATCATGGCCTTGGTTTTGCCAGGTGTAACAATGTTTTCAATCTAGCCTTGCCATTTCTGGATAGTCATGGTGTGATGGGGTTCTCATGTTTTGGTTGAGATGGAGTTCTAGATGGATTCAAAGCTTAGTGGGGTGGATCTCCAAATGATAGAGCACATGGCCTAGTGGTCCCTGAACCAAACTATGGATCACTGTAAAGCCACTGGCCTACTGACCCCTGATCCAGACTGTGTGTTGCGGTAAAGCCAGGATTGTGTTGCCTCTACGGGCATAGGAATCCTTGCCGGTGAATGGCAGGATATAAGTTAAAGCCAAGAGGTGGTTTGCTCTCTGTTGGGCCTAGTAATCTTGGGTTTGGGATATGCGATAAAGCCTGGAGAGTGGGTCTTGGTTCAGGGCCTAGTGATCTAGGTTTGGATTGCGGTAAATCCTAAGAGACTAGGAGACAAGAAATTTCCTCACAGTGTAGGTGGAGAAATCTGGTGGAATCCATACTTGTTTGTCCTAATGATCGGGTGGGGATCACGGTGAAGCCTATTATGATGTGTTCATTGTGTTGGCCTAGTGATCCGGAATGGATTACAATAAATCCCGGTTTCTATTGATGAGGGTCAGGTGGTTTAGCCTCGGTATGCCTTGGTTGAGTTATTTTGGTTTGAGTCCCACATTCATGCTTGGAATATGGCACGAGGGTGATTGGATGAAGAGAGACTTGGCTCAGCCAATTTATGGTCGGGTGGAACGTGGTAGTCCCATCTTCGGTTCGTTTATTACATTCATTAATGAGAAATTCATTCCCTTGATTTTCATGTGTAAATGTATTGATGTATATGTGGATTTTAATTATTGATATGTTTATGGTATTTTTGTTCCTATTATGTTGGTTATATGTATATTTTATGACAACAACTATGTATGGCTCTCAACATGTTTTTACTTGTATATGAATGGATAATGTGTCTATGACCTAATAGATGATAATGCAACAAATGACATGAGGGAACAATGGTTCATAGCGATTCTCAGATAAGTATGAGATCCCTACACTTAATTATGTTGTTTACACCTGTAGGTTACATGTTGATGATATGTTTGACGAAATGCCTGTCATGGCTAGTAGGGGTCTATTTATGGTTTTGTTCAACTCATTTCTTTTGCATCATTGCTTCCCTGTACTTTCACTGATTTTGAGCTTTCACTCCATTTTGGGCAGTGGCCTGGGTTCTGGGCCTAATAAAGTGGCTTAAATCCCAGGGTTGCTGGCACAGAACTGGAAAATTTGGTCTCTGGTCATTGCCACACAAGCTTGTGAGAGCAACTTTGGGTTTTTGTTCACTCCCTTGCCCATAGCATGAGAGCAATTATTGCCTAAGAGATCTAGAACAATAGTGGGACCTGGGGACAAGCTGTCTGAGTGGTTGACATGTCTCCTGAGGGTTCTGACGCTGATGTTGGATGACTGTGTGCGATGTTTCCATCGATTCCACTTCCTTAAGGTCACATAGGAAGCCGAATATGATCATAGTAGCCTCTCATCTCATGTTTACCTGAGATGGCTAGTGACTTGGGTAGATGTGGGAGGAGGGTTTACAATATATAAGTAAAGTTTCTCAATTTTGATCAAAATGTTTCGATATAGGGGTAGAAGTGGGTGGTTCTTCAAACAAGCCTTCCCATTCAACCAATTTATTACGTTCATGAAGTCTCCATAGACATAGGTCTAAACAATATGTAGATGTTCAACATGTTGCAATAGGAGCTTTAGAGCAAAAAGCTCTGCATAATTATTTATGGAGTTTCCAATACCACATGAGAAAGAGAAATAGTGTGTATCAGAGATATATAGTCTTCCACTAGCACCTCCCATGGAAGGGGAAAGTTGTGAAGCCCCATTAAAGAAGGCCCATGACTTATATTTTTTGATGTCATGTCTATCATGAGTAGGTTGTTTTATGAGTGTACTATTATGGGGAAGCAAATATGCAATTCTTAAGTTGTTCAAATCCACTCTTAATAAATATTGACCTTGATCCTCAAATATTGCTCCATCTCTTTCCAACCAAACACTCCAACATACCACTAGGGGGAGGGCCTTTATCGAGTATTTTGGTTTATGATTAAGCCAAGCTTTCAAGCAATCTTGTACAAAGTGACCTTCCCAATCCTGAACATTGCCAATGATATTTTTTAACTCAACCTAAGCACTTATAGTAAAAGGACAGTGTATAAAGAGGTGATTGATGGATTCGGCCTCCGAGAGACAGAGCAAGCATCTACTAGTCCCTCAAAAGACCTCCTTTGTAATATGTCCCAAGTGGGGGATTTTTTCATCAATAGTAATGATCCAGATCTTGAGGGGAGACCCCCAAGATCTAAAAACTTGAATTGCGAGAAAAAAAGAGAAGAATGCCCAATCAACAAAACCACAAAGAAACTTTTATTTAAAATAGTAATGGAAATAAACCAGCTAGGGCGATGGTAGCTTATCTCTGAGAAGAGATGTGGTGGCTACATGACTCTGAACAATAAAGGATACATTGTGGCGGAAAATCTGTCCTTTTACAAAATGTGACTTGTTACTTATAGTTTTTTTCAGTTACAACACCACGGGTAAATTCCATGGGTGAATGAATACCATGGGTGGATTTTACAATACCACGGGCAGATGCCATTTACAATACCATGGGTAAATTCCATGGGTGAATGAATACCATGGGTGGATTTTACAATACCACGGGCAGATGCCATTTACAATACCATGGGTAAATTCCATGGGTCAATGAATAATATGGGTGGATGAGTACCATGGGTTGATGCCATTTTCCATTTGGATCATTCCCCCCTCCTTAAGAAGCAATGGCCCCCATTGCGTAAAGTTCCCTCCTGCAAAGCCTTTGTTGAATATGAAGAGCCACTGAAGATAAGGGTTTTATGTGGTTAACCCAAATCCCTGATAAACGAAAATCCGAGGATAGAGATACCCTGTAATGCTTGTGACCAACTGTGATTCTGACAGTGTGTGGCCTAGCAAATGGACTTCGATGACAAGGATTTTATGCGGTTGACCCATAACCATGATGTTGGTTGCTGATGAAGTAGCAGGTGCCTACATAGCCTGGGGTGGGAGGGCACATCTCCAAATAACCCATGGCACATCTCCAAATAACCCAAGCCAAATGCTGCTATGTTGAAATTGATGAATGTGAAGCAGGTGCCTACTAAAGTGGGGTGGAAGGGCACGTCTACAATGGGAACCCACTCCGAATGCTACTCCAGAATTAAAATGGGCATAACTCAGTCAATATAACTCAGAATATTTATTATAACCTATTTTTGGAAGCAGAAAGATCATTTTGCATCTTCCCATGAGTTGGAAATCCTTATCTGGACACTCTGAGATCTCAGATTCACGCTGCAATAGTTCCGCCATCACAAAAATTCTGATAAAATAGCTGATTTCAAATCAGCGATATCTCCCACATTCGAACTCCGATTCGACCCTTTTTTTTTTTTGAAATTGGGTGATTTTTCAAGAGGAATCCAGATCTGGTATTTGTTTTTGTAAATTTTGTACCAAATGTTTCAGATCTGATCTGCAAATTCGTCGCCCAAAAAAAAAGTTCTTGCAAAAAAAATGAAAAAAGAAAATTTCTTCCTACTTGACCCAAGAAAATGCTCTGTGGAGGTTGTAGCACATGCCTAAAGTTTGTTGAATATTTTGAAACTGAAATATGCATCAAACCCTCATTCCCATGAAATCATAACCTGCTCTGATACCACTGATTCGGATCTTGAGGGGAGACCCCCAAGATCTGAAAACTTGAATTGCGAGAAAAAAAGAGGAGAATGCCCAATCAACAAAACCACAAAGAAACTTTTATTTAAAATAGTAATGGAAATAAACCAGCTAGGGCGATGGTAGCTTATCTCTGAGAAGAGATGTGGTGGCTACATGCCTCTGAACAATAAAGGCTACATTGTGGCGGAAAATCTGTCCTTTTACAAAATGTGACTTGTTACTTATAGTTTTTTTCAGTTACAATACCACGGGTAAATTCCATGGGTGAATGAATACCATGGGTGGATTTTACAATACCACGGACAGATGCCATTTACAATACCATGGGTAAATTCCATGGGTGAATGAATACCATGGGTGGATTTTACAATACCACGGGCAGATGCCATTTACAATACCATGGGTAAATTCCATGGTTCAATGAATAATATGGGTGGATGAGTACCATGGGTTGATGCCATTTTCCATTTGGATCAGTGGTATCAGAGCGGTCTGCTTTTTCTCTGTTTTTCTTTGCATGTCCCCAACGAGGTCGGGATATAAGGAGTTAGGGCTTGAATTGGTCGAACCTTTGCAAGAACAGCCTCGCAAATCTCGACGACCTCCCATGGCGGATGAGAAGAAAGACGAGGGGGCAGGAGATCCTATCAGAATCTTGCTCGAAGAAGCCCTCGAGCGGCAAAGGAACGTGATGATGGACAGCTTTGCGCAGATCCTTCAGCGGCTACCCAGAGGCGACGCATCGGCTTCCAACAGCTACTCTGGAAATGCCACACCGTTTAAGGTACAAGTTAATTTTGAAATCCCCATCTTCGAGGGTCAAATAGACGAAGATGCCGTAGATAAATGGTTAAATCTGCTCGATGGGTATTTTTCTGTTCATGAATTTTCAAGTCGGGAAAAGATTGTTTTCGCTCTTCTCAAAGCAGCCCCCCACGTCAAGGACTGGTGGGAAACCTACTGTGAACAGAAGGATGAAAGTACAGGCTCACTGTTTTCAGCTGCACCCACTTGGAATGACTTCCGAGATGCCATCAAGGAGCAGTACTACCCTGTCAAAAGCTATGAGGACAAATACATCAAATAGACCACACTGCGGCAGGGACGAGACCAAGATGTGCCGGAGTTCACAAACATTTTTCATACCCTTCGCACACAGTTGGGTATCAAAGATTCTGAGCTGCATCTGGTACTCAAATACCGCGGCTGCCTACACAGATACATCCAGGAAGAGATGGAGTTCTTGAACATCTCCTCACTCGGCACAGCATACCGATACGTTGTCAAAATCGAGCAAAAGTTCAAATAGAAGAAGCGAGACTTTGGATCTGCAAAATCCGAAGCCTAAAGGACAAAGCCAAGGCGGGGTGACCCAAGACAACTCGTCGAAGCCGCAAGAAACGAACAACACCACGAAGCCGAAGAAGGACACAGGAAAGCGGTGTGAGTTACACAAGAGTCCCACTCATAACACAAGTGAGTGCCGGACCAAGCAGTCGCTGGTGGCTGAGTTGAAGGTTTCTGAATCAGATGCATGTTCCGACTCTGAGTCAGAACCCGACAAGGGGAATGACAAAGGGAAGCAGATCATTGATGCGGATCCCAGCGCCACTGTTGCTACTGCCAAGATCCAGAAAAATGAGCCCGAAGATCCAGAGGAGGGGGAACGTCTTTTCCACTCACAGATGTGGGTGAAGGGTTCGTCGCTGCAATTCATTGTCGACAGTGGCAGCCAAAAGAACCTCATTTCAGCAGAGGTCGTGAAGCGGTTGGGCCTACCAACTACACCACACCCATAGCCGTACAATATCGGTTGGCTTCACGAAGGACGAGATCTCAAAGTTCGCCAGCAGTGCTGCCTTCCCTACAGCATCAAGCCCTTCACAGACGAGGTACTGTGTGATGTTACACCTCTGGATGTTTGTGATGTACTATTAGTCCAGCCATACTTGTGGAGGCGACATGCTGTGTATGAGTCAAGGCCTCGCGCTGTCATCATTTCTTTGGATAATTCATTATACAGGATACCAGAGGTAGCCCCACCTACGGCCACCTCTTTGATCACTGCTAAGAAAAGCAGCAAGCTCATCTCACAGACTAGGAAATTAATTTTCTGTCTGGTTCGCTTCCAAAGTAAGGGGAAGATCGTTGCTACATCCATGACCCCCGCGAAGGGTTCCTCCACATAGCAGCAGCAACAGAGGGATATAGTCGTGACAGAACACAGGAACAAATTCTCCTTACCCGGAGGGGTACCACACAAGTTTCAGGTAGGCGACAAAGTTTGGTTACATTTGCAGAGGGAGCGCCTTACCAGAACCCATCAGAAACTCAGACCACTTCGACATGGTCCTTACACCAGTAACAAGGCTACGGGAAACAATGCTTTGAAGCACAGCATTCCTCCATTCCTTCGCTTGCACCGAGTGTTCAATGTGGACCATCGCCGACCATGCTCCCCACCATTTCTGGACACATCAGAGATTGCAGAACAACTCACGAGAGACCCAGCTCAGCAGAAGCTTCCTCATCTCAGGGAGGAACTCAACACAATGGGGACCATTGCTTCCTAGGGGGGGAGGAATGATCTAGGTGGATGTTGGTGGCCACCCACCTATCCCATTTGGACCCCCACAACTGTCTCTTTCAGTTTTTTTGTTTCCTTAATTATAGCACAGTTTACTATTTTTAGCAGTTTTTCGGGTCTTAAACTTCTGGAACCGTTTTGAGGCCCTAAACGACGTTTTTTTGGGAAATCCACCGCCAATGATTTTTCTATCTAAAAATCGTCTTTTCCGTCGTAGTCCTCGGATATATCTTTCCAACGGGCTATCATGTGCGTCAAACAGAGATAGTACGACCAATTCGTGACCCCGGGAAGTTGATGTAACAACTTACCCAAAAACAGGGCCCACAATTTGGCGTTTCATCTTCTAGGGTTAGGTTTTGGAATGTGAAGGGTTTTCCATTGTTTCTCAACAATAAATAGGCCCTCGAGCCTCATTGTAACACAATTTTTTGGAGAACAGTTCAGAGGCATGTAGCCACACATCTCTTCTCAGAGATAAGCTACCATCGCCTTAGCTGGTTTATTTCCATTTCTGGTTGTAAGCATATTTCAGTATTTTCCATTAATGAAATGAAGTATTATTTCCGTTGCATATTTGTGTATATGGTTATCTCGGTAATTTGTTGCGTTCCTATTTAAATCCGAAGGTATCAGAGCGGTCTGCTTTTTCTCTGTTTTTCTTTGCATGTCCCCAACGAGGTCGGGATATAAGGAGTTAGGGCTTGAATTGGTCGAACCTTTGCAAGACCAGCCTCGCAAATCTCGGTACCATGGGTTGATGCCATTTTCCATTTTCCATTTGGACCAAAAAAAGAGGAGAATGCCCAATCAACAAAACCACAAACTTTTATTTAAAATAGTAATGGAAATAAACCAGCTAGGGCGATGGTAGCTTATCTCTGAGAAGAGATGTGGTGGCTACATGCCTCTGAACAATAAAGGCTACATTGTGGCGGAAAATCTGTCCTTTTACAAAATGTGACTTGTTACTTATAGTTTTTTTTAGTTACAATACCACGGGTAAATTCCATGGGTGAATGAATACCATGGGTGGATTTTACAATACCACGAGCAGATGCCATTTACAATACCATGGGTAAATTCCATGGGTGAATGAATACCATGGGTGGATTTTACAATACCATGGGTAAATTCCATGGGTCAATGAATAATATGGGTGGATGAGTACCATGGGTTGATGCCATTTTCCATTTGGATCAAGTAATCACATAAACAACTTTTTTTTGGGGGGGGGGAGTGGCTGAGTTCCATAATTTTTTTTCCCACTAAGGAAGTGGACAATCCATGGAGTGTTGAATATAGTACAGGTACTCAAACTTTGGCATGTATGAACCATGTGGATCCACTAGCCATATTAATTTTCCTTAGCTTGAGAGAGAGATATGAGGCTCTGGGTAAGAGCTATGGTATATCTCTCCCATTCTTCAACTTGTAAAACTTCCAATTCTAATGTCTGAGCCCTAATTCATGACTAAAGCCCAACAAACCTTGATCTGTCGGAGATTTGAGATAAGTAGAAAATGCCTTTCTCATTTAACATCTGGATGAGAGGCTCATATAATAAATGCACATTTCTGCTACCGATCCATGGGTCCTTTCCGATAAGGATTTGTCATCCATCTCCAATGCGCCACTTGAGCCCTTTTAGAATAAAATATATTGCATTTATGATGTCCCTACAGGTTATAAAGCTATTATTCGCAATCTTTCTAGGATATACAATCCATTCTAGAAGGGAGAGGAGAGAGATGTATTTGGATTCCATGATCAATGCCCAAAGGCCTTGCCCTTTAACCAACTGCCAATCTCATTGTGTTGTTGGCACCATGGAGAACCAAGATAGGTTCTTTAATCCCCAACCTCTTAAAGCTTTTGGAATAAATATGGATGACAAAGTAGTTAGGGAAAACGGTCTACGGTCTTGTTTAAGATCCCTTTTGGAATTCAAGCTAACAATGCCTAGTATACTATAACCACCCCTCCCACATTTACCCAATTTCACAAGCCTACTAGGGTAGACATGAGAGGAAGAGCTACTATGACCAAAACCAACCTCCTAGATCTAATTAAGGAAGTGGGGTTGACTAATGACGACAAACTCACAACTCAACACCTCTTATAAGAGCCACAATTCACACAGGGGTTGAACAACCATCCTAGGTAGACAAACCCTAAACAAGACCTCTATTTTCAACCTTGTGCCCTCAATCGCATCCAAAACAAGGCATCCATGTGGTTGGGAGGCTCCAACCACATGCAAAAGCCTGCATCCATGTGGTTGCAACCCAATTTTTCCAATTCAGAGGGTGTTGTCCCGAGGTCTAAGCCTAGATTCTAGGTCAACCTCCAAACCACTACCCAAAACTTCTTGTCACTTATTAGGATCAATAATGACATGAAAACAATGCTAGACATACAAATTTGAAGGCATCACTTGACCTAGACTGCCTAAAATGTAACAAACATCTCGTCAAACACATTGCAAACATGTAAGCTACAGGTCATGAATGCATATCTGATCATAAAAGTATGATATTCATTTTAGAATCACTGAGAAGGCCCTATGCCCTCTCCACATAGTTTCAAAACACTTATTAGTCCATACATACATAAATCAATCAATAACTAAACCATTCATGACAAGAGCCATAGATGATACATATCATATAACCAAAAAATAACCAACATATAAACCATGACATAACAACCATAAGATAACCATCATCATGAACACATATATTCATAAATTACCATAGGAAAATGTCTCATATTAACATAGGAAAATACCAACCAAGTTAGGGACTTCTACGTACCACCTGACCATAGATTGGGCTGAACCAATTCTCTCTTTCAACCAATCACCCTCACGCCATATTCCAAGCATGAATGTGGGATCTCATGGAATAAACCAAGATAAACCAAACTAGGGCTTCTAGAGACCAAACCACCTCAACCCTTAACCAATGATTCCACCTCACGGTCAAACATCACTAACACTAACCATATCAGTCTCTACCCAAGTTGTCCATGGCTCCAGGAACTAGTAACTCAACCCACAACCTTCTAGGGCTCCAGAGAGTTTGTCCAACCTAGCTCCAGGAGTAGTAACTCAACCCACCAAGGGCTCCAAAGCATTTGTCCAACCTAGGCTCCAAAACTAGTAACTCAACCAAAGTTGTTCTAGGGCTCAAGAGTGCTTGTTCCACCCCAAAACCATAAGGAATTATGAGCACCAATCAGAAGATAATCAAGTGGAAAAACCCAAAACACCATGGCTATCCAAGAAATGGAAAGGGGGGGCTAAAACCACTATTAATCAAGGAAATATTCCATGCCAATGACAAAACATAACCAAATAATCACATGCATAGACCACGCATCCATAAATCAACAAGGAAATCACACATGCAACCGGTTACCTGCAAAGCAATTCGATTGTAGTCGTTGATCCACCTGTTCCCTTGCACTTTCATGCTTTTAGTTGCCTTATTTATCCAAATCCAATGTATTTTATAGTGCTCCAAGAATGCTCCAAGAAAACTCTGTAACAGCCCGAAGTAAACATGTAATTAATCAAGTAATTGATATTCAACATGCAATTCAACTGATTAACTTCAAGTTCAAAACTATGATTAGAATACTTACCTGTGTTTTCGGTTGAAGTCTGCTATCTGCAACAAGGTTTTGGGGACGACTCTCCACCCAACCGTAGGCTCAATTGTGCAACGTCTTGCTACAACTGGCCACCCCCGAGCCCTCAATCAACGTTCTACTGCCAGTGACTCCTAGGTCTTAGTATACCATTCTCCCAAGAGAATGAAAGACAAAATCTCGGAAAGATGGAATGCCGGAAATTCCTCTCATCTTCCTCACCATCTATTAAATAGAACAACATTGGAAGGGGAACCACATGCACACACTCCATGTGTCTACATGCAACTTCTTTTGATTTTTAGCTTTCTTGTTTTATTTCTTTACTTTTCTTTTGATTTTTAGCTTTTCTTGTTTTATTTCTTTCTTTTTGATAGTTTTCTTGTTTTATTTATATTTATTCTTATTTAGAGTTTTAGTATGGTTATTACTATTTTTATTTTTATTATTTTTATTTATTTTCTTTGTATATATTTTTAATATCATTTATTATTTAACATTTATGATTTATTATTTTTATTATTTATTATTAAGTGATTTATTTATTATTATTTATTATTTCTATTATTAATTATTAATTTTATTATTTATTATTATTTATTATTTATTATTAAGGGGAGGGATATTACATACTCTCCCACTTTAAGGAACTTCGTCCCGAAGTTAAGTTGAATTATTTATTACTTATTATTTTTATTATTTATTATTTATTAACTTCATGTTGCCAACACCCTCTGCTGAACTAATATAACCAGCAGGCATCGAAAGTCCCCAACACCCCGGGAAATCTCAAGGAATCTCTGTCCTTTTTCCCACTTTCGGCACCAGGCTAAGCCTGACCTAGTCTGTATCCTAGTCCAAGGCTGGCCCCAAGGCTCGCGCCTGACTCAGACCTCATCTGCCCTAAGGCAGGCATCCGGTCCAATACTCAATGACCCCGGGCATCTCGCAAGGCTGGCCCACTCCCTCCACAACTACTAAGGCGCACAGCCCCAGGCATCGAAGTCCTTTACATCCCTTCCAGACTTCGGCATCCCAATCCAATAACAGGCACCAAGCCTAGAACATCAGGCACTTGGCCTCCTCAAGATGGTCCCATAGCTCTTCTAGAGCTATCCATCAAGAGCTATACACAAGACAAAGGAACCACTGGCATATGTAGTGTTGATTGAGTTTTGTCCCCAGCCCATATGGCGTTACTTATTTTCCCTCGTGCGTATGGGCTCGCACGAGATCATCAAATAAACCAGCCCTCTCGGCCCATTTGTGATTTCCTGTCAATCACCACATCTCAACATGCAACCAATGCATTAGCTATACCATCATAGTATCATAGAAAATAATCCACATGCCAAGTCTTGCATGTCATCATGAGAACATTCATCATTGTTAATCACAACATTATGGATAATAACTAACTGCATGCTCATGCATGTCATAAATTTGTATGCAACTATCACATGCTTCCTCATGAAATACCATCATAAGTTATAACATCAACATATTTGCATCAAATACATATCATGAATTCACATATTAAATGAACCACATGTCAATAAACCTCATATTATAGCATCATAATTCCTATGCCACGTTATGCATATCCTATCCATCATGAGTATTCAATACCTATCATCACGTAGTAAATGAATATGTCAATATACCTCGACATAACATCATAGTGCCTATGCATATCATAATCATCATAATTATACATCATCACTATTGTAACAACTATATAAATATAAGCCACAACTTCATAAAATTCATCTTCTTTGTTAATGATATACAATTGTTATCCTTTAATATTTTCCTATAGACATTTTCTTAGTCTATCACTTGTCAACTTACACCAATATGAGTGTTCTAGTTCATACTTTCTATCTTGGCCATTTGAAATTGTATAGGTCATCACTATGACCCTCACTAATCATCATCAATCATCATTCACTTGTGATATCGAGAGTGCCAAGCTATTCAATTATGATAATTCCTAAATCCAAAATGACTTCTTGTTGATTTATTATACCTATTTATGAGACTTTTCCTTACCCGCCACAAGTATCATTCTATTATTCTTTTCCATTCATCTCAACATTCCATGTTGGTTATACTATCATCAATAGAAAATTGTAAGTTTATCATTTTCCCTTCCCTTCATAGCATAACTTTCTTAGTTATGTACCGCTAACTTTAGAGATCAAACTTATAAACTTTTCCTCCTTTCTCACTATCCCTTCAATATTAAATGGATAGTATTTTAAGGGCTATAATTATTTCTTCCAATTTGACTTGATTTGACATGTACTCCTTAGGGGGGTGTACTTCTATTCTCATAGTTGTGTAAGTAATCAAGTATGGTTCTCATCCTTGCACGTTTTCTCAATTCATGTGAAAAATACCTTCATAGTTTAAGATGTATTTCCATGAATTCATCACTTGATATTAATTTCATGGAAACATCATCAATTTATTTCCTTTGTTCTATGTTTATATCTTTGTTTTAAATCCTCATAAAAATATTAAAATCCAAACTCTTACCAATTTCAAAAGTTCACAAGAATTTTAATAAGTAAGATAATTTAATTTACAGATGTATAGTTTCACTGGCCATCAAAAGTAAAGTAAAACCATATTTCTATTATGCTACCCTTGTCATAAATTGGATTAATAATTTACCAATTATAAAAGTAAAATAAAAACTACATAAATATATGTGATTTGTATCTTATCCTCCCAATATTGTTATAAACTTACTTGTTGAAATATTAAACAATGTATAACACATCATAAATTTTTATAGACCTTGAAAAGTCATAATATATAAATACTCATTAAAATAATAATGATCTAATTATGAATTTAATAAAGTTTTACCTTCATTAAATTATCTCATCAATCAAAAATAATTAAATATATTTATTTTTCCAAAATCATTGATTAAATATATTAGATGTGTCTTAAATGACAAAAGTCCTCTTTCATTCCTGAATATATATTATTTTTATACACTTATATTATTAAATTATATCTCTTAATACTGTAATGGAGAATTCTCATGATATACTTGCATCTATCTAGAATTCAGTGCTCAAAGGGTTTCCCCTTCGAAGGAGAATAGTGACTGGGGTAGCAATATTCACAACATAGAGTCCAAGAAAATAAGTGGATATTATTGTTGTTGCAGCCATTACAATGGTAAAATCAACAATAGATATGAGCTCAACATATTATTTGTATAAATTGAACTTAACTTAAGTGTAGAGGATAACAATCATTTTTTTGACTAACAAAGATAAATCTAATTGACAATATCCTTCATAATTATCATTAAAAATATGTGAATTAAAGAAAAAATAAAACTTGAATCATCAACTACTCCATAGGAAACATGATCCAAGCAACAACACATAGATTAGTAGATGCCCACATGGTTATCTCTTCAACAGATATAGTGCCACTATCATAGAAAAAGACATTACTTCTCATGCAAGAAATCTCTACCACTACCAACTTATTTACAAACCAATAGTGTACATTGTATACCTAAGTTCTAACTTTCAATACAAAAAATGCAATTTTCATTTGAAGGACCATCCTGACAACCATATTTATTATTGATATTTTAAAACTTAAGACTTCTCGCCCTCACTTCACTCACTAGTTTACCAAACATGAAAGATCTCTATCTTGCAAATTGTTTATCAAAAATGGAATGACAAAAAACACTCAGAACGTTTCTTCAAGACAAGCCTACGTATGCTCATTTATCCCTTTTCTTCCTTCACAAACCAATAAGGTCAAATTATCCTCTCATTTACCAGGATTTTCTTCTAAAAGGATTGTCAGAAGTATTGCAGTAAACAGATTTCATAACATATTTATTATAATTAAGATGTATTCAAATATTGAATTAGGATCTGGGTATCAAAATAAACCACTACCGTTTGTGGGGTTTGCCTGTTCTAAGTTCAAAGAACTCAATTTTTAACCATAGAGAATCTAGCATCAATCTGTCTATTCAGCATATGTTACATAACTAGATGGATAGCCTAATTGGATAGAGAACGTCACAAAGTGAAAATTGTGACAGAAGAGGAATCATGAACGGTTACAATGATGTTAGAGGGTGAAGTTGTCAAAGGTCGGAGTGCAAAACTGTGACAAAGAACTTCATTGCATTTGGGACAGTAATATGGTTTGATATATGGGACTAAGACTATATGTAAAAAATTCATGACCCCACTGGGAATTGCCTCCATGATGACAAGGGTTTCCAGGCTGAAACCCACTTTTTGGTTTAGAGTAGCAATTAAAAAGCCTAAGGAAAACAGGTCTTGAAAGCCCAAGGAAATTGGTTAAGAACTTGTTTTCTGTAGACACAAGGAAAACCGGTTTAATTGCCTAAAACCCAAAAGTATTTAGCACGAGTAAAATTCTGCCTCTTTATAGATTACTATCAAATTATTTCAGATAATGCAGTTTTCTTTGAGTAATAGCAATGGATTAACCTACATTCACAAATATCAGCCAATAATGACGGGTCACTACAGATTGACAATGAAACTATGATAACTTTTGCTGGCCTTGAATCAACCAAACTTTAAAAAACCAAAAATCAAATCAAATTAAACCAATTAAAAAACGTAAACACGTTGAAAATATACAAATGGGATTGGTTTTCAACTTTTAGCATTCTTCAATGTTTCCAACGTTTCAGCTTATTTTTAAAACAAGGCTCTCTATCCCTTCCTCCAAAGCCCCTCAAGGTAAGAATTGTGGCAGTGCAAAATTGAAACATAAAAATGTAATAAGCTGCACAATGGTATCTACTCGTTGAAACCTTTATGTTGTTCACTGGTGCTCACATTTAATACATAAAATAGCAACCGCTGCTGAAGCCATACACCAAGTGAATCAAACTTCAGATTCCTGAGCTCAGGGAAGTGAAACTAATGAGCCAGACATACTGCAAAGTATGTATTCATTTTAATAAATATTTATTTGAATGTGGATTCCAGATTTTCTTAGAGCCTCCATATTTGTGTATTTTCTCTCTACTGATTTAATTATAGATATCATAGTATTTAAATGACATGTTCCGTATTCATCCATAGTTGTTTATTTTCTCTCATTAATTATAGATATCAATTTATTTAAATGACATTTTGCTGTATTTATCTTTATAATAGGAAACTTTGGATATTTAATGTTTAATTATTTGGATTTGATGTGTACTTTATAAGATATGCAGGGATACAGAGTGAGATTTTACCAATCCCTGTTCCAATCTAGTTCGGATCTTGATAACATTATTTCAACATATCTTCAAGTTTATTAAGAATTGTTATCCATATGGTCTTATTTACAACTCACGCCGAAGGAAACTAGCCATTTTCACAATTTCCAGGTTTATAGGAATGGCAATTTATGACCCCGTTCCTTTCTTAATTCCATCAATCTGCCTGACTTGAGCATTTGACGTGTATTATAAAGACCAGTGACTTGCTGATGCAATGGAATTTCTAGGACCTTTTAATGCTTGCGACTTCTCAGAGTTCTGTTTGAATTTTCATCTAATCCTTATCACTTGAAAATTCAACTAACGGAAGGGCTCGAGAAGCTTGAAGTCATTCCTGATGCACTGGAACCCCCCTTTTCAAGTTATTTGTATAATGAATTTCTCGCAACAGATAATTACACAAAGGAAAGGCAACAATTCTTCCTTTCAAGAAACATTCCCAAGTATGCTAGTGGCAAGGAAGTCAGTGTGATGTCTACGGTGATGAAGGGTGTCGAAATAGTGAACGGTCTTGAGCATAAATATCATGTGACACATCTAAGGCTTCATATGTTTTGGACACAGAAGATTTCCTATATCGCAAGAAACAAGCAGAGACATCCAGATGTTCCAATATACGAAAAGGTTGCATCCAGAGGTTCCAATATAAGAAATGAACCCTTGCAAAAACGGAAAACAACCCCTACAAAACAGAACACCTGCTAGCACAGGTTTTGCAAAATTGACAACTTAAATTACGATTTTTCCTATTTCTTACCAATTTTAAACAAAATGAATCGAAAAATCTACTTCAAATTGAAATCACCACTTACAATGAAATTAACAGCTGAAAATTCCTATTTAAAAAGCTGATATACACTACCATTAAAAAAAAATAATGCCGAAATATAACGAATTTAATTATCCTCTCATAATAACAGCCAACACAGAATTTTACCCATCAAATTCACCGACGAACACGTTGAATCATTGATAAATATAGACCACTTTTTTTTTTCCGTTGATGAAACGCAGTGGATCAAAAAGAAAAGCAAGTGACATTTAACGTATTTCCCTGTTGTCAGAATTCCTATTGTGGTGCATTTGTAAGGCAGTCAAAACAAACCTTCCTAACCCATTGACAAAATTCAAAATTTCTTATCAGCACTAGCCTCAATAAGAGGTGAGTAAAAAAATAAACCCTTGATCACACCTCCAGAACCGGCATCCAACACAACGAAATAAAATCCGCACTGAAATGCTCAAAATCAATAAAAATATGATGTTATTTGTTAATCACATTTTGCCAAAAGATTAGGCACATTCCTTCTACATGATGAAACAGCCTGCCAAAACATGCACATCTCGAGAGATAAGCAATCGTGGCATTTAAGCAATGGTTTGATATCGACTGGATGATTTCTATCATAATCTATAATGATTCCTTGCGTATAATTTTCTCTACCCCTCGGTAAAACAGTAATAAAATATACCCGACATAAATGTTTAAATAGTATTAAAATATACCCGACATAAATGTTTGAATGGTAGGAGGATTCGATGGACCTGAAGCCAGGGCTTGTATTCTTTGAGGTGCGTTCACATTATTTACATACAGTTAATGCACTGTTTGTTCCTGCAATTTTTTTTTGCAATACATATTTGTTTCTAGTTTACATGCTTGGCTTATTGTATTATTTCATGAATATAAGCATTCCTTGATGGTCATATTGTAGACATTCATGTATTAAACAAGAACTTTGTTATACAACAATACCGTCACCATCACACAAATAGTAAATACTTTTGAAAAACGAATTTAAAGTAACTGAGAAAATTCATAACAACATAACAGTGCCTAAAGAACCATTTAACAAACCAAGTCACGGCTAGCAGATTTAATTTCATAAGCTTTATAGAATAATAGTTAAATACAGATAGTTACAAACTAATGAAACGAATGGAGGTCAAAGCTTTCCACAGAAAGAGAAACAGTCGCTAATCAGCATGTTTATAATTTAGTCCGGTTGTGGGTTCCCCGCAGTTTTAAACCGGCGATCCTTAGTTTCGTCGTCGCCCTCTTTTATGAATTCAGATATTCAATTTTTAAATTAAATCTGGTGATATGATGTTGTTTTAATCGTGCAAATATTTCTGAAGGTTGTAATTGAATTGGTTACCATTATGGATGAAAATATTGCTACGAGATATTCAATTTATGCAATATATTATATCTCGCATAAGTTAAATTCCACTTATGACTTTCAATATGAAGTTTGAAGATGTTTCAATCCACTAATGCCATTAGAGTAATGCATTTGCATCACAATCGAGCGGTTGTTAACAAAAAAAAACCGAAACTGGCAAAGACAAAATTGAAGAAAACCTTTAACATCTTAGTAGAAGAACTACCCCATATCGATTGAGCACCAGCTACACCTTTGGCAATATCTCCAATGTTTCCCAGAAAATTTAGCCCCTGCTTATGGAATGAAATCTGTATTCATAGAATGCATAAATGTGAAATTGCAAATTGTATGCATGCGCTTCATCAAACAGGGAAAACAGAGGGCACGACAGTTTAGTTTCTGCAGCAATTGGTCAGTGACTCAGTGGTGAAAGGGTACCGTAACAACAATTGGAAACAATTTACACTGATTATTTATACCAGAAAAATCTTTAACCCAGGAACTAAATTATTTCCATCGGAAGATTTCCACTAGAAAATCCTCCGGCCCACTTAGTCCTACAGAAAGTCACCATTAATTAGCTCAATAATGGTTTTTCAGAGGTTAAAAATAAGCACCCATTGCTTTTGACCAAAGAAAGTTCATAGAGATAAAAATGACATAAGGATGTTAAATTTAGCACAGTCCCGAAATGAAGGTGCCTACTGGAGCACTAGAAAGGATGACCTTCACGCTCCAACCCTTTTCAAAAATTATGATGCCTAAAGGCTTCCAAAATCACAAGGATTACTACTGATGCAAAGGATAGAAACCTTCATTAGAGAAAAACCTTCAGGTTGACATTTTTTGATGCGGTCTAAAATCGAGCAAAATGTGTATTCTGGTGCAAATCTATATCTCTGTAAATCTAAAACATAAAGTGACGCTTTTACAATAATATTTTATGTGTACAGTTAAATCAGGGGAATGGCAGCTAGATTTCGATGCTGAAATTAAATGAGATAATCCTCACTCTCCAATAGTCGCCTCATGCAAATAATAAATATCAAGAAATAATCAAAATTCTCTACATTAAAATGCCCATAGGCCCTATGTGTTTGAACTTGGCTCTGATACCATATGTAACAGCCCGAAGTAAACATGTAATTAATCAAGTAATTGATATTCAACATGCAATTCAACTGATTAACTTCAAGTTCAAACTATGATTAGAATACTTATCTGTGTTTTCGGTTGAAGTCTGCTATCTGCAACAAGGTTTTGGGGACGACTCTCCACCCAACCGTAGGCTCAATTGTGCAACGCCTTGCTACAACTGGCCACCCCCAAGCCCTCAATCAACATTCTACTGCCAGTGACTCCTAGGTCTTAGTATACCATTCTCCCAAGAGAATGAAAGACAGAATCTCGGAAAGATGGAATGCCGGAAATTCCTCTCATCTTCCTCACCATCTATTAAATAGAACAACATTGGAAGGGGAACCACATGCACACACTCCATGTGTCTACATGCAACTTCTTTTGATTTTTAGCTTTCTTGTTTTATTTCTTTACTTTTCTTTTGATTTTTAGCTTTTCTTGTTTTATTTCTTTCTTTTTGATAGTTTTCTTGTTTTATTTATATTTATTCTTATTTAGATTTTTAGTATGGTTATTACTATTTTTATTTTTATTATTTTTATTTATTTTCTTTGTATATATTTTTAATATCATTTATTATTTAACATTTATGATTTATTATTTTTATTATTTATTATTAAGTGATTTATTTATTATTATTTATTATTTCTATTATTAATTATTAATTTTATTATTTATTATTTATTATTATTTATTATTTATTATTTATTATTAAGGGGAGGGATATTACAAACTCTAAGTGTAAAAGAGTATGAGAGAGAGAATATAGAGAGCTCCAAGCTAAAATTGACAAAAGCTGTGAACTAATCCTCATAAGCCTTTTTATCATTGAGGCCCCTATTTTCTTCGATTTCCTCTATTTTTCCTTCAATTTCCCCCACATGTAATTCATATGACCTGTCACCTTATGTTTCTCATATTTTCCGTTGTTTCATAAATAAAATGCCAATTAATGTCATTTTGTCTTTGCCAATTTCCATAGCCATTAATTAATCACTAGTGATACCCCATCACTGTGTTCTACTCAATATTCAACTTGGAATACATGTCACATGTCCTTAGTCTTATTTTGCCTTTATTAACTTTATTACATGAGCTTTTAACCTATGGCTATTACGGACCCCTCCCCCTTACAGGAACACCTTCTATGACACCTATGACCAACAAGATCGTTGAAAACCCAAAAATACTTCCCATGGAGCTTTATAACTTAGCTTGATGTAATATTTACAATGAACCTCTTGATGAAATCAAAACCAACATAACAAACATGAAATCATGACAGCTATATCTCTTATCGAAAGCTTTATAACATAACTTGATGTGGTATTGAAATTCATATACATATACATATACATACATCCTGGGTGACTTGAATATGATTTAACACGAAATTCCCACAAGGTAAGCTTCTTCAGCTCACTTTTGTCTTACACATAGATCCTACCCCTAAATCTAACCAAACCATCTACTGTGAGATGATAATCCACATCCTGTTCACCTATACCCTACTAATGTAACTTTTGCTTAAGCTACTAGTACATGTCATCCTATTGTCATGCCTGCAAGATCTGATCCTATAAATTTGTCCCATATGAACTCATAACTGCAATGTGATTTACCTGCACTCTTCTGATAAGAGCATTTGCAAACTTGTTCTCTTTTCCCTTAATGTACTTGATCTTGAAGTCAAATTCATTAAGTGTAGCTAACCACCTAGCTTGCTTGGCATTCATATTAGGTTGGTCAAACAAGTACCTCAACCCACTGTGATCGCTCATCAAGATGAACCTCCTGCCAAGAAGATAGTGTCTCCACATCTTTAATGCATGAATAATCACTACCAACTCAAGATCATGCGTCACATAATTATGCTTGTACTCATTCAGTTTCCTTGACTCATAGCATACTACCTGTCCTTCCTGCATCAGGACTCCACCAAGTCATCTCTTGCAAGCATCTATACATACCACAAACTCTTTATCTAGATATGCAATCTTTAGAGCTGAATCATTTGTAAGCAATTGCTTCAAATGCTTAAAACTAGTTGCACAATTCTCTATTCTCTCAAATTTCTTTCCTTTTCGCTGCAAAGATGTAATAGGATAGGCAATCTGCAAGAAGTTCCTGATGATCTGCCTGTAGTAACCTGCTAGTCCCATAAAAGACCTGACCTCATCCACATTCCTAGGAATTGCCCATTCCATGATATATTTGATCTTTTCCATGTCCACTACTATACCCTCCTTGGAAACCACATGCCCCAAATAATGAACTTTCATCTTAAAGAAACTGCACTTACTAAGTTTGGCATACAATTGATGCTCTTTTAGCAATATTAACATTGTTGCTAGATTCTTTGCGTTCTCTTCCTCATTCTTAGAATATATCAACATGTCATCAATGAATACAACTTGTCCAGAGAAGGACAGAACACACTATTCATAAAAAACATGCAAGTAGCTGGAGAATTAGTCAAAGCAAAAGGAACCACAATAAACTCATAATGCCCATACCTGATCTACAAAGCATTCTCGTAGATGTCCTCTTCTTTGATGTGTACCTGATGATATCATGATGTGAAATAAATCTTCGAGAACATTGTTTCTCCCTTCAATTAATTAAACAAATCATCGATCCTCAGAAAAGGGTACATGTTCATGATTGTCACCTTGTTCAACTACCTGTAGTCGATACACAACCTGATAGTACCATCCTTCTTCACAAACAACACTAATGAACCCCAAGGTGACACACTTGGCCTAATGTATCCCTTATTAAGCATTTCCTTCAACTGCAACTTCAGTTCCACTAACTCTAGAGTGCTCATCTTGTATGGTACCTTCGATGTTGGTGCTACTCCCGACATCAACTCAATAGAAAATTCCACTTCCTTGTGAGGCTGTAACCCTAAAATATATGTTGGAAACACATCCTGAAACTGCTGTAGAACCAAATACCTCTTCAAAACATCTTCATCCTCAACATCCTTACCTTTGTCACTGGAAATATGATCTACGAATAATACACACCCTTTCTTGCTATTGCGCTTGGCCTGCATAGTTGTGACCATCCTCACTGATGTGGGCTTCTTCTTACCCTGTAAGATTATCTTCTCTCCATCATCATCCAATCACTCAATAGCCTTATCATAGCAATCCACCTTAGTCATGTGAATGTAAAACCAATCCATACCCAACAACATATTGTATGATCCCAACGAAAGCACATTTAGATGTGCTATGTAAACATACCATTCAACACAAATGCACAAGCTCTTACCCAATGATGAACTCTTTTCTTATTACCTGTAGCTAACTGCACCAACCAAGACTTTGCATGCACTTCTTTATTCAAACCACACTTATCCACCAGGTTAGGACTGATATAACTATAGTTAGATTCAGGGTCAATCAAAATAGAAACAACTTGATCACAAAGCTTACCTTCCATCTCAATAATAAATGCTTGATGATCAACTTGCCTATTAACCAATGTTGCATAAATCCAAGGAATACTTTGTCCAACATCCCCAACTGTATGTGCCTCCTAAGCACTGTAAATCTACGGTATGCCACCCTATTGCTATGGAAAATTTCTCCTACAATGTTCTCCACCATAAGTCCAACACTGTAAAGGCTTTCTGCCCTCACCCTTGTTTAGCTCCTCAGGTTGAAATCCCTATCCTATGTCATCTGTATTGAACTTCTTGTGCGGGTATGCATTCTCTTTGTTACTTGTATCTTGTAGTCTCCCTCGCTTCTTTTCCCGCTTCCCTCATTATTGTCATTACCTTTCTAATTGTGTTTAGATTCAGTCTTGTGCTTCGATCGCTCGTAATAGTGATTCAACTTTCTGATGGCTTCCTCCAATGATTTAAGCTCATCAAACTCCATCCTATCTTTAAATGACATTGAAAACCCATTGATGAATCTCTGAATCTTTTCTTTCTCCTCAAGATAAGGCGCATATCTCAACAAATCCAAAAATCTTCTAGTATACTCCTCATCGGTCATAGATCCCATCTTAAGCTCATATAATTCCTTTGCCATGTCATCATAGTATCTTTCAGATATATACTTCTTCCTCAAAAGTCTCTCAAACTAACTCCAATTCAACTCTTCTTCTTGAATGCTTTTGACATTCTTCACATCTTCCCACCAAATGTTTGCTTTTCCTTTAAGACTGAAAATAGCTATCTTGGATTTTGTGTTCTCTGAGTAATCATGTAGTTTGAAAAACATATTCATCCCAAGCAACCAAGTTTCTGCATCTTGTGACTTCTTCATTTGTCCATCAAATGTAGGAGGCTTTGCTTTCTTGAATTCCTTTGGAAAATATTACTTCTCACTTCTCCTACACAGATGGTGATAGTGATGATGATATTGTCTCTTTGAACTAGACTATAATAGAACCTATGATCACTACCCCTCTAGTCAGGTGTATCTAGAAATATGCCATCTCTGATTATATCCTCTTTATCCAACATGTGTCATGATTGAGACCTCTTCCATATGCCCCATTGGTCCTTTCCTCCTATCCACGATTGATCCTAAGCGGTCCCTGCCTCTGCAAGTCTGATAAAATCTGAAGTATCACTGCATTAACTTCCGCTTACTTCTCCTGTGCCCTAGCAAGTCTTTCCAGTGACTGAATGATCCTGTCATTATCTACCTTACAATGTTTGGTCTCTGCTTTCAAACTTCTCAACGTATCTGTTATGTCAGGGGAGTACTCATCACCATGTTGTTCATATGATTTGCAGGGAGAATCACGTGAACTGTAGTCAACCATTTTGCTTGTCATATTTGATCCTCTACTTCTTGCAAACATACCATTGTAGGTAACCGAACATAAACATAATCAACATACCTCAGTGAAGTTCATGGGAGGCTATCTCATCTGCAAAATCAATCTAGATTAGCACAACATATGTGTATATATAATGAAAGCAACATATCAATCATTGCATCATCAACATCATCAACCTCTACATAATGATAAAACTGCAACAATGACTATCATAATACACACATAACAAATACTTAGACAACAATGCATGACAAACACATTCCACCCATCCAATCCAAGTGTTGAACTTGAGAGCTTTGATACCAATCTGTAACCACCCCTACCACATTTACCCAGTTTCACCGGCCTGCTGGAGTAAACATGAAAGGAAGAGCTACTATGACTTGAACCGACCTCCTAGATCCAATTAAGGAAGTGGGGTTGACTAAAGACGACAAACTGACAACTCAACAGCTCCTGCAGGAGCCACAAGTCACTCGGGGCTTGAACAACCACCCTAGGTGGATAAACCCTAAGCTAGACCTCTATTTTTTATCCCTGGGCCCTCAAATTCTCCCACAAAAACACATTCATGTAATTGGGAGCCTCCAACCGTATGCACAAGCTTGCGTCCATGTGGCTGCAACCCTATTTTTCTAGTTCAGAGAGCGTCAACCCGAGATGTGAGACTAGATTCTAGGTCAGCCTCCAGACCACTACTCGTAACTTCCTATAACTTCTCAAAATCAATAATGACATGATAACAATGCTAGACATACAAATTTGAAGGCAAAACTTGACCTAGACTGCCTATAACATAAAAAGCATTTTTCCAAACACATTGCAAACATGTAAGATACAGGGTATGAATTCATATATGATCATAAAAGTTTGATATTTATTTGAGAATCACTGAGGATGCCTTATGCCCTCTCCACATAGTTGCAACACCACTTATTAGTCCATAAATACAAAAATCAATCAATAACTAAACCATTCATGACAAGAGCCATAGATGATACATATCATATAACCAACATATAACCAGCATATAAACCATGGCAGAACAACCATAAGATAACCATCATCATGAACACATATATTCATAAATCTCCATAGCAAAATGTCTCATATTAACATAGGAAAATACCAACCAAGTCAAGGACTTCCACATACCACCCAACCATAGATTTGGTTGAACCAATTTTCTCTTTCAACCAGTCATCCCCGCGCCATATTCCAAGCATGATGAAATAAACCAAGACAAACCAAACCAGGGTTTCCAAAGGCCAAACCACCTCAACCCTTAACCATTGATTCCACCTCACGGTCATACATGACTAACACTAACTTAATTGATATCTACCCAAGTTGTTCAAGGCTCTAGGAACTAGTAATTCAACCCACAACCTTCTAGGGTTCCAGAGCATTTGTCCAACCCAACTCCATGACTAGTAACTCAACCCACCAAGGGCTCAAGAGAATTTGTCCAACCTAGGCTCCAAGACTAGTAACTCAACCCAAGTTGTTCCAAGGCTCCAAAGCATTTGTTCCAACCCACAAGGAATTATGAGCACCTATCGGAAAACAATCAAGTGGAAAAACCCACAACACCATGGCTATAGGAAATGGCAAGGCAAGGCTAAAACCGCTGTCAATCCAGGCAATCCTCCATGGAAATTACATAACATAACTAGATAATCACATGCATATACCATGCATCCATAAATCAACAAGGAAATCACATATGTAAATCTATTACCTGCAAAGCAACCCAACTGTAGTCGTTGATCCACCTATTCCCTTGCGCTTTCCTTCTTTCTCCAAATCCAATGTATGTTAGAGTGCTCCAAGAATGCTCCAAGAAAACTATAGGTGTGCAAGAGCATGAGAGAGAGAATATAAAGAGATGTCCAAGCTAAAACTAATAGAAGGTTCAACTAACAAAAGTTGTGAATTGATCCTCATAAGCCTTTTTATCATTGAGGCCTCTATTTTCTTCAATTTCCTCCTCATGAAATTTTGTGACCTTTCGCCTTCCTTCTATCCTATTTCCCATTATTTCATAAATAAAATGCCAATTTATGTCATTTTTCCTTTGCCAATTTCCATAGCCATCCATTAATTAATCACCAGTGATACCCCATCACTATGTTTTGCTCAACATTTAGCTTGGAATACATGTCCCATGACCTTAGTCTTATTTTGCCTTTAATAACTTATTACATAAACTTTTAACCTAAGGTTGTTACATATACTAGGATGGTTTCAATAATTGCCTTGCACAACACGCACCTCCCTACTCATGACAACCATCAGTTACACCAAATCATGACTCTGCTTTCAATCTTTGCAATGAACTAGGCCCAATCCTCTTTCTTGTAATTATTAGGCTTTATATGGAAGCCTAATTATTTTATTGTCCCTCCAAGTGGGTTGGGAATTTTTACAAAAAAAACCTGTTGTACTCGGACCAAGTCTTCCTGCTTGATAAACTTTGATTCCTCTTAATTTATGATCATACCTATGACCAGGGAGAAATTGTCCAGGATGTGCTTAGCAGCTAGCAGGCTTCCCATGTCCATATCGAATAAGATGATGATATCATCAATGAAGAGAATATGTGTAAGTGAGAACACCTGAGAAATTTTGATGCCTTTTATGATGTGTCTTCTCTTCACATCTAAAAGTGCTTTGCTTAAGCATTCAACTGTTAAGAGGAAGAGAAGGAGCGATAAAGAGCATCCCTGCCTTACGCCTTTGTGTGGGTTGAAAAAGGGGGATGCCAAGACATGTATAATAACCTCCAAAGGGGACATACTAATGTAGTTATAGAATTAGTATAGAAAGGGAGGGGAGAAACCCAAATGAAGTAGGATATGTCAGACGTATAGCCAGTCCACCTGGTCAAAATCCTTAGAGAGATCAACTTTGAAGATCATTGCATTTTGTTTATGTGTATGTAATGAATGTAAACTCCCTTGATCAAGGAAAATTGCTTCATGTATTTGTCAATCCTTTAGAAATCCAAATTGTTCCAAGGAGATGTTCTTAGAGAGGATGGGATTCAGCCTAAGGGCTATGATCTTTGAGATGATTTTGTATATATTTTTGCAAAGGGAAATGGGTCTTCACTAACCAAAATAAGAAGGCTTATCTCACTTGGGAATAAGGGAAAAAAATGTGGTGTTAAAGGGAGATAATAATTTTCCATTTATCTTAAGAGTATTCCACCACTCCTAAGAGGTCCTCCCCAAGAAGATCAAAGCAAGCTTGAGAAAATTTAATCAGGAGCCCGTACGGGCACTAATTTCTTATCCTTTTGAAAACTATTCATCAATGATTCCAACTTTGTTATAGTAACTTTCATCATCAAATCTTCATTGGCTTCCTCCTCCACAAATCTGGGGAAGTAATTTGCCAATAGTAGAATTTTATCAATATTAGCTCTCTCTGATTTCTTAAAAATGGATTTAAAATATGAGCATCCTTCTTTTGCTATCTCTTTGAATTTTTTTGCTTTACAACCATCAACTTGAGTAATTTCTCATATTGTGTTTATGTCCTTCATATTGTTTGCAATTTTGTCGAAGTAATTAGTGTTTTCATCTCCCGCCTGAAGCCATATAGCTCTACTCTTCAACCTCCATTCCTTCTCCTTGTCTAATAGTAAGCTCATTCTATTATCTTCCAAATGCTTAAGGTCCTTTATCTAGTCCTCTTAGAGGGGGGAGGGGTCAATATTTTGTTGGAAATCTTGAAGCATTGATTTTATTTCCAACAACAATTTGCCATCCTGGGTTTTTTTCTCCTTGGCCCAAGAGGAGATATTTTTTTTTGGCCTTTTTTAGATTCTCTTAGAGTTGAATATGGGGGGGGAGATCCCAAGTCATGACAATATGGAGACTAAGCTTCCTTGATTGTTTCCAAGAGTGAGGAGTGTTCTAGCCTTCTAGGGCTTAGCTTGAAAGGAATCGAAGGCTTGGAGGGCTCGAGCTCCAGATCCAAAATAATAAGTTTGTGATAAAAGTTTCCATTTGGATCCACCCATTGTTAGAACTGTAGATTTTGGTCCAAGATATTTTCTGAAATAAGAAATTGATCCAATCTATTAGCCACATATGCACTTCTAAATCGGTTGTTTGGCCAAGGTAGGAGGATTTTTGCTGGAAGGATATCAACAAGGCCCACAAAGTCTATACAATCAATAAAATAATTTTCTAGGGTGTTTGGATGAACTGATTCCCCCCAAATCTTTGAGTCTCCAATGGAGAAGTTGAGGTCTCCCCCAACACATGTTTTCAAAGTCAAAACATAGAACATTGAAGAAAATTTCCTAATATTTTTTCTGGTCCTAGTAGGGGCCATATACATTTACACCAAAAAAGGATAGATCAGAGCCCTTTACAGAGAAGAGTGTTGCCAAGCATGATGAGGAAGCCTAGGGCCGAGAGCATTGAGTAGTTGTGTCCAATCATCCCATAATTAAACCTCATGATCTACCATTCGCATAAGAATAATGAAAAGATCAGGAAGGCAATAGAGCAAAAATGATAGTAACAACCTCAGAGCCTTCCATCATGGTTTCTTGTAGAAAATTTCCCTGGTGGGAAGAGCGCATTTATCAATCTTCATAGGTTGAGTTATTTTGTGGGGTTGGTCAGTCCCCTAATCTTATATAAAAGGATTCTCATTCCAACCTTGATAAGAGGGTCTATGCTCTAAGAACCCCAAGTAAAGATATTTTCTTCCCAAATTTAACTTTTGTAGATGCCTATTGTATGGGCATAGAGATGTGGGACTTCCTACCTCTCCTTGTGGTGAAGGAGGCAGTTTTGACAATAACCCTAAAACCCCACCAGACTTAGGAAATAATTTTTCTGAAGAAGGATTTTCGACGAGATTATTCAAGATAGATATAATATTTTAAGGGTGAGAGCCCCTTGGGGCCCACATCAATATAGGGGGGAGAAGGGATAAAGGTCCCACAAGCGAAGGAAAACTCGAGGAAGGAGTAGTCGGGGATGGTGGAGAAAGGGCGAGGCTAATGACTCCCACTAGATTGCAATTTTCCTGTGAGAAGTCAATGGGGGAAGGAACATCATATACAACTAGTTCATTCACAAATAGTGAAAAGGAAACAGGGGGAAGTACTGAAGACATACCCGGAGAAGAAGCAACATTCTCTAGACTGGCCTTGTCGAAAACCTCCATCAACTGTGTTGTTGGGGTGGCCTGTTCATTCGAATGAATGATTGGATGATCCTCTTTGTAAAATGGGCTTGGGGATGGAGAGGGTTATTTCTTCTCGGTACCCATGTTCCCTTCTGCCAAGTCTTATGACATAACACTATCCAAATTTGAGCTTGATTGGGCCTTTTTTATCCAGATTTTCTTAACTTTCCCTACAGGGAATTCCCCTCCCAAGTGTCCATAAGAATGACACCTAACACAATGAAAAGGGATACCCTCATAGTCTAGGGTCTATTTATGCACTTTGGAACCCACCTTAATTGATATAGAGTCTGGGAGCCCAACATATAGGTTTATTCCAACAAGAATCCTAACCATTTCCATGTACCGAGTTTCCTTATATGACATATTCACTTTGTAGAATAACCCAAGAATGTTGCCTATTACTTTAAAGACTTCTTTAGTCTAGAATTGCAAAGGGAGGGCAGAGAGTCTTACCTAGATAGGGACAATACTGAGTTATTTTGAATGAGCGTCAAATTTTGTGGTTGATCTCTTCAAATATAACACTTGAGAGCCACAAGTCCATCTATGCTATAAAATCCTTTCCCCATCCTCTTTGAAGTTCAATACAACCACCCCAACCATCCTTTAGCCAGTATCAAGGAGCTTGGGTTATAACCCAGTAATGGGGCAATTTATTTTAGTCCATCACCACAAGACTGCCATCATCACCTACTTACTCACAAACCTTCCAACCACCATCGTTTCCTCCATTTTGGAGATGTCATTCAACTTTACTCCATTCCCCAGGAGTAAATGTCTCTACGACCTTATGCTTCACACATTTTTTACTATGACTGGCTAGCTCCTTTCCTACTAGCTGGGTAGATGGCCCCAGGCTCGAGAAAGTCACATTCCCAAAGGAGATTTATTTCAAGGAAACCATAGGGTGGGGGGAGGGGCGGGGAGTGATAGGTTCAAGACCCAACCCAAAAATAAGAAGAGCAATAAGATCTTGTGATAGGGAAGACTTGCAATTGTGACTTGCGGAAGGCACCATGACAAGGTTAAGTGCACGAAAATGTGTGACTGTGAAACTAACAGAGGCTGCAGAACGAGAAAGGGGAGTTGGTACAAAAACGGGAGGAGGGGAAGCCCTCATTGCATTCAAAGGGCTAAAACCCAAGTCCATCACGTGATTTTTATATTTGGATGGAGAACAAGGTATTGTACCAGTAAAAGGGCATTAAGTCAACCTCCGACAACATCTGCGACAAAGAAGAGAAATGGGCCCTAAACTCCTCCAGTTGGGCCCATATTTTTATGCCCACTAGTGGGTTATCTAGGTAGTCGACAATGTTAATTTCCATTCGATAAATCTCACGCAAAAACCATGTTATTGATCCAGGAGGATCTAGGACGACCTAAAATTCAAATTCCCCAAGTTTGATGGAAGTAGTGTCAATTTGAAGAGATCGATGAAATGATTCCAACACAATTTGAATTGCATCAAACTGAGTCCGTATGAGGAATATATCATAGTTTGAAGAATTTTTATTATTCAACAAAAAGTCAAAGTCAACATGGAAACCAACGTGGGAAAAAAATCACTGATGACATCGTAATGACATGGTAACATATGGCATAAGGTAAGTGACTAGGCAAATGCTATGAAACTATGAAATTAGCTACGAAATCAGATGATGCAAAACTATGAAATCTGTTACGAAATCAGATGTTGCAAAACTGTGAAATCTACTACGAAATCAGATGCCACATATTACATATTAAATATGTTGGTTATAACAACAACTAACAATGATCACGTGGATGAATTTTAGTGCATCGTTGGAACCATTTGCCACAAATATAATATATTGTTGGAGGCGTATAATACGGGTGGTTATGTTCAACGAAAACTCTGCCCAATAATACAACAGAAATCTTGCCAACCTGCCAACAGGACTATATATGGATGGTTATAATGCCAACAACATAATATGCATTGAATGGCAGATAACAACAAATTATCATGGGTTGCAATATTGTTATTTTACCATATGGTTTATATATGGCATATTTGTTAAAACAAATTTTCCATTTTTAATATGTTGTTGTAACAAAGGGTTGTAAACCCCACGGGTTCGACCCTAGGGTTGCGGACCCAAAAACTTATAGATGTAAAACATGTTTTCATTGAGTTAAAACTTTGTGGTTGTGAGAAATAGGCCTTACTCTTGTCTTTCATGACCTGGTTTTACATTGTCTATATTGTGTAAAACACAGTTTCAACATTTTTGAGGTGCAACAAAAGGAGAGATAGGTTGAGAAGAGTTTGTAAAGGTCATTGTGCAACTAGAAAAGAGAGACAATGTTGAGATTTGTAGATATGACAATCCCTTGTAATTTTGTAGCGTGGTTATCACTGTTTTTGTGATAAGTCGTAGAATTTTTTCCCTTTTGGAGAATTTTCAAATGCAAGTTTTTGTGAAGGGTTTTTAGAGTCATTTGAGAAGCTGCAAAAGTAAAGAGCTAGCTTTGGAGATTGGGGATTTGATGTAATTTGAGTCATTTTACATCATAATTGAAGAGGCCACTCCATTGTAAGCGGACCCAAAGTCATAACCCACATTGGGTGAACTCCTTTATCAACCTTGTTTGTGTTCTTTTATGTTATCTGTAGTTTTTATTTATTTATTTATGTCATCGTATTTTTAATAACTTTTGTCAAGCTTGGTATTTTGCAGTCATTTTTTATGCCCGATAAATCATAGGCTCACGATAAAAGATCCTAATCAAGTTTGGTATCAGAGCTTGATGAGCTAGTTTGATTTGGTTGTTGAGTGTGAATGATTACCAGGTCTAAGCTTAAGAAGGGAGAAGGTGAACTTGAAGTTTACAATCTTGAAATTGGTTTAAGGAGATTCACTCAAAGAGGAGAGATGTCTTCACCAAGACAAGAGTCTTCTTGGATTTTCTCGAGGTGTTTGCTATGTTGTAGCCAAAGGTGGAAGAGCTCTATAAAGAGAAAGAGCTTCAAAAAGGAGAAGGTACTAGTCAAGTAAAAAAACGAGGGTGATCAACCCCCTCTTCTTCCTACTTCTCCTCCTCCTTCATGACCTCCATCTCCTCCTCATTCTTCACCTCTTTCTTCTTCGTTACCACCACCACATCCTCATAAGAATATTTCTTTAAAGAAGCCATTGTTGAAGTTGGATGTTATGTTTGACTTACCACTATATAATGGCGAGCTTAATGCAGAGAGATTGGATAATTAGATTCAACAAATAGAAGTTTATTGCCGTATTTAGCAGATAAATGAGGAAGAGATAAAGATTCAGTTGGCCTCTCTTCGCCTTGAAGGCATAACATTGGTATGGTGGGAAACCAAACTTAAAGAAGCCAGCAAAAAGAATGGTAAGATCCTTTCTTCTTGGTCGAAATTCATTAATGCATTAAAGAAGCAGTTTTATCCATTAGCTTATACTCATAAAACAATTATGGAATGAAAAAATTTAAGACAAGGAAAAGGACAAAGCGTACAAAGTTTTACTGAAGAATTTAAGAAGAAAGCATCGAATTTTAACATTCCATTAGATTCTCCATAAACACTTTTGAAATATGTTGGTGCATTGCATATTTATCTTCGCCATACTCTTTTGATGCTTAATCCCACTAATTGGGATGAAGTATATGTCCAAGCTACTCATCTTGAGTCTAGGGGAAAGAGTGTGCATAATGATTTGCGAAGAAGCAACCATTCGAGTTCATTGGAGCTCGATAAATATGAAGGAAAGAGGGAAAGTAAGAAAGTTGCAACAATGAAGAAAGAAGAGGTAACGTCGACATGCTCACATTGTTAGAAGGAAGGGCATGATGATGCTCACTATTCGAAGCTACATCTAGATCAAAGACCTAAGAGGTTTGGAGGTCAAGGAAAGCCAAAGGTTGTTGTGACAATGCAACAAGATTTGGGATTGGATTCAGGTGATGAATCGCAAGTCGCAACTATTGGAGTACAAGGTAAAGCATTTGTTCATGCTAGTTCTCTTATTCCATCTCCTAGTGATGAAAGCAAAAGAAGTGAGCTTTTTCATGTGAGGGTGATTATTAAGAATACAAAAGTAGATACTCTTTTTGATATTGGTTCCCAAGTGAATTTGATTTTTGAGGCAATTGTCAAGAAGTTGGGATTAGAAACGACACCTCACAAGAAACCTTATCCTCTTGGTTGGGTTTGTGATAATGCGAAGTTGCGAGTGACAAAATAGCCTAAATTGAGATTTGATATCACTTTGAAATTTATTGATGAGGTTAAGTTAGATGTGGTTCCTCTTGATATTTGCAGAATTGTTTTGGGAAGACCTTATTTGTATGACAGGAAAGTTGTATTCTTTAGACATGAGAACAAATATCACCTCACCAAATATGGGGTTGAGTATATTGTAAGAGCGCACAACATGAAGACTAATTTATCACTTGTTAGTGCAGGGCAAATGAAGTGACTCATTAATGCTAGCAAGAATTTTGTACTTCTGGTTGTGAAAGAAAAGGATATTGGACAATTTGATGCTTTTAAGGGTTGTGATCTGTCTCATAAGGATGAATTGGTTAAACTCATTTCTAACTATGATGATATTTTTTAGGAACCTGAAGGATTGCCTCTTAAGAGGGAGATACAACATGAAATTCAATTGTAGGAAGGTGCCCCTCTTCCTAATATTGGAATGTACAAGATGTTCGTGATTGAAAATGCAGAAATTAAGAAGCAAGTTCAAGAGTTGCTTGAGAAGGGAGTCATCAGACCGAGTACCTCTCCATGTGGATCACCTATTGTGATGGTACCAAAGAAGGATGGTATGTGGAGAATGTGTGTCGACTTTCGCGTGTTAAATAAGATCACGGTAAAGAATCAATACTCTCTTTCTTGTATCAGTGATTTGTTAGATCACCTGAAAGATGCAATTTACTTTACTAAGATAGACTTGTGAAGTGGTTATCATCATATTCGAATTGCAAAACGTGATGTTTGGAAAACCGCTTTCAAAACTGAGCATGGTTTGTTTGAAAGGTTAGTGATGCCTTTTGGGATTTCCAATGCCACAAAAACTTTTACGCATTTGATGAATGATGTTTTTTCGACCACTCACAGATGAATTTGTGATTGTTTATCTAGGTGATATTCTGGTATTTAGCAGAACTTGGGATGAACCTATCAAGCATGTTAGGAAAGTATTTGATACTTTGAGGAAGGAGAAGTTGTATGTGAAGTTGTCAAAGTCTGATTTTGGCAAGACATCATTAATGTACTTGGGTTATGTTGCAGGGGGTGGTGAATTGAAAATTGATCCCTTTAAGGTTCAAGCAATTATGAATTGGCCAAAGCCTACAATAGTAACAAACGTTAGAAGTTTCCTACGAGCAATCCAGTATTGGAGGAAATTTATTGCTAACTTTTCATTCATTGCATCTCCTTCACATGCGTTGACTAGTCTGAAACATGTCTTTCAGTGGGGAGGCAAGCAACAAAAATCCTTTGATACATTGAAAGAAAAAATTAGTACTGCACCGATGTTAGTATTGCCAGACTTGTAGAAGCAATTTGAGATAGATACCGATGCAAGTGGATTGCATTCGTCAACTCAAAGATCTCCATTTGAAGTTTCTAATGAACAAAAATATGAAGATAAGACCCAAAAATTCATAGAGAAGATTCAGATGGTACATCAAGCAGTGCAGGAACAGAGTGAGATGAGCCAAGCCCAATATAAGGGTAGACATGATAAACACGGGATGGATCATCATTTCCAAGTTGGTGATTGAGTTTGGTTAACCTATCTTTGCTGGTTAACAGGGGAAGGTAAGAAGCTCAAGCCAATCCGGTATGGCCCATTTACTATTTTAGAGAAGATTGGAAGTAATGCTTTCCGGTTAGATCTACCACCATATATGCAGATTTATTCAGTTGTGAATGTGGAGAATTTGAAATTGTATGAGCCACCAATGATCATGGATCAAGATGAGAGTGTTCAAGTTCCTTCCATTGATGATTTTGCTCCTGAATATCTGGATAAGTTGTAGGAAGATGTCATTCTAGACAGGAAGACAAGGACTTCACATCATGGAGATGTGGAATATCTTCGAGTGGGTCTTAAGGGAATGAATCTGAGCAAGGCATGGTGGATTGAGATCAGGAAAGTGAGGGAGCAATACCCTCACCTATTTGTTGAGTAGTTTACCTTTTGGTGGTCCAAAAGCTTCCCAATGGGGAGGATTGATCCAGGAGGATCTAGGATGGCCTAAAATTCAAAGTCCCCAAAGTTCGATGGAAGTAGTGTCAAGTTGAAGAGCTTGATGAGATGATTCCAACGAAATTTGAATCATGTCAAACCGAGTCCGTATGAGGAAAATATCACAATTTGAAGATTTTTTACTATTCAACAAAAAATCAAAGTCAACATGGCAACATAATATATGGCAACTAACATGGTAGAAAGATGATTGTTGATGTGATAATGACATGGCAACATATGGTGCTAACATGTGGCATAAGGTAGGCGATTAGGTAGATGCTGCGAAACTGTGAAATCTGCTACGAAATCAAATGCCATGTATTATATATTAAATATGTTGGTTATAACAACAACCGACAATGATCACATGGATGATGTTTGGTGCGTCATTGGAGCTATTTGCACGGGGTATTCACTAGGGGAGAAATACCATACCACGTGGGTTCATATTGGGGGATATATATTGAGGAAAAAATGACATAATATATTGAGTATATAATAGGGGGTGAAGGGTTTTTATATTTGAAGGTGTAAAAAATGGAGCTCAAATTTAATGAAAAAATATAAAGGGGTATAAAAAATGTTAATGAAAAAATGAATACCTACAATGTCTAGTGAAAGTAGGGGGTTTTTTTAATTGGGAAGGTGTATTGGGTTTGTATTGCTAGGGGGTTAAATAATGTGATTTTTCAAGGTATTTTCCAATATGTAGTCAAATTAAGGGTATTGTTTAGTATACCACGAGCGCATGTGTTATGTCAGAGGTTCATTGAGTGAAGTCCTTGTGGCTATTTTCCACAAATATAATATATGGTTGGAGGCATATAATACAAGAGGTTATGTTCAACGAAAATTCAGCCAACCTACCAACAAGACTATACCTCGATGGTTATAACGCCGACAACGTAGTATGCATTGAATGACAGATAATGTTGAATTATCATGTGGTTGAAATATGGTTATAACGAAGGTTATTTTTATCGTATGGTTTACATATGTTATATTTGTTAAAACAAATTTGTCATTTTTAATATGTTGTTGTAACAAACGACTGTAACCCCCGCAGGTTTGACCTTGGCACTGCAGACCCAAAAACTTATATATGTAAAACATTTTCCCATTGAGCTACAACTTTGTGGTTGTGAGAAATAGGCCTTATGCTTATGTTTTATGAACTATTTTTACATTACGTATACTTTGTTAAACACACTTTCAACCCGTTTGAGGTGCAACAAAAGGAGAGATAGGTTGACAATAGTTTGTAAAGGTCATTGTGCAGCTACAAAAGAGACACATTGTTGAGATTCATAGGGAAGCCAAGCACTTGTAAGTTTGTAGTGTGGTCATCACTATTTTTGTGATAAGTCATAGAATTTTTGTCCTTTTGGAGGATTTTCAAAGGAGAGTTTTTGTGAAGGGTTTTTAGAATCTTTTGAGAAGCTGCGTAAGTAAAGAGCGAGCTTTGGAGATTGGGGATTTGATGTAATTTGAGTCATTTTGCATCATAATTTAAGAGGCCACTCTATTGGAAACAAACCAAAGACCTAACCCACACTAGGTGAACTTCGTTATCAACCTCGTTTGTGTTCTTTTGTGTTATCTGTAGTTGTTTTATTTATGTCATCGAATTTTTAATAGCTTTTGTCAAGCTTGATATTTTGCATTCAAGCTTTAAGCCCAATAAAACATAGGTTCACGTTAAAAGATCCTGATCATCTACAGATCACAATCAGGGACCCATCAGGCAGGTCCTAGAACCGACGAAAGCTAAAAACCTAAATCACATCGTTGTTGTGGGAGAAAAACTTTTGAGTTGCAAACCTCCCATAAAACATGTATGTGTATATATCAACTACCATCCACCTAATAATTATCAATAATTAAATTAAAATTCTAAAAACCTAATTCCAAAATAAACACATGTATAAACAAATTAAAAAAATATTTAACTATAAAATATAAATGAACAATTTAATTAAAATTATAATAAAGACATTACTTTCAAAAACAATTTTAATTTTAAATTATTACAAAATAATATTTTATTTCGTAAAAATTAAATGTTTTCCAAAATCCTATTTCAAAATAAACACATCCGAGCTGTTACCACTATCATCCCTAGAGGTTGGGAACGTGGATATCTTATATTTTTATTATGAAAAAGCTCAGTGTTCTGATCCACAGTCTTATGCTGAGGTCGCTGGGCATCCCTCTTGGGAGTCCGCCATGGAGGAGGAGTACAAGTCCCTCCTCGAGAACCAGACCTAGGATCTGGTCCCCCTTCCTTCAAGAAGGAAACTTCTCCGATGCAAATGGGTCTACAGGACCAAGAATACTGTAGATGGGAAAATCACTAGACAAAAAGCTAGGCTAGTAGCCAAAGGCTTCCAACAAGTGCATGGAATTGATTATGATGAGACCTTTGCTCCAGTAGCAAAGATGGATTCCATACGCCTTGCACTTGCCATTACGGCTGCCCAGGGGTGGGAAGTACATTAGATGGATGTGAAGAATGCCTTTCTTCACGGAGACCTATTTGAGAAGATCTACATGGAGCAGCCACATGGTTTCATTCGGGGTTCATCTTTGGTCTGCAGAATGAAGAAGTCTCTCTATGGCCTTAAGCAAGCCCCGAGAGCTTGGTATGCAAAGATGGATACTTTTATGTTATCACAAAACTTCGAAAGATGTAAGTCTGATATGAATGTTTACATGCTCAGGATACATGATTCTCTTCTTATCTTAGTTTTGTAAGTGGATGATCTCCTGATCATCGGTAGCTCGGGTTTAACCATTGTTGCAGTCAAGAGAACCTTGCATGATAGGTTCTTGATGACGACATGGGTCAGTTACACTTCTTTCTTGGTCTTAATATCAGCCAGGATGCCACATGCATCAAACTCTCTCAGGCTAAGTATGCACGAGATCTCCTCGAGAGTTTTCAAATGACTGACTGCAAGCATACATCGACTCCCTTTTTGTCTGGGCTCCGCCTTGAGGATGGAGGTGACACTCCATTAGTTGGCAGTACTCTCTACCGACAGCTAGTGGGGAGCTTACTGTACCTCACCCACTCCAGACCAGATCTCTCATATGTAGTAGGGGTAGTTTCCAGATACATGTAGGAGCTGCATGAGCTACATTAGAAAGCTACCAAGTGCATCCTCCGATATGTGCACGGCACCATCACCTTCGGGATTCACTATGCAGCAGGCACTGCATTGAATCTCCTTGGCTTCACAGATTTTAATTGGAAGGGCGACAACATTGATCGCAAGTCCACCTCCGGATATTCACTCAGTCTAGGGTCTGGCCCTATTTGTTGGTCGAGCAAGAAGCAGGCTGCTATTACTCTGTCTTCAGCTGAGGCCGAGTACAGAGGAGTAGTCAACATCACCATTTAGGCTCTGTGGCTACAACACTTCCTCACTGAGTTGGGCGTCCAGTTCCACCATTCCACTGTCATTTGGTGTGACAACCAAAGCACTCTCAAATTTTGCAGGGATCCAGTAATAGTGGCACCAGATGAAGCACATAGAGATCCATATGCACTACATCAAAGACTTAGTACATGATCGGGTCATTGATCTGCAGTTCTGTCCTTCAGCAGAACAGACTACAGACATCTTCACCAAGACATTCACTGAGCAGAAGTTTCACTCTCTGCGCGATCGTCTTGGAGTGAAGGACACAGTTGCTTAGCAACTGTCTTTTCTTCCTCTTTTCTTTTGATTACATTGTATTTTGAGGGGGAGTTCCCACGAGATTTTCCCTCTTTCCTCAATTTTAGTACAAGTTGCATTGTATTTTTGGTGACCTTCGGCCTTAGTTTCCAGGGCCCATTTTCTATTTTTCCCCATAGTGGTGTTCAAGGGCGTGTTGGAGGTACTACACACCTAGGACCTTCATTACTGGCACATGCAGACACTTAGAGAATTCACTGACATGCAAGGCTACAATATTGGAATCTTCACCAGATTGGTGCCTTTGATTGTCCATGCATGCGTGGGACTACATGCAAGATCCTTTCTGCATGATTTACTCCCTGATTTGCTCCTCCTTTCACTCTGCAACTGGCTAGTTCTCTTCGGAACTTGTTGTAGGTGTCAAGTCCTCTCATTGATCACCACTATGGCGCATTACCTTGGGATCTTCACCTAGTAATGCTATATCATGAGCATTGTAACCTATTTTCTGAATCAATCATTCTTTTTGTTCTTTCGATTTTCTTTTAGTGTTTTTGCTCTACAAAGCTGTGTGTTCAACCTTTACTAGCTAGATTCATCTGTGCAGGTTTTCTAACACATTTACATGGTATCAGAGCCCACAGGTTGCTAGATAAAAGGTGCAACAATACTTTATTTTGCAGGTATTACAGCTTGGAGATCAAAGATCGACAGAAAAATGGAGTTTCCCAAAGCATCAATCTTAACATCGTACAACTATCACGAATGGAAGGACCAAATGGCTCGATACCTTCGTCAGAAAGGGTTGTACAAGATTACCATGGCTGCAGAAGTGGAACCCACTTCAGCCATAGAGAAATCCAAGTACCTCAACCGCATGGATGAGGCCCACGAATCCATATGCATGTGCATCTCCCCAAGTTGTAGTTTCATCTATCTTCCTGAAGTACTCCCAATGAGATTTGGAAAAAGGTTGAAGAACTCTACGGGAAACAGGATGAGATGAAAGGACATCTGCTCGAAGTGGAGCTGCTCTCATTGGATCCACATAATTATGACAAAATTCAAGACTTCTGCACCAAATATAATGATCTATTGTTGCAACTCAAGGGTTGTGGAATTGACAAATCCAAGGAGAAGAGTCACCAAGTTCTCTCTATTATGTCAAAGCTCGGACCATAATACTCCGTCTTTGTGTCTACATTTCATTCAGTAAGGTTCGCAACCGGTAAATCCTACACTATGCCTTCTCTCAAAGAGTTCATGGAGTCCCTCACTTTTGAGCAAGATAAACTCATTGGCATGGGGAAAATCAAACCTCTAAAAGTGCATGCACTTGTTGTGCATAATGGCAGCCACAAAAAAAATCGCAGATCTGATTCAAATCAGAAAAATTAGCAGCAAAAAGACAAGGGAAAAGTGCATTCCCATCCAAAGAAGGAGGGTACACCAAGCCCTTCAATGACTCCTCCGGCTCTAGAAATGAGAAAGGGAAGAAAGGAGACAAATGCACCTACTGTCAATGAGGATTCCATCTGGAATCCTCTTGCATGAAGAAACAAATTGACCAAATGGTAGAAATCCTTTAGAAGGACAACCTTGGGGACCACATCCCTCAGGGCGCCAAGAAGAAAACTAAGGATCCGCTACATGGGAAAGGTAACAATTTTCATGCTTTAGTTGCAATTAACTCTTCCTCTGATGCATGGATTATAGATTCTAGTGCATCACATCATATCCCTGCTGCAAAGGAAGTCTATTCCTCTTTGGATGCATGCAAAGGACCTCCCATCCTCATGGGGGATGACTCACCTATTGAGGTCACCAGAAAAGGTAGAGTGGAACTTTTACATGGAAGTTTTGAAGATGTGCTTCATGTTCCAAAACTTTCTGTAAACCTGCTTTCAGTTTATTAGATCACTCATTCCGGCACCGGAAACAGAGTGGAATTCACTCCAGATGTAGTGAACATATATGACCTACATAGCAACTCCAAAATTGCAACCGGTGAGGTAAACAATGGAGCTAGACTATATACATTTTTTGAATTTGTTGAATTTGAATCCTCCTTATTGCTTACACATGCTGATGATAGTAGTAGGCTTTAGCACAAGAGGTTTGGTCACTTAAGTTACAAGTATATGCAACAGCTAAGCAAGCATGAGATGGTGGAAGGCTTACCAAATATCAGTTTCTGCAAAGGAGTTTGTGAAGGGTGTGTCCTTGGCAAACATCCTAGAGAAAATTTTGACACCGGCAAGACTCACAGAGCATCCTCTCCTCTAGATCTGATCCATAGTGATCTCATGGGGCCTTTTCCTCATCCTTCCATCAACAAAGCAAGGTATGTGTTTATTGATGATTTCTCACGGTATACTTGGGTGTATCTTCTCAGGGCCAAATCTAAAGTTTTTGCGCACTTTGAAGAATTCAAAGCACTAGTTGAGACACAGTCAAAGAGAAAGATCAAAGCCCTTCATACAGACAATGGGGGGGGAATATGTTAACACAACACTTCAGAACCTTTGCCTTGAGTCCGGCATACAATTGCAGCACACAGTTCCATACACTCCGCGGAAGAATAGAGTTGCTGAGAGAAAGAACCGATCTCTCAAAGAGATGGATTCCTACATGCTGCATGCTAAGTCACTACCTCATAAGCTATGGGATGAAGCACTTAATTGTGCTAACTACATCCAGAATAGATCTCCTCATAGATCTGTCAAGGATCAGACCCCCTTTGAGGCTTAGTGTGGCACTAAATCAAAGGTCATCCACTTCCGTGTTTTTGGCTCCCGAGCATGGGCTAGGATCCCCTCTGAAAAGAGGAATGCTCTTGATCCACAGAGCATTGAGTGCATCTTTGCTGGATATCCTGATGGTGTGAAGGGATACTGACTCCTGATTTCCTCTACGGACAAGCTCATCATTGAGCGAAGTGTCCAATTTGAGGAAAGTCTTCGCATGCACCTCAATTGCCACACGCAGACACCTTTATCTACCTCATGACCAGGATGATGACTCAGTGCACTTAGATGCAGATACAAAGCATGCAAATGCCGAGGTAGAGTATGCAGATGCAGAGACAGAGTCTTCAGGTATAAATCCCGTGCATGCATATGATGACCCACATCCAAGCCCAGATCGAGCTTCCAACAATGAATCAACTTCCCTATCATAAATCGGAGAACAAGGAGCTTAAGTGAGATATATGCACAAGACCACCCAACTGTTAGAAATGGTCTTGTGGGGGATAATTATGATCCGTGGAGGACTAGCTCAAAGTTAATTGAGCCTCCTCTTGCCCTCACTGCAATTGAACCAATGACATCCTGACCTTGTCATTTGGTTCAGTGTTCTGATACACAGTCTTATGTTGAGGATGTTGGGCATCCCTCTTGGGAGTCCACCATGGAGGAGGAGTACAACTCCCTCCTCGAGAACCAGACCTGGGATCTGGTCCCCCTTCCTTCAAGAAGGAAACTTGTCCGATGCAAATGAGTCTACAGGACCAAGAGTGCTGCAGATGGGCAAATCACCAGACAGAAAGCCAGGCTAGTAGTCAAAGGCTTCCAGCAAGTGCATGGCATTGATTATGATGAGACCTTTGCTCCAGTAGCAAAGATGGATTCCATACGCCTTGCACTTGCCATTGCGGCTGCCTAGGGGTGGGAAGTACAACAAATGGATGTGAAGAATGCCTTTCTTCACGAAGACCTATCTGAGGAGATCTACATGGAGCAGCCACATGGTTTCATTTAGGATTCATCTTTGGTTTGCAAACTGAAGAAGTTTCTCTACGGCCTTAAGCAGGGCCCGAGAGCTTGGTATGCGAAGATGGATTCTTTTCTCTTATCATAAAACCTCGAAAGATGTAAGTCTGATCCGAATGTTTATATGCTCAGGACACATGATTCTTTTCTTATCTTAGTTTTGTATGTGGATGATCTCCTAGTCACCGGCAGCTCGGCTTCAGCCATTGCGGCAGTCAAGAGGACCTTGCATGATAGGTTCTTGATGACAGACATTGGTGCATTACACTTCTTTCTTGGTCTTGAGATCAGCCAGGATGCCACAGGCATCAAACTCTCTCAGGCTAAGTATGCACGTGATCTCCTCGAGAGATTTCACATGACTAACTACAAGCCAGCACCGACTCCTTTTTTTTTTGGGGTCCGCCTTGAGGATGGAGGTGACACTCCATTAGTTGACAGTACTCTCTACTGACAGCTAGTGGGGAGGTTATTGTACCTCACCCACTCCAGACCAGATCCCTCATATGTAGGAGGAGTAGTTTCCAGATACATGCAGGAGCCGCATGAGCTACACTGGAAAGTTTCCAAGCGCATCCTCTGATAAGTGCAGGGCACCATCACCTTCGAGATTCATTATGCAGAAGGCACTTTACTGAATCTCCTTGGCTTCACAAATTCTGATTGGGCGAGCGACAACATTGATCGCAAGTCCACCTCCGGATATTCACTCAGTCTAGGGTCTGGCCCTATCTATTGGTCGAGCAAGAAGCAGGCTGCTATTGCTCTCTCTTCAGCTGAGGCCGAGTACAGAGGAGTAGTCAACATCACCATTCAGGCTCTGTGGCTACAACACTTCCTCACTGAGTTGGGCGTCCAGTTCCACCAGCCCACTGTCATCTGGTGTGACAACCAGAGCACTCTCAAATTTTGCAGGGATCTAGTACAGCAGCAACGGACGAAGCACATAGAGATCCATATGCACTACATCAAAGACTTAGTACATGATCGGGTCATTGATTTGCAGTTTTGTCCTTCAGCAGAACAGACTGCAGTTATCTTCACCAAGACATTCACTGAGTAGAAATTTCACTCTCTGCACGATCATCTTAGAGCGAAGGACATAGTTTCTTAGCAACGGTGTTTTCTTCCTCTTTTCTTTTGGTTACATTGTATTTTGAGGGGGTTTTTTCCCACGAGGTTTCCCTCTTTCCTCAATTTTAGTACAAGTTGCACTGTATTTTGGGTGACCTTTGGCCTTAGTTTCCAAGCCCATTTTCTATTTTTCCCCATAGTGGTGTTTAGGGGGGTGTTGGAGGTACTACACACCTAAGACCTTCATTACTGGCACATGCAGACACTTAGTTAGAGCATTCACTAACATGCAAGGCTTCAACATTGGAATATTCACCAGATTGGCGCCTTTCACTGTCCATGCATGCATGGGACTACATGCAAGATCCTTTCTACATGATTTATTCCCTGATTTGCTCCTCCTTTCACTCCGCAACTGGCTAGTTTTCTCCGGAACTTGCTGTAGGTGCCGAGTCCTCTCATTGAACACCACTATGGTGCATTACCCTGGGATCTTCACCTAGTAATGCTATATCATGAGCATTGTAACTTATTTTCTGAATCAATCATTCTTTTTTTTTCTTTCGATTTATTTTAGTGTTTTTGCTCTGCAAAGCTGTGTGTTCAACCTTTACTAGCTAGATTCATCTATGAAGGTTTTCTAACACATCTACAACATCAAGCAGATGAAAAAGCAATCTATCCCATAAACTATATTTAGTCTAGTGGACGTTAAAATGATTTCTTTCTTTCTTTCTTTCTTTAGCTCGGTCCTCCACTCTTCATTTTGTTAATGCATGCCACCCTCCACGTGCTCGAGCTGCACTAACTCCAAATCATCATCGAGAAATTCAAACTCCCTCTACTATCTTGCAACTTGCAGCATTATGGTGTGTTTGCATGAAGGGGAGACTGCATTCCAGAGAGAAACATTCAAATTTCATTGTCATTCCGGTTCAGCTACGCCATCATAATACAGGTACCCAATCCCCAATTATTCCAAGAGAACAAGAAAGCGCAGCTCTACAGACTGATTGTTGAATAGGACAAGGCATGTTAAACTCTAAGTTTTTTCGCTTGAATTCCAGAGGAAGCCCTCCAGGATTCCTGTTGCATCCACAATGAGAATCTGTCGTATTGTTCGAAATGCGACAATATCTTGGCTCTCTGCCATTATAGTGGTTCAACTGTTGGTTCTGTATTTTGGCATCTCAACAATTCTTGATGGGTTTTTATGTACATAAGCCCTCTGAAACTCAGTTCTATAGAAGATGGTAACAATAATAATACCACTACTCTTTCCCCTAATTTTTTTGCATGACCCACTTCATATCATCGACAGAAGGAGCCAAGAAATGAAACATCCAGACATGATTTTGAAAGAGGAAATGAGCTCCTATTGCGCTGCCACCTCCTTTGAAATTGCTCAATGAGCAAAGACGGTGAACACCATATATAATGTTGATAAATGTTGTGTCTTTGTAAGTTTGAAATCACTGGTTTGTTTGTGCATGTATTTCTGAGCTCATTTTCTTCTCAACATTCATCAAATATATTTAATATATTGTTTGAATTGAACTTCAGGTTCAATGCAAACACTTTTCTCGAGAGGATTCAGAACGGTCGTGTGGTGTTTATGGGGGATTCCATTGGAAGGAACCAGTGGGAGTCTCTGATTTGCATGCTAGCCTGAGCAATTCCAAACAAGACTCGGATTTGCGAAGTCCATGGAAATCCCATCACAAAGCACAAGGAATTTATGTCCTTCAAATTTGAAGATTGTAATTGTACAATAGAATATTACATGTCACCTTTTTTGGTTTTCTAGGACCGCCCGCCTATAGGAGCTCCTCCTGAGGTTCGAACCACGCTTAAAGTCGATGCCATGGATTATACGTCACATCTTTGGTATAATGGAGATGTGCTCATCTTCAACACAACACACTGGTGGAACTATGAAAAGGAAATAAGAAGACATGTTTCTGAGAGAAGAAATGATGCAGCTTGTAGAGCCACATCGTGTGAGCGTTAAGTCATAGCAAGAGTCAAAGTTTGTTTTTTGCCACCTCGCAGTAGAGAAGCAGTAACTTGTTGAATTCTGTGAATAGAGAGAGGGCCGCAGCCCTAGGCGCTTCCAGCTAGAAAATTAAAAAACCCTCTATATTTTAGACATTTGCACACAACGTAAGTTATAACTCACAAGAATTGAGCAATTTCGGTCGCTGGAATTTTGGAATTTTGGTGTTTAGAATAGATTTAAAAAAAAAAAAAAAAAAAAACAAAACAAAACAAAAAAAAACAAAAACAAAAAAAAAAAAACAAAAAAAAACACAAAAAAACCTATATAAAGGTGAAAGTATATTAAAGGTGTTTTGTTTTGTTTTTTTGTTTTTTGATTTTATAAAGTTTGTGTTTTGTTTTTGTATTTTTATTATTATTATTAAGAAGAAGTTTGTGTTTAGAGGTCACGGTTTAATAAAGATTTATGAAATGAAGTTTCTAAAAGGATTATAAACAACGAATCCTTGATTATGAATAGTGGGTCTAGATTGACAAGAATTCAATCTTATGATGGGTAGATTTTTTCCAATTTTTTTATTAAGATATCTCAGAGTGATTTGTATTTTCTTATTCTGGTTTATCATAATTCTCTATAGATGAGAATAGGAATGATTTTATGAGGTTGGAAAAAACAATTCGATCTACACAGTTTATATTGAAAATTTTATAAAAACTAAATTTCTTCTATTGAAGAACAAATTCCAACAAAAGACCAAAACACTTTGAAATTATTTTTGGAAAAAAACACTTCGTTAAAGCAACTTTTGTTTGGTAAGCAATAAATGCGATAATTAATAATTAAATTCCTATGGATTCTTTCTTTTACAATGTTAGTTCTATAACTTCAATTGCATGACTTAATATTTAGGAGCACTAATTTAAAAAATTCAACTTCTTTTCGTAAAACACAGATTTGTGAATGTTAAGAAGATAATTAGGATGTATGGATGTTTGAAATATGATTTTAAAAAATATCTCCCAATATACAAGAACATTATCATTCCTTGGCATTTAATAGTATTTTGGTGTAGTAATTTAAAAATTCTAACTCCTTTACATAAAACGCATTAATTTAAAAATTTTAACTCCTCTTCATAAAACACAGATGTGTGAATAACTTAAGAAAATTTGTAAGCATGGATGTTTGACCCAAGAATTATCTCCCAATATGAAGTCAAATTTAATATCACAGGATCATATCAGAGATTCCGTGAGGGTGAAGTTTCACTATCAAATTCTCAATTTAATATAGCTAATATTTTTTTGGCAAAATCAAAATCAATTTTAACACCAAACTAGAAAGAGGGCAATGAAATGTTTGTTTATAGAATAAATCGTTCCGACTTGGAAAGTTAAAATTAAGGATTTCACGGAAACACAACTTTCAACAAAAGAAATAATAAAAAAATCGTTTAACTAAAATAATGATGATACCATGAGCAACTAAAATAAATGCAACTTCATAATTGTTTTTAACATTGATGTTTTTGTATTAGCCACATCCAATAAAGTTAATACATGTTCAAATTTTTGATGCGTACCTAACCTTGAAATGCAAATCATTGATGCGTACCTATTGAGTCTTACAAAACATTTGTATGTATTGACCAAATGGCAGGCCATCGTCAGCCACTTGGCCCACATGCTTTAAGTTGTGTCCATGGGACTCCGAGGCGTATCGTATGTTTATGGTGCATGGAGGAAGGCTTCCTTTTTGAATGAGGTACATGGAGGGAGGCATCCCGTATCGTATCGTATCGTATGTTTATGGTGCATGGAGGGAGGCATCCCGTTTTTGCCTTCTTTAAGTAATTAATATTATCACCTCCCATGTTTTAGCAGGTTTTAGCGGTGGGAAAAACCATTATTGGAAATGGATCAACCATCGGTTCCAGGTCAATAATTGTTGCTTGATCCACTTTGTAAAAGAAGGAATGAGGGACGACGACATGTTAGCTGCCACCGACTATAATGGATGCCTGGAATGAGGGACAACGACATGTTAGTTGCCACCGACTATAATGGATGCCTCACTACCAGTGAGATATGTTAGCTGCCACCGGCTATAATGGATACCTCGCTCCCAGTGAGACAATGTCAAAGAGGTTATTTGGTTTGGAGTTGTCTATAATGCTATTTTTTGGAGATTCCGGTGGCGGAATCTGGTGGGAGAAATTGAGGTTAAATCTTGATTTGTTGCAGTTAAAATGGTTTTTTAACTTCATATTTGGATTCAGCATCCTGGAAACCAGGGAGGCTTTGATTGTGCAGAAACTAGCTATCAAACTTGCGATTCCAATAAATTGCTACCGGATTTTGACCGAAAAAACCCACGAAAAAAGCTTCCAAAAAATCACATTATAGACAACTACATTTGGTTTCCTCGCTGGGTGTTGTTACACTAACAAAGGAACTGCACGGGGGAGAGAATGAATAGGCACTTAAGGTTTTTGATACCCAATACAACAAGCCTCCACCAAATTCAAATCTGACTCCATACAATACACTAACAACTAGAACGATGAGGTTACCAAAAAAACGGTGCATTGCTCTTTCTATAGGCTTCCATTGAGACTTAGATGCATATTTTCTGCCCTTGGATTACGCAGTTAAGGTGTGCAAATTTTCGATCTAACCAAGCTTTGGGATGACAAGAACAAGAGGATGACAAAGTCTGTGGACTCAAAAGGTCTTTATTTAATTGGTTTTGGTATGCATTTCTCAACAGTGCCTCTTGTTTGGTTTGGCTATTTTTTTTTTTACTTTTGCAAGATTCTGCTTTCACCATGTCTCGACTAATTTGTACTCAATTCAGTAAGGGGATCCAGCAAGGGAGTTAGTCATATAGTTTCTGTGTGCAACATCAATCATACTTCAAACGATGACTTTTTTAAAGACAATTGAAATTTTTTATACTCCAGTAATGTATGAAGAAAAGCCCATTTCCAAGCTCAAAATCTGAAGCTCGAAATTCGAAGCATATAGACATGGGAGTATGGACACTACATTTATTATATTTGTGTGAATATGATTTTGGAATTTCCAATTTTATCAATTTGTAATTTAAAGGTGATTTAATTGGTTTGCTATGGCATTTTACAAAGGGATTTAGCTATTTTGAGTGTCTTTCTTATGCAGGAAACCTTTTTGGTTTCAAACATAAGACTTACAGAAAACTTTCTGGTTTCAAACATAAGAATTACATAAAATAATTAAGATGCAATTCCATAAGAATTACAGAAAATAATTATGATGCAATTCATGATACAAGAGAACTTGATGAAAAGATTTTTGTGAATGACGTGAACATTTTGTTTAGTAATGTTGGTTCATATGTTTTCCTTAGTAAACAAGGAAAAAAAATGTGCTTTCAACATAAATTCCATTTTTAGAAGTGAAAAAGGAAAATACTTTTTTGCTATTTATTTTGTCTATGAAAAATTGTAAAGAGAAAGATTATATGATATTTTCAATTGTTGCGTCTATAAACTAGTTTTACCTTCCTTCTTGCTTGCTAAATTAAGCATGTAAAAACTGGTTTTGCCTCTCTTTCATTCTTGCTTGCTAAATCACTCATGTAAAAATTGGTTTTTACCTCGCCTTTTGTAGAAATTCTCACTGTAGATTAAACTGATTATGCAATGTACTAAAGCAAAATACTTAATCTACTTCTACAATCAAACTTGCGAAAGCTTAATCGATTTTGAGCAAGATCAAATAGAACACATATAACAGAGAAGAAGATTCAATCACACATGAAACACAGAAGAATACTCTGGGGAAAGCCTCAACTAAAAACCCCGCTATCTGTATTATCATACAAGTGGAAATATCTCAGGATTACACAAAGCTTTAGCTCTCAATACAATCCCTCACTGCTGCTCATAGACAGAATAGACAACACATATGCCTTCCTTCAGTCCTCCAAGCCTCCTATTTCCTTGTGTAATTTCTCCTGGGTCCTCCAACTGTAACCTGTGTGATTCTCACCTCACACACTGCTCTGACCTCTGTAGTAACTGCGCAATCCTGAAGGAATGAATTCCTTCTGCATGCAAGAGATTTTCTTATAGGAAAATCCTAGCAACTGATAGTACACTGTCCCTGCCTTTAATCTCAACTGGGTCTTTGTCTGAACTGACATGCATGAGTTATTTATGAGAGAATATTCAGTTATCTGGAGAACACTAGTTGCATGCATGCATGCATTAACTGACTAAACTCACAATTAGTTCCTCCAACTCTCTGGAACTAATTTAACTGGACTTAACTCAGTTAACTGAGCTAACTAATTACAACTCAAATACAGTTCATCCTTATCTCCTTAATTAAGGGATAACTTGCTCAATCAAAGGGATAACTGTTGCATGTCTTCACAAAGACTTCGATAACTGTTGCATGTCTTCACAAAGACTTCATGTTTGAATTTCTTCAACTAATGAACTCAAGATGAATTAATTAATTATTTTTCAAATAGCTGGTGAGACTAAGTTCGAATTTTAATTCTCAATTTTGATTCAAGGACAAATCAAAATTGGAATATATCCTAAAATTCTATTTATAGCAATGCTATTTTTAGCATTTCTATTTTTATCATTACTTGTTGCTATTTTCAACACTCCCTCTCAACAAGAAAGGAATTCAACTCAATCCCGATCCTAAACCTTTGGAATGTTCTACATGCAACACTTCTCACTAGTGTTGTTGCTCCAACAATGCAGAAACAAAAAAAAATATCCAACCTGAATCAGAATGATGCCTCTGTCATCAAAGTCTCTGACTTCTATTGCCTCTGTCAACTGAAAACTCTGTGCTTCTGCTGACTCTGCCTAGTTGGTCCTTCTTTGCGCTCTTTAGTATCTGACTGCTCTAGCCTCTATCACTTTGATCTCTGACTGCATCGATCTCACTGATTCCTCCCGCTGCATCCGTGCTGTTGCTGGTCCTTTGTCCCAACACTACATCCGCATTGCACCTCCTCTCATCATGTTGCACCGTGCTTCCCAATGCTGCACTGCAACTCAGTTACTGAGAAGTAAGTAACTGATCTCCCAACTGACCTCCCTGTTCGGCTAAAAACACCCTCTGATGCTGAAGCTTCCTCTGCCCCTCCATCCGCATCTGTCTCTACCCACTTAGCTAGTCTTGCTACTCCTCGTCGAGGCTCCCGTAGCAAGGTCTAATCAAAGAGGCTAGGTACCTCAAGGATCCTGCCCCTATTTCATCCTTCTTGGGACTATCACTTCAGATCGCCCCACCTCCCACCTAGAGGTATGGTTGCATGTGATCCCTCTGCCCACTTGGCTCGAAATTTCCCCCTACTGGAGGTCTCTACATGAGTGGATGCCTCCACTCGGTCTCCTCTCGGCTTCTCCAGTTGTGGCTACTCCACAACCTCCTGAAGCTACTTCACCAGTTGTGGCTCCTCCACAATTGTCTGAGACTTCTTCTGGCACTGTATGTTGAGAGGTAATGTACTCTCCCTCTCAGCCACCAAGTCTCCAACATTTGCCTTGCTCCTTAAGGCTTTGCATGCATCTTGAACCTCAAGAGCATACAGGTTCTTGACTCGTGAACCGATCTACTTCACTTGTCTCGTGGTGATGTGTCTAAGGAAAACCTTTCCCTTACTGAAGACTACATCATAGCCTTTGTCCTCCAACATCACGATCGATACCAAGTTCTTCTTCAGTCTAGGCACATACTTCACATCTGTCAAGGTGATGAGAGCTCCATGCTCCCTCTGAAAAGCAACCGTGCCCACTCCTGAAACACTATACCTTTCATCATTACCCATCTCTATGCGCATCTAGAGGTCTTTCTCCTCCAAGGTACTGAACAAACTCTTATCGCTGGTCATGTGGAATGAGGCTCCACTGTCAAGAAACCAACCACAACCCATCATCGATGAAACCATGCATGCGATGAGGGTAAAATCCAATTCGAACTGAGAGGCCAATGCCTCACCTTCAGATCCTTCCGAGGATCCCTTCTTGGATTTCTTCAATGGACAATTAGTTGCATAATGGCCCACCTCATGACAATTAAAGCATCTCACTTTAGATTTGTCAATCTTCTTCCCTCCATGAGAAGAACTCGATTTGGGATGAGAATCCTTCTCCTTCCCTTTCCTTGCCTTACTCGCTAAGGCGAAATTTTCTTCATCCTCCTTGGATGAAGAACCATCTCTAGTGCTCCTCCTGATCTCCTCCTGCATCAGATCCGACCACAGTCATTCCCAATCTGGCAGTTTCTCTCTTCCGTTCACTGAGTCCTGGTAGCTATGCCAGCTCTTAGGAAGACCGAGGAGAGCAAGACTCACCATATCATCATCGGTTGTTGTGATTCCTACACTTCCAAGCTCATCTTTGCAGGTGGTGAGCTTGTTCAAATATGTATAGATCGTGTTGCCCTTTTCACACTTGATTTTCCGAAGCTTGTCCTTCAGCGCCAGCTTCCTCTGGTCGCTGCTATTCTGATATAGGTCCTTCAATGTCTTCCACATTGAAAACGGAGTCTCCTTCCCATGGAGACTCGAGACAATATGGTCTCGAACTCCCTCTAGAAGAATCCTCCTCGCTCTCGCCACACATTTCTTCCATTCCGCCAATTCTTTGGCATTAGCTGTTGCTGGCTTGGGGACTTCTTGATCAATGAAGTCCTTCAAACCATTGTCCTCTAATATCGCTTCCATGTGATCCTTCCATGCTATGTAATTCGAGCTGCCATCCAGGGCATACTCGAGTCTCAAGCCATTGAACGCCATTGGTGAAATTTGAGATGTGATAAGAAATCGATTTTGTACCTACAATCAAGAACTTCAAACTTCGAATTTCTCCCTTCTTTGTATACTGTTCTTCGCTTTGATCACCTTTGCTCTGATACCATGTAGAAATTCTCACTGTAGATTAAATTGATTATGCAATGTACTAAAGCAAAATACTTAATCTACTTCTACAATCAAACTTGTGGAAGCTTAATCGATTTTGAGCAAGATAAAATAGAACACATATAACAGAGAAGAAGATTCAATCACACATGAAACACAGAAGAATACTCTGGGGAAAGCCTCAGCTAAAAACCGTGTTATCTGTATTATCATACAAGTGGAAATATCTCAGGATTACACAAAGCTTGAGCTCTCAAGCTATCCAGCTCTCAGTACAATCCCTCACTGCTGCTCATAGACATAATATACAACACATATGCCTTCCTTCAGTCCTCCAAGCCTCCTATTTCCGTGCACAGTTTCTCCTGGGTCCTCCAGCTGTAACCTGTGTGATTCTCACCTCACACACTGCTTTGACCTTTGTAGCAACTGCACAATCCTGAAGGAATGAATTCCTTCTGCATGCAAGAGATTTTCTTATAGGAAAATCCTAGCAACTGATAGTACATTGTCCTTGCCTTTAATCTCAACTGGGCCTTTGTCTGAACTGATATGCGTGAGTTATTTATGAGAGAATATTCATTTATCTGGAGAACACTAATTGCATGCATGCATGTATTAACTGACTAAACTCACAATTAGTTCCTCCAACTGTTTACAACTAATTTAACTGGACTAACTCAGTTAACTGAGCTAACTAATTACAACTCAAATACAACTCATCCTTATCTCCTTAATTAAGGGATAACTTCCTCAATCAAAGGGATAACTGTTGCATGTCTTCACAAAGACTTCGATAACTATTGCATGTCTTCACAAAGACTTCATGTTTGAATTTCTTCAACTAATTAACTCAAGATGAATTAATTAATTAATTTTCAAACAGCTGGTGAGACTAAATTCAAATTTTAATTCTCAATTTTGATTCAAGGACAAATCAAAATTGGAATATATCCTAAAATGTTATTTATAACAATGCTATTTTTTAGCATTTCTATTTTTATCATTCTTGTTGCTATTTTCAACACCTTTAGGTTATGGCTTGCTAAATAGCTTGGTTTTTACCTCTCCTTTACCTTCTTGCTTTCTAATTGCTTGCAGGCAAATATTGCAGGGAAATAAAGGCAACATTTGAATCAGAGCAAGTTGAAAAAGCTGAGAAATGAGCTATGAGAATATCTTGACAGGTATTTGCAACCTGTTGCTAATGATGTTATAGGAACTGTGTGCTGGGATGTTGGTCTGCTAGCCTAGGCGAGTTACACCTAAGAGAACGAGCCTCCATTGGCGAATTCAGCCTTGCGGAACAAGCCCTCATAGGCTTAAGGCTGTGTGCTATATGATGACTCTTTCTAAATAACTCGAAGAGAGAGTTTCCTTTCTCCACTCAACTAGCCTTCCATAAGAACTTGCCAGGTGTGAGGATACTCTTTAAGTTGATTTCATGCTTAATTTCACTAAAGGTTATACTCTCATTTGTTAAGCATATTGCAGGTCAGGTCAGACTTTTGGATCGCTGGAATTAACTTGCTTATGATACGAGAGAAATGGTTCTCCTTCTATCTGGATTAGCTAAAAACACATGCTCCCTTGTTCACAACATGGGCCATGCAAGACTGTTGACACATATGAGTCATGCGAAGTGATACGAGAGCAATGGTTCTCCTTCTGTCTGGATTAGCTGAAAACACATGCTCCCTTCTTGACAACACGCGCCATGCAATATTGTTGACATGCATGAGTCATGCGAAAGTGTTGACACATCATATGTTTACGTGTTTAGTCATTTTATTTTAATATTTACTTAACATAAAATGACAAGAAAAGTATAAAGTAGCATTGGTTCATTTGAACTGTAAATTCTCTGTATCACTTATACTTATCCTAAGTTTTTCCTTGGTATGAGGCCAAATAAGACCTCAAACTTTTTTATTACTTTTGATTCGTTAACAAAAAACGTTGTCAATGTTTAATACGTTGAAGAAAAAGTGAATTAAAACATGTATGAAAAAACTTTGGGTTTAATCATCTATGTTTTTGTACATGGCTCATATTCCAACGCAAATCGATTACAATAGTTCCTGCTGCCTTATGGAAGGGACTAAAAAGAAAGGGTTTCTTTATTTGAGCAAGAGTTTGAGACTGTATAAAGGCTCGTTACAATTTTTTTGGTGTTTTGTCAAGTATGAAATTTTTTTGGGTGAAGATTATGTCTTTTGGAGACATATATTAAACATTGTATTTTTTTTTTTTTTTTTTTTGTAATTTAATTTTTATTTATTGAGTCAGCCACAGATCTAAGAGTAGATAAGTAAGACTCTAAGGGGACAACAAAGTTTGGAGAATCCCACTCAAAAGTGGATGATGGTCATGAAGACTATAAAAGTGAAACCCATTATGCATACATGCATATGGATGAAGAAGATGCAACAAGGATTGCAAAGAGAGAAGTTGAAGCCTCTGTGTATGAAGCAGAGCAAGAGCGTATAAATGCTCAAGGACTCCATTGTAATGTGGATGGTGCAGATGATGGTGAATCCCACAGTGACAAAACACATGTGGATGATGACTACAAAGTGAGATGTGCATTGGTGCATCCAACCACAACTGATGAATTTGATGAAGTTGAAATTGTTAATGAGCACATGCATGCTCAGATATCCCACAATAGAGTGGATGAAAAATATGTTGATTTGAAATTTGACGAGGAACCATTACTTGATGATGAGTGGTTGCACATGATGCAACAAAATGCTCTTATTGATATGTTGTTATTTGGTGAGAGAAACCCACTTGTTTCAAAAATCTAAGTGGAAGACAACATGTTTGCAACAACACAGATTTGTGAAGAAGCAGAGAAGGAAGATGTAGAGCAGGAAGCTCTCACTGAAGAGCATAAAGAAGATATTTTTAACATTGATTTTGAGTGTGCAAGTAAACAGGATAACAATCCAGCTAAAAGAAAATACGAAGAACACGATGCAGGAAAGGACATGGATGTTTATGAAGACAATGAAGAATGCATCAAAACCATTTTTCAATAATGGAGTCAAGAAGAGATAAGATTATATTATCAAGAACTATGGAAAAAGGAAAGTCAGGAATATGAAGCGCAAGAAGCAGAGCAAAAAAGACAGTTTGAAGATGCAATGTTCTGGCAACAGTCCATAGTTGAATGAATCCTTGAAGAGGAACCTGTAGAAGACTAACTCAGATCAAATTCAAGACAAGCCAAAGAAACATTGCATCAACAACAAGAAAATATATATGGAGCCTACAACAAGAAAGTGCAACTAAGAATGAAGTAGTTTCACGGATATAGAATCTGGAAGCAGAGAAAAAGAAAATGCAAAATTGTCAAAGTTTTGAGTCATTGTAAGCCTAGCTAAGACATAGACCAACAAACATGTTTGATGATAATTGAGTCAATTTCTATTGTAAGCCTAGTAGACATAGTTGAGTCATGTTTGAGTTATGTTGAGTCACACGATTTTAATTAACTATAAAATAACTCGAACTCATTCGACTTGACTCAGTTAACTGACTCTCCTAAATTTAGCCAACTCTGGCATGTAGGAGTAATTACAATTTCTAACAGAAACTCACTTAGAGAGCAATGAAGACATGGGTTCAATGGGTCCTCCAACATGCCAAATCTGATAAAATCCATGTGTTCCTTCGCAGTTAATAAAATTGGTGAAAACAAAGTGTTGTTATGATCCACCAAAATTAAATTATTAAAAAATGGCTGAAACAATCTCTATAAAGGGACAATTGATAACCTATACACTCCACCACTTTAGTGTGATAGAAAAGCATCTTCAAGATTTGGCACTCAGATTTTAGATTGAGGGCAAACAAAAGCTCTGCACTAAGGCAGACACGTCATCTAGAGTTATGAATTTTACAAACATAATGAAATTAACATGTAAAGGAAAATTCATTATATATATTGGGAGATCGCAGTAAGAAGGCTACCATCTCCATTGCAAGTAATCACTATCTGGCATGCCATTATTCTAGCACTGAAATCCTCCATCAAGAAAAGGGCAGTTGCGAGACTGATATAGGGAATAGGAATCGTCCCACACCCATGAGCCTATAGAAAAATCACAGTCCCCAGATTGCACAACCTCACTGACATTTTTCACAATTTCCAAACCTTGAACAATAAAATTCTTATTTCCTCTTTCAAAATCATGTTTGGATGTTTCATTTCTCGACTCCTTCTGCAGATGATATGAAGTGGGTCATGCAACAAATTTAGGGGAAAGAGTAGTAGTATTCCTATTGTTACCATTTGCTATAGAACTAAGTTTCAGAGAGCTTGTGTACATGAAAAACCCATAATTGCTGAGAATGCCAGTGAAGTTTGAATGTTTCTTCACTGAATGCAGTCTCCCCTGAATGCAAACACACCATAATGATGTAAGAAAGGGGAGGGAGTTTGAATTACGGGGGGAGCTGGAGTTTGAGTATTGTTGGAGTGCGTGGAGAGTGGATGGAGCTAAATGGAGACGGTGGATGGAAAAGGGGGCTTGGACGCTGGTCAACGTACCGCCCGAGAATTTAAAAAAATCGGTTGCTAGGAAAGCCAAAAGGTAGCATGAGTAGACTAAGCCTTTCTAAAATATTCATCCCGTTGAACAAGGCTTTTAGACATCATATGATTATTATAAAGTTCAATTTTATAGGTTGCTGAACATCTAAATACATTGTTCTTGTTTTTTAAAATATTACCAAAAGTTAAACCTTGTCGTTATTATGCCTCAGTGGTTAGAATTATTCCTTTATTTAAAATTTTATTTTGATAATATAACTTTTTTAAATGGTAAATATTATGCATAAGCAACGAAATGAAATATATATGGTTTAATGTAAAAGACATTTAAATTTAATATACATGGTTTAATGTAAAAGACATTTAAATTTAATATAGTATTAATTGTTTTGTAATGGATTAGTTATAGTCATTGTTATTTTTTAGTAAATTAGTTAGAGATATTTTTTTTAATAATGATATAGTTGAGTAATTTTTTTTAAAGAGGTGTGATAAAGAGGCATAAACCATAGATTTGTAGTTGCTCCCCAAATAAGAAGATAAAGTCTCATATATAAAAGTTTACGTTGTTGCACTTCTTGTTGTATAGTAGGCAACCAGAGACTGCTTTAGCGAAAATATTTGCACCACTACTTCTAATTTGTGAACAACTTTTTCATGAACAAATTTAGTGCTCTGTCATCCAACTTTGATATTGGCAGCATAAGGGCTTAAATTTCATTCAGGAACCCTAACAATAATTTCCTTATTGAGAATTTTTAACGAAGCGTGAAAGGCTTGCGAGATCTTGTTTGGTTGAATTAAAGTTATCTTTCCATGGTTTTCAACACTCTGGAAAGCTCATAGACGTTTTGTCCACGGGCTAAGAAACACATGTGGTGTTGTGTAAAATGAAGTGGTTGAATAGTTAGTGCATCCAATGTATGGATATGCATTTGGTACACTATGCCAGTACATGTGGACAATAATTTTTTCAAAGCCAATAATTGGTTGGTTAAGGTGGTGCAGTGAGCTTTCAACATTTCAAAGAGTGTAATGTGTTTGGTCTATATGGTATATTGCTTTTGTCATATTTAAAAATAGTATTTATTTTTATTTAGTGTTAAGTGTGATAATTATTGTCTTTTTCAATTAAGGTGAGGAATAATATTTCTAATAAGTGTATTTATTATTTGATGGTTATTATTATTATTTTATTTAAATATTCTTGAATATTTTCTAAAATAGGAAATGTGCGTTCTATATTAACTATTTTTTAATATCCTTTATTTTAAGTAATAGAAATTCAGAATTGAAAAATTATGAATGAAAAAATGGGTTTCGTCTGTATATGAGTTTCAATACCTTTCTTTGTGGAGCTTGGCAAAACTATCACGAACAAGTCACTAGTTGGTCCCCATGGCAACTTTGGGCATGAGGTTTCTGGTTTCTGTCATCCAATTTTGATAATGGCTCTGACTTGGGAATTTGCCTTATGTGTACATTTGCAAACAACAAAATTAAGTGCTCCCTTTGATTGGCCACATTGCCTTTCTGAAATCCAAACATAGCTTGGAGCCTTTCAAGCAGATCTTGCTTTGCACCTGTTTTCTGATGATGTTCAGGCCATGGAAGGCCATGAATGTTATGTATAGCTACTACTGCAACTTCAATCTCAAGAAGCTGCATGATGGCTTGATGTGCACCAACAAGATCAAGAGGAAGAATATTATAGGACACATACAACTCTGCTTTTTTCTCAACATCTTTACCAGAGTACATACTCTCTGGAGCAACTTCAGTAGACTTTGTCTGGGTGGCTGCCTTTAGTACTTCAAATAGTACTGCAACAATTTGGTATGCTTTTTCTAGTTGAGCTCGATCAGCCTGATCAACCACATCATCAAGCGCCTTAACATAGTTCTCATGGTATTGCCAATAAATGTTCTACATTTCTCTTACACCACTTTTATGCTTCCTTCTTGAAAAGTTGGCTCAACATCCCTTTTGATTCTTTGCAAGAGAGTTGTCTTGAACTGGTGAACACCTTTTGTTAAACACACACATGGCAGCAACAAATATGAAAGATAAAACATGAGAATGCATTTTTATTAACAAGAGATATACATTTATAGTACATGGTTTGACCGTTGGGTTCCACATCCCAAGGTCTCTTGGACTTCCTTTTCTCTATTCCGCTTCCACACTAACCCATTGAGGATTAGGTGTCCAACATTCCCCCCCTTAATTCGAAGGGTTATGTATGAGTCCAAGAAGAGAGCTGTAATACAAAATGTGCAAAAATGCATGACAGCACTAGGCTGAATGTGCTCTCTGAAATGTTGGTATAAAGGGAGGTGGTTTAAGGATGACCACCAACACTGGAACGCTTAGTGTAGTTCCCGGAACTTTTCCAAAACTGGCATGAAGCTGAAGTCTTCTGCTAGAGGAAGTGCTCCTATTGTTTTGAAGAGGAAAACCTTCAACCATGAAAGGGAGGTCTCACCCCGCATAAAAGGGATAACTTGAACCTGAAAAGGGAAGTCTCAACCTGTGATGGTTTAAGGATGACCAACAACTCTGGAATGCTTAATGCAATTCCTGGAACTCTTCCAAAACTGGCGAGAAGATGAAGTCTTCTGCTAGAGGAAGTGTTTTCAATTTTGTTCCTGGAATTCTTCTGAAACTGGCAAGAAGCTGAAGTCCTCTGCTAGAAGAAGTGTCCTAGATTACCAACTGAAGGCATGTTCAGGGGCATCTTTGTTTCTGGCTACAACTCTGAAACTGGTGTGGCAGGTTGTGGCTCAGGTTCGCTTGATTTGACTTTGAAGCTTGTAGATGACCATCATTGCCCCCCCTCTCAGATACAAGGTGAGATGATGGAGAAAACTCAACTGCAAGACTGTTCAATACTCTGGAACAAGTTCTGACATGTGATTGGAATATCTTCTTGGCTGTTGATGCCCATTGCCAAGAAGCGATCCATCCAAGATGAATCTTTGTTCTTGCAGGACGTTTGTTTCTGAAGCATCTGTGTGAAGAATGGGTGGTTTTATGACAATACTCACATGGATGAAGATCAAAACAGTGATCTTTCAAATGGCCAACTTGGTCACAGTGTTGGCATTTCACAATCTGTTGTTGTTGTTGTTGCTATGGAAGAGGGGCAGAATTTGGAACAGTTGGAGGTGAACTGTCATGAATGAATCCAACACTCTGAAACTGAATGGGCTTTGAGTAGTCTGGAATATGAAAGGACAAGTCCTTGTCATATCCAAGACCAGTTCTGTGCTTGTTGTGGACAAGCTGTTCCCAAGGTCTGATGATGGGCTTGGGAAGTGCAGACTGAGTTTCTGCATCTGCATGTACAATTGCTGCTTTATTCGGTACTAAATCTGAACCAACTGTAACATTATTGACTTGTTTCTGATGGGTTGCAGTCTCAATGTTCTGAACAGAAACATGTTCAGAATGACTCCTATGTTTTAATTCTTCTTGCTGTAGCTGAGATTCGAGCTGCAAAAAATCAATTTTCTCTTGTGCATTTTGTAGACAGACCTGAATGTCTGTGAGAGAAACTTTGCTGATTTTTAATGTATCATGAGTGGTAGACAATATTAGAGTTTTGAGGAACTCTAATTCTTCATTGTTTCTGGCCATTTTTTTTTCTTCAATGCCAGAATTACACCTTAAAAACTGATCACAACTACTACTCAATGTAGAAAAGTAATACCCACTGGCAATATCTGTTAGGATATTCCGACACATAGGATATAGTTAAGTTCAACTTGGTCTAGTATAGAGTTAGGTAAAGTGTCTTTCTTTACCGTTGTACATTTTGTAACTTACAATCCGACGGTCACGATATGTAGTGATCCGACGGTTCACTCTCACCTCGGTATTACCGACACTTGATCCGTGGCTTGACACCCGATTGGTCCATGAGTTCTATTTAAAGCGCATGGAGGGTCATTGTTCGGGTAATCCGTGCATGAGAGAAGCTTATGTAAATTTTCATTCTTTGATTAATAAATTGCTTGTAGTACCCACGTTGGGACAGGCCGTGGACTGTTTCCCTCTTTGAGGGTTTTAACCACGTCAAAAATACTGGTGTATTGATCTGTGATCTGGTTGTGAGCGGTGTCCTTTTGGTATTCTTACTGAGGAACTTACCCTGTAAATTACTACAATATCCTTTATAAATGTGCAGCAAATGATTAGTGTGCAACCAACAAGCACCAATTACAATCCATATAAAAATAAGATGATGAAGCTACGTTACTGTTGAAGACCTTAAATTTGATGCTATGATGATATCACTGAAATTGTGTATTTGATAATGATTAGTACAATATATGAGTATTTGATATCACTGCACTTGAATGCTAAAACATTGTATCAAAGGTGAAGTGATTGTTCCAGCTATATATTGTACTGCTACAAGAACACTGTGACAAGGCTATGCTCAAATGCAACTATGAAACCTTGCTTATTGTACCAATACAACTTGATTATTCCTTAATTACTGTAACTAGACATCATAAATATATATGTGGCATCTTTGTTCTTGAGAAACCCTTGCCTTTTCATGGCATCAATACACAAAACCTTCACCAATCTGTCCTTAATCCTCTTGTCTTATTGAAGGAGAAGGGAATTAAATCTTCGAAAACAAAAACTACTCCAAAACATACCTTGTTAGTTTTAAGAGCATTTGATTTGACCAACTTCCATATAATATTCTTCTCTATACTGTCACTGTAATGAGTCAATTTTTGACTGCTGCTTAAATGATAGTAAAGTTGGCCTCAACCAAGGTCGGCTTCATTTTGTTAGGCACTGTAACAAGTATATATATAGATCTTCCGAAACCTCCACTGTAACAATCTAGGTCTCAACAAACTCCGCACATTTCATAAATGAAGACATTCAAGTCTGCTAGACATTAGAGACTTTCAAGGCCGCAAGCCGCAGAGGTATTTTAACTTCAGTGATAAGATATTCTTGAAGCGGCATAGTCTTAAATGCAACATTAGATTTTCTGCAAGGGAAAAGCAACCCTCAGTCCATCTAAATATGGCTGAAAGTGGATGACGAGGCCTGCCTTCAGATAATAATTTTAACTTTCAAACTTCTTCAATCAAATCTTCGCTGGTCCAAGCTGCGCTGAATTCAAATTGTCATACCAGGCTTTACACTATTCTTCGTTGGTCCTTCATCACAAGAATATGAGTGGAATAGTTCTATAACAAAAAGGCGTAAGAGTTCAAACTCTTTCAATAAGCTGGAAATTCATAGAAAATACAAGGTTCAGAGCTCCAAAAGACTTCATTCTTTTTCTATAGCAAGGCCAAGAGATCTTGTAGTATTGTAACAACTAAACCAATAATCGCTGCCCATAATGCCCATTGTTAGGCTTCCAGTCAGAGATACCATATGCCCTAAACTTTCTCCCCACTAGTTTTGTGTGAAAGGACACATGTTATGAACACAGTAGGATAAATCCAAATATGCGCCAGATCTTCAACCACAAAACAACAAATCTTGCGCACATTGAACACGGCACTAAGAAAGGCTAGCACCACACCGATTCTGTCAAATAATTGAATGGCCCTGTCTCCACATAACAAACGTTCTTCTATACTGTCTCCAGAAGGTCCAGTTCAAGAATCAAAAGCCCTCCCAGGAAAAATTATAGAAGGTTTATACCGTTCTTTCTCCAACCATAGCAAATTTCACGGGAAAAATCCCAGTATTAACACCACTTTAAAATTAAAACCCTGGAATTAGATAAATTCGACTCATACCCAGATTAACTGACCTCTTTTTTTTTTTTTTTTAATAAATTCCGCTCAAGTAATAATAAGAGCTCACAATCTTTGGAGGCGGATTGTAAACTTTCGAACGCATGCGATAATGGTCCAATTTTCTGCAGAATCGATATGATGTCCACGTAGTAGAAAATGACTAGGCTTCAATTTTTAGTTTCTACCTGCCTAGTGCTGCTGCCATCCTCAAGATGTCCTTCATGTGGGTTCTTTGGGCATGCTGCATTATGCTCACACTCAATATTTTCAGCATTGACACTGCTCTAATATCAAAATGCGGCAAAACCGATGGATTCTAGTATTAAATCCAATTCGAATCAATCAGACAATGAGAACCAATATCAAATGACTATCCGGTCAAACAATGAGGACCTGAATATCATTTTGACAGAAACCCATTAGGGTCCGATGAAACATTTAAAACTCAAATGGATTTCAATAAGCTAATTTGGGTCAATTGGACAACCAGAAGGCAAGTTAAAAAATCAGTGGGATTCAATCAAACAATGAGAGCCCAAAGCTAACAATTTAGAGATCATCAAGGAACGCAGATGCCATGAAGAGTATTATTATTTATTCAAAGTGACGTTCACAGGGACTCCATCGTGGGTAAGTTGAATATCATCTCTAGATTGACGCGCAACTATTTCTCCCATCAGTGTACCCACTGTTGGCGTTGAATTAGTGATTTACACCATTCAGGACAAAGGCAAGACCATAGCAGCCCAGATATGGGATACTTGTGGTTTGGAGTGATATGCTATGGATACAACGTTCAGGAGTAGTGTGTTGTATGACTCACTACAGTAGGTCAACCAAACGGTGTTGTGGGAGTGTGCTCTGGTCACTCGGCTTTGATCACTTCCTTTTCACTTGATGGAGTCGACCCCGAGTGTGTAATGGGACTGTGATAGTGGATTGTGAGGGCCGAGGGAGCATTAACACCAACGTCCATACAATCCATGCCAAGATAAACTCATAACTACGTCCTCTCGATTCTTCTGGAGCAAGAGTAAACCTGAAAGGGTGTTGCTACATCTTTGAAGTGCGCTCAATGCAAAAATGGGTATTGATTTGACACAGAGAGAATCAGGCAGAACTGTCAAATACGTTAGGGTGGCAAGGAGAATTTTGGTGTTGTTTGAGCAACAGAACTCAGAGAGACGTTGAGTAGAGTAGCTAGCAAAGGAATGCTAATGGAACGCTGACAGCATTGTAGGAGCAGGTATTCGATGGGAATACCAAGCGTTACCCATATTATCATGCAGAGAGCAGATTATTACGACTGAGCAGATTCAGAATGGCAGAGACATAATTAGATGAAACGGCTTGGTGCATGTAAGTAGCAGACCTGATAGACAGAGGTGGCAACTAGAATTTTGCTGAGAAAATATTCATAAGTGATGGCAGAAATGATTTGCACATAAAGGCCATAAAACAAATGGCTCAAAGTAATTATGCAGGGCAGGAATACGCATGCTTTGATACCATGTTAAACACACACATGGCAGCAACAAATATGAAAGATAAAACATGAGAATGCATTTTTATTAACAAGAGATATACATTTATAGTACATGGTTTGACCATTGGGTTCCACATCCCAAGGTCTCTTGGACTTCCTTTTGTCTACTACACTTCCACACTAACCCATTGAGGATTAGGTGTCCAACACCTTTGCATTTGGATATAGGGTCTAGTTTATGAGTTTTTCGAATGCATAGACTCGACAAAGATATGTGGCGTGAGGGCTGTCATGCTTAATCTCGTTAGTCACACAAATAATCCCGACAATCTCACAACATATCCATCTTCCCCATAGTCATGTAATCAACACCGAGCGAACCCCAATCTGACACATGAAGTTCATTTTCACTTGGAATTTGTTTTTTGCACTTTTCAGGTGTTGCATATTTGAATTTGTCTTGGATTTGGTTGTTTATTTGAATATCATTAACTTTGTCGTTCTATATATAATTAGTTAATTAATAAAAAATATAACTCAAAGATACAATTATTACTATAATCAAAATCATATGTAATGTTTTTGTGAATAAAACTCTTAGGTTTGATTTTATAATCCATTAGAATTACAATCATATCTAATGTTGTTGTAAATACAACTCATTGCTTTGATATAATAATCCATAGATTCTAATAGAAGCGAATGACGTTATTATTTCGAATTCCAATCGCTGAGAATATTTTAACTAACCTACTTTGTACGATATCATAAGCTAATTTTTTTTTATACAATAATAATTATATTAAATTAAATGAAATGACAATTTGATTCAAATATCCTACCTAACATGTTAGGAAAACCAATGGAAAAAAAATGTGCTTTATTAGTGCTTAGATGTACATATATCATTCATTTCAAATTCAACACTATACTCTTAAGTATAGGTAATAAAAAATAAAAATTAATTATCAAAAAATAAAAATTTATATATTTAGACATTTAGTAGGAGTAAAACACTACTCATTATGGATTACTAAAGGGTACCTAATGATATAGTTTTAATAAATAATAAAAAATCAATTCATAATGAGTAATGGTTATCTACACTATCAATTGTCAAACATCTTTATCTCACCTCAATGTCACGCCAACAGGTGTAGGTTTGGAGGGGGACAACTTATTATCAAGAACGAGCCCAAAAGGGGCACACATGCATGCATTATCATTTGGAGGGTTTCATTGGATGATATTGGGACTTGATGCTAGGCCCTGTCGAAGAAGACACTGCATGAGCTAAGGGAGAAGCTTCCATGCATAGAACTCCTCTCTCAAATACAAATGTACTGGTAGAATGGGTGATTGAATCCCAGACACAAGGCAACCCATCGATCGTTTCAACCAATACATGAAAACTATCGACCTTTATTGGCACATGAAATTCTTATTGGGACCCACACTAATGGATCAATAGCAACACCCAGAGGGTGTCCTTTCTTTAGAGCACCTTCATCACCATTTGAGAGACTTGGACCACATATTTGACATAATAGAGCAACACCTTGCCATACCCCCTATGGCAAGAATAACTCCTAAAGGCTGAAAGAAACACATACATATTGTAGTCTCAAATTCAAATGCCTTAGCATAGTTAACTCATGTTGATGTTCTAAGCGTCTTGTAATATAAATACTTTTAGGTAGTGTATTTTAGATCAAAATTACATTTGTATTTTGAAGTTTACAAAAATTACCATTATTTTGTGACTTTTATATTTGTGTAATTTTCTTCTTTATTTAACCTCTTGCTACCTTCCTTAAAAAATACATAAAAAAACAAATTTCTATTATATTTTATTATCTATATATTTTACTTCATTATTACTCTCCACTTCTCCTTTCTGCCACCTCTCTGTACAATTACTAGTTTTAATACCTATGAAATACTCAGTACCAAATCATGGCTCGAGGAATAATATTTTCCGTTAAATGACGGAGACCGAGTTTCACATTGATATACCGTTTGCCCGATGGAAAGGAAAACCAATTCAAACTGAAACTCTCGACTTCACATCTGCTGTCATTTGACGTGGCGTGAGTAGACGTGTATTTTAATTCACAGGCCACGCGGCTTCGAATTCATACACTGGATCTTCTCACGAATTATTCCATGCGATCCTTCGCTACTCACTCTCTGAATTTGGCTCACAACGTAACCGTATATCCTTCTCTCATGGATTTCACAGCCATCAAAATTCTCTTACAGGCAGTAATTGACATACGTCATAGTAGTGTTTCGTGCTCTAATAAAATCCTTATTCGGAGATTGCCAAAGAAGTGACAGCCCAATTTCAGAATCGAGTTCACAACGACATGGGGCGAGGTTGGTTTTATCGAAATCCGGCTTTCTTAAATGTCGGTTGTCTCTTTTACTCTTGATAACCGAATTGGCAACTATGGGTTGCGAGTTTAAATCCCATGCGGTCATGTTTGCATATAATGTCAGTACAGCTCTCTCTTACCGGGTTTAGGGTTTCTCCTGGGATCCTGTTTTCAATTCCCAACTCACCCCACTTTTATGTGCAGGGCATCTATTACATTACTATCAGGGTTTTCAGGCCACAAAAATTCTCTGTTTAATTTCTGCTGAGCCACATATTGCTCTATATGGCAGTAATTCTTTATCTAGAATTGTACAGTCAAATTGCCACAACATTCAGGATTCCATGTAGTCCCGAGTAATGTAGCTCCAAGGCTTAGTGTGTTTTCATTGACCAGTGGGTCTATTTCGTGGTTCCGAGTACTTTCTGATAGTGGGCGATGACAAACTGGTTTCCATGAAGTTGCACTTCTTAATTCTATACATAACAGTAAGCAAACGAACAAAAACCCTAACAACAACCAATGTGGTCTTGGTTCACTAGTAAGGTCGACGGATTATTAAGTTGTTGAATGGGTTTCATTCGCTTTGTGGTCTGCCCAACTTGAATGACATCATTCTTAATGGGATGAGACACAGCAGCGCTCCCTTCCCTGCCCTACCCCCCAAAAAAAAGAGCAGAAGAACCCGGAAGACATACCTGGTTATATTCATATGTTTGAATTCAACGAAAATGAAATATGGAAAATTCGCCATTGCATTAAAAATGGATAAAAGTTGCCATCAAATTAGGCAAACTAAGTATGTCTTTTTTTCCCTTGTCTTTCTGGAAAGAATCCAAATATCAAAACCCCACATATTTAAAAAAACACGTTAATGCGCACACATATATATCTATATATTATTTATTTATATATTTTTGATGGTGAATTTTAACATATTTAATCAATTGGTAAAAACATTTGCTTGGTCGATTCGATTTGATTCACGGAGTTCCACGCTGAATGTGATGAGTAGTGAAGCTCTTACTACATAAGCCTGTTTATGAACTACAAACTGAAAAGGCTTGTTTTACGATGATTACCATAAATAATCTTTTCTCTGGCCTAGTATGATTGTTCTAGGTATTGGATGGCTTCTTCCACATTCTCAATATGGTCTAGCACCCATCTCAAAATCATATCTATGTAATTATTTGAAAAAAAGAATATGAATAGACAGATATCAACAACGACAACAAGCGCAGCTCACTCCATATTCCTCTCGATACTCGTAGGTTCTACAAATGCTTGCGAGCAAATAATTGAATACTTTCTTGCCTGAACTACAACACTGGCTAAAGCCTACTTGAAATCACTACCATGAGTATAGATTTTGGATGAATCAATAGACAAGACAGCAAAGTGGCTAGTATCATTGGTTTCATCCATGCTCTTTGCTTGTATGTGTTCTGAATCTGCTTATTGGAGCTGATATATCCTTATGGCAGAGGGATCCTTTTGATGCATAATAGACTCCTATAATACTCGTTTTCACATCTCCAGAATATGGTAAGGAGCCAGTTGAGAGCCAACCAAGCATATCCCACTTTTATGTGGATGACTAGGAGACATCTTCTCCAATGTCCAAGTTCCAACGAGGGGGCATGAGCAGAAAAGATGATTGATCCTTCACTACAACAGGAGAAGAACCTCACTATTCACCATAACAGGAGAAGAACCTTTCTTGCTTGGAAGAGAGGTAGTGGGTTGGGCAATAGAAACCCTAGTGGTGACAAAATTTACCTTCCAATGTGTGTCTTGGTCGAGCACCAAATCACCCAAATATATGTTTATTGCGAAGTGCTTTTGAACTCATTTCTCTATGTTAGCTTATTATAGGTAAATATGTTTTTTCATTTTTGTAGTAGGTCATTAGTTGACCAGTTCCAAGCCATAATTGTTTTGTTGTCTAGCTTCCATGGATGTGCAAATATAAACATGCTGAACAACATATAAACATGCATAGAGTTATATTTTCTTTCACAAGGATTTATTTTTAAGCATTGCTGTGAGAACATTATGGTTTTAAGATTAATTGTTGTGCCATTGCTCATAAAAAGCTTTTTACTACCCAAGGGCTTTAAATATTTAAACCTGAAGGCTTCATGTCAAAGCAAAGCAAGGTTTTTGTTAAACACATACATGGAATATACAGAATGTGAAAGATAAATGTTAGTTGCATTTATTATACAAATGATATACATTTATAATACATTCTAATGACCCTTGGTTTCCATATTCCAGGTGGTCCCTTGGACTCCCTTTGACTGTTCACATTCCACACCAACCCTCAGTGGATCAGGTGTCCAACATTCTCCCCTTTAATCCGAAGGGGTATATACGAGTCCAAGAAGAGAGCTCTAATACAAAAATACAACAATGCATGACAACAATAAGCTGAATGTGCTCTCTGAGATGATGGCATAAGGTGGGAGAACTTGAGGTCTCAACCGACGGTGGTTTAAGGATGACCACCAACACTGGAACGCTTAGTGCAGTTCTTGGAACTCTTCCAAATCTGGCAAGAAGTTGAAGTCTTCTGCTAGAGGAAGTGCTCCTTAATGCTTTGAAGAGGGAGGTCTTCAACCTGCGATGGTTTAAGGAAGGCCACCAACCAAAGGAATGCTTAGTGCGATTCCCAGAACTCTTCCAAATCTGGTAAGAAGCTGAAGTCTTCTGCTAGAGGAAGTGCTCCTTAATGCTTTGAAGAGGGAGACCTTCAACCTGGAAAAAAGGGTGGTCTACAATCTGTGGTGGTTTAAGGAAGGCCACCAACAAAATGCATGCTTAGGGGTTTCTGTGTCGCTGGCCACAACTCTGAATTTGGGTATGACTATCTTTGGCTGTAGGCTTAGGCAGCAGGTTCAAGTTGTGGCTCAGACTCGCCTGATGTGGCTTTGAAACTTGTAGATGACCATCAATTCCTCCCTTGTTAGATACAAGGTGAGAAGATGAAGAAAACTCAACTGCAAGACTTTTCAAAACTCGAGAACAAATTCTGTGATATGAGCAAAATATTATCTAGGTTGTTGAAGCCCATTGCCAAGAAGCGATCTATCCAAGATGAATCTTTGTTCTTGCAGGAGGCTTGTTTTTGAAGCATCTGTTTGAAGAATGAGTGTGGTGACCACAATGTTTACACAGATGAAGAACAAAACAATGATCTTTCACATGGCCAACTCTAACACAATGTTGGCATTTGACAATTTGTGGCTGCTTTGGAAGAGGAGCAATATTTGAAACAAGTGAAGATGAACTGCCATAAAGAAACCCAACACTTCAAAATTGAATGGGCTTGGAATAGTCCAGAATATGAAAGGACATATCCTTGTAATATCCAAGACCTGTTCTATGTTTGTTGCTGATGAGTTCTTCCCAAGGTCTGATGGTGGGCTTGGGAAGTGCAAATTGAACTTCTGCATTTGCATTCAAATTTGCTCTTGCACTATGCACTAGATCAACCTTAGTTTTTGACTGCTGATGGGAGTCTGTCTCAAAGTCAAATAAAGGATTGTTTTGAATGAAAACAAGTTCAGAATGATGCTTATTTTGCTGTAGCTGTGACTCAAGTTGCAAAAATTCAATCTTATCATGTGCATCTTGTAAACATGTTTGAATATCCGAAAGGGTGTCCTTATTGATTTTAACTGCACTTTCAGTGGTAGACGCGATTAGAGTTCTCAACAACTTTAATAAATTGTCAATTTTAGCCATTTTATCAACCACTCAAACTCAACGAAAGGAGATTCAAATACTTGGATGCTTCACTATCAATGATTCTTACCAAGGTGGTAAAAAAACGAGGAGCAAATGGTCTTGAGCTTGCTATATTGCCTCACAATAAAGACCAAGGGATACCCCAAAAACCAAGCTTTATGTGGCCAAAATATGAGTGACGCTATGATGCCACTGCTATTTCGAAAATGGTGACCAATTTTTCAACATTCACCTTCACACTGTCAACACCTTTCAGATAGTCACAACTCTATACAGACCACAAATCTTGCTCACATTTTCATAAGGGGACTCTAAAACATAGAGAAAAAAGCTTCACTCGGTTGCATCAAATGAAACCTTATGTTAAAAAGATTCTTAAAATTTTCTTGCTATAGTTGGAATCCCAATTCTACCTTGGACACCCTATAAGGAGTCACGTTAATTATTAAAAGGTCGCAAAAAGTAAATTTTCATGTGGTTTTGTTGTAGTAGCTCTAAAGGGCAACGACAACAACACACAGGGGCATCGACGGATTCGATCTTAGGGGGAAGATAATATACTCTCTGGCAGCGAGTTTCGTGGGACAACAAGAAGATCAGGGAACAACCAGACTAATAGTCGATCTGGTTTATTGTGCTCTTCTTCTCACAAGTACTTCTGTTATTGTTGTGTCATCAATCACTTACATACATGCATGACCGCCTTTTATATTGTCCATCCATATTCTGGCACTCTGAGCTCACAAGAATGTCGAACGGTTACAACCTGGAAGAAATGAAGCGATTGTTGCAAATCAAACTTCTTTACTCCTTAAACAATCCACAAAACCTTCGCAGGAACTTTATGTTGTCTTCAAAGTATGAGTTTGACTCCTATGGAGCATAAATTTAAACAGTGCAGATACCAAAGCAACGCTGCGCCAATAACAATGCGTTGTCCTGTAGCCTGACATGCGCTAGGGTGCTTGTTGTAAATAGTACCAAGGAGACGTGTTACTAGGCATTTATCCCTTTTAGCCTAGTAGACACATTAATTACTTTTGTCTTCATGACATTTATGAATTACATTAATGTCATGGGTGGAAAAGGTATTTAAAAGTTGTTGAAATTTGGTACCGGAGGACAGGGGGTTCCCTAAGGCTTTGATCTTTGGCCTAGGGAAAAGTGTCCAAAAGAATTTAATTTTTCTCCCAAAGTGACTTTATAATTTTTATAGAGTCAAATCTAATTTAAAAGTGACTTTAAGTGATAAAGTTACTAAAGTCTAATTTTAAAGTGACTTTAATAAAGTCAATGTAAAATTAGAAAGGAAAAGTGACTTTGGAAATAAATGACTAAGTGGGTCTTTATGAAAGTGGGGTGAATTAAAAAATAGAAAGTGAGATTTAAATGAGCATTTAATCTCAGCCCTAGATCTCAATCTATTTCAGCCATTGGATTTAGAGATTACCCAAAAGTCACTTAGGGTTAGATTAAGGGAGGAAAAGGTCATTCATTCTTTCATGAGCAGATTGAGAGAAGGAGAGCAAGAGAGCAAGGGAGATTTCTGGACAGGGAGGAGAAGGAGGCAGCAGCTTGGCACACATTCCAAGGCAGCATTTTAGCAAATCTATACAGCTGAGTGAGCACATAGTGAAAGGCAGATATTGGGCACGATTTTCTAGAAATCCGTACAACAAGTGCACAAAAATCGAGGAGCAGAAATCCGTACAGCAAGTGGCTGTACCTTGGCATGCAAATCGAGGCAAATCCGTACAGTTGGATTGCTGGTTTTTTCTGCACGCAAATCGAGGAAATCCGTATAGCGTATTTAATGGCAGCTTGCACGCTTTTCTAGGAGGCCGTACAGCATTTATTGCTGTTCTGTTTTGCTGTTGGCAAGTTTTCCAGTTGGCTGTGAGGCACGAAAAACGAGATAAGTTGTAAAATTTGCTTGCTGATTTTTTTGCTGAATATTTCTCACTGTAAAAAGCATTTTTCAGAAATAAGAAAGAGCTCTCGAACTGGTTTTCCCCAAGAGTTGTAGGGGGTTTTCCCAGGGTCACCTTGACCAAAAATCACTGTGTTTAAATGAGTTAAATGGCTATATGTATGTGCTGATTTTTATGTTTCTGCATTTTCCAGCATTTTGTAAAATTTTCAGAATTTGTGTTTTCAGCAAAATTTATTTTCCAGTTGTTGAATGTATGGATATGGGAAAGGGCATTTAACCATTTTGGAGAAATAAGGTGAAACCGAAAACCGGGGTGGGAAATGAGAAATTTTTACAAAAGTGTTGTACCATGTACTTTTCTAATATAAAGTCATTAGTACTTTATAAAGTGACTTTATGTGTAAAGTACTAAGTGGACTTTTCTAATATTAAAGTGAGTTGAAAAATCACTTTATGAGACAAATAGAAAAAGGTACACAACTTGAAAAAGGTACTAGGAGGCTTTTAAGTAATGGGGCCAAAGTGTGAGAGGGGTCAATTGGGAGAGCTAATCTCAACCACCCATCTTGAGATTTGGAGATTAAATCTCATCCATTGGATCCTAGGTTTAGGGATTCAATCTTTTTTAAGAGACAAAAGGAGAAAATGGAGGCTTGTTCTTCACTTCACACTTGAGAGAGAATTAAGAGAAGAGGAGAGGAGAACTTCAAGGAGAGTTTGTAACTAGAGAAGGAGGGATTGATTTTCTAGGAGGGAGGCAGCCATAGGAGGCAAGTATTCCAAGGAGAGGAGCACGAAAATAAAGGAGACAGTTAGCGCAGAAATCGAGGCAAACAACAATACAAAAATCGAGGCAAGGGAGCACAAATTTTGAAGGTTGTGGCACACATTTCGAGGGACTGTTCAACGTGATTTTCAAGGGTCTTTGCTGTCACTTGGCACAAATTTTGAGGTTTTTCCAGTCACTTCTAGTGCAAAATTCGAGGCTTCTTCAACACAAATTTTGAGGCAGATTTGGCACAAAAAGCGAGGTTGCTTCAACACGAATTTTGAGGCAGATTTGGCACAAAAATCGAGGCTGCTTCAACAAAGATTTCGAGGCAGATTTCTGGGCACAAAAATCGAGGAGTTGAGTTGTGGGAAAGTGCAGAAAATTTTGGGCATGAAAAATTTGTAAAATTTGAAAATTATCAGTGGGTACAAATTTCTAGAAATTGCATTTAATGCTTCAGCTGAAGGGAGATAAGTACTGTGTTTAATTTTATGTACTTAGACTAATTTCTCAAGCAAAAAAATCCTCCTTTGAAGACCGGTTTTCCCCAAGAGGCTGTGGGGCTTTTCCGGGGTCACCTTGACGAAAAATAAGTGTCTCACACAGGGTTGCGGGGGAACGCCCCCCCCTCTCGCTCCCGCTCCCAATTCGCGCTCCGAGCGGGAGTAGCTCTGGAGCACGCTCCCTAAAAAAAAATTGCTCCCTGACTTTTCGGGAGCGTTTAGCCTTTTTTGCAGTAATGTTCCAAATGCAATTTTTTTTCAAAGAAACAAATAAGTTTTGAGTGGGGCAGCTTAATGATCAAGCCTATGGCCCTAGTATTGATATGCGATTCATGGTAATGTTAAATTCTTAAAGTAAAAGTGACATTCTCCTTAATCTTCATTTTCATCCTTTTACTTAAATTTTTAACATTACCATGAAATGACTCAGGATGTTTGAGAGTGGTTCCGACCTCATTGGATTTCATATGGAGAAAGTAGAATTTTAGATTTCATTCAAAATCCAGCAGACTTATCAGTTTTTCAGGATTTCAGGATTGGGGGATTGCAATGTTTCCCTTGAATTTTTTCATGTATTAGGGTATGGAACTTGTATTTAATCAAGAGCACCAATCCCTCTATGTAACTTGATGTTAGTGACATTGGTTGTCGAACTCCTCTATCATGACCTTCCTAAAAATGTACACATCATTCAAACAAAATCTTGACTTGACATGCTATGCTTTTTCTATCTTATGTTAATGCTTAGAGGGTGATATTAATGACAAAGATCCCTATACAGATACAGAGGTAATGACAAAGATACCTCTGGATATTAATGCTTAGAGGGTGATATTAATGACAAAGATCCTGATTTTCCAACAAGACTAAAAAATTAGACATTTCTCGTGGTGGCAAGAGGCCCAAGCATAAGCAATAGATAATAGATTTACTTGTCTTTTCTAGTTTCTAGTAGTTTTTATAACTATTGACTCTTTCATATTTATTATGATATTATTTTAAACAATATATGACAATTAAAGTTTGAAGTTGGCAATTATAACTCATTAGTAATGAATTATGAATATGATGCTTCATGAAAGTTGAAAGTTGTTTCATTTCATTTCATTTTATAACATTTCATTTCATGTTAGATATTATTTGTTGTAATGGTTACACTTAGCTTACAAGTACAACTTTGGTGATCAATGGTGATAAATGTTATATATATGGAATTTTGAAAGCTTGAAAATTTAAGATTGATGAATCATGAGACTCAATATGTTGTATGTTACTAACATGTGGACGTGGTTGATGAATATTATAACTTCTAGATGATTGTTGTTATATGGTTCAATCTGTTAGGATATTCCGACACATAGGATATAGTTAAGTTCAACTTGGTCTAGTATAGAGTTAGGTTAGAGTTAGGTAAAGTGTGTTTCTTTACCGTTGTACATTTTGTAACTTACAATCCGACGGTCACGATATGTAGTGATCCGACGGTTCACTCTCACCTCGGTATTACCGACACTTGATCCGTGGCTTGACACCCGATTGGTCCATGAGTTCTATTTAAAGCGCATGGAGGGTCATTGTTCGGGTAATCCGTGCATGAGAGAAGCTTATGTAAATTTTCATTCTTTGATTAATAAATTGTCTGTACCCACGTTGGGACAGGCCGTGGACTGTTTCCCTCCTTGCACTCTGAGGGTTTTAACCACGTCAAAAATACTGGTGTATTGATTTGAGATCTGGTTGTGAGCGGTGTCCTCTTGGTATTCTTTCTGAGGAACTTACCCTGTAAATTCCTACATGGTATCAGAGCTATTTGAGGGCCGCGTCCGTTGGTGATCCAAATCTGAAGCCGGTAGAACTGCATGCGGCTGTCGTTTCCTAGATCTGCTGTTTCTGACTGCTTTCGGGCCGAGAGGACTGCTCTGTTGCGTTCGGAGCATCTGTTTCAGTGAGGAACCCCTTTCGTTTCACGCGAAAAGGTTTCCGGTAGCCCTAGCTGCGTCATTTTTCAGATCGGGAGGTATACAGTGTTTTTTTGCAGTTTACTGTCATTTTCTCTCTGCTTATTTCGGTTTCGGTTTATTTAGCCTTTTTTTTCCGGATCTATACCTTTCATTTCTGCGTATGCTCTTTGCCCTGCGACTCTGTGCGATCTGGGCAAATCAGAAACAGAAAGAAAGGATTTTTCTCATGCGTATGCTCTTTTCCCTGCACCTTAGTGTGATCTCGGAAAATCAGAAACATTGAGAAAAATATTTAGTTTTTCGGCTAAAAGCTAACTTTGAGATTTTTTTTTAAATTTCTAGTTTTTTGGCTAAAGCTAACTTCGAGCCGTAAGGTTCGTTTTTCTTTGGATATTCGTGTTGGGTTTTGTGTTTTGTGTTTTGTAGGGAAAAGAGTCTTCCCAAGGCAAGCACGCAAATCGAGGCCCCCCCCCCCCTCTCTCTCTCTCTCTCAAATATTTTGTATAGATCAATTGGTTCAAAGACCTTTTAAGAGAGTAGAGGTCTTGGGTTCAAGTCTCCATTTTGTGGGGGCGGATTTTTTCATTCCCGCACATTCGCGCACTTTGCCGGCAACGTCAACAATTTTTTTTCAAAAAGCCATAACTTCTTCATCCGGAAGCCTTTTTCAGAGCCGTTTTTTTTAAAACCGCCTATTTTTTCGAGATCTATCCATTGGACCACTTACTTTCAGCATCTTCAGCTTCAGTTGTTTTTCAAAAAATGGAAAGTCCATGCCAAGTCATTCTTGACAGCACTAACTACTTCCAATGGGTAGCCTACATGGGAGATTTACTTAGAAGTAAAGGTCTCTTCAGAATAGCCACAGACCAAGAGAAGAAACCCAAAGATGAAGACAAGGCCGAAAAATGGGAAAATAGACAAGATCAAGCACGTGGTTTGATAGGAATGTCTGTTTCTCCTGATCTTAGATTCCACATTGCAGAAATTGAAACTCCTCATGAAGCATTAGAAAAACTTGCTAAAGTTTTTGGGATTAAAAATGAAATTAGAGCCCATCAACTTGAGAATGAGTTGCTTACTTTGGATCCTAATAATTTTTCTTGCATTGAAGATTTCTTGTCCAAATTCAAGACCCTTAGATATCTCTTGGAAGGTGTTAAAGTTAAGAAAGAAGATGGTAACCTTATTTATTCCATCCTTACTAAGTTGGGACCAGCCTACTCTGTATTTGTTTCCACTTTCCATTCTACAAGGGAAGCTTTCATTTGTCAAGGCAAAGACTACAAGCCCCCTTCCTTTGACTCCTTTTGTGATTCCTTAATAAGAGAACAAGAAAAACTCTTACACCTTGGTCTTCTTAATCTTGGAAACTCTTCCTCGAAAGCGTTAGCCGCCCAGCAGCAACCAAATTCAAAGAATCCTAAGAAGTCTTATCCTCAAAGGAATGGTCCTAAACCAACTCAGCCTCAAGATGAAAGATCATTTCAGCAAAATGACAAGACCAATAAAAACAAATGGAAGAAGACTGACAGACATTGTAACTTTTGTAATCGAGATGGCCACTTAGAATCTAAATGCTTTAAGAAGATGGAAGCCTTGGAAGCCGCAATGAAGAAACATAACATCCATCTGGAGCCTACTTCAACTTCAACTTCCGGAACGGCACTTTCTGCATGTCATCGTCAATCATCTCAGTCTGGTTATGCATTAAATGTATCTTCTTCTTCTTCTCATTCTCATGAGTGGCTCATTGATTCTGGAGCCTCTTGTCACATGGCCAAAAACCAAGCCATGTTTTCTTCTTTAAATGATTGTAACACCAAAAATATATATGTTGGTGATGATAGATCTCTTAATGTTGTAGGGACTGGAACTGTTCATCTAGACAATGGTCAGTTCAATGATGTATTATGTGTTCCAAACTTATCCTGCAACCTTCTATCTGTCTATCAGATAACTCATTCAGGTGAAGGTAAAATTGTTGAATTTTCACCTCATGATGTTGTAATCAAGGATCTAAAAGATCCTAAACAGATTCTAGCTACTGGTCTTGCTGATGATTCCAAAAGGTTGTATAAGTTTCACAACTTTGGGTCATCCCATCTTCCCTCAGTATTTGTTGCTCATAATGATGAAGTGAGCAAACTTTGGCATGAGCGGTTTGGTCACTTAAACTATCGCTCCCTTCAGCATCTATGTAAAGAAAATATGGTGACAGGTCTTCCTATGGTATCTTGCAAAGATGGTGTTTGTTCCGGATGTGTACTCGGAAAACATCATCGGGACAGTTTTGACAAACGTGCCTCTTGGCACGCCTCAGCCCCTTTACAGCTTGTGCACAGTGATTTATGTGGTCCTCTTCCTGTTGCTTCATTCTCTGGCTGCAAGTACTTCTTAACTTTCATTGATGATTTCTCCAGACGCACTTGGGTATACTTCTTAAAACTCAAGAGCGAAGTATTTACCACCTTTTTGGCCTTCAAAGCATTTGTTGAAAAACAATCTGGACATCAAATTCTTAAGCTAAGAACTGATAATGGTGGAGAATATGTTAAAAATGCATTCATCAACTTTTGCACCGAAAATGGAATTCAAATGCAACATACTGTTCCATACACTCCACAACAAAATGGTGTAGCTGAAAGGAAAAATCGCACCTTAAAGGAAATGGCTAATTGTATGCTGCAATCTAAAGGACTCAGTCTTAGTTTTTGGGCCGAAGCAATTAATTGTGCAAATTATATAATCAATCGCACTCCTACTAAGGTTCTAGAGAATATCACTCCAGAAGAAGCTTGGAGTTCCATTAAACCAGATGTAAGTCACTTTCGTGTGTTTGGAAGTGAAGCATGGGCCCATATTCCAGATGAAAAGCATAAAGCTTTAGAACCTAAGAGTGAGAAATGTACTTTTGTTGGATATTCTGAAGATGTAAAAGGCTATAGACTTATTCCATTTAAGTCCAAAAATGTTATCATTAGAAGAGATGTAAAATTTGATGAAAATAAATCGGCCTGCGAGCCTAGTCCGGCGGATGTGCCACCTCTTCCTATCTCTTCTATCTTTGAAAACATTTCTTCTTCTGATGATGAAAGCGAGGATGATAATCCTTCCCCACCTTCTCAGGATCCTCAACTTCCAAGATGGGTCCGTGCTACTCGGGATGCAGCAGGTGATCTTGCCGGTGATCCTACAGATCAGCGACGTACACGTTCTCAGTTTGAAAGAGCCTCTTCTTTACTGGCTCAAGCTCCAGTAAATCATGATCCTGACACTTTTGCAGAAGCTTCAGGCCATCCACATTGGGAAACAGCTATGAATGAAGAATATCATTCATTGATGACAAATGATACATGGGATCTTGTTCCTCTACCAAAGGGACGCAAACTTGTTAGATGCAAATGGGTTTACAGAACCAAGTATGGACCAGATGGGAAAGTTGATAAACATAAAGCTCGTCTAGTTGCTAAGGGCTTTTCACAGGTTGAAGGCATTGACTACACTGAAACCTTCTCTCCAGTTGCCAAAATGAACTCTATCCGCCTTGTTCTTTCCCTTGCTGCCTCTTTAAAATGGGAAGTCCATCAAATGGATGTTAAATCTGCCTTCTTGCATGGGGACTTGCAGGAAGAAATCTATATGGAACAACCCATTGGCTTCATACAAACAGACTCCAGCCTCGTTTGTCGACTTAAGAAATCCCTTTATGGCCTCAAGCAAGCTCCTCGAGCTTGGTATGCCAAAATGGATAGCTTTCTTTTAGAATCTGGCTTTTCTAGGTGTCATTCTGACAATACTGTCTACACCAAGAAAGTGGGCAACTCTCTCATCATCCTTGTTCTTTATGTTGATGATCTTATTCTTACTGGTAGTGATCCCAACCTTATAAACCATGTGAAGTCCAGCCTTAAAAAGAAATTTGAAATGACAGACTTAGGACACTTACACTATTTTCTCGGTCTTCAAGTCTTGCAATCCCAAGAGGGTATTTTCCTTTCCCAGTCCAAGTATGCTTGTGATATTCTTCGTCATTTTCACATGGAAGACTGTAAGCCAGCCCCTTCTCCCTTTCAGTCTGGAGTCAAACTTTCAGTCTCTTGTACTTCTCCTGAAGTTGATGCTACCTTATACCGTCAACTTGTCGGAAAACTCTTGTATTTAACCCATACTCGTCCTGATCTTTCCTTTGCTGTTGGCCTTGTTGCTCGTTTTATGCAAAACCCCCGTGAAAGTCATTGGAAAGCAGCTAAAAGAATACTTCGTTATGTTCGAGGTACAGTACAGTTTGGGATTCATTACAGTGCCAAAGCAGCTCCTCTGTTAGTTGGTTTCACTGATTCTGATTGGGCTGGTGACCTTGATGATCGGAAGTCTACTGCCGGTTATGTCTTCACTCTTGGTTCAGGACCTATTACATGGGCTTGTAAGAAACAGGCTGCCATTTCTCTTTCGTCAGCAGAAGCAGAGTATCGTGGTGCCGTGGAAGCTAGTAAGGAAGCCTTGTGGCTTCGTCAGATCCTATCAGAGTTTGGCTTTGAGCAGCAGCATCCAACCACACTTTGGTGTGATAATCAAAGTGCCATTCAGCTATGCAAAGATCCAGTCCAGCATCAGCGCAGCAAACACATTGAACTACACATGCACTTCATCAGAAAGCTCATTCATGACCATGTTCTTGAAGTGCAATATTGTCCAACAGATGATCAGGTTGCAGACATCTTCACAAAGGCTCTCACAGAGGCGAAGTTCACTAAACTTCGATATATGCTTGGAGTTCAGGAAGTTGTCACTAAGGGGGGATAGGCTCTAGTGCCTCCTTCCTTCTCCTATTGTGTCATATTTGTAAATCCTTCAATCCTATCCCAAGTTGTTCTTAAGGGGGGATGTTAGGATATTCCGACACATAGGATATAGTTAAGTTCAACTTGGTCTAGTATAGAGTTAGGTTAGAGTTAGGTAAAGTGTGTTTCTTTACCGTTGTACATTTTGTAACTTACAATCCGACGGTCACGATATGTAGTGATCCGACGGTTCACTCTCACCTCGGTATTACCGACACTTGATCCGTGGCTTGACACCCGATTGGTCCATGAGTTCTATTTAAAGCGCATGGAGGGTCATTGTTCGGGTAATCCGTGCATGAGAGAAGCTTATGTAAATTTTCATTCTTTGATTAATAAATTGTCTGTACCCACGTTGGGACAGGCCGTGGACTGTTTCCCTCCTTGCACTCTGAGGGTTTTAACCACGTCAAAAATACTGGTGTATTGATTTGAGATCTGGTTGTGAGCGGTGTCCTCTTGGTATTCTTTCTGAGGAACTTACCCTGTAAATTCCTACACAATCTATGGTTTTTTTATATCTAATTCACCATTCTACATGTTTTTGTTGACATATATGTATCAAAATATAAAAAATATAAATATATATATATTATATAAAAAACGCTTCGGGATTCGCTCCCAAACCGGGAGCTTCTGAAAATGTCGCTCCTGCACCCGTTTTCACTCCTGCTCCCCGCTTTCGCTCTCGCTCCCAAGTAACATTGGTCTCACATGCTTGAATGCTTGCCTAAATTTTGTATTTATTTCAGCTGATAGGAAAAGTGAAAAATAGTAGTACTCTTTAAATGTTTACAATTAATGCATTCTGAAATTTATATCAGCAAGACAAAACACGTGGGTTGGGCCAAATAAACACATGCAAACTTGTAAACTGGGTAAGGGTGCAGATCATTAATTTTTCTACATGGTATCAGAGCCAGGTTGAGCCAAGTTGAGGCTTAAATCTTCATTTCTAGTCAACTGATAAAAAGGGAAACAAGCTACCAAAGTCTTCAAACAATGAACCATACCTTTGAAACTTTGCCAAAAACCCAAAGACTTAAGCAGTTCAAAGGGATATTGGTTCTAGCTTCCAGATATGCTTCATTTTGTTGGTTGTGGGGTCATGGCTACTGGGTTGAGAGTAGAGGACAGATTGATGGGGGCTGAAAACTTTGGCTCATGGAAGGAGAGGATCATGCTTTTACTGGAGGAGGTGGAAGTGTGGGATGTTGAAGCAGCTTTGCAAGCACCCACTGATCCAGCTTAGTTGGTGGAGTTCAACAAGAAGAATGTGAAGGCAAAGAGGATCCTTCTAGATGCCATCAAGGACCATTTATTCCCTCATGTTTCAGGGATGAGATATGCATATCAGATGTGGGAGTCCTTGGTCTCTTTGCACCAGAGTTCTAATGAGAATAGGAAGATGGTGTTGAGACAAAAACTACGCAACACCAAGATGACCAAGACCGACAGTGTGACATCTTTCCTCACCAGAGTCTCACAGGTGAAGGATGAGTTAGCTGCTATTGGAGAGACTGTTCCAGAGGAGCAGTTGGTTCGGATTGCTTTAGAGGGGTTCACTGAGAAGTGGGATAGTTTTATCCACAACTTGGTGGCCAAAGAGCACTTTCCTGGTTGGAGGAGGATGTGGGACAATTTCCTTTAGGAGGAGATCAGGAGGAGTATGAAAAGTGGCAGCAAGAGTGGTGGGGGAGGTGAAGAGGAGAATGTTTCTCTTGCGGCAAAGGGAAAGAAGAGCAAGAAGATTAAGAAGGGGTCTTCTAGTGGAGCAAAGCATGATAAGGGGAAGCAAAAGGCTAAGGAGAAGGAAATGAGCAAAGTGAAATGCTTTGCTTGTGGGAAGATGGGTCACTATATTTTTCAGTGTCCCAACAAGAAGGGTAAAAAGAAACAAGGAGTTGCAGCTTCAGCAGATGTGGATGATTTTGTAGCTATGTTTGTTTCAGAGTGTGCTTTGGTGGTGAGTTTAGCCACTCATGTCACATCTTCCCGTGCATGGTCCACAGACAATGGAGCATCCTGCCATATGACCGAAGTTAGAGAGCACTTCACGAGCCTTCTGGAGGATGACATTGACTTGGAGGTTGTGCTTGGCGACAACTCCAAAGTCAAGGCGACAACAAGTATGGGGACAGTTTCATTTTAGAGGAAGTCATCACCTCCTCTGAAAGTGACAGACCTTCTTTATGTTCCAGGGTTGAAGAAGAGTTTGATATTAGTTTTCAGCTTGGAGGACAGGGGGTATGACGTACTGTTCCAGAAGGGACAAGTATTGATACATCCTAGAGGATCTAGTATAGTCTACTCGTGTGATTGGAGCTCGCAGTGGGAGACTATACGAACTCATGTTTCAGCCTCTTCGAGCTATGGTAGCACAAATCAGTAGCAATGATTTATGTGAGCTATGGCACAGGAGGATGGTCCACTTGCACCATGGAGCTTTCAGGATGTTGAGGGAGATGGTTACCGGGTTGCCAGATTTCGACACTGAGCATCTTGATGTGTGCAGGGGGTGTGCTTTGGGAAAGTACACGAAGACACCTTTCCACAACAGTGACAACAAAGCTGTAGGTGTCCTTGATTTGATTCATTCTGATGTATGTGGTCCTATGTCCCATGTCTCATTGAGTGGATATGAGTACTATGTGACATTCATTGATGACCACTCCAGGAGGACCTAGATTTACTTCCCGAAGACTAAGGATGTCTTTCACGATTCCAAGAGTTTAAGGCTCTTGTGGAGAACCAGACAGGGAGGAAGATCAGGGTGTTGAGATCAGACAATGGGGGTGAGTACACTTCAATAGAGATGAGAGATTTTTGTGGGAGTGTTGGCATCAAGAGGGAGCTCATTGTGCCTTACAACCCTCAGCAAAATGGGGTGGCGAAGAGGAAGAATAGGACCATTGTGGGTGCAGCAGCGCAGCTAGAGCGATGCTGCATGATCAGAGTTTACCTTTCTTCTTGTGGGCCAAGGCGTGTAACACTATTGTTTATTTGCAGAATAGGAGCCCACACAGAGTCTTGGGGAGCAAGACTCTTGAGGAGATATATACTGGCAAGAAGCCAGAAGTTGGGCACATCAGGATATTTGGGTGCCTTACATATTCACACGTCCCTGAGGAGAAGAGGACGAAGTTGGAACCCACAACAGAGAGGGGTATCCTAATGGGTTATAGTGAGACCAACAAAGCCTACCACATATATCTTCCTGCACAGAGGAAGATAGTCTTGAGGAGGGATGTGACATTTGAGGAGGAGAGGGCTTTGAGGAGGTCTCAGGAGATTGATCAGGTAGAGAAACAGGCTCCTCAGCAGGGGGCCACACCACAGGTTTCAGGTGCATCAGGTGGTACATCAAGATCAGGAGGTTCACCTTCTTCAGGGGTGACAAGTTCACAGGGTACAGTTTCACTTGGCATAGGCTCACCTGGTGCAGGTTCATTAGGCATAGTATCTCAGAGTTCAGGATCTCCTTTGGTTATTTTAGAGCCTTCCTCGTCAGGAGGAGAGGCACCAGTTGAGGATTTTCCCATACCACCATAGGAGACTACTGCAGGGAAGAGGAAGCCAAGATGGCTTCGGGAGACCCTAAAGGAGGCTCAAGAGGCAGTGGGGAGACCCAAGTGGTCAGTGAGGGAGAGTAGACCGCTAGAGAGGTTGGGTGGCTTTGTGGTGGATGTTGTAGAGTCAAAGCCAACTAGTTTTGAGGAGGCAAGTAGACAACAGATTTGGAGGGATGCCATGGTGGAGGAGTATGCCTCTATAATGAAGAATGATGTCTGGGAGGTAGTGCCATGACCTGATGGGAAGTCAGTTGTGACTTCCAGGTGGCTCTACAAGGTCAAACATGTTGCAGATGGTAGCATTGAGAAGTTCAAAGCTTGGTTTGTGGTGCGGGGGTTCTCACAGGTAGAGGGAGTTGACTATGAGGAGAACTTTACACTAGTTGCTCGTTATAATTCCATTAGAGCAGTGATATCTATAACAACTGAGATGGGCCAGAGGATTCACAAGATGGATGTGAAGACCACCTTTTTCAATGGTGTTATAGAGGAGGAGGTGTACATTGAGTAACCTAAGGGATTTGAATTGCATGGGAGGGAGTCTCATGTTTGTAGGCTGAAGAAAGCCTTGTATGGATTGAAGCAGGCACTGAGGGCATGGTACGAGAGGATAGATGCCTACTTGCAGCAGATGGGATTCCAAAAGAGTGATGCAGATCCGAACCTATACTTTATCCTGGTAGGTGATGATCCACTCATTCTGGTACTGTATGTGGATGACTTGTTTATTACAGGGGAGGACAGTCTCATCCAACACTGCAAGAGAGATCTTGCTTCAGAGTTTGATATGACTGATATGGGGCTGATGCATTACTTTTTGGGGTTGGAGGTTTGGCAGGAGGATGGGCACATCTTTGTGGGCCAGGGCAGGTATGCAGGAGATATCTTGAGGAGATTCCGTATGGATGGTTGCAGGCCTATGGCTACTCCTATGATCACCAACTGGAAGAAGCTTCATGATGTTGATTCTGAGTTGGTGGATCCCACTTTGTATCGTCCGCTGATCGGGTCATTGATGTATCTGGTCAATATTAGATCGAATATTTGTTTTGCAGTCAACTCATTGAGTAAGTTTATGATGGAGCCTGTTTGCACTCCGTAAATTTCTCCAAGCTGAGGAGAGAAATCTTAGAGGTAACCACAAACCTCTTTTAAGGCTAAGGTCCAACCCCCCTAGCCTTAGAGAGGGCTCTCTCGCTAGGTTTCTTCTATCAATCAACTAAATGACTGATAGGGTTTAGATTTTAGGCTGGTTATGATGGTCAGAGAATGTTTTGATTTTGGTTTAAGGTGGGTGGAGAGGGCAGGACTGCTCAGATCATAGCACTGTTATAGGTCTGAATGAATCAGGGATATGGTGCAATTCACACAGTGGCAAGGTAGGCAGACCTATGGGTAAACAATCAATTTCGTTGTAGTAATAGTATGAATGGGAGGAAAGGGAAAAATGACAACCTGCGCGTCCACACAAGGATGAATTCAACTTTCCATGGAAGA